>SMMW01000614.1:3407857-4088928 GCA_004794655.1 Marisa cornuarietis
CCCATAGTCACGAGACTGTCGTGGGCACATGCCTTTCGGTATTCACGATAAAGATTGTCTGCTCACACGGAGGTTTACAGTCGAGTTACCCGAATAATCGAGGCGGAGGCTTGACTACACTATTACTTATCTTTCGCAAAAATGTTTGCATATTTCAGGTTAGACACTGCATTTATTCGGCACGGGAGTTCCTTCTGGAAACAGATGACCATTGTTTTACTACTGAATTATTGAACTAAATGTGGAGATATTTAAAACGTGGGAAGATTAAAAAGTTCAGTCCTCTGTTTCTTCAAAAGACACGCTTAAAGACCAGGAAGACACTTTGCCAGCCGTCACGTGACCTCGGTCCTTGATTACGGACCAGAGAGGCACTTTGCCACCCGTCACGTGACCCCAGTCTTTACAGACCAGAGAGGCACTTTGCCATCCGTCACATGATCTCGGTCCTTACAGACCAGAGAGGCACTTTGCCATCCGTCACATGATCTCGGTCCTTACAGACCAGAGAGGCACTTTGCCATCCGAGTCTCCTGCTGCTTTAATCGCTCTGATGGATCGTTCATGGATACCGGAGGGCGGTCTTGGGTGGGTTGATGTGGGTGGGGTGGGGGTGGCTTGGAAATCTGACGATGCAAGAATCGTCGTCCGTCTCGGCGTATCAGCAAGCTGCGTTTCCATGGCAGCGGTCCCTGTGGTGCTGTCAGCCCGGTTCCTCTTCTCTTCCAAGACCAGGGCTTGGGGCTCGTCTTGATGGTCCTATTAACAGCATCCAGAGAAGCAATCACACGACCTGCCTCGCTGTGAATGGGCTGACCTGGCTTTGCGTGACCTCCAGAAAGAAAAGCTGGTTATGCTGATGTGGTCTGCCGAACACCATCAACGGTGTGCACGGAATTAGATGAGATGAGCGACTGCACTGAGGCGATACGATTTTTTCTTGACTTTACCTTTACTTTTTAAGTATTTATTACTTTCGACAACTTTGAACAAAAAGTGCAAAAGTAAGCCAGCATGTTAGTTGTATGTTTTACTTTGAGTCAGCAGCGGTGATATAACCCAGCAAAACATCATCAAGTCCCGACACAGAAAAATAGGAAGCGGATGATGAAAATAGCAGACTGGAGAGGAGGGAGTAGAAGACTGAGTACTGCATACCCAGCAGAACCAGCTTCTTGTACCTGTCGGTTTTTCTTTTAAGGACGACTACAGGATTCAAGTAGGTGTGCTCTATCCACCCATCAGCGTCCGGCCGACAAAGAAGAGTGTCTGATACCGAGACGATTAGAGGTGCTGCAGAAAGAAACAGGTTTTCCCAAAAGGGAAGTGGAAAATTGATAGGGTAGCCCCGCCCTCCGCGTGACATTGGTTATGAATAAAGGAGAAGGAAGACCTTGATTAATGCTAATACAATCGCCAGGGTTAGCTTCCTTTGGCCAAGGAATCGTCTAATTTGCTGCCTGACTTTCCTCTATTTTTCAGTTTAGCACAAACATCCCTTCTTTGTAAGCTCTGAATGCGTGCGTGTGTGCGAGCGTACGCGCGCTAAAAACGTGTCTGTGGAAATTTCTATCCGTCAATGCTTGCTATTTTAGCCGAAAATTTTTTATTGTGCCTGCATTTGTTAGTCTTCTTAGAAATTATCTAAAGAATTTGGATGCCTCGTGAGCCTACTAGTATTAGTTGTGTAATGGTGAGCTTAACCTGGTGTCATGTGTCACAACCAGCCTACGCCTGGTCTCATGTCACAGTAAGCCTGTCCTTGGTCTCTCGTGTTGTAGTGAACCTCACCACGGTGTCTCTTACTCCTGAGCCTGTCCTTGGTCTCTCGTGTTGTAGTGAACCCTACCACGGTGTCTCTTAATCCTAAGCCTGTCCTTGGTCTCTCAACTTCCAATGACCCTTTTCACGGTGTCTCTTAATTCTGAACCTGTTTGTGTGTGGTTGCAGATGCATGACATGTTCGGGGTGGTGGCCCACAAGATGCCCATGGCCCTGGTGGAGCCAGTGGAAAAAATGATCAACAAAGACCTACGCTACCGACCTTCTGCTCATCTCTTCTCTCTTGTGAGTATGAAACAGTGTGTAAGCCTATACCTTGTGCAGTCCTGTATGTCTGTTGTGTAGGCCTGTAGGTGGGTTGGTCTGTAGAAAGTGTCACACCTGTGCAGGTCTGTGGGGCTATAACAATTCGCACACTGATTTCGGTCACTTTACATAATAAGTTTGCATATGTCTGCTTATATTATATAGAAGGCTCCTGTACACATAATAATTAAAGGTAAGCCTTCTTACACAACTGAACTTATTAATATTTGTGTTATCATTATCTTGCTGGAATGGAAACAGCAACATTCGACAAAAAACTGTATTCAAATATTTCATATATGATAAACGAGCAGGCTTATATTTCTGAAGTCAGAATAACTTTTACGAAGCTTCCTATTTCACAGACAAAATCCTTCTTGTGGTTTAAGAAAATATAAAATTTCTTAAAAGAGAGCAAGTGAAATGGTATAAACATTATTACCTTTCAAATGATGATTGAAAATTCGTTCATATGGTGGAGAAAATGCATGACAAAGAGAATTAGAATAAAGAAGGGAAATGAAAGAAAGAAAGAAAGAGGCAAAGATGGACATATAAACATTTAGTCATGGAGGGAGACAGCCAGACAGGGGGTGAAAAAGGAAGAAGAAACGTAAGGAGTGAGGAGTAACCGGATCCTCCAGCTGTCTCCACTTCTGGCTCCGAGCCACTCCAGACGCGGGTGTTCCTCTAAATAACAAGAGCCCAATGATGTTAGGCCTTTATTAACTTTGAGGAGACTGGACAAATTGACCTAATGAAAAGACATACCATGAGTCTGTCGTCCAAATGAAGACTACTGCCATTTGTGAATTCACCCTAATGAAGACTCGTACCATTTGCCAATCTGAGACGATGAAGACATGCGCCACTGTTTAACGAGAAGAAACGAAGACTTGAGTAGCACTGCATTGCATGACACTGGGTAGACTAGATAGTATATGCCACTGCGTTGTGTTGGAAGACTGCATGCCACTGCGTTGTGTTGGAAGACTACATGCCACTGCGTTGTGTTGGAAGACTACATGCCACTGCATAGTGGTACACTAAGGAGAGTACGAGCCGTGTAGTTCAAGGACGATTCATATCATCGATTCATTCGACGGCGAAAGCCCCCGCTTTTTTGGTTAATTTGATAAAACGAAGTTTCATCTAACTGCTTGACGTGAAATAAGAAAGACTGAAACCAGTGTTTTCATTTAACGCCATGAAAATACCCAGATGCCTAGAGACCAGACGGGGATCAGAAAAACATTATTTTTTTCTAAATGAGACTCACATCGAAAGCATGTGCCTGAGCATAGGTACAGACGTACTTCTCTTGTTCAGGTGTGATCATTGACACAGACAGGTAGATGTCATAATGAAGACATACTTTAAACTGAAGCTACCCTGTCACTACAAAAATAAAATATTATCATCTCTGAGGAAAGTAACATTGGCAGCCTCACGAAGAGCGAGTCTCTGGTGATCCTAATGTGACATCACGACGAATCAAGTCATTGTAGAACCACGCGACATCACAGGAACCCAAGTCACCTTATACTCACATATCGCAAAGACCTCAGTTAGACTGCTGACATCATGTGACGGAAATCTCAACCAATGGCGATCAAGATGACATCACGAAAACCCAAGTCGCAGATGATCCGTCAGATCCACGAGGACTCGAGTCTCTGGTGACCCTGGTGACGTCACGAAGTTCCGAATAACCGTGGTTACGAAGAGCCAGGTGACTGGCATCCAGGTGTTCGGGTTTCAACAGACAGACCTTAGTCTCTGGCTATCCAGGTGATGTAGACTGTGCTATCCCTTAAAGATGCTGTCCCGGACGCACGACAAAAAGCTGATCACAGAGTCGACCTGGCTGACGTGACCTTGACCTGTGTATGTTGCAGCTCAAGTATTTCAACGACACGGTTGTGATCAATCTGCACGCCCTGGCCTGTACAGACCGGCGCGATCCTGCTGGCCGAGCTGAAGCTTATGTGGGCCTTTCCCAGGTCATCCCCAACATACCCAGGGTACGCTCTTCAACTATATCGCGTGACGCTCTTTTAAGGTCTCCAAGTAAGGGAAAAGGCTTGGCTAACTTCCCTACGATAGTATTTCCCATTATTATTTGTGAGTAAGGCGGCCATGTCACTGGTTCAATGGAAGCGCCGTAGTTTGGTCAGGAATAGAAGGAAGGACAGTTGGAGTGGGAAAACACCGTCTTATTCTTTTCCCATTCCGGATAAAACTACCCGTTTTATCAGGGAAGCTTAAAAACGGTGTAATAAGAAATTTGGATCCGCTTTCCCCAGGTCGTGCCCTCAGCATATTGAACCAATTACAGTTCTGTGCCCCTAGGTCTACCATTTTATGTCAGATCCTGTCAGAATGCACACCACGTGACTTGCCTGTGCAGAAAGTGCTATACAAGCACGTGCTGCCGACAGTGGTGGACGACTGCAAGATGTTCGATTCCATCATCTACGCCTTGCCCACATTGCTCACCATCATCGACTTTGCCACGCGCGACGACTACTGCGACCTCATCCTGCGAGACTTCTGCACCGTGCTCGGCATGCCCAAACCTGTACAGGTGCGCCCTGTGCGTGTGTGGCGTTGTGTGGGTATGAGATATTCTGTTACATGATTATGAAAAGGTATACAAGAGATTTTGAGCTTCAGCGGTCATGGATTTATTGCAGGCCACAGTCTACATCTTGAACAAGCTAGACATTATCCTGGCCAAGACGCCACTAGAAGACATTCGGACAGAGATTCTGCCCATGGTCTTCAACACCTTAGATTCTTCTTCCCTCCAGGCACAGGTGTTATGTCTTAATGAGTAATTTATTTTTTAGTTGACCTAACTTACAGATTCAAGAAAATGTGTAATATCTTTATAAGTTAGTGCATTTCCTGCTTTCTCAAATACAATTGACTATTGACTATTTTCAGTTTCCATTTTTCTATAATAAATACAAGGTGATATAATAAATGATATAATTCATCTATATTTTAACTTTAACCAGTTTGATGCTTTAACCAATTTTGTTTGTTCCTGGATTCCTCTTTGTGTCTTCTATGTTTACTTGTCTGCATAGTTGTTTCTCCGTCGGTCCTTCGTATTCTGTCCATGTCTTCTACTTGTCGCTGAGACCAAGCTCCTTCGTGAGCGTAATTCTGCGCTGTATAAATCACACGTTTATTATTATCATGCTTATTATTATTGTTAATTTGCTGTGAATCCGTTACTTTGTAAAATACAAATGAAAACTGAGCAAGTGTTAAGTTGTCTGCCATAATGATTGACAGCGCATGCAAATTAATACATGCAGATGGTGGCTACATGATCAAAAGAGGAATGTTTCGATTCCCAATTCTGGACTTGACAACAGAAAAATACTTTTTTTTTCTCCCAACAGGAAGCAGCCATAGCTGCCATTGGGGTAGTCAAGGAGTATCTGGACGACAATATTTTGAGAAAAATGGTGCTGCCTAAAGCTAAATCACTCTTTTTTCGTTCCACGAACGTGAAGGTTAGACATTTTGTAAGATTAAATAAGTTGATTGGGGTAGGTAGGGTATCTGTGGAGTAAATGATTGAGTGGTGCTTAATATCGATGAGTTTACCAGTAAATAAATCTCACGAACTTTAACAACATTTTCTTTTATTACCTTAGTTCAATCAATTTTTAGTAAACTGTTAAGAGCGCGACGCATGACTGTTGGGATGATGATGATGATGATGATGATGATGATGATGATGATGATGATGATGATGATGATGATGATGATGATGATGATGATGATGATGATGATGATGATGATGATGATTGTGGCTTTTACGCCTGCCTTTGGAATATTCGCTTACTTCGGTCACAGCCAACTGTCAGCGTGACGTTAGGAAAAGTTCATTGGTTAGGGTCATGATCGAATGGACACGTGTGTCATAGTGAACGCTCTTGGCAGATGCGGATCAACGCGCTGTCATGTGTCGACCATCTGTTGGAGAGTCTGGACAAGATGCTCATCCTTGACGACGTGCTGCCCTTCCTTACTGACATCACCTGCCAGGACCCGGATGTCATCGTCACGATCGTTAGTAAGTTCTTCGGCAGCCCTGCGTTTTCCATCGAACCGCAAAAGCACAAGGGAGTGCAACTTATGTACAGTCTCCATACGGTGTTTTGTGGTGGTATTACCTGTGCTAAGGACGAACTTCTAATGGACATGCATTTCCCCCCAAAATCTGTTCTTGTCCTGCTGAACTGGTCAAGTGTTAGGTGTGTGTGTGTGTGTGTGTGTGTGTGTGTGTGTGTGTGTGTGTGTGTGTGTGTGTGTGTGTGTGTCAGAGAGAGAGAGACGCCTAATTAATGGTCATAGTTCTCCAACTGACTGAGGACTTCACAGCGTAAGTGCATCCATGTACAATCCTTTTCTGACGTCTGTATCGGTGACTTCTTACTGTGCATGGTGATATTTGCAGAGCGTATCTTGAGAACGAAAGGAAATTATTCACTCAGATTTAGGGACGTGGTATCTTTGCACTTGCACTAACCCTTTACCCAGTTATTACAAAAATTGTGCATCCCGCGTGCCCATTTATTCATTTTGTAACTCTTTCAACCATAGATGTGTATAAACATCACCTCCTACTTTGTTATGGCTGACATTCATTGTGATCATTGCTGTCGCATATATCTGCGAGTAGTTCCGCATTGCCGCCTGTTGCTTACAGGTATCTACAAGCACATGCTTAGTGACAAGCGCTTTGGGTTGACGCACAACCTGCTGGCGACAAAGGTGATGCCGTCCCTGATTCCACACACCGTCAACCCAGGTCTCAACATGGAGCAGGTGAATATAGTCCTCCCTATATAGGCAAGTCGCAACATAGAATGTATGAATAAATTCATTACTATTGATCTAAAAATTTTAACATATTTTTTCCATAATTAATGGCACTCATAATAAGCGCACTTTATTGAAAGTTTTATGCAAGGACAGAGATGTTCGTACCAATGGGTACCATCACGCAATGGCGGACAAAATACTGGGTGACTGACGTTGTCATCCGGGTCTGTTCACAGTTCAGCTCCCTGATGGAGGTATTGCGGGACATGCTGGAGCAGGTGGACAAGCAGCGGCGCAACAAGATGAAGCTGGAGACCGTCACCATCCCCGTCCCTCACAGGTAATCACCTGCACGCGCATCCTTTCCACCGCTGGTTCCTATCACCTGCAGAACACCCGCCGCCTTTTGCCGCATACACACTAGCTCTGGGCATATTTTCGGGGAACACACTTCATCTTGCCACACACTATATATCCACTTCATATACTTATTTTGCCATACGATTGATATCAAGTGCATTTATTATATGCACTCCATCTTGCCATCTGCACCCTCTCCGTCTTGTCATACACTCGATTTTATTTAACAGCAGTTCTACAAAGACACTTGTTTTTAAAATAAAAATTACACAAAATTTCTTTCTAAACACAGCTCAATGATATGTACAAAGCTTTTAAAGCTACACACAGACACTTATTTGCACGTGTATATATATATATATATATATCCATAAATACATGTAAACTTAAGGTCAACAAGACCTCTTGCAGTCTTAGCAATAATCTACTTTTTGTTACAGAGGCTCAACAAAACAGCAATAATCTACTTTCTTTCACTGAGGCTCAATAAAACAGCAATAATCTTTTTTGTTTCACAGAGGCTCAATAAAAATGCAGCCCGGAGAAGAGGGCAACGACTTGGCGGCTTTGCTGGAGAGCCGTCTCCTGAACCAGTCCAAGAGCAAGCCTGGCCCATACTCATGCACGCGTGTGTTCTTGTTTTCCGTTATTTCTCAGCCTGGTGATCACCAGATGATACTGTAGCGTAGGAAGGTCAAGGAAAAACTGTATGTAACATGTTTAGCGCGCATGTTCTTTGCGAACGAACCAAAGAAACAAGGGGACCTATTGGTGATTATGTCAATAACCTATCTTTTCCTAATTTGTTTGCTTATGTTATTTATAATATGGCACCTGATCTTGGAGACTATTTTATCACATGACTATTTTCTTGCCAGCAGCTCCCAGCACCCCAGAGCTACAGCAACGTCCGAGGGGCAGCAGTCCCAAGTCTCAGCGAAAAAATCACGCTATCCAGTCTCTAGGCATGAGTCTGGTGAGTTCTTTTTATGTTTTTGTTGTTCTTGTTCTTCGTGTTATTGTTGTTGCTCTTGTTGTTCATATTCTTGTTCTTTGTATTTTCGTTCTTTATGTTCTTTTTCTTTATGTTCATTTTCTTGTTCTAGTTCCTGTTTTTTTTTTCTTTCTTCACTTGCGTGAATCGCATATTTGTCATCTCGTGGTTGGTTAAAGAGCCGGCTGTAAGGAAACTAGCGTGCTTGATGACTGAGGGTGTAATATTTATAAACAAAGATTTTCCTTTCGGTCTTCGTGTGCCTCTCAGTTCTCAATATCTTAGTCTCGTAAGTAACACTTTTGTTGTGAGCTCTCTCTTTTGTTGAAGCATTCTCTAATTTGACTTTTCTTGAAAAACTTTTGAATCAATAACATTCCTAGTATCTGGACACGTTTCATCATTGTCATCGTCGTTGTTGCTATCATTACTTTCATTATCGTCATCGTCGTCGTCCTCATGTCATCTCACCGTCATTATCTACGACATCTTCATCATCACCGCCGTCATATTGTAGTCGTAGTTCTCGCCGTTGTTACCTCTGACACCTCGCGACCTCTTCTGCCTGTGCAGGATGAAAAGAGCAGCCTGGACAAGCCCTTGGACATGCAGCGCCGCCACTCCCTGGTGCCCCCGTCCTCGGGGGGCACGCCCACCATCTCTATCACCAGCGAGGACGCCCACAGCCCCGACCGATCCCGCCGACCCTCAACGCACAGCCTGGGGCCCTTCAGCGTAAGTGGCCTTACGGAGTACCTAAGCCATCATCGAGGGAGCGGCGACCGCTCGCGACGGCCGTCCACCCACAGTGTGGGTATCCTGCCCATCTCCATGTTCGGGGAGGGCGGGGAGCGGCCCCGGCGCCCCAGCACCCATAGTTTGGGGGTCTTCCCCATAAGCTGTTTTGGGGAGGAGGCCGGCGGAAAGGGCGAGCGACCTCGCCGACTCAGCACCCATAGTCTGGGCCCACTGGTCGTCCCCGTGAGTTTCTCGTTGATGGTGTCCGCTGCCCACAAGCAAACCGCCACAATCCGTTCTATTCCCTTCTTCTACTCCTCCCTGCCAGTGTTTTGTCAGTTATTGCCTCTCTCTCTCTCACTCTCATTTTCTCTCTCTTTCACTTGTCAGCTTTTCACTCCCCTACCAACACTGTTTATTCCCTTTTTTTTTTTCTTTCATACCTTGCCTTTGAAAGTTGTGTGCTTGCCTATCTCAACAGCCTCTCGTGGTCCAGTGCTCTTTGGTGGCTGTGTTGTTGATAAACATCCCTGGCTTTCTTTAAGCGGGCGGTGCTCCCTCACTCGATCCATCTCTCTTTCTCTCTTTCTCCCCGTCTCTCCTCTCTCTCTCTTTCTACCCCCTCTCTCTCTCTCTCCTCTCTTTCGGTGGCTCGCCCTCTGTACGCGCGCGCGTGTGCATGTGAGTTTGCGCGCGCATGCAAGCGTCTGTTCTTGAAATGTCATGTAGAGGCCTCATTGCGTGTAGGGTTGGCCATCTGTCCTGACATGCTGCAAGTTTTCTTTCCTTTTACCAGCCTCCGTGTGAACGATGTAAGTGCATGGATGTGCCGTGACTCCAGCATGCTTGTTTGCTTGGACGGTGTGCTGACAAAGACCGCTTCTACTTCATACGAGTCGCTTTTCGTTTAAGCAACTCGTTGTCCTGAACCTACATCTAAACCTTACATCTAAAAGCCCCACTCTCATCAGCTCATACAAACCTGACAATACTGAGTCAGAGATTGTTCCAGCCTTCTCTCCAATAATATTAGCTATCAGTTCAATATCGTCGTGAAGGTATTCCGTGTGAGGCTATTCCTAAAGCAAATACCTTGCTGCTGACCTTTCGTTACTGTTTGATGTGTATAAGTGAATGCAACGTGTACAGTGTTGTATGTTTATATATAAATTAATTAAATCTTGTCTGTGCCAGAAACGGCACTTTCACCAGCTCTCATAAAAAGCATGATCATTTTTTATCTTGTCTGATATTACAATTAGACGTCCTGCAGAAACTGCAGGAATAAGCCTTGTCAATCGAGTCTTTTTTTGTGGAAAGATTTCAGGTCGGTCATTGTGATGGTATTTAATTATAAAGGTACTTATGAGTAGGAAAATGATTTTACCAGCGCTCTCGATGGTCCTTGGGATGTGTATACTCTACTTATACATGCATATAAACAGGCATCCATCTTGAAAAGTTAAACAAATAAGAAGGAAGGAAAGAGAGAGAGAATGATGAAAAGATGTGATATGGTAGAGGGGGAGGCAGAAAGTACAAAACTGCGATTGAAAAATGATGTTCTCAGCCTTCATACTAAAGTTCGGCACTTACATTTTCCGCAGATGCATAATGCAAGAAGGGTAAGTGCGTGATATTGTGCTTTGCCGACAGTGACTAGAGTTATTTCCCTTACAATATTGTAACCCTTTTCGTGTGCTATGCAAAGACATTCTGATGATATATTGTTGTAAGCGAGTCTTTGCGAACATTTTGTGTTATCTCTCATTCACGTTGAAAACTCTTTCTATCATCAATAACCAACAAGTCTAACATTTTGAGCATTTAACTATTAGAGGCCTGTATAGTATTGAAGTCTAGCTACTCGGATAGAAAGCAATCAGTTCTTCTTCTTCTTCAGTGGAAGGTGGAGGTCTTAAGCTATCGTCATCGTGTTCCTGATTGTGGTCTTTATCAGTATTTTGTTCTGTAAAACTGGTTTTAGAACGTTTTGTGTGTGAAGACCTCTGTGTATATTACATATACCATAAACAATTTTTCAAAAACAGAAGTAACTTTATGTCTTTATATCGTTACTGTTGTTTTCGTCTTGTGTCAAACCCTATCTTTATTTTTTACAATTGTACTATAAAATTGTGACTGAATGGCATTTGTTTTTTCTACATATTATGGCTGTTTGTTTGATGGCTTTTTGCCACATTTGCAAGTTTTTTTTTCATTTCTATCCGTTGTTCCTAGAATTCTGATTCTTTGAAATAAGTTATAATGAACTTTATATTTATATATAATTAAATAACTCTTTTTCCTCAATTCTGATTTGACGTTCATAACTTGTTCATTTGCATTGTGAATAAAAATCACAGAGAACGATGTTTATTTAAATCATAAATCTGTATTAATCTCGAAGTTATTAGTCAGTTTTCGACTTACTAATCTTTCATTTCTTCCAATATTGTGTGGTTTATTTTTGCCCCTTGCTGTCAGCTAGTACTTAAAACTAAATCACTAGCTGTCGATGAGGTGCAGTGTGCGACAGGTTTGTTAGGCAATTGATGGCCTCCGTTGTCCAGTAGGACTTGGCAGTACTGCCCGACTCTCTAACAAGCGCACTTCTGTCTCTCTCTCTGTCGCTCACTGAACTTGTCAGGAATCAATGCATCCTCCGCATTCTTGTTAGGGAAATCTACCTCCTTCATGCAGCAGCTTCGAACCATGTCTTTTTCTCTAACGACGCCACCACCAATTCGAATCTGCCAATCACTTCTGCCAGTGTCCGCGCGATTAGCCAATCAGCGATAATCGTGCAAACGTGGTGATGGACTGGGATGGTGGGTGGAGAAGGTTCAGGAGGAGGGGTGGCTGGCCAGGAGCAAAGAGGAGAGCTATAGTCCAAAGGTGGTAAACGAGGTCCCTGTTCTTCCCAAGGTCGGGAGCCTGCATAGTCGAGGATTGATTAGACCTGCACCTGCTGCTCTCGTGGTCCCATGGCAAATCGCGACACAAACATTGATCTTAGACCTCATTAGAACTTGAAACATTTTTGATTGAAATTCTTCATTGCTTTAGAGCTCAGAAGCATGTGCAGAACGGGGAGTTGAAGTAAGGGCGGTTTGGTGAGCCGAGGAGGGGTGGAGGTGGTGAGTGACACTTATTAGGTAGAGTATCTGTATGAACAGTTTACTGGTGTCCAAGCAGATGAAAAAAAAAATAAAAGGCGATTCTTTTGGTTGTGTGTAAACCTTTGAATGAGCCTGCCACCTACCTCTGACCTCGAGGCTCATGTCTGTTTCTGCAGGAGCTGGAGCGGCGAGGTAGCAAAGGTAGCATCCTCAGTTCCTTCGGGCTGAGCGAGGGCCCGCCATCCAACCTGCATCAACGCAGACCCAGTTTCCAGGCTTTTGGAGAGAGCGTGGTATGTCGTCTCTCCGGGGATGGGGAAGAGGGTAGATGGGTGTTGCTAACTATAGAACCGACACTTAAAGAACTGTAAGTGGGTTTTGGTCCTTAGAAATGAATGTGCTGACAGTTCTTTCTCTTTATCATTCATAAAAAAAGAAAATAAGAATATTCGAGAGAGGGCAATTATCATTGAAGTACGTGGACGAGGTGGTTGAGCGGGTTGTGTGGGTGGGTGGACAGTTGCATGGCTGGGTGAATAAATGTTCGTCCTTGTGCTTGCCATTGTGGCTATGACCCCAGTCCTTTGTTCAGTGGATCCTAATGATGATCTTGCCAAATGTTAAGGAAAGACGACCTCATTCTATTTGTGCCATTAATTGACCCATTAGTCCTGGATCCCTAGAAGCCAAAATAACAATTTTGTTGTGTGCAGATGCAGCTGTTTGGAACCAAATAAGCAGACAAGGAATTGCCATGCAGACAAACAGTCCGGACCATCCTATGATGCACCTGACGTACCGCCGTGTGTGTCGTCACCTGCAGTTACCTGTCCAGCCCCTTATCCCTCCGACCACTGCACCGCAGCCCTCGCGATGTGTGTTGACCACTGACCAACCTGTCGGCTAGATCAGCGGAGCCTCCTAGAGGTCGTCTCGTCCTGTTGTGTGGAAGCTTGCCTGCAGTTTCAAGGGACATAAATCATTGCGCTGTTCCTGTCCACGCCAGCAGAAAAAAAACACTTCTTTCCCCTGGTTTTAGACCTGCGAACAGCCTGACGGATGCGTGTCCCTGCCTATAACCTGCCAAAAAAAGATTGCGTGAGCCTTATGGGACTTTCCTGTCTCGCACCTGTGGATCACAGGTACGCATGAAAACAGGAGCAAGGTCAGTCTCTGAAAATGGAAGAGAAATCAAGTTCTACGAAAAGAGACCGGTAATCAATAGGTGCCGAAGAAACAAATCAGAGAAATATTTTGAATGCAACAAAAACATCGAGCTTTCCTCTTGTCTAATGACCTCTGACCTTGCCAGCATCATCGGGCGATCATCCCAAGATATCGGATGTCACGGAGGCTGGGGGACCGTTATGCTTGCTCGTCTTCGCCATATCCTTTATGATGCTGGTGTGTGTGTGAGAGAGAGAGAAAGAGAGGAGACAGAAAGAAACCTGCTGCGTGAAAACGAGGCCATTTGGGGTGCGCATGTTGCTGAACTATTTGCACTCGCGGCTTAAAAGAATTTGTCGTAATATTGATGGTCTCAGGATGGGAGGTAAAAGCAAGATTACACGAAAGCCGCTGTGGTCTACACCCTAAGGATCATCCATATTGGACAATTTCCTCAAGTTGTACTGAACCCCTTTATTTTTGAAGATCTCGTTTAATACACACCATACGACTCCAACTGGATGCTCAGACTTGTCCATGCGATTGAAACTTTGAGTTAGTGATGAGTATGAATATTTCTCTATCCAAGAGAATATGCGAGTACGTAGGTGCGCGTGTATAACCCTGCCTGGAACAGACGATCACTAGCGCACACAAATGTTGGTTAAATCCTTTGTTAGCTACGGTTAGGCAGTTCCACTAAATAATTTCTGAATGATCTTTTTTTTTCTTTTTCTTCTTTCTCCTCCTCTCCTTTTTCTTCTTCTCTTCTAACAGTACCAGCGGCTTCCTCTCATCTCCATGGGAAACAATCCCATCTTCATCCACAAAATAAATCTGTCGTATATTTAATCACTATTCAGAAAGTGTATTTCTTTTGAGTCTGACTGTTCTTCAAATACACGCCTCTATGTCAAGATGAACACAGACAACATGTTCTGGTAGTCAGCCAGTTTTAATGACAGTCTGAAGCATTGTCTTCTCCTTGTCCTATTAGGAAAATTAAATTTGCATGATATGAATGCTTTAAAGACAGGCCACACAAACTGTGGCGCTGATTACCGAGTTTCTAAAGCTCTGTCGGTCTTTCTTATTGTTCTGAGAATGGTTTTGTCGCTTTAGAGGGTGTCCCCAACTGCCAAAGGAAATGATCGCTTTTTTTTAAAATACAAGGTGTAACACCATACTCTTACTCTTTACCATTAAGTGCGTTATTGTTTCAAATTTGTGCAATTCTTAGCTTATTTTTTCAACAAAAAAAAAAGATTATTTTTATGCTTCTTAAATGGAAATCCCTAATTATCGAGTTTTGTTGCCTGGTGACAAATAATTTGTTGTGTGGACATGTCTACAAAGCATTAACGGGAAGGTGGGTAGTGGGAAGAACAATCACAATCTCAAGATGCTGTCATTTACACAGTACAAGGACCAGCACGATGAAATTAAGGGTCAGTTAGTCGTTTAGTGTTTACGCAAAGGTTCCCGAGGGGCCAGCAAAAACATTGTGGTTGTGTATGCTGACATGGCAATGTGTACAATGTGTATGTGGTGTATATGCACCTTTTTCATTAGCTTCACGCCTCATCGATTCGTTTTTCTTCCCCCAAAATGTATAGACGTACGTGTATTTGAACATTTTGTACATGGTTGTGTCTTTGTATAGCGGTATCCTTTCCAAATTAGGTATGGTTACTTGATAAATTGATGTGATAACAAATCCTGCAAAAAAAGTTTATATATTTTACTGCCTATTGTTCCTTTGACTGTGGGCTTGTTCCTTGCCAGTCACCTCCACCACCACGACCACCACCGCCATCGCCTTGATCTTGTCCAACACCGCCACCACCACCACCATCAGCACCACCGCAACTGTCACCGCCGCCACTACCAGCAGCACCATTACCACAATTTCTGTCCCACGAAACCAAAATAAATATTTCTATTATATCCATGAATACAAGTACTACTTTCCTTAGATGACAGTAAAGTTCATTACGTCCATTCGATTGAGTTGAATTGTTTGTTTTTAGTTTTGCTTGCTTCTTAACTAGACTTTACAAATTGTCTTTAATGGGGCTTGCTTGTGTGGAACGAATGTGTCGAGAAATGTTACGGGAAAAAGGATAAAAGGTTAAGAGGTGAGTTTGCAACTAGAACCAAGTGTCATTTTATTTCATATCCTACCTTCCACATAATAAGCTATAATAAAGGTCATGGAATTACCTTTTCGGTTCGTTGGGGAGTGAGATGTTAGAAACCTCAATTTTCTGGGGGCCAGCTTTACGTGTGCCTTACCTTATCCAACCATCTAAGGAGGTCAGGTACCCATTCCCGACAGCTAAAGGAAGTTTGATGCGCTACACGGGTATCGAACCGGCGCGCCCCTCTTTTCGGAAGCCATCGCTCTTATCACCCAGCTATCCACTCCCCCCATCCCCCCAAAAAAGTAACTATCGTGTAAACATTGCATGATGGGAACATCGGAGACGGCCTTGCTGAAGTCATCGAAGTATTGTATACGACCTCAACAAGCGTAGTACTGCTAGATAACCAAATAGGAGCTTACTTCCACACAACAGTAGCCGTACGTCAAGGGTGCCCCTATCACCAACGCTTTTCAACATCTTATTCAAGAACATCATGGGTGAAACCCTCCACGACCATCACACTTCCATTTCCACCGGTGGAGGTCCTATTTACAACCTACGCGCTGCAGATGACATCGATCTGATAGCTTACACTAACAGACCCTATATACCAACAGACGGAATAGAATAGAGACCAAGACTGACAAGAGTAATGTTATTGCTATTACCCATTGGCAAAGCAGTTATCTGCATGAACGGGTTACGGCTCGTAGAGGAAGACGATTTTAAATACTTGGCAGCCATCCCCTCCTAAAACGAATGATCGCGACAGATATCCACATAAGGATCGCGAAAGCAGCAGCGGCAATGGTTAGGATGGCCGCTGTTTGGGGCAGCCGTAACATCAGATTTACTACAAAGGATAGACTATCTGGACAAGTCCATCGTAGTACTGATCCTACCTTATGAAAGTAAAACGTGGACTCCGCTTGCCGATACTGAGAGGAACATTTTGGCATTCGACAACGAGTGCTTGATGAGGTTGCTCCGGATCTCGCACATCAAACCTGCGACTGTAGGTAGCACGGTTGCCACACTTGAAGGACACCAAGAACGCCTACTTGCTACAGTCGGGTGGCGCAAGCTGGTCTGGTATGGCCAAGTGACCCGACATGACACACTGTCCTTCAAGGTACATTGGAGGGTGATCGATGCTGCGGTGGCCAGAGGAAGAACTGGCTTATGAGCGTGAAGGAGCGGTCTGGTCATCCTGCTTGCTATCCCCCAAGACAGGCGGGAATGGCAGGCCTTGTCCGCTGCCGCGTCTATCCTTTTACCCCCACCCCTACCCAACAAGCCACCCAGCCACAACGAACGATACCACTCAAGGGACGAATGACTGATTCTGAGATTAGCTGAGAACAGCGAAAACAGGAACAAACGACAATTTTAAAAACATAAAAAAACTCAAAAGAGCTTGACGCAAAATTAAATTCCTTTTAAATGTCGTAGCTGTATTTCAAAACGCGGTCGCTATACCACGTTATATTAATCAAAATAATGAGAAAGAGTTTTTTTTTAACAAAAAAAGGTAAAATGTGTTCCAGGTCAAACAAAGCAATTATCAAAAAGTTAAAAAATACAATTACAGATAAGAACATGCGAACTATTTCAGCTGTCAATTTTATAAACATTGAGATTAACGGAAATAAAACTGTTTAACCAGCACTATGTAAAAAAAGCATAGAAAGGGAAAATCAGACATTAATATCATGTGATACCTACCCCCTCCACCCCCTCCCACTTTTAACCCCTTGACCATGTCACAGACACTCGCGAACACGCAGACGCCGGGACATTTGCACGTTCTTTTTTCTTCATCCAAAACAACTCTGCCTCTTTTGCAGGCCTGCATACATTTAATTGCATGAACAAAATATGTTAAAAACTTAATAAAATTATACGATAATTACTCTAGCAAAGCTAATTTTCTTAATATAATCGTAAAACTTACTAATTAATTAATCACTCTAATTAACAAGTATTCTATAATAAAGTACTTAGATGTACTTAAATACACTCTTGATAATATTCAAAATTCCAGTCACTGGGAACTGATGATTCACGAAATTCCAAAAAAAACTAACTACATATATTCCACACACACACACACACACACACACACACACACACACACACACAAATAAACCAAACCATAGACGCTGTCACTCGGGGACAGACGTTACAACACAAAACTCGCCGCTGCCTCTCGGGGACGAGCGACCACAACATATACTCCAGGGGTCAGTTGCACAACACATTTCTAATTTTAAACCCTTTTGGCCTTAAATCTTGTTAGATAATCAGTTTAAAGTGCACACCACAATTTTAGAATTTTTAAAACTAAAACTGCTTTAAGTAAGATAAAGTTGTTAAAATCTGACTTTCCGTCCTGTCAGTACAATTTTTTGTGTATGTTCTTGTGCAATGCATCAAAATGGCAGAGAGAGATTTTGCTGCTTAAGAACAGTTTTAAGGTTTAGAAACGTGTTGTGCAACTGGCCCCTGGACAACAACTCCAACTATAATTCACAAAACAACAACACTCTTCACATATTCCAGTGCATCTTCCAGGCCCCGTAGACTTTACGGCCCATCTCCCGGCCCTCTATTGACAGTTATAACAAAGAAATTACTAATACTTATCTATATCTTTCTTTTTAAAGAAATTTGGAAATATTCAACTTATATATAAAAAATCAGGAATACACAAAAATATGAAATACCACACGTACGTACTTTCTAGGAAGACGCAGCCTCCACTCCCCTACACGCAGTGTCTCTTCACTTGCTGTGTCTCTTTGAGAAGTGAAGCGCTGGCCGACGACAATTAATTAAATACTCTTTCCACTTTCTTTTCCCACTATCTAAAAAAAAAACCCAAAACAACCTATGAGTCATGCACCAGGCGCGACTCGGCCACCCGTGCTGTACTGACTATTAGCCTCATGTCACCCTCTGTGATAGACCAACACTAAGGCAAATAAAGTACATTTCAACAGGTGTGCCCTGACTTTACAGAAATAGCAACAATTTTTCTCAAAATTTGCTCAAAAACAATTAATGTGTTAGAACTTAACGGAACAAGGTAGCATGTCACTACATCTATTATGAATATATTATGAACAATAAAAAAGCAGTAACAGATGTTATTACACATATTACCACCTGTTCTTTTATTGCCTGTCTAATAATTGTTTAATTTTTTTATACGTTAGACGTTTATTTTATTGCACACTTGATATCTCTTTAACTATACGATGGACGCACTCTTATGTATGTGTGACACTATTAAACATATATTTCTGTTGTTAAATACTTGTACCCGGGCTCACGTCCTTGCTTGCCTCAGTCGGGTACATTTTGAAAGCTATATAATGACTCCACCTTTATGAATGAAATATTCAGGACAGACTGTAAACTTCTATTTGCAAAGGGGGTGTGTGCTGTTTGTGCCTCAGCCATGTATATATGTTGTCGGCAAGGACAGTACATAAACCGGAGCAATTAAAACTACAAACCCTACTCTCATATCATTCATGTACCCAATTACGAAAAGAGTATCGCTTTATGAGCCCACTTTACCTAGAGCCAGGTATGGTATCTCCATTAGTCTCAGATTAGTGCTTCACAACATTTAAACTATTTAATTATATATTAATCGGAAAGTTTCCTAAGACGGTAGGAACAGTAAAGCTGAGCGACATGCAGCTACTCACTAATTGAATTCTTTCCAATTTTCCTCACACACAATCTCTCTCTTTAATTAACGTGTTGGGCTCGCCGCGCTAACCACCTGTTGTGACGTCAGAGCACCCTGCTTGTTGCTCACCAAGACTGTGTGTCTCCACGCTGCCATCGTGTTGTGCCCGTTGCTCTCTCTCTCTCTCTTGTTGCCCGCTGCAAGGTATTACCGACAAAAGGTACCCCCTACACACACACCTCCACACCACTCCTCCCTTCTAGGCCTCCAGGGGTCCATAACAAGCATACATTCAGCACAGGCACACCTGTATCTGTGAAAAGAACACGGACAAGATTTGCCGGCGGTGAGGGCTGACGAGTTTGCTCGAAAGGAAAGTCAGAGTGAACTCCGACTCAGCCGTCGGTTTCGACGTAAACAAAGTATCTGGGCTGAAAGTTTAGCCTAGTATTTCTCGTACCTTCCTGCTTTTTATGCCTAATGGACCCCATTCGTCCACAGACGTGGGTCTGTGCTGGTGTTACTGTTGCTCCGCGCTAGTCAGTGTAGAGGGGGGGGGTGTGCTTGCACACACTGGCGGGTGTCTCGTCCGCACTGGAGCGCGACCGAGGTGTTTGTTCATCTCGACTGACACCCGACGGTATTGGAGGAGCTACTCCTAAGAGCCACCTGTGTTATCTGTCTTGAAGTTGAGACAGTGACGAATGTTGTGAAGATGCTGTGGCCTAGCGGTTGAATAGAACACTCGGTGAGTAAACATCCAGAACTTAATTAACTCGGATGTATTATTTACTAAGACTGCACGGTAGTCCCAGCTCGTTGCACAGTTTCCATGATTTATTTTTTATTATTAAGCATGACCTCATGTTATTAGCATTTTAAATGAAAGAGCATTAGTTCTAGGTTTTCTCTCTGCCTCCACAAAGTAATAGTCACTTTGTAAAACACGCTCTGCTGACTTTCTGTGTGTGTGTGTGTGTCCATGCTATTGTCCGTGTTAGTTTTATTTTTCCCTTATGTCGCCTTCCACCCTTTTAATCTACGTGATCTGTGAGAGGGTGTAATGCACCACCGTACGAGGTCAAGAGTTATACATATGTTAGAGAGCTCATATATTATATATGTGTGAGAGAGAGAGAGTCTGTGTGTATATGTGTATGCGTATGTGTGTTTCTGTGTGTCTCTATGTGTATATTTATGTGTGTTTCCATGTGTCTCTATGTGTGTACCTGTCTATGTATGTATATTTGCGTATGTGTATCTCCATGTGTCGGTGTGTATGTGTATGTATTTGCGTATGTGTATCTCCATGTGTCGGTGTGTATGTGTATACATTTCTATGTGCATGCATGTGTGTATGTTTGTGGGTATGTACGTGTGTATATGTATGAGTTTGTGTATATGTGTGAATGGGTATGTATATATGTATGCGTGTTTCTATGTGTATGTGTGTACATGTCTATATATATGTGTGTGTGCATGTGTGTCTGTGTACGTGTTTCTGTGTATGTATGTCTGTGTATGCGTGTATGTGTATATATGCATGTATGTGTACGTGTATGCGTATGTATGTGTATGTATACGTGGGTATGTTTGTGCATGTGTGTTAAAAATTAACGTGACTTTGACACGATTAATGACGTCATGATAGCGCAGTGACGTCAGAACAAACTCCTCCACTTGACCTTCACACATTTCTCGTGTCTTTCAGAGTTTGCGCTGCTGTTCAAACCTCTGAGGATACAGGATTCTGAGGCACATGTACATTGAGAAAAACCAGCTTAAAAAGGGAAAAAAAAACCAAGAAACTTGCTCAAACAACGTTTCGCTGGAGACTCCTTTAGCTGAGTGAGCCCTCTCTGTAGCGACGTGACAACACAAGGTAGCAAACTCCACAGGTAAAAATGACATGGATGGAATTTTTAAGTAACCTGCTTCAGACTACACACAAGATAGACAAGGCGGCAGTGTTTAACTTGCGGGGGCAGCCCATCGCCACATCACAGGACCTTCAGGTAAGTCGACACCTGTGATGAGTCTTGTTTGACATCTTCTTGCAACTAGGAGGATTTCATAACCGCATACACCCCACCCCCTACCCTCCAAGTGTGTACCATATGCTTCACGTTTACTTGAGCGTTCGCACCCAACCATATGCATTGATATTGCTTCTCTTTATTTTGTTATGTTCACGACAGGAAGAGAAAAACACGAGATAAGGCATGCTTCGTATTCTGTCGTTTTAAAATCTAAACAAAACACCACTGATCGCTTAACACATTGGTGGTGTTTGTCTATGCATTGGATTTTTAAAAAAATTAGTCACAATTGATTTGTATCTGATGTGGCGGTAGTTATGAATTAGTCACATCAGTTCCCATGGCTTTACCTCTGCTCAGTACCTACAGCCTTATGTAAACCCTGTGAGGCTATAAGGGAGGGCTACACACAAGACGGGGATCTTTAGATTTTAATTATCAGTCGACCCCCTATGGGTAGCTAATCCTGGGGTTGTGGTCTCTCAGGGCCGTATTTGTAAAGCGAAGTTAGGTCCTCACCCAGGGTTGAATGGAAGAAATCAAGGATAAACTTCTAGTCTCTGTAATTTCGGTGGACTGTCTAGAGTCTAGACCCCACTGAAATACTTAAGCTTTGCCTTGAAATTTTCCGATCCACGGTCAGTTCTTACTGTTCCTATGTATATTTCCTAGGAAATTAAAAATTTTCGTGGATTTCGAATCTACGGCAATATTTTTAGTCTAGCTTCCCGGTATAGAATAATTTGAAACAAAGGTAAATGTTGCCCCACAATATTCAGATTATTCAGGAGTGAGGGGCTCAAGGCCGTAGATCTCAAGGTGTGTGTGTGTGTGTGTGTTGACGGGTCCCACTGCCTATCTCTTAAGCTCCAGTGATTTCCAACCTTCTAAAGGATCAGGTACACATTCAACTATGAGACGCCAAGAGGGGAATTTTTATAAGTTTCTCTCGCAACTAATTATAGAATGCATTCCATAGCTATACAATCCATTCTTAAATTGTAGAATTCATTTTATAACCAAATAGAGAAACATTAAGTAAAACCAAAGTATTTCATTTATACTGTGTTTAAGAAGTTGCAAATGAGACTAGTTTAGTATACAATTCAATGTTTTATTAATAGAAATGCATTCTATAATTTTAGATTTAAATTTTATAGCTAGAATATATTCTATAACTATAGAATCGAATTGCTTATATAAAATGGATAACATCTTCTCAGCATAACATAAATGAAAAACTTTTGTTGACTCAAATTTTGTCTCTATAATTATAGAATGAACTTTATAGCTATCGAATGCATTCTGTAATTATAAAATAAATTATATAGCTAGAGGAGATTTATGTGTCCAACAGACTAATGCGCACCTCGTTCACTATTTTCGTCCAGTTTCTTCATTTCAGAGAAACGTTATTTCTTTGTTTAGCCACATCTCTAAGGTGAGGACAACCTGGTTCTACGCTGGGTTTTGTGATATATATATATATATCATAGAGAAAGAAATTTATAATCACTTATTTTCTCATATTACTAGCATCTAACGTTGAAAGTTTACGGAAAAAATACAAAAATATAATGGCAGGATATTCTGAGATAGCAGCACTTTTAAACAGAACCTGAGACAGCAACACTTACAAAGAACCAAAATGGCGGCTAGTCGATTTCCAGCAGGACCAGCCAGAGTCTATTAATTAGTTTCAGATCCATGGTTTCAGTGGACTGTAGATGTAAGTATAATGAGGGAAGACAGCTGTACACAACTAGAACTAGACATTATTCATACTATCGAAACATGTTAAAACGGTATAATCACTGATACTACTTTCAGGTAACAGAGAGTGACGGTAAGGCATTGCTCCGCTGCCTGGAGGAGCACTTCCCCAGCCTTGCTTGCGTGCACATCGACGGCACTGACTTCCGCTGTTTCCAAGGCACTAATGATGCTGTGGTTGGCACGGCGAAGAGTAACAAAGGGCGGGTGCTGGTGGCTCGGCGCACGGAGGAAGCGCTGATACTGGTGATGGGTGACTCGGGGAGTCACGGGTCCTTTCTCTTTGAGTTGCAGAAGAATTTGCTGGAACGTTCACGAGGGCAGATGGCGCCACAACAACAGCAGCAGCAGCAATCTTCCGCCAAGGAAAACAGTCAAGAACGGCAGGAATTGCCAGTTCTGCCGAAGTTGCCATACCCGTCTGTCAGTCAAGAACAAGTGCTAATTTCATTGGAAAACTGACGAATAATAACTAAGTTCTGCTAGCAGAAAAACCCGCCGTGTTTCACGCCTCACCGTGTTCTTAAAAAAAAAAAACCCAAAAGATGAATCCTAAAACAAACGAAAAAAAAAACCCCACCAGTTTGTAATAGTAAGCAGGAAGAAACTCTTTTTGATTCAATGTTTTGTTGTGAAATTCTAGCAAGACTGTCTTGACAAAACAAACAAAATAGCAAACGCATCTTTTGGTCAAGACTATAGATTGTCTGCACTGTTCAACCTCCCTCATCAATCCATCCACATTCCCCACAAAGGTCACAATAGTAATCCATGCCATAATCGTTTCATTTGCTCAACGACTTTATTGACCCATGTGTGCCTTACACATTAAATTGCCTAAAATAATAAAAATGCTTTCCCTAAAAAAAAGGATAAAAGAATATCACGGCATGCGTTGAGATCAAAGTATAACCATCCACACCTGTGGTGCAGGTGGTAGCGGGACGCATTTAATCCCATAATGTCACGTTTTCGTTTTGACGCTGCAATATTTTTCATTCGTCTGTTCTAAGACTTTCATTATCTACAAATATATTATATTACAACTTTGCTAATATTTGTTCTCTGCATAAACTGTCGAAGCTGTTTGCATTTAATACGTGAGCTTCTTGTAATACTCATTAACATGCATGCCTAAATGAGTTAAAATAAAGACTTTAAACACACAATAAGTTAAAATTTGTATATGAAGACAGAAAAACGTTGCAGAAATGTTCATTATTTTTACGTTCTATAAAATGCACGTATCTTCATATCGTCTCAGTTCGCATACACTGGCTCCACTAGAAAACAAATTTGTTTGAGACACATGCAGGTTTGAGAGCTATGTTGACTCATTTGGCTTGTGCATTTCTGGTGACATTTAATCCACAACTGACATGATTGCTGATGATTAACACGTCAGCTCGGTACACTAAAATAAAAGTGGCATTTCTAATGTCACTTGCCACATGCTGGTGGTTATCAAGAGTATGATTGGAACAGTTCGCACCTAGGTCTG
This sequence comes from Marisa cornuarietis, assembly GCA_004794655.1. Taxonomy (NCBI): domain Eukaryota; kingdom Metazoa; phylum Mollusca; class Gastropoda; order Architaenioglossa; family Ampullariidae; genus Marisa; species Marisa cornuarietis. Next base: position 3,432,338 of record SMMW01000614.1, read on the forward strand.
CTTTATTAAGCTGTTATTTTTTACCGTACGGGTCGTTCGTGTCAAACTTCCTAATATGCTGTTATCGTTTTCGTTTTATGTTAGCGTGCATAACGTGTGTCTGTATTTACTTGGTACGCGAGTAGGTGTATCTGTCGTAAAAGTGCGCATGTCTGTTATATGCGAATATCGGTGCATGGCTATTGGTTATTCTGTTTAGCATATCATTTCTGTAAAACTCTGAGCATATTCTTGGAAAAGCGCTATATAAATGTTCATTATTATTATTATTATTGTTTTACAGAAATGTAGATTAGGAGCGCGCGCGCGCGCGCACACACACACACACACACACACACACACACAAAGAGAGAGTGGGAGAGAGAGAAAGAAAGGAGGTATAGTGTTTTACACCGATTTAGCAACTAAAGGCTATATCACGGGAAAGTACTGCAGGGCTGTGCTTAGGGCAGGCAGAAGAGGCATCTGCCTATGGCCCCGCAATTTTGATTAATATGGTAACTAGGCTCCAGATTAATGACATATTGCATGCTCTATCTTTTAAACAGGATTTTAAAAAGTCATATCTCCCCTTATTCCTTTCCCTGTAATTTTTGAGGAAGGAGAATAATATTGGTTGGGTTTGCTTAGGTGTTCAAAATCCATCCAAAAATAGTCAAGCTTTTGTTCACTCTCCAACAAACATGTAATCTGCACATATCGAGAAGAGCGAAGACATAAGTGACCAAAAAGGGGTGGGGGGACGGAATGCACGTGAAGAAAGAGATAAGGGTGAGTTTAGGAAAGGGTATAACGGGACCGAGAATGTAGAGCAAGGTGTCGGGGAGGAGGGCAGGAGGCCTAAGTGTTCATTCTTGTACCCTCTGCTCTGTTCTAACACTTCAAAATCACACGGCTCAGACGATCATAGAGTTGTACCCGCGGTTACCACATGTGCATATAGTGAACCTTGCTTGGCACTTCGTGGAGTCGTTGTTCAGATAAGCCTATTATTTTATTTCCCTTCCTGTCGTTAGATCAGTGATTTTCGAGTGCATTAGTATTGCCGAACATTTACGTGTTTTCTCTTTTTCCGTATTATATCAGACGTTTGATTGCCTTCAGAATCACTTTTGAGCAAAACAAAGCAAGACTCCAGGAAAGAAGATGACTAGAGACAGGAACATTGGTCGCCATTATCCTAGCGGTAGCCAAAAACGTGCTTTGAAGTCCAAGAGACGGGAACAATGTGGAGCGATGGACAGGTACCTCGTCAAAAGCCGGCTTCTGAATCGCAGCAAGTTGTTGAACAGTTGCAAACAAAAAACTGTGAAATTAATCAAGAGAATGTGTTAAAGGCACACGTTCCACTTGCACTGGTCACAGCGTCTGATGAATTTGTTGATCATCCCGATGGTGGGGAATCTGATCAAAGGCCTTCTAGTGAGACCATTCAAAGCTGTAGTGAATGTAATGACAATTCGTCTGCCCAAGATGATCTAAGGAATGTAAATATGACTATAAGTGACAGCGATTTCCATGATGGTGAACAACACCAATACTTTCTTGTGAATATAGAAGATCCTGCACTTTGGCCCGACTGCCTAAGCCTAAGCACTTCTGGTCGAGACTTCTTGGTAATGAAGATGTACTAACACACGAAGAAAGCCGAGATGTTGATGGATACATGCTTGCCGAAGGAAATGGACGCATTGAAGTCCATTTTTCCAGATTCTTTGCATGGAAACTTTCGTGAGATGTTGACTTTCCTCTCCATTTAAGGACGATTATTCGATTTTCCAAATTTATGGATTGCCTTAAGAATTGCCCTTACAATACCCGTGACAGTAGCATGAGAAGAACGAAGTTTCTCGAAGCTTTAGCTAATTAAAACGTACCTGCGACCAACGATGTGTTTGAGGAACTTGGCCATACTCTCAATTGAGAACAATGTTTCTCGGGAATTAGATTTCAGTGAACTTATTGATGATTTTGCTTCAATGAAGGCCAGGAAAGTTCGCTTGTAAATATTGTTAGTGTTGAAAACTTACGTGTTATGTCGTATGTTTACGTGTTGCTAAGTTATTTGGTTACTAAATCTGAATGTCTTTCGCACGTATGTAAGTGAAGTGTACAAACCCGTCGTCAACTCAACCACGACTGCAGACCCTAGGGTTCCTTCGTGGTAGCCTGTATTGACGAATGTTACAGATAAATGAATCGTAGGCTTATGTAGTAATGTGTATGCAGCGTGCTGTCAATGATAAAAGACGAAATGTGCCCGTGGAAAAAAAGTGTGTTTAGAACCCAAGTAAAACTTTGGCGATCGTGGCGTCGAGGGCCCCGCACGTGCCCTATGCCTCGGTCCCCGAGGGGAATAAGAACGGGCCTGCTGCCCTGTACCCCCCAGATTAGTAGATAACTATAATGTATCCGCCATTCTGGTACTACCTCGATTTGTAATGACTTTAGACTTTAGAAATTTGGCCTACGCAAAGAGGACAGTCGAAAACACCTTTGATCAGCACGTTCCTATATTTTGGAGTACTGGTGTACCCGGATGTCGTTTGATGTCGTTACGACCTAGCTTAACAGTATGACATGCTGAGATCACAACAAGTCTCAATAAAAGTCATACCCACGGCACCTGTTCATATTTGCTTGCTCTATGCAAAACAAATTCATTCCCCCCCCCCCCAAGCACCACAACCACACACACACACAGGCGTGCGCAAGGGTTGTGTAATTAATGAGATATCAGGGACGCTTCCCAAGTATCCACATGCACAACATTATTAAAAACGTTGAAAGGAAAAGTGTGTAAAATAGAAGGGTTAACTGTTTCTCACTTATTCAAGATCCATACCATTACAACAGGATTTCTACTCTCATTTTCTGATAATTTTTATACATTTTTGTTTACTGAATGACTGATAGTTGGTCACTCAGAGATCACTGCACTCAAAGTGCATTCTTAAAATATACATGTACTCCACCTGGTAAGAGTCCATTTAAAAAAAATTACACTTTAGTGGCAACATTTAGTATACTGCCATATTTATCATCAACAAAAAACCTGTTTGTAGTGAGACAAAAAATGAAGTTTAAAAATACAAAGACACTCCAATCAACTCAAAATATTCTGAACAGTGTAAATTCTCTTTTCATAGAGCTATACCATTTGTGGCTACAGTGACGTTGTTAACTTTCTTTAAAAAGCACCACTTTCAATGTTTTTTCTCTGATAAATTATGTAGGTATCCTAATAAGGTGTGTAATCAATAACTCCACCTTAACAGATCCCGCCCAAAAAAGAGCAATCATTTGTGCTTTGCCATTATTTACTGCACAAGCAGAATTTTCATACCCTGGCAAGTATAGGTTAACATGCTGCAGAAGATATTAGGCCCCTATTAACAAGTGCAGAAACGTCTGGCAAAATAGGCAAGACTATGTATGACACAGCATTCATATCAATTCCCCATGTATGGGAAAGTTTGGGAGAAAGAGGCAGCAAAATATACTGAATCATGTGGTTATAGTAAATAAAAAAAGAAAGTGCAGCTCAAAGCTTTTAGGTTTGTGGGTTTTTAAAAAAACAACCGAAGATTCCGAATGCATAACGATGTGCTGAAGCCTTATAAATTGTGCCCAATCTTCCCAATGCAAGAAGAAATCAAATCAATTTCAAGCAAACATAACTTAAAAATATACATTTCAGTAAACAAGATGATGAGAATATGGTACAAAGACAACATCATCCTCTAATCAACCTTTAAAGACTTTATGCAGTTTAGACATAAACTTAGCCATAAATCTAGACAACAAATCTTTATTGTAATGTTCATTCAGACGTGAAGTCAGTTGCATGGAAAAAAAACCACAGGTAATATTTGAAGCTTTGTAGGTGTCACTTATCCTTATGCCATTTATTTTAAGATAGTAGATCTAATTCACAGAAACATGAGACATCTAAACCTATATTACTGTACATTCAAATAATAACAAAATCAATCCTAATGCACTTCAAAATGGAATGCCTATGTAGCACACTCTTTTTTGTAGATCTTATTCTTACTTATCTTGGTGATTTGAAATACTAATTTTAGAATGGCAATGTTTGCTATCAGCACTGGCATTTTTTAAATTCGTTCAAGTGAAGGACCTGCTGTGTTCTTGAACTTGATTCTCTACAGAGTAACATCCCTTGAAATCTGTGTTTGTTTTAGCTAAAATCAAGTGGGATCAACTTTGGTAGACAATGAACTAACAGCATCACTGTAAACATGCATGCTTATATATGCACCTGCATGTATACAAACTGAAGAAGTGGATCTAAATGTGACATTTCGCTTTATGCATTAACCATAAACTCATTTAAGGCTAAGAAAAGTTAAACATAAAATCAAGCTCAAAATTACTGGCAAGATAACAGAACATAAGGTATTTTAGGGTGAGAAAAACCAAACATAAATTAGCCTAACTTCTAACTAAACTACAGACATCACTAATGTTAGAGCATCAAGCATATGCAAATAGTCTACTTTTGAAATGTCTTAATAAACTATTTCTTAGTCTCGTGAACTCAAAACTATGTTTATCCAAGGCTTGTATCTTGTAAATGCTACTTTACAATAATTCACTCATTTGATAATTTTGCACTTGGATTTTCTGTAACATTTACCACCTGCATCTTTCCCAACAGATATGCTTATTATAATTGAAAATAAGAGACCGTGTTCCAACAACAAATGTTATCACAGATCTTACATTTATAAACAATACAGAAACTGGAATGAATGTATTACTTTAAAAAAAATCCTCTGAAAGGCAACACAAGTACACAATCTACTGAAATGTTGCCTCAGTTCCTATGTTAACCACTGGCAACTTTGGTAACTTCCCATGGTATCTTTGGCACTTTTCAGCAAGTTAGGCATCAAGGGGTCTACTGCTAATCAACCATTTTGCATTTTGTAATAAAAAAATAAAGGCAACCTTAATCATTTACAAAGAGAGTGGACATCTTATTAATTTCATATCTCCCTATTGTACAAAATTTCTGTATAATGGTGGAATCAAATGGCAACCATCTTTGTTTCTTGACCAAAAAACATTTATAAAAACTGTCAGGACTGCTTATATAAGCAGCAATCATCATTCAAGCCTTGTCCTTTCATATCACACCTTTCAACTGTTGAATGTGATAAACTACTTTCAACCAGTAACATTGAATTTTGAAACTTTACGCCGATTGAAAGCTCATTTGAGCCAATTCCATTTTACCTGAAGTGCACTGCCCTGATGTTGCAAAAATTAATATCTGATTAAAATGGTTAATTTTGTATTAAATTATGAAAAAATCAGAAGTACTGAAAGCATAAGTAAATCTTGTATTGTCAAGTAATTTTAAGTCCTTAAGATTTTAGAAACCAGGCCCTCAAATACTAAATCACCTCAGGTTCGGAGTTTTTACCACTGAGATAATCAAATGTGAAAAAGTAGAGGGCTATTTGTGTGTTTGGAGTGGGTGAGTATGTGGGTCTTTCAAGTTCATGATCTCTTGCTCAGCTGCCACGCATATGTGATCTTCAACTTTGTGTTCAAGTGAACAGTACTGAATTAAGTGGGGTTTTTTTTTCAATGCATATCAGGTCTCATAAGAACAACTGTGTCAGCATTTGATTAAAACATACTGGTCAAATCATATTTTCATTATTTTTTATATCAATATTGAAATACAACAACCATCTTCCATCAGCAGAGCAGCATACAGCTTCCCATGTTGATAAGTGCATTAAAACAAAAATACCACATTTAGTACATAGCATATAAACAAATATATACACACATAAACAGATTGGTATGTTACAGCTTACATTAAACATTCCTCAAACTGTTCACTTACATGTTCATCCAACAGCCCAGACTTTACATACCATATAACTTTAAAGTTTAGATTCTTTTGGTAATCAGGCCATTATGTGTGCCAATGGTTTATACACATCAAAGAAAAGGTGTTGCAAAAGCTGGAAAAAACTGGACTGCAAAGAAGAGGTAGAAACAGTGGTTGTTCAACTGGAACAAATGTCTAGGAATATGAAAACTCAAGATACGGATTGCACTAACAATCATGAAGAATTCACTAATCAGCAATAAGTGTTGTCCTGGTATCAACAATACACAAAAATCTGTTAATTACTCATGTTCATGCGTTGTCTGTTAAAAAGAAATGAAATTTTGTACATATGGTACAAAATGTATGTGGCACCTTGCTGCAAAGAAGGGGGTGCAATTCATGGAGTTACAAAGTGTACAAAACTTCTGAAATAGAAGGTAAAAACTTCCACTTCTAACCTTCGCCTCTTTTTTGTTTGTGTTTCCATTTCTCTCTCTCTCTCATGCGCAAGCACACACACACCATTCAGGACCAGAAAATTGCAACCTGACAGTATAGATATAAATGGGGTAACATAAAATCAATACACCAATCTTTAAACAAAGCAAGCATTAAATTCTTGCTGTCATCTTTTTCTCAATGCTACCATTCTACACTGATGTATCATAACATCTGTACTGTATCAATTTTTTTTAATACACTTATATTTGAACAGTTCAAAATCTGCATTTACTTCTATATGAAAGTTTGTTCTTAGTTCAATAAAATAATAAACAATTTTAAAAACTTTATACTTTTATCTTTATTTAATGTTGGACAAATATTCATTTTGCTTGTTATATGTCATGCTAAAATACCATAGATGCAGTGGTACAACAAAAATATTTCTTAAGATTTTGTTACCATAATAAGACCCTTCCATCTATACCTCTTTTTAATCTAAGTCATACACTCCTTTTTAATTTACATCGTCATATACCTCTTTTTAATATAAACTGTCAATGCTACTATAATATTGGGCTAAAGTGCTTTTTACACCAGTACTCTTTTCTCTCCTAAAAAATAAAAATATAATGCCCTAATGATCATTCACACTTGCATCCGTCCCTTCCAAACCAACAAAGAATGCACACGTTTATGACCATGCACACACAAACATTGTTTAAATACAATTGCATGGATGTGACTGGACTAGTGGTGGTTTAGCAAGAAAATAATAGTAAACAATGGGTATCACACAATATCTCATTTCGATGTCAGTTTTCACAATGTTGTCATCGGCTTCAAAGAACAAAGGAGAACCAACATTGGCAGTGAAAGTCTTTATATGGTTTTGTGCTTACAAGATTGACTGTTTGGTTGCCCACTCAAACTACCAACGCACATCTACATATATTGATAAATCACGCATTAATTATCAAGTCTTGATCACAACGTCAATCTGCTTCTCTGATAACCCGAAATGGATGTGGTCTTCTAACTCGTTTTCCATATTCAACTATCACAGTGCTTTCGATTTTCTTCTCTCCTTCAACTATGTAAACACACAATTATGTAGGGTTGGAAAACGCAAGAGAAACCAGGCGACTCAAATGGCATTCGGACGCAAGGAATAAGTTCTTACATTGGAAAATCGTGCAGTGTCCACACGAAGTCAGCAATGAAAAGTTTCGTACGTTATAACGAAACATCTTAACCGACGTCACAGTCCGCACCTTCACATTCATCTTCTGTACAGTGCCATAAAATGCAGTTTCCGACACAGTTGTAACATATCAGAAACACTGCAGCTAGGAATACAACGCTGCAAATTGTACAGGGTTTACGCACAAGAAAGAATCCAGTCAAGTACAAGATGATAAACATAGCATGGTTGTAGATAAAAGCCGGGTTCATCGGTTTAGGCATGAGTAGAACAGGAATAAGCCACTGTAGGCAATACATTTTTCGATGACGTCCCGTATTCAGTAAAGTCTTCTCAAAATTTGATCCATTTTACACCATGTCGTTTCGCTACGCTGCGTAATTGCCATTAGCGGAAGTGTGATCAGAAAAAGCTAGCCTCGCATCGAATACCATGCCATCGAGCAAAACGATGCAGTGATGACAAAAATTTTTAAACATACCGACTTTTCTTATAATAGCTTTAATCAAATTGTTTTTATTGCAAAATTGCTTAAAATAATGATGAAAAGAGGAGGAGGAGGAAAGACAAGCAGACAAAATGAGTGGTCGTGCAGCCTCTCCGGTGCAGCTTTTCCAAAGAGACTTGGGCAACGCTTGCAATACGAACGTGCTCGAACTAAGCACTGGATTCAGTAAACAGCGAACTGTATACGTACATACAACGTATCAGAGGACACACCACACGGCTTTAGTTAGGTTTATTTCAATTTACCTTCGTGCAATCGATGAAAAATGAATGTAAAGTGAAATGCTGTTACTATAGCTTGAGCCAGAGAATCGTCTGAATGCCTATTACAAAACAAAAAAACAACAACAAAAATCGATAAAACAAACGGTGTGTGCGTCTTATGTTTGCATCAATGCTTGCTTCTGAAATAGATTCTGTTAGTATATTTATATTTCAGTATGCAACATACGCACATCCTCCAAAAGAAAACAGCTCAAAAATTGATGTAGGGTCACCATTCAGTTTTGTATGCTGTCTGTATACCTTGGAGTACGTTTGCTGAGTGCACATTATCTCAGTACTGTTACATTGACCAATATTTGCTTGGTTTTTTTTCACCTATCTCCAAGCATTTGTTTCAGTCAGATCTATATCCATTTTTTTAAGTTTGCAAAATTTATATGTTAACCTTTGATATAAAGCATTATTACACATCCACACATAGTTGTCCATAACACAAATATCTTCACAAGCTTCTAATCCATTATCTTAAAAAATAATCTTACTACACCTCACTCTCTCTCTCTCTCTCTCTCTCTCAAACACAGTGAGAAGTTTTTCATGATCTTTTTACCAGTGTTCATCAGTTGATTGTGTTTTATTAATGACTTTAGTTCAGAAGTCGCATGTTTATAAAAATACAATTTTTGTGACCAACTGTTATTGCTTTTATCTGACTTTTTGCAGAAGTCACGTTCAAAAATATAAATAGTGCATTTTGAGAGAGCATCTTTGTCCACCAAGGTACATGTTGATTGATTGCTCTTAAAGGTCAAGTCGATTGCTGAGCAAAAATCGCTGGAAACAGCACAAAGTATCACAAAAACATTCCAGTGGTATTTTATGACAAAGAGGCATGATAGATTTTACATTAATATTTTTCTCTTAAGCACACCTGGATTTGTCGAGAAAACAGGAAGTGACGAAACGAACGTATTTCTAAAAATAGCCCCATCTGCACAAGTTGAAGTCGAAGAGAAAAGATGCAATCCTCGGTAAAAGAAAACTGACCAGGACACATTGTGCTGATGCTGAATGTTCTCTTCGACACTCAGATGGAGTTAGTTTGTACTCATGAAGGAAATCCTAAAGATAATGGACCAAACGCCAGTGGATTCACTTTGTTTAAACATGCCGTGCAAACTTCGTCCCCACACCGTACTCAAGAATTTGCTCTAAACATTTCAAAATTGATTGTTATCCAGTCACTTATACAGTACAAGCAAGTCTTGAACTTTCGGTAAAACAAAGAAATCTTATTCCTACAGCAGTGCTTACTATACAAAAGCACGAGATGTTAAAACCAACTACGACTGCTGGTTAGGTAGATCAAGCACCAGATATACAACATCGACGATTTCTACACCATCTGGTCTACAAGTAACATCGTGTGACAGTCACAAACACATCATCATCAGTCGTATCTTTATCCAGCATAATGCTCAAAACAACTGACAGTGTGAGGGCACCATTAATGTGCATGATCGAAACAGATTAAAAAAGGGTTGAGGATGATAAACATATTATAAGGAGCTTAAACAGGAACACGTGCGAGTATCATAACTAGAAAATTTTGCATGCAGCTAAATGGGGAAGAAATAAGTTTTTACATCAATAAACATGTTTCAAACTATCATTATATTTTTAATTGTAAAAAAATCCTTATCAGCAGTCAGTTGTAACTATTGTTGCCCATTAAATTTTGAACTGATTGACTTACCAGTCTGTTGAATGAATTCAGTTTGGACCACTTAATTATTTTTTTATAACTTCATTCGAAGCTTCTGAATAAAGTTCCAATCTGTAGGGCTGTATTCAGTTGTTTCATTTTTTGGGCAAAAAAAATCGCTTCTTGAACACGACAACCTGAGCGATGTTTCTTCATTTGACTTGAAGACATGCACACTCGCTGTTACAAATACTTCGAACGCGTAAGAGAACCTTCAGTACAGGAGAGTAATTTCCCCCCTTCCCCCCCCCCCCGCTTTCCTAGTTGCAAGTGAGAATGCCAATGTTTGAAGGCTTATATATTTAAAATTAAGGATCGTTATGTACTCATATTTTGGGAATTATTATTTTAAAACGAACATAAAGAAATCATAAAGCTTCTAAATATAGAAGATCATAAAGATCATAAAGAAATCATAAAGAAATCATAAAGAAATAATGTTGCGTTTTCGTGGACCTTTAACTGGAGAGTATAGTCAAGCCTAACAATGGCAGAATGAGCATGACCAACCAAAAGCGAAGACAATAAAGAAAAGCATTATGAATTGGTTTTAGCTGCTTTATTTAAACATTTAAATAAAGGAACTTGAATATATAGGTGCTTGAAGTCATTGTTGCTGGAATGACAGAAGACTGCATGATTGATGTCCGTAGCACGATCTGTCTCAGGACCTAATTTTGGTGGATTTTAGCAAGTCTTAATTGGGAAGTTTTACTGTTGGTCATATATGAAATCACATGCTGGTGGATGACTATTCAGAAAATTTTAATCTTAAAAACAACAGCAAATTGTATGTATAACTATATAAAATAAGTATAACTTTATCAACAATCTGTAACATTTAAAAAGACATGAGCTCAAATTTTCTCTGACAGAAACATATATGATCAGAATAGTAATGCTACCTTCAGAAAACAAAAAAATTAATGAATTAGTAGTAATATTAACAGTTTTTATGTAAAAACAGTATGAAAATTTTTTTAAAAGGTACCAAAAATACTGACATATTAATTTGTAAAGTTATGACTGGATTATCAAGCTGAAACTCTAAAAAAATTATTAGCAGCATAAAGTGCCACTGATGTATCTCTCATTATCTTTGCTCTTAATTACATTCGTCTCCCACAATTTACCCATGTGCTACATAATTATAAAAAAAATGTTCTCTGTATTCCCTATCTTACTTGTTGGGTACATACAGGTTCAAGAATTCTAGACTTTCTTCCCAACCCCTTTTAACATTTCCCAGAAAACTACTTAAACCAATGGAACTTAAAAACACTAATGATATTTGCCCAACAGCTCTGGAGTAAGTGAACTACAAACTGTTCATCTTCGTGCTAGTTGCACATAAGGCCTCAACCAGAGCCCGCCACTGATGTCGATCGGCTGAAACTCGCTCCAGGCGACCCCATGTCCAGCCCTTTCCTTTCATCTCCCTTTCCACTGTTCTTCTCCAGGTTTCCTTTGGGCGACCTCGTTTTCTTCGGCAGTCTGGAGTCCATCGTAGGGCGATTCTGGAGAGGTCTGCTGTCTGCTGGCGAAGCATATATGTCCAATCCATCGCCAACGCCTTCGCTCGTTGAACCAGCGTGGTGATGGACTCGGTTTCAGTTCTTCGGTGGAGTTCTTCATAGGTGATGGTGTTTGGCCAAAAGATGTTAAGTATGCGCCTGAGGCATCTGTTTTGGAAGACGTCAAGTCTGTTACCGATGTTTTTGTTCATCTTCCATGCTTCTGATCCATTGAACTCTGTGCAGTACATCATAATCTCAACTCACAACAGGTTTTTTATTCAGCAGATGTAGTTTAAAATATTCAAAATAACTGAACTACCCAGCCTGCAAGCGAAGCGGTGAGAACATGGGGCCGTTGTGCTTGAGCTGCATCGAGGCGGGCTAGGTGTGGCTCAATGGTAAAGTGAAGAATGCCCGCTGGGTCTTATAATGACCCGTATGTGTAGCTTGCCCTTACCATGCCCGCTGCCACGCCTCACTTCGCTGGCGTTTGTCGCACGGCACTTAAATCCCGCAGTTTGCCCGAGTGTAACTGGTACACGGGACTTCACCCGTACTTTTCGCTTCGACCTTCGAACAGAGAGCATTTGGACGTTGATCTCGAAGCGAACATATCGCCTGTCTCTGAAGTGAGTTTGAAAGTTAAGGGAATGATGCCCTAAAACAACTGTTATATATTATATATAGTCAAATAATTTTTGATCGTATTGAAATATTGTAGATCCCTTTGTATAATATTTAACTTTTTAAACAGTAGCTGTCCTTTACCCTCGCACATGGTATTTCCGCTTGTAACAGTCCACTCGCTTTTGCTTGACGCTGTCTTGTACGTGTGCTCCAAGAATTCACCTTAAGAATTCCCTCTTTTAGTTTTTGTCTGTTCCATTCCATTGTCAAAGTGTCACAAAGTATCTTTTGTTTTATAATTTTCAACAAGAATTTTTTTCACATGCATATTATTGCATATATAGTCATTCGTATAACAATACATTTTTATAATGTAGCAAATACGCTCTCTTTTGCATGGTGTTTGATCTGTTCGTGCTCCAGGGATTTATCGCATTGAAAATTCACTCGATGAGTTTCTCTTTTCATGTTCATTTATTGACGATTTACGTAATTTATATATAAATATATTATCGTAAGTGTAGTTAATTTTTAAACAGGTTCCTTTGCATAAATTAATTTCTTACCTGCATTTGCATTTGAGAATAGCATGGCGTTTTACTCCAACTCAACAAAAAGGAGAAGAATTTTAGCGAGAGTTAGAGAGCATTTAGAATATGCTAGAATGTCATGCGAGGAATTACGTACAGAATCGACAAACAGCAGATTCCCAGACATACAAGAAGAAGCTCATGACTTTAAAGATAGATGCAGGCTTTTGTAACTTTGGAGAAGTAATGGAAATGATGGGAACATCTTTGAAAACAAATTAAATTAATAAGTAGGTCTGTTATATATATATTACCATGAAGTTTCATAGCAGACCTTGCAATCATGCAGTAACTGCTAATGCAATCTAATAAGCTATAACACCATTTTTTTAAATTACTAGATTTTTAGGTACTGCGTTCTGTAAGTAGTTCTTTTATGTTTTCTTCTATCTGAATCCTTTCTATTTAGTTTTGTATATCTTCCAACAAACTAGACAAAAATAGATATAGTTGCGTTTCATAGGGGTGAAAGATATCTATTCAACTTTTACTGCGCTAATAGTCACACAGAGCTGACGTAAGTGATCATTATTTTGAAAAATCTTTTGAAAGAAGAAGGAGTCTGTATTCCTTGAATCGCCAGTGCTTATCATGCAGTAACTACAAGTAGACTACTGTGACACTATAGTGTGACTTAATTTTTAGTAAGTCGTGTGGATTTATTAGCCAGCAAAAAGCCATCACTTTACGTAGATCGTTCCGCAGAATATGGACCACGTATTTTTTGCCGAAACGTCTTGTGAAAACAGCTTTTAAATAATCAAAAATACGATGTTTTTACAATGCTAACACGTACGCGACCGCTCGTGTTTGTTTACTCCCTGCATGGTAAGGGCAAGTCACTCTCGCTTATTTCTTTTTGTGGTTCCAACCAAACAACACGTGCGGTGTGTGAACTTAGTTTGCTGTACAGCATTTTTATTTAGCCTGTCTTCTTGACGTTGTGCTTTGGAAAAGATACTGTATGATACTCAATATACCCAAATTTCGCTCATGAGAATCAAACGCTTTTAATAATCGACACATATATCTCAGTTTTTGTTGTTGATTTACTCAAAGATCAGCGCAACGTAAGTAGTGTTTGTAACTGTGGGAAAGGATTTAACAAAGCTATCGATTATGAATTGGATGGATGTAGTTTGTTACAAAGTAGTAAAACCTAAACCTAACATCGAGCGTTTCTATAGGATGTGTGTACCGTAGAACTTCTACCGACCGAAGAAAATGAGCTGTTTCAATTATTGAAGTCTAAGCTTGTATTACAATGAAACGATTTGTATTCTTGGTAATTTTAACTACTCCGTTGATGGCTGGGATGGAGTATGGTCTTCTAAAGATAATGAAATGTGTTCTTACTCTCAGTTCAAAACATGGTAAAAAACCTATTAGAAGATAACGTCAGACATGTTGGATGATTGGGTAGTGGTGAATGAGGATAAATTTATTTCAGAAGTGATCCTCTAAGCAAAAGTGATCATGATGTATTATTTTTCCAGTTGTATATTTTATTTCATAATTATAACCAACAACTGGAGTATAATTTACGTAAAGGTAATTATGAGAAATTGAGACATTATTAGTAATCATGATTGGTCCTTGGCAAAAGAAATCATTCTCTGGTTATCAAACACAATACAAACTGAAACCCCTCTGCACTGAACTTCCATCCTCTTGAAAAATTGTTTCATTTTAGTGATGAAGATTAGGGCATTGGGTAAGTGCATGGCAGGGCTACATACCATACTTACCTGGCATAGACAATCATAAAAAAATGTTGTTTGTTAGAGATTGCATGTGTTCTGTTTCTAGTTGTACACAAAAAAGGTGGCAAAAAAATTGCAGTATATAATCCATTTGCTTTCAGTGTAGAAAATTATAATTTTGTGATCATCAGAAAAAGAAGCAGGAAATCAACTTGTTTTCTGATTCAATTTTACATAATGTGGTTTTGAACCTTACATCGCTAAAGGTTTACATTTCAGTGAATAAAAAGTGTTTCATAGAATGACTCAGGTGCAAGGGAAATCCACAGGATTTAAAAAAAGACCCTGAAAAGTATTGCTATTTGCTTAACTTGAGGTCTTAAGTCTGAAGTATGATTGCCTTGCTGCTAAACAAACTCCCATCTCTCACTCTCCATTCTAGCTCACCACCCTTCTTGCCTTATGTAAAATTGTTGCCCTTTCCAAGCATAGTAAGAGGTAAGCTTTTCATATTTACAGTTCTTACAATGGCAAAGACAGCTGGTCTGCAAGGATGACCAAGAGGATGATTTTGGGAGGGAGTTTTAAAATAACAAGTTTCCTAATCCTGCAGCTAGTTAGAAAGTCGAGTACAATTTTTTTGTTTCTTCCAGAGAATAATGACAAGAGTAAAGAGTGCAACATTATACTTGGAAGATGGCTCATGCTATGAAGCAAGTCTCTTTGGGGCTGCTGTTAGTACTTCAGGTGAAGTGGGTAAGAACATAATGGAACTTTGTGGTCCATGATTTTGATAAAGTACATATTCCCTGAAACCTCAGAAATTGAGAGAGGTATGTCAGGTACCATTTTCTTGATCTATAACATAAGTAGATGCAGAACACAGCAAAATGTATGCCTTGGTGGTTAAACAAGCAGACAAGAAAAGAAGAGAAGGATATGGCTGGTAAGACTGCATGGGACAACACTCCAAAAAAAAAAAATGATGCATTCAAATTCATCATGTCTATTATATGTAGATGTTGTGCAAAGAGTAGAATTCTTTGTTCTTTGGATGCCTTTTAATGTTTGTCTTGTTGGTTAGTGTTTCAGACAGGCATGGTTGGGTACCCTGAGTCCCTTACAGATCCATCATACAAGCGGCAGATCCTAATTCTGACATACCCCCTGATAGGCAACTATGGAATAGCCAGTGATGAACTGGATAAATTTGGCCTTAAAAGATGGTTCGAGTCTAACACTATCCATGCTGCAGCTCTGGTTGTGGCTGACGTGACAGATAACTACAGCCACTGGGGTGCTGCAAAATCTTTATCACAGTGGCTGGCTGAGCATAATGTACCTGGGTTGTATGGTGAGTGGGAAGCTTAAAGAATTCTTAGAATTAATGATATATATATATATGTGCACATCCTCCTGGGTATATGTACAAAAAGGTGTGCACAGTCTTGTTGACTTGGTCTCTCTCCATTCAGAGAGAAGGCATTGCTTCGTCATAATTTTAATTAATGTTTAATTTTTAACCTTCCTCTCTTTGCGTGCTGGGGTACGTCTGTATTTTTCAATAAAAAAGACCATATGTTAGTTTTAAGGTACAGAATATACACTCTTTTTCTTAAAGATTAGGACAAAATTAATATTTGATATGTAGACTGAACAACTGAGGCAAGCTTTTGCTACATGTCTTTTTTCCTCTTTAGCTTTTTTGTAAGTATTGCAGCATAAAATAAAGCTTTAAACTGCTTATGTCACAGGAGTTGATACAAGAGCTTTGACAAAGAAAATTCGTGAAAAAGGAAGCTTATTGGGAAAGGTGAGTTAATGCTGCCACATGCACACACTCGCTCTCTGACTCTTTCTCTTCATTGCTTTTTACAACTTTTCATTTCTCTGTTTATATGCAGATGACTTTAGATACATTATATGTGTGTAAAGGTCAAGGCTGGTTTTTTTTTTTTTTTTTTGGTCTATCCTTTTAACTATGTTGTGGTCGGGTTTATATTTGATTTCTGTGAAGAATTTACTTCATGGATTACTTTTTCCAGTAGTGCTGATCTGTTTTTACCTGAGCTGGCATTACCATTAACTTTATAAAACCACAGGAATTTTGTCAACTTGTGTTTTTGTGTTTGTAATACTCGGAGAGCCTGGCTTTGGCTAGGTTACTGTGCACAAAAGCTCACACCATTATTATTATTATTTATGAATGTATTGCCATAATGGAGATTCATTCAAGGATTATTTTGTGCCAAGTTTGTTTGAATTTCTCATTTCTTCTGTGTGAATGGTGTCACTCATTATCACCAGAGATTTCATTGTTTTATTCAGTGATAAGCCCAGAGGGGCATTTGTAGCCATAAACAATAAGACATACTAAATAGAGATATGTCATAAAACAGAGGTAATTTTAGGCTGCGGCCTTGCGGGATTCCGGCAAAATTTTGCTGAGGGGCGCATAGTCTGAAAGTCAGCGCGACCATGCGCCTGCAAAAATACCGTGGCTGGCGCACTTTTGAACAAGCGGTGCGGCACTTCAAAAATAATTGTTGTCATTCTTCGCGCTGGTTTGAAACCGACCCACTAGAATTGATGCTAATGACTGGACAGTTTTCAAACTGACTAGTTGTTATCCATCTGATGCAACCTGCTCCAAATTTCGCGCCAGGAAGTAAATTGTTGACGCGTCCACAGCGAAGACATTTGGGATGGGAGAGATCAAAGGGTATTGGTAGCAAGCGAGTTGAAAACGAAGTGAATGCTGCTGTCAACTTTGTTTGACTTTTTGTTCGCGATCAGAGCATCAGAAGATGCCCCGGAAAGTAGAAATCGACAAGGACAGGAAGAAACAGAAACTCTTGAGAGTGTGCTGCACACATTGTTGGAGCTTTTTGGAGGTTGAAATTCTTAGAAAGATTTCAGCCAAGTAAACTATTTTCAATTCTAATTTATTTTTGCCCTCATGACCTTTTCGGAACTTTTGATGGCGGTATTATATAACACTGAAAAATAACGTGTTGCAAACTTGATACAACATCACTGGACATAGAAGCTGTCAGGGTTGCTTTTGCGACAATCTGTGCAAGAACATTAATGACAGGTTCCCAAAAGATGCAGTGGATGTTGCAGATCTATTTCTAACTGCTCTGCAGCTGAAACAGATGTGTCTGTTCCAAGCTTGAACTAAAAAGTAGTGTTATTTGCCACAGTAATAGCTTGAAGGAGAAGCTCGTGCAGAATTTTAACATTTGGCTATTATCAGTTTCAATGTATCATGTATGTGTGTGTGTTTCTCTGGGGAATGTGCTATGCAACATCTCTATTATTATTAAATATTACAAAGAAGCAGAAGCATCATAGATTTCTTTTTTCATAATATGTATATATATATATACGTGGTACTTTAGTAAATACTAATAATTAAAAGCCAAAGTAATCTGTTGAAAAGTATTTTACGGTAAGGCAATACATACATGTATGATTTTAAACACTTGACATAACTGTTATCATTGGGTACCATTTTTAGATTTAGAGGTTTTTATAAACTTAACTAGCTGTGGCTTTTTAAAATTATTGGAAACTTGATTTATTTTGTAAGTTTAAATTTGAAAGACTTTGGTAGGTCTTTTATACTTTTAGAACTTCATCTTCCCTTTTTTTGGTTATTAAAATGAAGTGTTAAACATCAGTTCTTAAACGTTGCAGATTATAGTCCATGGTGATGATCCAAATTGCATTGCTATGGAGGATCCAAATGTGCTCAATCTTGTAGAGGAAGTTTCTCTCAAGGTAATTACTTTTGTCTTCTGACAGTGACTCTGGATCTGTGTGTTGCTCTTAAATGCTCGTTCTGAAATTTTGGCATTTTTTAAGTATGTACTTATGTACATGCACATGAGTATGTTCCTAATATAGGTCTGGCTCTTGATTGAGCCTTTACTTCTGATAGCATAGAACAAAAAATCAGTCATTGAATGGAATGACTGCTCTCATTTTAAAAAAATTCAGTTTTTATGAATAACTTAGTGTTCAGCGGCTGATATTAGGTTTTTAATTCATGGAGAAATACCTGAAATGTAGATTTAATCAATTTTCAGAGCCCAGCAACCTACAATCCTTCAGGCCAGGTACAGATTGTGGCCGTTGATTGTGGCATGAAATTCCACCAGATCAGATGCCTCTGTGAACGTGGAGCAGCTGTCACAGTTGTGCCCTGGAACCATCCATTAACTGGCCTGGGTATAGTTGATTAATAGTATTTACTGTTAAGAAAGAGCCTGTTGTTCCTCAGTTCTTTCAATAGTAATAACAATGAATTTGTAAAGCGCCTTTACCCATGTGGGTACGAGCTTAAGGTGCTGCACACAAAAGACTACAAGCAAATCGGCAGTCGGCTACAAAAGAAACATAAATGTTAGTGAACATATGACACCGTGACAAAATCAGGAACTAAGCGCATGGATAAAACAGAGGAGTATGTGGAACATTATTCTTGATTTCTTAAAGAGATGGATTTTGAGGGTGAAGACTTCAAACATAGATGCAGTTCAAAGAGAAAGGGAAAGATAATTCCAAATAGTAGGGCTTGAGAAGGAAAAAGAGAGTCTGTTGAACTTAAAGGGAGTCATCACAAGTAGACTGAAGAGATTGATTTGGGTAGAAAGATGTCAGTAGCTCAGACAGGTATGGTGAAGCCCATGAAGACAACACTAGCACAGTGTGGGATCTTGAGAGCCATTGAAGCTTGCAAAGGAGTGTAACATGGTCTGCTTTTCACCTACAAAAGACCATGTGAGTGAAATTATTCTTTAAAAGTTTGTTTAGTATGCAGTTATAAAGACTGATGAAGAGAGGGTTGCAGAAATCCAGCTAGG
The DNA here is from genome assembly GCA_004794655.1 of Marisa cornuarietis. Taxonomy (NCBI): domain Eukaryota; kingdom Metazoa; phylum Mollusca; class Gastropoda; order Architaenioglossa; family Ampullariidae; genus Marisa; species Marisa cornuarietis. The sequence goes on from SMMW01000614.1 coordinate 3,451,666, forward strand.
ACAACACAAAAGCAGACATGAGCCTTTGGATGGTAGAAACTGACAGGAAGGGTTGGTCGGCTTAGTGCTGCATAGTGGTGCAGATCTGCTGGAGCTATAAAGCAAAGCCGGATGCTAGCATTATCATGTGTATTATCAGCATACACGTGATGCAATAGGCCTGAGTGGGGAATGGTGCCTCGAAGTGCACACTAAATAAAAGACTATTTTGTAATGTGTGTGTGTGGGAGAGAGAGAAAGGGTGTGTAATTTCTTAGGAATTTTTTTCAAAGAATAACCTCTACTTAATAATCATAAAATAGTTTCAGGTTTTTTTCTTAATGTTTGTTCTGCAAGGGAACTTGGTTCATGGGGTGTTTTAGGTGTACATTGCTTCATCTTTATCAGTTTTTTAAAATAAATTTCAGAATTTGACGGCATCTTCCTTAGCAATGGTCCTGGCGATCCTACAATGTGTCAAGCAACCATCAATTCAGTACAGAACCTTTTAAACAGAGAAGACTACAAACCAATTTTTGGTATTTGCCTGGGACACCAGCTGCTATCTCTGGCAATAGGAGCAAGAACATACAAGATGAAGTAAGTGGTGACAGGCACATGACATTTGTAGATTTACATTCATGCAGTTTTTTTTTAATAGGAATTATTTGAGAATCTAACTATCAACATTATCAGTTTCATGTCATGTAATATTTAAACGAATTGTTTAAAACATCTTTAAGCACATTTCTTGGTAATAAATCAAGATTTCTTCTGTGCATTTGTGTACAAATGAGTAGGAGAGTATTTATTCACAATCTGAGTATTTAAAATGATGACGAATAAATGTCTTCTTTTTTATTTTGGTGCACCATAAGGTATGGAAACCGTGGACACAACCAGCCTTGTCTGTATGAAGACACCATTCGATGCTACATTACAACCCAGAACCACGGCTTTGCAGTGGACACTCAGTCTTTGCCAAAAGGATGGTTACCTCTCTTTACAAATGCCAATGATCTGACCAATGAAGGAATAATACACGAAACAAAGCCATTTTTCAGGTAATGCTTCTGTCTTTGCAATTTTTTTTCCCTCCAAAATTTTACAGGTTTGGATATAATCTATTGGATATATTGTGACCTTAAGATGTTGTCTCCATGTGTCTAGGTTAAGTTTTCTATTTCTGGAGAATTTTGTAATTTTTAGCTAATATTAATAATTATGGAAGTGCACAAGTCATCAAGGTATTTTGCCTTTAAAGATTGAAAAAAAAACAACAATCCCAACATGAACAAAGTTCAGATTGTATGTAATAATACTGTTTGTTATTTGTGTAAGTGATCCTGCACCAACATCTTGTTTTTCTTTTAGTGTACAGTTTCATCCAGAGAACATGGCTGGCCCTCAAGATTTGGAATTCTTGTTTGATGTCTTTTTAGATACAGTGAAATCAAGCAAGAAGGGGTGTGTCAGGTAAGTTGTTCAAATTCTAATTTGAAAATAGGCTGTTTTTATCACTCAAGGACAACAATAACAAATACAAAACCAAAAAAGCCCTTCTATCCTGGTTCAAAATCCATACAATGGCTGTAAAACTGTTTTAAAAAAATGGGTATTTTATAGTAGTTGATGGGGAAAATAGTTCCTGTTGTGTACCATGCCTCAATAACCAGGATAGGTAATATTGGCATATCTTGAAAAAGCTAGTGTACATTATGGAAGTATTATACAATTTCATCAATGAGATTTTAATAAAAGTAGACTGGTTTTAACACTAACTTCCTGTGTCTTTATGTGACCAGTCCCACAGTAAAGGAACGGCTTCGCCAGGCACTACATCTTAAAGATGTGCCATTATATCCCTTAGCAACACCTCGTCCAAAAAAGGTCCTCATCTTAGGGTCGGGAGGCCTTTCTATTGGCCAGGCTGGGGAGTTCGATTACTCTGGTTCTCAGGTAAATTAATGTTTTGAAATACAATCACATCTGGACCTGGAAGTGAAGGTGTGCATGTCTTGCTCCTTACTTCTTTAATCAGCAGAATGAACGCCATAATTTGTTTGGCTCCTTTTTATACTGTTTTCAGTTTAAAGTATTTTTTTTTTTTAACTTGTTTGTTAAAGTTTATAAATGTTGTTAGTAAATGAAGGATTTTATTGTCACTTCAAAATATATCTATTTAGTAATGATGTTCTATGACTAGTGATGATGTACTGTGACAGGCCATCAAAGCTTTGAAAGAGGAAGGTGTGCAGACTGTCCTCATTAACCCCAACATTGCCACAGTGCAGACTTCCCAAGGCTTGGCAGACAAAGTCTACTTCTTGCCCATCACCGCAGATTATGTCACACAGGTCAGCTGGTCACCACTCTAGACATTTTTTATGACATGGTATAGTATCAGCCATCATTCTTCCGTTGGCTGCTAACAAGGACTTTACACAGCAAGCAATAGATGAAAATTGAGGGCCAATAACTATTTGAAACATTTATCCTTTATGTTATTTTATTTTTTGGCCAGGAATTTGTAGTGAAAAGGAGTGTAAGGGGTCTGATCACAGTTATCTGTATGTACCTTCTGTCTGTTTTGTGTGAAAGCAAGGAGATTATGTTCCTCGGAGCTAGATTTGCGAGAAAGAGGCATGAAGATGCCATAATTTGATTTATTTTTTTGAAAAACTTTTCTGTTAATCTCCCCATCTCTCTCATATATATATATATACACACACACATATTCATGTACACTTATTTCAAAGTAAACTCTAATACAGCTCAAAACTGTTTCGAATATGTGCTTTATATTATAGGGTTTCAAGCTATGAAGGTTTGCCAGTCAAGTGTCATGCCCACCTCTAAAAATGTATGGATGTGCATAAGAACCAGAACACAATGTAAAAGTTTGTGTTGTAGACGGTGAAGTGATATGTGTCCATTTAAATGCAGAAATTCATGCCTCTGTATTAATGGCCTTCAATTTGACAGCAGAAGAATTTTGTGCCCTTTGTTTCAGGTGATAAAGTGTGAGAAACCAGATGGCATATTGTTGACATTTGGTGGACAAACAGCTCTGAACTGTGGCATTAAGCTTACTCGCACTGGTGTTCTAGAACGTTATGAGGTGAAGGTGCTTGGCACCCAAGTCTCCTCCATCGAGTGGACAGAGGATCGCAAAGTGTTTGCAGATAAGATGGCCGAAATCAATGAGGCTGTAGCTCCTAGCGAAGCTGCTTATTCCGTGGAGCAGGTGAGTACAGTATTTCCCATCTATGGCATATTACAGCTTTGCTGACTGCAACATATTAAACTGTTCACTATAAATGTAAAGTTAACTCAGTCTTGACATACAGATCTATTCCCTATAAATGTGACATTGACTCAGTCCTTACCTATGGATCTGCCAGTTTCAGTAGGATGAGAGCATTTGCTGCTGACGACCAGCAAGACATTTATTTTAAAAAATTGTCTACTTTAAGAGTATCTGCTGTTCTACGGAAGGAGTCACTGCATTCAAAACTGGAATAATCTCTCAAGATTTCTCATAAAATTTATTTCTTTTATGAAACCAGGAGTAAGTTGAAGCTGCACATATGCCATATTTTGGTTATTTTTGCTTTTGTTCATAAAAGAAGGAGTGAAATTTTGTAACTTTATATTTTCATTGCCATTAAAATTATGAATGCTGATTATTGTCCTTGGGGGAGTTGAGGTGGCCAAGTATTTTGTTATGGCTGTGTTGCAGGCAGTACAAGCAGCAGAAACACTGGGCTATCCTGTTTTAGTTCGAGCTGCCTTTGCACTGGGTGGTCTTGGCTCGGGATTTGCATCCAGCCGAGAAGAACTTGTGGCTCTGGTGACCTCTGCATTTGCCCACACTACCCAGGTGCTTGTGGACAAGTCCCTCAAAGGCTGGAAGGAAGTGGAGTATGAAGTCGTGCGTGATGCCTACGATAACTGCATCACAGTCAGTATTAACTATTAAGCTTCATTTACCTAAATTATTTTCCATTATCTTGAAATTCTTTTAGTTTTTCATTACAACCTTAATGAAAGCATGACGAATGCAACTTTGGAAAGCTCTCTTGCTGACCAGATGTTTTGCATGTTTCTATTTAAAGAACAATGAGCACGTTCTTGCAAAAACCTGAAAATGGACTGAATATGAACAGGATTCATTTAAAAAATACCAGTAATATGAACAGGATTTATTTTTCAAAATGTATTTGGTTCATTTAATTTCAAAAACATAATCTCCGATTTGCAATATCAGAATTCCTGCTTTGCTGCTGCTGAACAAGTTTACAGTGTAGGTGGGAGCAAATTTGAGAGTATTTACCTCAAAATATGGACTAAGTCTGTCCAGCGAGCCATTGTCAAAATACAAGAGTAAGTGCTATAAATGTGCATGTATAACTGTGCCTTGCAGTCAGTATTGTTTGGAATAATTTGGTTTGTTGTAGTCACAGTAACGGGAGACAAGACAAGGTATTAAATGAATACATGAATGACTTTTGTGGCAGGTATGTAACATGGAAAATGTGGACCCACTCGGAATTCACACCGGGGAGTCAATTGTGGTGGCCCCCAGTCAGACACTTACAAACATGGAATACAATCTTTTGCGCACCACTGCACTGAAGGTCATACGACATCTGGGCATCGTAGGAGAATGCAACATTCAGTATGCCCTTAGCCCCTTTTCTCAGCAGGTAAGTAATGATCTAGTTTTTCACATGATGCTGGTAACCTTGAGGCATAGGGATGCAAGTTTCATAGTCTTTATGGTATCTGGTTCACTTGTTTGGCCATAGTTGGTTTTAGCATAACTCTTCAGGGGAGTAACTGTACTGTGAAGTTTATAAATTGATTTCAGTTTTGTTTATTTTGTGCTGTCCTAGTACTACATCATAGAGGTGAATGCACGGCTTTCCCGGAGCTCTGCACTGGCCAGCAAGGCTACCGGTTACCCACTGGCATATGTGGCAGCTAAGCTGGCACTGGGCATACCACTGCCTCAACTTCGAAATTCTGTCACTGGCTCCACTACTGCCTGCTTTGAGCCTAGCCTGGACTACTGTGTGGTGAAAGTACCTCGTTGGGATCTGCGCAAGTTTTCCCGGGTCTCCACCAAGGTACATTACTTAATTTCTATTATTTCCTTCTTTTTTATTTAAACAAGAAAATAGGTGGGTGGGAATATATTGTGGACTAAAAGAAAAAAGATCAAGCTAGATGGAAAAGAGAAAGAGATGACAGCTTCATCTGCCCCATCCCCCCCTTCTCCCTCCAAAAAAAACCCCCAGACTATTGAGGCTAACACACTGTTTGGCATGCTTCGTTGCATCAAGAGCTTAGAAATCCCTGGAAACTTTGCATGTGTGGAGACAACTGTATCACTCCTACTTCTTGTCTTTACAGCAGCTGCTTCCTGTAGATGTCCTCCCACTGTCTGGTGAAAATTTTTTTTCTTCATTTTAGATTGGGAGCTCCATGAAAAGTGTTGGTGAAGTAATGGCCATCGGTTGCAAGTTTGAAGAAGCTTTTCAGAAGGCCCTGCGCATGATGGATGAATCAGTCATGGGCTTCTACCCCAATCCAGAGGAGGCATCAGAAAAAGTAATTTATTATCCTAGGACACTCTTTATGACAGGTGCAGGTGTATCTTTGTGCTGATTAAAATGAATAAAATGAATAAAATGCCCATCACTCAGTTATAGACATTTGATTGAATAGAAACAAGACTTTGAAAAGCTATAATTTTTAACACACAAATGCCTACTGTGGCTGCACAAATAAATTTGTAAGAGAGAAAGTGTGATGATGAAGACAAAAGTATATACACATGACAGTTCAGATGTTAACAGAAGCTGTGTTCGATTCTTCATCAGGAACTCAGCGACCCAACGGACAAGCGCATTTTTGTCCTGGCTGCGGCTCTGGCTGCAGGCTACTCCATCGATCGGCTTTACGAGCTGACCAACATTGACCGATGGTTCCTCAACAAGTTTAAGAAAATCACAGATCACTATAACCTCATGGAAAACTACAGAGGAAAGGTAAGCTAAATAAAATCCACTTGTAGTAGAGAAATCTCAGTTATGAGTCATAACTGCCAGAACTAAGTGAATGAATTTTTCAAGAATGCATATGACATTTGATCAGTCACTGTATTTCTGACTTTTCATTATCAGAGCAAGGAGCTTCCCACAGATATCATGCTACAGGCAAAGCAGATGGGATTCAGTGACAAGCAGATAGCTAAAGCAGTAGCAAGGTGAACATTTGCTTGTTTTCTCCATTTTAGAGTCACACTCCTTTTTTTAAAAACATAAATAGGTGAAGATTTAAAAAAACAAAACTCTTTTTAACTGCCTGCTTTAGCAGAAATACAAATAAATAAACTAAATCTCCATGGTTTCGCCTTTCTTGCAGCAATGAGCTGGCGGTGCGAATGGCCCGTAACTTGCAAGGTGTTGTTCCATGGGTGCGCCAGATTGACACAGTGGCAGCTGAATGGCCTGCCAGCACAAATTATCTGTACCTCACCTACAATGCAGCCCAGCATGACCTTCTCTTTCCTGGCGGTGGCGTCATTGTTGTTGGTTCTGGTGTTTATCGCATTGGCAGCAGCGTGGAGTTTGACTGGTGTGCTGTCAACTGCATCAGACAGCTGAGAAAGGTAACATCATATGGTAGTGTGACTGTTGCAGTGTTGAAAGTATTTTTTAGCCGTTGATTTAAAAACAAAATGAACAGAAAAATATGTTTCATGATGTTTCAAGTGTCTGCATAATTTAAAAGCATCTATTTAGACTTGACAGTTGCTTCAGATTTTTTGGTTGTGTGGGAAGATCTTAAACAACAGTTGTCATAGGCTTATCCTAATATGCTAATTGGCTTGTTTTCTCATTTAATAAAATTGGATGTAACCTAATTTAATTCCTAGATGAGCTACAAGACAATCATGATCAACTACAACCCAGAGACAGTTAGCACTGATTATGATATGTGTGATCGCCTTTATTTTGATGAGATTTCATTTGAGGTAAGTCAGATTTTGTTCATTACAAGACAACAGTGTTTAAGTTGGTTTTTTTTTCAAAAGACTTAAGGGAGGCTAAACTGCTTACTGAATTAAAAGATTCTTTAAAAAAAATATTTTTAACTTTTTCACATGAGCATATTTCCTGATGACAGTAAATATTTTAAAAACTTTAGATATTTGAGGTCAATAGAAGACAAGGCATTGAAAAAGTAAACAGTTGCAGTCATAGTGACACTGTGAAAAGAAAGACATTTTAGTAAAGAAATATGTTGGCACTAAATATTTGATGATTCCTCAATGGTATTAGGTGGTCATGGACATATACTCAATGGAGAACCCAGAAGGTGTCATCCTGTCCATGGGAGGTCAGCTGCCCAACAACATTGCCATGGATCTTCATAGACAGCAAGTGAGCTACCCTTGAGAATGAGACCATCTGACATAAGAGTTTGGTGGAAACTGTGATAGGAGAAACTTTTAGGATTAATGAAAAAATTTTCTCGAGTTTTTCTTTTTTTTAAAAAGTATTATAATAGAGTTACTTCTTTAAAGCAGATTAAATCAGCTGTTGGCTTTAGTGAACATTTGCTTTTCAATAATAATAATAATAAAAAATTGCAAAAAGAAAATAGCTGTTGGTAGTCTAACTTTTTCTACATGCTTTACTGCCACAGAAACAAATGTCTTCATAGCTACACAGTGTGTCACAAAACACATCACACTGTGAAAATAAATGAAGGGAAGAAACTGCTGGCTTTTACAGGGATTGCTTTAATATAAATTACTTACCTTAAGGAGCTAAAATAGTCAACCAATCAGGTATTTTGTTATACTTGAAAGTAGGCAGTAAGTCAGTTGGTCAAGAACAATGCTTGCGACGGTTGCCGGTTACTCAGTTTGACATGAATTTGTACTCCAACAGCCAAAATGATAGTAATATTTGAAGTCTAATGTATATTGTATAAAATATTTCATTGTTTTGCACTTTATGTCTGTATATATTATGTAAATACATTTTTTTTATTTCTGCCTTGCGACCTACTTTCATGACAGAAGCTCTCTGTTCTGTACAGTTACATCTTTCATTTGACATTTTTAGTGACAGAAAAAAACTATATTTCTTGCAAATCACATCACTTGTTTAAAAAATACCTTTTGAAATAGTGTGTCAATGATGGTTGTCTTTATTGTATAGTAATAGGTGTAGATATTGGAAGACATTATTTTTTGTGCCATCACTACCTTTCTAAATGTTCAATCACGTCGCTTTTTGTCTGTTAACCTATTTGTGCAGGTGAAAATATTGGGAACCTCAGCTGACAGCATTGACAATGCTGAAAATCGCTTCAAGTTCTCTCGCATGTTGGACAACGTGAACATCAGCCAGCCACAGTGGAAAGAGCTGTCCACTACAGAGGTGCAGCATATCTGGCTTTATATTGTGCTTTTTTAAAAAAAAAAAAAGGATTTTGCATTTGCGTTTTAAATTTTTGTTTCTTTTGTTGTGTAACTTTCATGTTTAAAGATCAAAAGTGCGAAACAGAAATCTGTAATACTGAAAAAACACTAAAAACCACTTTTTCTGCAGACATTATTGCATCATTGTAGGAAATGGGTAACAATTGCCTTTCCCCATAAAACTTGATTTTAGAAGCAAGATTTACTCTTATGTTACAGTCGGCCATTGCATTCTGCAAAAAAGTGGGATTTCCTTGTCTGGTGAGACCATCTTATGTTCTAAGTGGTGCTGCAATGAATGTTGCACATTCAGTAGTTGACTTGGAAAACTACTTGACCCAGGCTTCTGCAGTATCAAAAGAACATCCTGTTGTCATCTCCAAGTTCATCCTGGAGGCCAAGGTTGGTGATGACTTGAACTCGGTGTTCTTTATAAAATTTTGTTCACTGCATTCACAATTTTCTGGAACTGAGAAGGAAGCAGCTTGAAAAGCAACACCAAGACCCACCTAAATCTCACTTTATCACACCCTAACTTTTTATCTTTTCACACAAGTAGTCTGGCATATAAACAATTTAATTTTACAAAGCAAAGTATCATTTAGCCTCATTTTCCTACCACTACATGTCAGTGTGTCACCCATTTTGTGTGTGTGTGTGTGTGTTATAAATGAGTACCATGGGGACAAGAAAAGAAAAATAGCAAAACCAAAATAGTTTAGTCTGTTTGCTCTGAACTGGTTGCTGGGCTGAATGGATGCTGCAGCTGGTGAAGAGAGGTGCTAAGCTCAAAGGGGTAAGGTTTGTCAACTCATTATACCAGACAGTGAGACCTATAACAGAAAGCAGCACCCAATACCAGAGAGAATAGATAAGTCTGTATGCATTGAAGAGACTGATTTGTTTCATCAGGTTGTAACAATCAGTAAGGCAAGGGCATGCTTTGAGCTGCTGGGTGGATAGGGAAAGTTTACCTGTCGTGGGCCTAAATTGGCTTCAGATCAGTGGCCTTATTTTTATTTGCAGGAGATTGATGTTGATGCTGTGGCCAGTGATGGAGAGGTTGTGTGCATGGCAGTGTCAGAACACGTGGAGAATGCTGGTGTTCACTCTGGTGATGCCACTCTGGTGACGCCACCTCAGGATTTAAATGAAGAGACGCTGGCAAAGATCAAAGCAATCTGCCTTGCCATTGGACGTGCCCTGGAAGTGACCGGACCCTTCAACATTCAGCTTATTGCCAAGGTGTGACATGCAGATTTTATAATTTGGTGTATATTTTTATCTCAGAAATACTTTTGTACTGCATTTTTAAATTCCTAATTGCTTGTGCCATGTCTTTTTCAACTTATGATAAAAATAAAAGCAAAGGAAAAGCAAATTAACACAAAATAAAGGATGTTATTTCTGAATTTTTTTATACAGAAGCATATAGTTTATTAATTACAATTTAATTTGTTATTTGACTTTCAGGATAACCAGCTGAAAGTGATTGAATGCAATGTGCGAGTGTCACGCTCGTTTCCTTTTGTATCCAAAGCCTTGGACCATGATTTCATTGCCACAGCAACACGTGTCATCATGGGAGAGACAGTAGAACCTGTTAATGTATTATATGGCTGTGGGCGTGTTGCTGTCAAGGTGAGAGTGATGTTGTTATTTCTTTTTTCTGAATTAATGAAGATCATCTTACTTTTTCCTGATTGCACTGTTTCTCTTTTCAGCCTTCCTGTGATCACGGAAAATTATCAGTACTTTGTTCTTTCTCATTTCAGCACATATTTCTGTAATAACTAATTGGAGATATTTTGAGAGACATTTCTTAAGCCTGGATTTATTCTTATATCCTTTGGCTTCCAGGTTCCTGTATTTTCATTCTCTCGACTTCAAGGGGCTGATGTGCTGCTAGGGGTGGAGATGGCAAGCACAGGGGAGGTGGCCTGCTTCGGAGAAGACAGGTATGAAGCCTACCTCAAGGCTCAGATCAGCACTGGCTTCCAGATCCCTCGCAAGAACATTCTACTTTCCATTGGTAGCTTCAAGGTAAGATTTGTAACCATGGATGTATGGAGTGGTGACTTGTAAAACTTTTTTTATGTGATTTGTATGTTGTCATTGCACAACTTTTTATTTTCTTATAAATTAGACTGCTTATGAAAAGACAGTTTGAAATCTGTCTTTGCACCTTTGGAACTACTATGTCTCTGTATCTAACATTTGCAGAGCAAAATGGAACTGATACCCACTGTGCGATCACTGATTGAAATGGGCTACAATTTGTTTGCCAGTTTGGGTACAGCTGACTTCTACAATGAGCATGGTTTTAAGGTAAGGCTTGCGAAAGACTACTACTACTATAATCTTTATTTTTGTCAGTGTTGCTGCCTAATAATTACTGATTTTCATTTGATGAAATGGTTCAGTGAATGTTTTCCTAAAAAGTTAGTGCTTTTTGTTTGCTAGTGAAATATTTTTAAATTGGTTGCTTTTTTTACATCATATTTTGAACATTTCCTAGCAATAATGTAATTGATACTGTTATTCACTTTCTTTTGATTAAAAAAATTATGTAGATTACTTCAAATGTTGAAATAGCCAGTGTAAGTGGATGTTCTAAAACAGGTGACAGCAGTTGACTGGCCATATGAAGACACTGGGGAAGACAGTACCAATGGGGAGCAGCGCACCATTGCTGACTACCTCTCTGAACACATGGTGGATCTGGTCATCAATCTCCCACTAAGAAATGGTGGATCTCATCGTGCCTCCTCCTTCGTGACTCAGGGCTATAAGACACGACGAATGGCCATTGATTACTGTGTCCCTTTGTTCACTGATGTCAAATGTACAAAGATGTTTGTGGAGGTGAACTATAACATTACGACAGCTGGCATTATTGTGCTTCTAATATAGGAACAGTGAAGAATAGCAAAATATATTCTTAATATATTCTTAAATTTGAATTTTTCACTTGAATTCTTAAGATTGCTGGTTTCTCAAAATAGTATTCCATAAAATTATTTGCCAGTTAAAAAATCTCATTATTTACTTTTCTAGTATTTATAATTGTACTGTTTTGTTATATGGTGCAGTCATTTAATGGTTACTTAAATGTGACGGGAAAAGCATCATTTTGAACTGTCAGTATGAGATTGCAATAATTTTTTTTCCTTGCAAGGCTTTGCGTCGAGTAAAAGGGATCCCACCTTTAAAAACCCACATTGACTGCATCTCATCTAAACGCATCATACGATTGCCTGGTATGTAGAAGTTTTAAATCATTTTTCTATGAATTTGAAAGTAAATTTCTTGCTGTTTACTCATTTTCTCAGATTTAATTATTTTCCCGTCATAATTATCATGGTTTATATAAATTTATCTTTGTTTTATTTTTCACACTACAAACAGGTAAAAACAAAAATACTTTCAGTGATAATAAACTTTTTCCTTCTTGTTGTTTTATATATTATTTCTTTCTTAGGACTTTTTTGGGTGGCAGCAGCAAGAGTGTTGGGGGGTCACCTTATTTTTTTAATTGCCTGAATCTCTAGGTGTTACTGAATTTTTGCAAGATATCCTTTCCTGTGCTAATGGTCATATGTTTGCTTGCTGCTGTGACAGGCTTGATAGATGTCCATGTCCATGTACGAGAACCAGGAGCAACTCACAAGGAGGACTGGGGTTCAGCCACTAAGGCGGCACTGGCTGGAGGTGTGACCATGATTCTAGCCATGCCTAACACCACTCCACCCACAGTGGATTCCTCTGCCCTAGCTCTCACCCAGAAGGTACAGTCTGTTTATGTTGATTTCTCTAACAGTGAAAGAGCCACATTTTTTTGCTTTATCTTGGTGGAGTTTTTTTCTCACTAGAATCTCTTTGTTTGAGTGCAGCTGTATTTGTGTGTGAGAGAGGGTGCAACACACACAAAATTCAGTTATATGATTATTGTGTTTAATTATATTGTCAGTCTGGTAAAGTGGTGAGGCAGTAAAGTGTGCATCATATGCTGCTTTTATTTTTAATTTTGGACTAAAGATACCACATTTCACAGTGTAACATCAGTGTCACATGTAACAAAACCTTGCTACTGTCATACGTGAGCTTGCATCATGTAGCCAGTAAATATTGTCCACCAGCTGCCTCTGACAGCATCACCACTGTTTTGTCTAGCCCACACCTGCTGACCTGACTGTAGGTGAGTGGTCACTTGAGTGGAACCCTGATCATATACGTCAGACTGGCCTTCAGCAAAAACTAGATCTAAAGCAGTCCCGTCCCTGACCAGGGCTACAGTTACACTCTCATGTGCATTTGTTGACATGATGGACAGGAAAAAGCTGTAGACACCAGAGACCGGGGCTGTGAAAATACCTGTCTGCACATTGTAGCCAGCACCTATGTTGGTCAGCACGTTGTCAAATTTTAGAATCTGTTCAGGTCCCAGTGCTATTCCATTATTTCCATCATCGTGGGAGAAGTGGACTGTGAAAGCCACTGAAAAAAATAGATATACCATGTTTAGCCACTTAAACTGAAGAAGTAGAAAAAGAAAATCAAAAATTGTAAATAGAATAGTGAGAGAGGAAGTGCCCAGTTGTTTCAATCTTTTGTTTCATTGTTTTGGACAAGAGAGGCTGCTTGGTCATCACTAATCATTAACCATGACTATAAGAAAAAGAAAATCATGTTGGTCGGTGTGAGATCTACATACCTGGGGTAAAAGTCGATGGCAGTAGATTTTCAAGGGCAGTCAGCTTGGCCTGCAGTGTTTCTACTTTTGTGCCCAGTTGCTGAATCAGTGCTCCTTGTTGCTGGATCAGTGCTCCTTGTTGCTGAATCAGTGCTCCTTGTTGCTGGATCAGTGCACCTTGTTGGTGTATCACAATTTCCAAAGCTGTAGTACTTGTATCATCAGACCTTTTCTGTCTGATGCTTATACTTCCTTTATCACCAACTATGAATGGGAGCATTACCACCAGCAGTAGCAGCTTCATGGTGATCACACCGCTTATGCTCAGGTCTCAGAGTAGTTGAACTTTTATTGTCAGCTGTGGTCCTGTTGGTTGTCACGTAGAAATACTTATCTGTGTGCTTTGAATGCCAAACAGAGCATGTTTGGACCCATGCTTGGCAACAGAAGAATGAAAGGGTGGTTTTTCCCAACTGTTGTGAAAATTCTTTTAAGGGGAATGTTGGTTTGGGTGTCATGTTTTTCCAAATTGTGCTTATAAGGTTTTATAAGGGAGTCTTAATGTTACCGACAAGCATTTATTCATAAAGGACTATGTCCTCTTTTTGAAGAAATTTATATCACATTTCAGCATAATAGATATAGTTAATGTTGCTAGCGAATATATTTATTTCGTGCACCAGTAATGAGATTCTAAAGAGAAAATTCTCTCAGAATTAAGGAACTGGCATCACGGTTTTTAAAGGAAGAATATGCAAATTGCAAAATGCTGAGATACCAGGATGCTGATAGTCATTCCAGTAAACAGCTTCTGTGTTATGTGTTACAATCTCAAATGTTATGTAAGTGTAATATTAAACAAAATGTCAGCACTTGCTGTAAGTTTTGAGAAATTTAAGGGTTAATCATCTCCTTTTACATTTCAAGGTTTCATGCTCAGTAATGTAGTTGAAATGGTTTCTCAGCTGTGTTTTTCCAGATAAGCTATAAAAATTTAAGAATGATTATTTAAAAGAGAGAGTTTTAACTTGTTAACATAGATTTGTCTAAGTAGAATCAAAAGTGTATTTTCATTTCAGTCTTCAAAGAAAAAAAGTCTGATGGCAGCAAAGAGAATAATGTGCAGGGAGATATAATCAAAAGGAGTAGCATTAACAATGCTTTGGCATTCTACTATATGATGCACCACTTTCAGGTGGAATTACCCCACAGAGGATAAGTAAGAAAATCATGATGAAGGGTTTGATCTTTTTTACTGTAGAGTATGCTGTCGACTTTTAAAGCACTGGAGACTGTTTAATGGTAACTACTGACATTGTAATTTGCAAAATAAGTGAAATTCTAGAGAATTTAGGAGATGAGCTATGGCATCAGCACAGACATCAAAGACCTAAAGACAGACAGTCTACGGTTTCAGGTACTCAAGGTCAGTTGTCTCAAGGAAGGCTCAAAACCAAAGTGCTCTCCAGAAACTCTGAGAAACTTGCCAAGAGTTGATGATAATATTATTAGGTGAAAATAAATATTTGCTGAATAATCTTTAAATATGTCTTTCAAACAAGAAACGATTAATACAAGGAGAGTACATAGAAGGATAGTAAATATTGAGTGTGTTAACCATGCATAGAGTCTCAAGACAAAGAGATGCTTTACTGATTTTCTTGCTCATAAAAACATATATGCATAAAGTTTGCTTAAAAAACACATATGCATAAATACAAACACAACAATGGAGATGTTTACTGCTGGTATCCTATAGACTAGAGCAGCTTAATTATGTGATCAAATTAAGCATAAGAAGACGTTGTCCTTTGAATGTCGGCCAGTACCTCTTGAGTTTCCACAACAAATTTTCAGGATCTGACCATAGAATTGCTTTGGGCATTGTATTGATATATGTGTGCATAGCTAAGGGTTGGGAGAGGTGAGTACACTGGAGGTTAGGTTGTAGACCAAAAGTTTGCAAGTTGAAGCATCCCTGGTCCTGTAACTTGGGAAACTCTTCTTGCCTACCTACAAATTGGTACTTCATTTATGAGGGAAAGTGAAAGGTGGCAGAAGAAGTAGGTTAGACACAGTGAACAACTTAAGGCCCTTATGATCACTACGGTATGGATTCCCTTTACCTAGTATGGGAAGGCTGCTGAAAATGGCAGTTCCTTTCTTGAAGCATTTAGTATAGTGCATTGCTTAAGAACTGGAAACCATAACCATGTAACTAGCCCATGATTTATATTTGATCTGTATTTGAGTGGTTTACAAAATGATTTCTATTTTCAAGTGAAATATGTAATATGGGATGGCAACTCTGCCAGTTTTGACTGAAGTATGGAGAAACTGATTTAGCATGGGAAGTATAAAGCAGGAAAAGGAGATAGGTGGCCTTTGACTCTTCCATGTTCTGCCCTAAACTTAGTGAGCCACTCAGTACTGTCCCTATAGCCACTACATTGTGTCCTATTACCTAGCTAGGAAGACTGCTAGAAAATGCATTTGGAGAGTGGTTGGTTGGTGGTTCTGCATATGTAGACTTGCATGTGAGAATGAAACATACAATTTAAAGTAGTTGTACTGTATCATGTAAGTCATACCCTTATGAAATCTGTATATTAAACATAAGCAGTAGTAAGAAGGCACAATCAGTCAGCCTGTATCATGTAGCCAGTGAAAATCGTCCACCAGCCACCTCTCACTGCATCACCACTATTTTGTTGAGCCCAAACCTGCTGACCTGACTGCAGGTGGGTAGTCACTTGGGTGGAACCTTGGTCATAAAAATCAGTGCTGCCTTCAGCAAAGACATCGTCCAAAACAGACCCATCTTTGACTATGACAATGAAAACACCTGCGTGTGCATTGGGTGCCATGATGGACAGGAAGAAGCTGTAGACACCGGAGACTGGGGCAGTGAAAATACCTGTCTGCGCATTGTAGCCAGCACCCATGTTGGTCAGCACATTGTCGAATTTCAGTACTTGCTGTGGTCCCAGTGCAATTCCATTATTTGTATCATCATTAGAAAAGTGGACTGTAAAAGCCACTGCAAGAAATGGGCAATTCTTGTTAAGATGTGTTTTAAAACTTATACAGAAATATTTTATCTTCATGAGGCAGGTAAATTTGGAAATGGGTCAAATTGTCCTTTATCCCAGTAGTGTTGGTTTTTGCAAAAAAGCGAAAATAGTAATGAATAGTTTAAGGGCAGAATGGGATGCAAAACTTCATAGTGTTCTTGCTTCTAAAACAACTTTGCACAACTGTTTATAAAATAATGCCTACCTGGGGTAAAAGTTGATGGCAGCTTGTTTTCAAGTGCAGTCAGCTTTGCCTGCAGTGTCTGAATTTGTGCTCCTTGTTGCTGCACAACAGCCTCTAGTGCTGTTATAGTTGTATCATCAGATCTTTTCTCTTTAAAATTTGTAGATTCTTTGCTGCTGCTTAGTAAAGAGGAAATAATTACTAGCAGTAGGATCTTCATGTTGATTATGCCCCTTGCTTCAATTTCTCTTGGCAAATGTGACCTTTAGTAATAGCATAGACACAGCATTGTGCATGAACAGCCCACCAACCATTGGTCAAAGCAGCAAAGTATACTTTAAAAATACATTCCTGTGTGATGTTAGTGGCAAAAGCCAGAAGCTGCAAGTTTGGACCCATATTTGCCAACATAGGAATGAGAGTTCAGTTTCTCTTTGTTGTGACAACATGGCTGTTAATAATCAGCTAGAGTTTTGCTACATATTTGCTGGGAACTCATGCTGGCATGTGACAAACTCCAAACATTACATTTGTGTGCTTGGCAACAAAAGAATGGATGGGGTTGATTTCTTCGTAATGCAAGAATGCTTATCGGAGAATTTAAGAACTGTCATTTTTAAGGGATTAGGAGTGGGCAGAATACCGAGTGTAAAAAATTATTCTTCCAATGCAGATCTTGTGAAAAGGTAATTTCATGTTAACTTTGAGAGTTTTGCTTAATTAGCAGCAGATCTGTTGATTCTGTCTTTTAAGAAAGGATCTGATGGCTGCACGGAAAGAGAATGCAGTGAGGATAAGAATAGTAAGCAGCATTCATCACACATAAAGTCTGATGACTGTGTAGACAAAAAGATGTGTTAATAGTTTACTGGCTCATTAAAGCATTACACATTAAAACATTACATATGTCGTCATTTTGGGGGGATGGAGAAATACAAAAAAGAGGGTTAGATATGCTGAAGGGAGGGTTTATACCTTCTTGCAGAATGTCATTTGGAAATAAATGCATCTTTTGTTACAAGTGACATTTTAAAAGTACTTTGAGAGTTTTTATGGCATATTTTCAGGATCTAAATCACTCCTTGCATTATGGTGTTTTAGGGATAATAATAAATGAATGCATAGTGAGGGGAGCCTTGCCTGGGCCTGTAACTGGAAGACTCCTGTCCACCCAGTATATATATATAAATATAAAACTGATTTATCATGGAAGATAAAGTTGGCAGGACAGAGTTGGGCTTTTGCCTTCCACAGGCCATATCCTTGACATTGTAAAACACATTTACTGCTCCCATTGCCTGTAGGCTATTGGTCCCTTTAACAAGTTATGGGAAGCTGCTTGAAAATGACTGTCCCTTCCTAATACTTGGTACAATTTTACACCATCTATTTAAACAACAAAACTGAAAGAAGTGAATATACTCCTGCACTTACTCCATTGTATATCTATACTTAAACCCAAACAAAATTATCCTCAAGTAAAAAATACCATTCATGATGGGAGCACTTCACATATCTTGGCTAAAGCATAGACAAATTATTCCAAAAAGTTTGTAATTAAATTGTATGTAGCAAGGATGTACAACTGCACATGAGAATGATGAAAATCATTTTCATGAGGGAGAATAGTTGCACACTCTCCATTAACTTTTCTGCTTAATTATAAATCCATTTTTATGTTAAATATACATGGTGGTAAGATGGCACAATTAGTCAGCCTGTATCATGTAGCCAGTAAAGACAGTCCACCAGCTTCCTCTAACAGCATCCCCGACCTGTTGTCTAGCCCACACCTGCTGGCCTGACTGCATGTGGGTTGTCACCTGAGTTGAACCCTGATCATTGACATCCCCTTGGCCTTCAGCAAAAACAATGTCCAGTTCAGACCCATCTTTGACTACTGCTATAAATATACTTCCATGTGCATTTGCTGACATGATGGTCAGGAAGAAGCTGTAGACACCAGAGACTGGGGCTGTGAAAATACCTGTCTGCGCATTGTAGCCAGCACCCATATTGGTCAACACATTGTCAAATTTTAATATTTGCTGTGATCCCAAGGCAATTCCATTGTTTCCATCATCTTGTGAGAAGTGGACTGTAAAGGCCACTGCAAGAAATACGCATGCCACTTTCAGTGGTATTTAAAATAACATGAAATATTTAGGTACATTTGACAAATATTTGATACAAATAACAACAAGAAAACAAGTGCAGATTGTCTTGGTTATATAATTAACAAAAACAAGACTATATAACTGCAGTGTTGGGGCTGAATGTACACAGTACTGCATACATGTTTCTACTTGTTGGACTGAACATTTCTGCACAGCTGTTTCCTTTTTAAAAAAATTCATACCTGGAGTAAAAGTTGATGGCAACCGGTTTTCAAGGGCAGTCAGCTTTGCCTGCAGTGTCTGAATCTGTGCTCCTTGTTGCTGCACAACAGACTCCAGTGCTGCGGTATTTGTATCATCAGATCTTTTTTGTCGAAAAATTGCTTTTTGTTTACTGCTACCTACACAAGTGGAAATAACTATTAACAGCAGCAGCTTCATGGTGATCTCACTCCTTGCACTAATTTCTCTTGACAAAGCAGACCTTTGGTTTTGGTCAAACACAGCAATGTACTGTGAGTGGCAAACAGCAAACACTTATGTTGAGATCTGTTTCTGGCAACAGAGGAATGAAAAGTGGTTTCTTCCCATTGTGGTAACCTGGCATAGCAGGGAGTCATACTGCTGTGCTAAGAAATACCAAAATGTGGACTAACATTTGGATTATATTTAAAAAGAGGCTACAAATTTTGAAAAATGAATTAAGAGATAGTATTGTTCTCTGATTCTAATTTGCTGCATTAAATCATGTCATAATATAAATATGTAACTGCAGAAAGGTTCTCATCAAAGATATATTGATATAAAATAGTCTTTATTCAGTTTTTCTCATCATTTAGCTCATATCCCATAACACAAAGCACAACAAGAAATATATGATTTGCCAACTAATGATCATCCAATAAAAATGTAAATATTTTCTAACACTGCAGCATAATTGTGATAACTCAGTCATTCTGGAGTAATGCTATGTTGTGCACGAATTTTAGGTGGAATTGGAGAAGTAAGAAATTTCTAGGAAAGACTTGGACTTTTACATTGCATGGTATGATATCGCCTGCACCTGTTAAGGTACTGGGGACTTTTATCAGTCCTTCTCGTGTTGTGGGGCCCACCTGAGTGGATCCACACTCCTGAAGGTCAGACGGACCTTCAGCAAAGATAAAACTGATCTATGTAAATCCTACCTTGTGCATTCATTGACGTGATCAAGAGGAAGGAGCTAAAAATACTAGCCTTAGATATGCTTATTTCAGTTTTTTTTCTTTTTAAAAAAATTTATGGCAGCAAAGAGTGTCACAAACAGAATGTAGGGAAAGATAGTCAAAAGAAGCATCTTTAAGCATGCATATTCTGAAAACAAATTCTATATTAGCTTTATTTCCTCATAAAAACATTGCATTGTGAAGATTTTTTACCTCGGAAATAAACGTGTCAATATTGAGAAAATATTTGCATATTATGTCTCTTTTAGAGCATCATTTGACAACATAAGCATTCAAAAATTATAAATTAGATTTTAACAATCACAAATTAAATATTTTCCTTTCATTTTTTATGTGTTGTGGGAGTGGTGGTGGTGGTGGTGGTGATGGTGGGGTTATGAGAAGATGCATGTGCAGACTTCTGTATGAGAATGAGTTATGTACACAAGCTGCAGTCACTGTACACTGTCATGTAACTCATTTGTTTAATAGTTAAGATGATAATACAATCAGTACTAAAATGGCACAGTCAGTCAGCCTGTATCATGTAGCCAGTGAAAATCGTCCACCAGCGACCTCTCACACATTCCCTGCCGCTTTCTTGTTGAGCCCACACCTGCTGACCTGACGTCAGGTGGGTGGTCACTTGGGTTGAACCTTGGTCACAAAAA
This sequence comes from Marisa cornuarietis, assembly GCA_004794655.1. Classification (NCBI taxonomy): domain Eukaryota; kingdom Metazoa; phylum Mollusca; class Gastropoda; order Architaenioglossa; family Ampullariidae; genus Marisa; species Marisa cornuarietis. Next base: position 3,472,092 of record SMMW01000614.1, read on the forward strand.
TCAGTGCTGCCTTCAGCAAAGATAATGTCCAAGACAGACCCAGCTTTGACAATCGCTGTGGTTACACCTCCAAGTGCATTGGGTGCCATGATGGACAGGAAGAACCCATAGATACCAGAGACAGGGGCCGTGAAAATACCCGTTAGTATGCATAACCTGCTCCTATGTTGGTCATCACATTGTCAAATTTCAGTATTTGCTGTGGTCCCAGTGCAACTCCTTTATTCACATCATCATTAGATAAGTGGACTGTAAGAAATAGACACATCATCTTCAGTGATGTTCTGATTTCCTACAGAAGTATATTAATTTTGGATAATGAGTGTAATACACTGGGGGGTTTTTTGGTAACACATAAAACATAAACTTAAAGCATTTGCTAGCAGCGGCATATTTTTTTCAGTGCTAGGGCTGAATGGGACACAAAACTGCATGCATATTTTTGCTTGTAGGGCTGAAAGCTTATGTGCAAGTGTTTTTACCCCCACACCCACCCCCAAAAAAATACTACGTGGAGTAAAAGTTGATGGTAACAGTCAGCTTTGCTTGCAGTGTCTGAATCTGTGCTCCGTGTTGCTGTGCAACAGCCTCCAGTGCTGCAGTGTTTGTATCATCAGATCTTTTTTGTTGGAAGATTGTACTTCCTATACTGCTACCTACGCAGCTGGACATAACTACTAGCAGTAGCACCTTCATGTTGGTCACAGTCATTGTGCAGATTTCTTTCGATATAGAAGACCTTTTGTTCTTAATCAGGTGCAGTCCTGTTTCACATTTAGTAAGATACTAAATATCAGTGCTGTAAGTAGCAAACAACACACATCTGTTTGGTCATGTGTTTAGTAAATGATAACATTTATCGTTGTGATAACGTGACTTAGTTGATGGTCAGCACATAGTTTGATGTGTGCTGAAATGTGAGTGAATGAATTATAAGCAAGCAATAAGTGTAAGGTTTTATAGTTGTTGGAGTTACAAATGAAGGAGATAGTGTTTTCCGATTAATTTGTTAGCTGTATTTAAACATAAGCATCTGATCACAAAACGGGTATTCATTAACAGTATACATGCATACTAAAAATGAATATAAAATTGTCTTTATTCAGTTCTTCTCTCTGTTTGACCCATAAATCTCTTTTATAGAAAATATAAAAACAAATGCATGATTTTCCAGTTAGCAGATGTAGTGATTCAGTTAGAACTTGTGTAAAAATTAAACATAACAAAGTAACACCAAAACACAGAGCACAAAAAGATATGATTTGCCAGCCAGCAGTTATGACTACTCACGAAGAATGTTGTAATTTTTTTAACATTCATTCATTATTGATAACACAATAACTGTGGCCATTCTGTGATGCACCTCTCTAAGGTGACATTGTCCCAGAGATAACATTATTAGGAAAGATTGGGAAAACATCTTTTACACTACAGTGACATCTACTGTACTGGAGACTTTTTAATAGTAACATGACAATGTAGTAAGCACAATATAAATAAAATCTTGGTTAACAAGCCAATGATTCCTTGACTGTATTTGGCAGATTTTTATATGACCATGATAAAAGTTTGCCAGACATAGATGCATCTCACAATGTGTCCAGTTGAAGAAAGAGAAGAACCATAAGGACATGTTAGGGATCTACTCGTGCCTGTGGCTTGATCAGTCGGCTTGTAATATGTAACCAGTGAAGATTGTCCGTTTGTCACCTCTCACTGAATCACCACTGTGGTGTTGAGCCCACACCTGATGACAGATGGGTGGTCACTTGAGTGGAACCTTGGTCCATAGGGTCCGTCTGGCCTTTAGCAAAAACAAGATCCAAAATAGATCCATCCTTCACAACAGCAATATATGCGCCTATATGTGCATTTGTCGCCATGATGGAGAGGAAGAAGCAGTAGACACCAGAGACTGGAGCCGTGAAAATACCCGTCTGTGCATTGTAGCCGCCACCGATGTTGGTCAGCACACTGTCAAATTTAAGTATTTGCTGGGGTCCTAGTGCCATGCCATTGCTGGCATCATCTTTGGCAAAATGGACTGTGAATGCCACTGCAAGAGATTGACATACCAAACTGAGCAGGATTCCAACTGCATCAAAGAAAATTTTAAGCTTAAGTCTTTTACAATATAAAATAATATTGACTTGTGCATGAACTACTACTGGAGATACAGTGGTACACTATAGCTGTGGTGATAGCTAAGAGTGCTCAGCAAGGTCAAAATGCCACAGAATCTCTGGATAGAAAGGTTTCGGTCAAACGGTCAGAACCTTAAGGTTAAAAAAGTCTGATCGAAATATAACAAAATCTGTGGGTAGAAAGATTCCAGGTGAAAATACAGGATTAAAGGCATTTCAAGGATTTTGCCTTTTTTAAAAAAAAATTTTACCTGGGGGAGTAGATGCATGAGAATTTTCGAATGTGATCAGCTTTGCCCGCAGTGTCTGAATCTGTGCTTCCTGTTGCTCTATCTTTGTTCCCTGCTGCTGTACCAAAGTCTCCAGTGCAGACACGTTTCTATCATCAGATCTTTTCTGTCGAAAGACTGCAACTCCATTGCTGCTGCCTACAAAGATAAACAGAATTACCAGGAGTAGCAGCTTCATCATAGGCAGTGTGTTTTAACAGTCTCACAGCAGAGTGAATTTTGAGTTTTCATCGGCTTTCATCTTATAGTCACAAGATTTGTAAGAAAAACATACCTATGTGCAGTGAGAAGCAGACAGCAAACATCAGATGTTTGGATTGGTGTTTGGCAACAGGGGAATGGAGTGAAACATCAGTGCTGCACATAATGATAACCGCTTACAGGGTCATGTCACAGGTCTTTACAAACCAAGAGTTTAAATAATGCTGACAGGGGACTTTAAATGCAACAATGTTTACCATATGAAAAGGTTGTGAAAGGGATGTAAATTGATGCAAGATATTTATCACAGATATGTAATCTGAGTCTGTGATATTTATAATGAGAAATGGAATGCTTACTTTTTAAATGTATGTTTTAAACATGTATAAGATGAATTGGCTGTTCTTATTGGGTTACACAGTATTCTCTGATTCTGTTTTTTAACACTTGGATCTATCTGTGGGTTCTTTTCTAGCTTGCCCGGCAGAGTGCTTATTGTGACTATGGCTTGTACATTGGTGCCAGTAACCAAAACTTCACGACAGCACCTAGCCTGGCATCACAAGCTGTGGCCCTCAAGATGTACCTGAATGAGACCTTCTCCACGCTAAAACTGGATGACATCTGTGTCTGGATCAAGGTAGACACTTGGAAGATTACAATTTTACTTCTGTTTAATGCACATATTTTTTGTATATGAATGATTCTTTGTTGATCGTAAGATTTGTGCTACTTTTGTATTTTACTGTGCTGTGTTCTCTTTGATGACTACAAAAGAGCGGTTACATGCATGGGTACTCATGTGCGTCCACTTGATTTTCTCTGATTTCAGCATTTTGAACACTGGCCTCGCAGCATCCCAATCTGTGCCCATGCTGAAGGTGCTACTACTGCAGCCATCCTGCTTATAGCAGATCTCTTCCAACGCCCAGTTCACATCTGCCATGTGGCTAGAAAAGCTGAGGTAGGTAGACTAAAGTGTGGGTAGCAAGAGATTATTAAACTGATGAAAAATGGGCAGGTTGCAGAAAAGTGTGTAACAGTCTCAGTTTTAGTGAAATGGGTTTGTTCAATGAAATGTGATTCCAGTTTCAGTGAAATGTATTTATGTTTCAATGAAATGGGTTTCAATGTCGGTGAAATGGGTTTTAATATCACTGAAATGTGTTTTCGTCTCTTCCACTCCTGCACCACTCCTGTCTCAAATGGAATTTTGCTGAACTTGCTTTGTTACACATTTTTAAAAGATTAAGAAGTTCATAGCTGTTAAGTAGAATTTTGTATTGCTCGTTCCTAATGATTTTTAAATTTGTTAACCTTGTCATGCTAGTCTGTTAACATTTACATACATTGCACATCACATTGGGTGTCCCAGATGAATGTTCTCATTTTGTTTGCTTTTGACAAAAGGTTGTGAAAACACCACATACTTTCATTCAGTTTTCACATGGAGCTGACCTGCACAATTTGTTATAATGATGATAATGCTGTTTTGATAGATTTTGGTGGTGCGAGCAGCTAAAGAGAAGGGACTGCCTGTCACCTGTGAGGTGACTCCACATCACCTTTTCCTCACGGCTGCTGATGCTGAACGCCTGGGGGGTGGCCGGGGGGAGGTTCGTCCATCCCTGGTGTCTCAGGAGGACCAGCAGGCCCTATGGGATAACATGGACATCATTGACTGCTTTGCCACTGACCATGGTCAGTAGTCACATTGTTTTGGGATGTCAGAAATGGAGTTTTTCTGTTTGCTTTTATATGTATTGGCATGTGTGCTCGTGTGTGTGCAGCACACTGCCTAAAAAATGTTTTTTTAAATAGTGAAGAGCAGTAGAAAGTGATGACATTGGTTATTGATTTTTTTTTTAACTGTGTGTACATTCTGCAGCACCCCACTCTGTGGAAGAGAAGGATAGCCAGAAGCCACCACCTGGGTTTCCTGGTCTTGAGACAATGTTGCCGCTTCTCTTAACAGCTGTGGCTGAAGGGAGATTGACCATCGATGTGAGTTTTACTTCATTATTCTTTTGGAGTGGATGGAGTCGTTGTCACAAGTTGCTGTACAGACTTGTTTGATGTACATAAAAAATAAAAATCCAAAAGCTTTTCTGACCTTTTCTTTCTCTAACTACAGCTTGTTAGATATACAAACAAGTTTTCTAATCTTGATTTGCTGTTCTTTATCACATTCAGATGGATGAAGGCAAGCTTGTATGTGTACACAATGAGAGAGAGTGTGTTCATGCCCATTCGTACCCTTCCTAACTCTCTTTCTCTCATAATACACATACATACATATACATACATATTCACGTTTATTTGCAGCAGAGCTTTCTTGTTCAAAATGTTTTGTTCATACACAGGACATCATCGCAAAGCTTCACACCAACCCTCGCCGGATCTTCAACTTACCAGAACAGCCTGATACATATGTTGAGGTTGATATTGAGACCACCTGGACCATTCCAGAGGCCATGACCTACACCAAGTCTCACTGGACTCCGTTTGCTGGCCGCCAGGTGACTGGCATGGTACGACGCGTCGTGTTGAGGGGAGAGGTTGCCTTCATTGATGGGCAGGTAAGCAGACAAACACAAAGGACTTTTGAATGATAACAGGGATATACCACTGACAACAGTCGATGTATTTTGAAGAATTTGTAAACAACCTGAACAGCAGAATATATTGAGCTCTTTTGGTGCTACTTTGTGGTGCATGTGGAATACTTGAGAAATGAGGCCTCTCTGAAATAGAATATTTAATCTGTCACAGGTGCTGACAAAGCCAGGATACGGGCAGGATGTCCGTACCTTACCAGCTCCTGCAGTGCTGCCAGCAGCTCCTGACCAGCCACTTACAATCCAGATTCCATCTGGCGTGGTGTCACAGAATGTGTCAGAACCAAACAGTCCGCGCAAGATTATCCCTATGCCACTCCCAAGCATTCAGTTGTCTGTTGTGCCTTCTCACATGCCCCCTGTACCGCCATCCGTCCCAGACAAGAGCATGTCTGGCAGGTCAGCCATGCTGCGTAAGTCTTGGGTTGACCTTTCCACCCTTTTTTTCTGCATCATGGGGTTTGAAAAGTAACATGGCTTTTAGTTTATGTGAGGTGCTCTCTGCGTGGGAACAGTGAGGTGTGTGAGTGTGGTGGAAGTACTGATGGCCTGGATTTTGTTGCATGTTCAGGCTGATTTTACATCCTATGTTTAATAATAATAATGATCTAACCTAAGGGCTAAGGTATGCACAGACAGTCACATGAGGAACAGTCAGCCAACAAATGAAGCTAAACAAAATTAACAACTAAAAAGGTGTGCCTTGAATGAAGATTTAAAAATAGCAATACACACATTTGTGACCTTCAATGGTCTTTAATAATAATAATGATGAGGATTTATATAGCCCCTTTCCAAAGATTTGCTCATAGCACTTTACATAAATCATATGACTTAATCATTAATAACTATGCCCCCATATTCACATATAACAGGCACGTTCTACAACATACACTAAGTAAATTACAGAGAAACGTTATACATGCAGGACATGGTCGCATTGAAGTTGTAGTTTGAAAACGTGTCTTAAGTTTAGACTTACAAGAGGCAAGAGAATCTTTAGGGTTTAACATTATTCCTTTGTCTGAAAACAATGCTTCCTTTCAGTTTGTTGCTGTCACACTGCACTTAAATGCAGATGCAGTGTTTAGAATCACGCTGAAAAACTGTTTGCATTGCAGATGATGGCAGGGATTTGCATCGTTTCATTGGTACTTGAGGTTTTTCTCTTAAAATGACGTGACTTATTTGTGTTGCTTATGCTCAGTTAGAGGCTTTTATTACAGGTGTGTAATGCCACACTCTCCTTGCAATACTTGTACTTGTGCTGTATTTTATCCTTTTGCAACACAGAATAATTAAATAATTGGCATTTTAATCATGATTCTTACAGGAAAGAAAAAAATTTCTGTTTGAGAGATGTAAGTGTTTGCATGATGATGCGTGTCATTACAATAAATGATAAAGTACTTTCTAAACTTAGATAACTGTCCTTTCAAAAATATATATAAAATGAACTGATCAGAATCAAGCATGGCTCCATATACTAAACATATAGTAGACTATAAGTGCAAGTATTTACAAGAAGTGTGGCCCTATTGCTGGTATTCTTAGTGCTTTGCGTTTGCTGTGTAAATCTTGCCCACCTTTAAAGTTGCTCATTCCCTTCAGCTTTTTTTCTCTTTGTTTGAGAGACTTGTTTATTTGGAAAACCTTACCCAAGCTGTCATATTGCTGAACTCCTTACAGTTTAGAGTTTATTCCTCAGTCACTGAGTAGATTTAGGTTTATTGCCTATAATGGACTGAATGGTAAAGAGTTAATCCTCAACTTGTCAAACAAGTCAACTGTTTTTATATAGGGATGGAGATTGTCTTTTTTTGTTTTTTAAAGTTTGTAAAAGTTGACTTTTTGCCATGCCATTTTCACTTTTTTTTGAATCTTTCCTGAGACATACCTACTTTTGTTTTTGATTTCTAATGAAGCTGTTACTTATACAGTTCAGCAGAGGAAACAAAACTTTTCTGTTTAGTTCAGCGCTGCCTGAAATATTTGCTTGAGAAATTTTTTTCAAGTGCTTGGTGGTGTGCAAGATAGATAGATATTCTTTGGCATATAGTTTTTTTTTTCTTCTTTCTTTTTTTTGCACTGAATGCAAGCTTTACGATTTTGTGTATGAAGACTTGCAGCGTTGGATGTGACCGTTTGAAATTATCACCCAGATAGGATAGCAGACAGCTGATTAAAAGTAGAATCATCCACTTGAAAGTTCATCAATGTCTAGTTGCTTGTAGAATCTGTTAACAGCTTGCTAATATGAACAGGACACACTTATCCATTCCCCTCACCTTCCTGACTTAACCTGTCTTACTCCCCATCTTTCACCTCTGCACTTCTCAGATGTAACCATCACTGTGAACCCATCCCAGTGAGTCCACCTTGTGCTCACCATACCCTTCTCAAACACTTCAGCCAATCAGTAGTCATGAGGAGCTGTAGCTTGTTCTAACTAGCATGCTTTGGTTGGTTTTGCAGTGAGTGAATCATCTGAATCTCTTTACAGGGAAACGAGAGGTGAGTTCTTCTGTTTTTCTTTATCCCTTCTTTGCTGGCTTGCGGTGATTCTTACCCCCTCCCAAGATGTTAGTGACATAAACATGGTGTAGCATGGTTATCCGTTTCAGAGTAAGTTGACGTAGTATTTTTGAGAGTATGTTATGTTAATATTTGGTCTTTGTTACTTTCTCTTCAGTGCAGGAGCTAGGATGTGTTTAAGTGAGTGAATATTTGAGAGTGTTTGTGTGCTGTTGACATTGTGATGTGTATGCATGCATGGGTGGGTATGTGTGAGACAGAGTAAGAGAGAGAAAGAGTTTGTATGTGAAGGATTTTTGGAAAAATCTTCCCAGCACTACTGAACAGAACAGTGGGAATGAAGTTGGTGACATTCTATGTGCGTCCTTGTGATAAGGAAGCAGTTGTTCCTGTACTTGTCTTCACGTGCCAGCTCATCAGATGTTATATGAAAACTGTAATCTTTGTCTCATGAAAATATGTATAGTGCAGAATGGAGTAAGAAGTGTCATTTGCATTTTACGATAATGCTTTTTGTGTGTAGATGGAGAAAACTGATTGAATGAAACTGAGAATGTTGGAAAGGGTGGAATATCTTAGCTCTAAGAAATTGAAGTAATTTATCGATATATATATATATAAATAAAATGTTTTTTGCTAATTCTCCACTTGACTAAACATAGTATCCTTGTGCAGACCTACGAGATATCCATGCACCTCACGCTGATGTAAGGCGGGACTTGATGGTTCAGTTGGGTGGCCCCGTTGTTGGCCACCCTTCAGCCTCAATGCCACTATCAACACCACCATCACATGTGCCATATCACTTGCAGCAGGTCAGCTTGCCCCACTACATCCCTGGCATCACCAACCACCACATCCTGTCTGTCAGCATATTCAATAAGGACCAGGTAAGCAGGTCTTAAAGAAAAACATAAAGAAAGGGGGAGACTCAGACTTGTTTGTTGTGCTGGGGACTACGACACATACCTTTGGACAAGTAGGGGAGGGATTCGTGGTCATGAGGTTGAAACATAGTTTTCCAAAAAGAAAACAAAATGTGTCAAGAAAAATAGAAAGTAATCATTAGTTCCAGAGAATATTTTACCTATGACCATGAGGCACAGAAAAGCATTTACAATTATAGAGTCTTACATATTCTTTTGCAAAACTTAACATCTGATGTAGACACTATCTACATATACATTTATGTCACATTAATTCTTCCATAAACGTTTTTCGTTCAAGGGACATGACTCCATCTCAGGCAATATATGAGAATGTACATTACTCAAATGTAGCTGCACTTTTAGATTCTGCATGATCAAATAATTGGTCATGACCTCTCATGTATAAAGCAGAATCTTCAATTTACAGATATGTATAGACTTAGTTGTATACATAAATAGTGCACACAAACTGCCAATGAGAGAGAGCATGTGTGTGAGAGAGTGTGTGTGTGTGCCTTTGTGTATGCTTGGAATTGAATGTATGGAGGAATGAGAAGCTAGATGGTTTCACTAGACATGAGGTGTGTGTTTATAGATTTTTAGGTTTTTGCTTAATATTTATTTATGAGAAGTGAATTTTACAGTCGTAAGGGGCGGATAATACACAATTTTTATTTTATTTTATGAGGTCATCTTTATGCCTCATAGTGGTTTTGTAAATGCGGCTTTAATTTGTTTCTTACAAACCTGTGTATTCCTAATAAAAAAAAATATTTTTAGTTGTTTGTCTGATAAAGAAAGCACCAGCATAAACACAATTGAAATGTTTGTTGTTGTTGACAGCTGTTGCACCACACAATAGATGCACAATTGAAATGTTTGTTGTTGTTGGCAGCTGTCACATATCTTTAACCTTGCTCACAATTACCGAGTGGCTGTAATGAAGGATCGACCTCTAGATCATGTGCTAAAGGTAAGTGGCTTCAACTTCTTTGTCGGTTTTTTTTTTTTTTGTTGGTATCTTAAGGCTTGTTTTGTTTGTTTTTTTCTAATAAAGCTTTAACCCTCTTGGTTCGACAAGCCACGATTGTGGCTTTGCCGGGTAGCACGGGCAAGGCAATTTTCATTACTTTTTATTGCAAAGTTCAAGTTTTCTCTTTTCCAAAAATGTGTAGGTTTCTTGGTCTAATGTTTATCTCAGAGCAGCAATAATAAAAAACAAACTTCACCCACTGTCGTCTTCACAATCTTCAGTTATAAGCCAGTCATTGTAATGTTATATTTTTATCTTGAACCAAGAGGATTAAAGAACACAAAGAGTCTGACCCTCACACGTGTCTGGGAAGGTTTGATATTCTGAAAGAAAAGTTAGAAGAGAAGATTCCATGATCAAGGATCTAGTGGGTTAGAATACTAGTTATAGTTTTAAAACTTACTGCTGTAGCACAAACTTCATTCACATTTGCTGTTGCCCGCTTTGCATGGAGCTTAAAATGAAAGAAGAATGAAGGTTTTTTTTCCCCCCACTTGCAACAGGGACGGGTCTTAGCATCAATGTTTTATGAAGCCAGTACTCGTACCAGCTGCTCGTTCACAGCTGCTATGCAGCGACTTGGTGGCACAGTCATCCACTTCAACGAAGCCACCTCATCAGCAAAGAAAGGGGAGACTTTGGAAGGTGCATTGTTTTTTTTATTTAACCCCTAAAGTCATGAATATTGGCTGTCATCAGAATGATGTGTAACAACTTAGTCATTGTGCATTTAAAGGCCAAGTATTGATGACAGTAGAGAGGTTAAAGATGATTTTGCAATATTTGCACATTGTAAATTGAGGCTTAGCATAATCTCACAGTAAGTTCATGGAAAACTCAGGCATGCAGAGCTGTACATCCTTGTGTAAAAGAGGCTGAAAATTTAAAGGAATCCTCTACTTTGTTTGCAGACACTGTGGTAATGATGGCTGGGTACTGCGACCTACTGGTGGTGCGTCATCCTATTGCAGATTCAGTGCAAGTGAGTCTGCTTTACAATTTTTTCATCATGTGTCTTCTTTTGTCACCATCATAACTCATCAGTTCATCTGTTTGCAGTCTGCATTTAAGTTTCCATTGAAACTATACATTGTCCGATTTGATTCTGTCTGGCCACAGTCACTAGAATTGTGTCCATGCCATTCAGAACAGGCTGGTAATGTGATGCTCATACAATTATGTTGTTGTAATGGTGAATAAAGATTGTTAAAGAATTCATCTTAAAATGAACAGTTGTTCACCAAACAGATTTTGTTAAAAAATAAAACTCATTTTTACACACCATGCACTTCTTATTGCCGCAACATTGGGTTGTTTCCCTTGCATGCACTCAGAGAAGATAAGTTTCGTTTCAAAAACAAGATTTTTATCACCGTTTTCTTAGTGAACCTTCGTAGAAATACGGTAAATGATAGCTTTTATAAAGGAAGATAGGTAACCTATAAATATTGTATTCTGACTACACTGTATTTCAGAAAGCTGCAAAAGTGAGTCGCAAGCCTATTATCAATGCTGGGGATGGGACAGGAGAGCATCCAACACAAGCCCTCCTGGACATCTTTACCATCCGTGAAGAGATTGGAACTGTCAATGAGCTGACGGTATGTTCTTGTACTGCAGGTTTTCTTACCTTCTGTTCTCATAATTTTCCATCGTTGTCTAGATCTTTATTTTAATGTAATTTTTGCTGTTGACATGAAATTTTGCATTAAGACTCTTTTGCTTTCGGATTCCATCCAGATTACAATGGTTGGTGACCTAAAGAATGGGCGAACAGTTCACTCCCTTGCTCGCTTGCTTGCCTTGTACCGCGTCAGCATCCGTTACGTGGCCCCTGCTGAGCTGCAAATGCCACGAGACATTCAGAATTACCTGCGCTCACAGAACATTCCACAGGTGTGTGCAGGCTTTGTCTACTGTTTCCCTTTGTACTTTTAGATAGCAGTTAGTCCTGGTTTGCACAATAACAGCTGGTCTCTTCTTTCTTTGAGGCTCATTGCCTCACTGGAGCACAGGTCCTAATTCTACTACTAATAATACAATGAACTTATATAGCGCTGTATCCCAGTCCTATGGGCAGGCGCATGGCGCTTTACAGAAAAAAAGACATACATGGACAGACAGACACACACAGACATGGACACATACAACAAATATAGAATGTCATATGAGATAAAAGATATGTAGCCAGAAGTTGCTCCCAGCATACACAATTCATTTCTACTACATGTATGAAACTGCATGTACAACCTGTTACAGCAGCAATCTGGGGAAATTTTCAAAACTGGAATCTTGCTGGTCTCTCTGTATTATTAGCCCATGGTCTCGTAAAATTAAACAAAATGAAGATATGTTACCTTAAATTTTGTTTTTTGGTACATAATCACAGGAGACATTTGAAAAGCTGGAGGACGCCTTACCAGACACAGATGTGTTGTACATGACAAGAATCCAGAAGGAACGCTTTTCGTCGCTTGAAGAGTACAACAAAGTAAGAGTGTAATCTGACTCCTAGAACAGTTTCAAGTATGTTGGTGTTGAAGCACCTTGGTGTTAAGTCCTTAGAAAAATTGTAAATTGTTGACTGAATGCATTTCAAGTAGTGATGAAAATATTTTTCAAGAAGGCCTAAGACTCTCCACACTTACTGCTCTCCAGATGTGTGGACGCTACATCGTGACCCCAGAACTGATGACCGTTGCCAAGCGTCGAATGGTTGTCATGCACCCGTTGCCTCGTGTCGATGAGATCAGGTCAGTGACGTCAGTTCAACCCACAGTGATTGCAGGCAGATGCTCTATGATGACTTTCTTAGCAGAAATGCAGTCTTTGCAATCATAAGCACTTATTCATTATCGACATTTACCCTTGGGGAAGCGGATGGCCGAGTGGTTAGAGCGCTGGCTTTCGAACCGAGAGCGCGCTGGATCAATTCCCGATAAGCGCAGCAAACTTCCCCCAGTCGACCCAGCTGACGGGAATGGGTACCTGACTCCATAGAGGGTTGGGGAAGATAAGGCAGCGAGGGAGAGGAGATTGGCACCACCCTCATATAAAAAGCTGGCCCCGAGAAAAGTGGGGCCTCTAACACCTCACTCCCCTACCACCTGAACAGGTTATGGGATGACCTTTACCTTTTACCTTTTTACCCTGTAAAGCATAAAAATGGACATTTGTACAATTTGTACTGTTTCCAGTGCTGCCAAAACTGGTTTTATTGTGGTCAAGCCAAAACATCTCAATCTGATAAGGGGTTGAATTAATTTTTGTCACTGACATTTGACTAGGCTCATGTTTATATCTGTTAGGCAAAATGTTTGTTTTGTCCCTGTGCTATTGTTTTGTAATTTAATGATGATCTTTTCCAAGTTTGAGGTTATTTTTTATCGTGACAAAAGCAATGTATTCAGTTGCTGATAAAGTAGTGCTTCACTTCTGTCATCACAGTGCCACCTTTGATACTGATCCGCGGGCAGCCTATTTCCGACAAGCTGAGAACGGGATGTATGTGCGAATGGCACTCCTGGCTTTGGTGCTAGGCAAGTGCTGAAGATTAGACGGACATCGGCCAAGAAACAGACCTGAACAAACCTTTTTTTTTTCTTTTTTTGTGTTAACAGTGATCCCTTCGGATACATATTTGTTGTTTTTATGTTTCAAAAATGTATTTTATGTTTTGAGTCAAGTGGAAGATATGACTAAATGCTTTTTGATTTGCTGTAAAGTGTACCTTAGAATGTCTGCTACTAAGTTGAAAGCTGGTTGGTGGTTCTTCAGGAGGACTGAATGAAAGTGCAAGAATTTGTTATGAGCAGCAAAAAGACAAAAGAGAAGGTTGTGAGGGACCCTGCCTATTTTCTTGCCTTTTGACTGAAACTTAAGCACAGACAGAGCATGTCTGGGCCTGGGGAATCGAATATAATACTTGATTGCTTGAAATAAAGCACAAAGCTTTATACTATGCTTGAAAGTTGGATCAATGCAGGGTAAAATGCCTGGGTGCCTGATAAATGAAGAGTATGGTAAGTGCTTGGTTGCCTGAAAAAATGTGGGGTGAATATTTTAGGAACATGTATAAGGTAGAGAATGATAAATGTTGAAAGAATAAAGGGTAAGTTATGCCTAGGTTGAAGGTAGACTGGAGGGTGACATATCATGAATTCCATCTAAGCAGCTTCTGACATGGGGTGTCTTTGGTTGGTTAAGCAAATGTGACAGTTACTTTCCTGGTCCCATGGCTGGAGCCAGGGCTGACATGGATGACAGCACAAAGATGTGGAAATCAAGTGATGACCAACTAGTGATCTCGTCAATTATTAGTGCTCATGACATGATCCTTTTTTGTAGGTTGATGGTATTTGAATGAGAATTTGTTGTCTTACTATTTTTTTTTTTTTGAGCTATTGCCATCTATCATGAACCCCCAAGATATTTTACTTGTTCACAATTGTTTCTTTTTCTTGTAATGTTTTTAGAGATTTTTAAAAAACTTCTTATTTTGCTAAGTGTATGCTATGTGTTATAGAGTGACTAAAAATGATTAAGCATTTCTAAGAACTATTAAACAATGCACAAAAAGAAAACTCTAGGAATATTTAATTTTATATACAATCAGGTTTATACCACATTTTTATCAGGTTCTAAAATGTATGTGCATGCACGAGCACTGTTGGTGAATTCAGCAATAATTTAGTAATAATTACAACAGTATTTTGTTAAATATTTGTTGAGCACCATGGTGCATTTTCCCAAAAGTTTGCACAGTATATGTGCACAATGAAAGTTTTGAGAAGTACCATACAATCTAATAAAACTAGTGATAGGGTAGCATTTTCATTCTTATTACAAAAAAAGATGAACAAAAAATTTTCCATTGTATCTTTAGTGAGGAATAGACAAACTGTTGGTAAATTCATGCAGATGTACACATAGTTAAAGGTATATAGATATATATGCTTTGAAATATAGGAAATAGTGTGGCATATTTTTGTGTCATATTACAGATTTAGAAGCAGATCTTTAAAGGGAAAAGTAATGCTTAAAACCCTATTTTGTTTTGTTTTTTAAATACAAAAGTGAGATTCACAACATATACATTTTGCCAGACTGTTTTTACTTTTATGGCCTATTTGCTTTTTGTTCTTGCATTTTGTAAAAGATAAGTATGAATAGGAACTTCACAACATCCGCTATTTATTTAGCATATTTTTGTCTCCTTTTAATCTGATTAAATGAATGCTGCATTTTAAAGAACTTTTAAGCACAGTCGTGAGCTGTTTGTTGAGCAAGGTATCTTTGTTGATAAATGCTTTAAAATCTGCATGTCCAGCTGTAATAAGTACTCTCAACAAAAACATAATAAGAAATAAATCAGCACTTAACCTGTTTTTCTAAACGTTTATGAACTATCACAAGTTTATATGAGCAAAACTTACAGTGCCAAAGTTAAACGAATCTCACATTTTTTAATTGGAAAAACGTCTGTTTATTCAGAACAAAGTCCCTTATACAAACTATTTCAGAGATGTTATATACCAATATTTCGCTATGGGCATTTTTAGTGGACTTTTGGGTAGGAATTTGCTGGTTGTGCATAGAGATGATTTTTGCCGATGGTGCCTTAAGTAAACCTTTATTCTTAGTTTAATTTTTTTATGTCTTGTTCTAGGTCTTCCATTTTTTTGCTGCCTGCAATCCGCCTATGAAAATGCATTTAATTTTTTTCCTTCATAATAAAAAAAAGATTTTGGGGGACAAACTTTGCTTCTTTTTTTTCTTGTAATTCAATTTCTGTGTGAGGAATGCTGCATGGATACTTACAAGAGAGTGGAAAGAGGATAATAATGATGGCGTTCACCTACTTAACATGAGTGGCTGCTTTACAGGGTCACACAATAATCTTATTGTTTTTGAGATCAGCGCCCATTATTTTATGTTTGTGTTTTTACCTATTTTGTCAAGTGCTTTGAGCCTGCCTTAGATGGTGGGGTAAAGCGCTTTATAAATATACTTTATTATTTATTATTATTATTAATAAGAGTGACCACTTAGGTGGGAAAGTGAACCTACACTGACCCGTACGTAAATGCGACCATGCCCATGTCACAGAGATGTGACATGAGGCTAATAGTCCAATACCACACAATACAGATAAGACAATAGCAGCTCGAAATAAATCATTTTATTATGTACCAGTAAAAAAGACCATTGTACAACAGCAGAGATTAAGAAATGTTGTGGACTGGGAGAGTTACCTCAGCATAGGCCTTTACTCACCAAGCAGTCCGACATGGATAAAAATCTCTGAGTAGACAATGAGTGTGACCAAACAAAAGTAACCACAGCTAAATACAGTATTGTCCCCTAATTGACTAGTATACATTATACAGAGTATACAGGTGTGCTGAGTACATTTAGTAAACACTGGACATAGTTAAACACAAACTGTTTCAGCATAGCTGATAGCTGAATATAAAATTGGATGCATAGCTATGGCTTGGTCTTCCTTTTTAATTATTTGGTTGTGGCATGCCGAACAAGGTCCTTAACTTTCATTCATCTTTGGAGAAAATGTATTCCATGAATCGTGAGATGGTGTATGTATGGATAAATGCTAAGCAGTGAATCGGGAGCTAAATTAGAGAAAAGTAAATAACTTTACAAAAGATTTGAAATTAATAAAAGGCTTATATGTAAAATGGTCTATCCATTTTCCCTCATGCATGTAATCACAAATAAATCATCTTAACATGCTGCAATATGGGGTATGCTGTGTAATACTGACTGTGTCAGCAGGCAGACATTAACGGCTGCTTGCCAACTACAGTAAATAGTCAAAAGTCAGTGTCAAAATCCAGTAAAACAAGATAACTGCATCATTTCAACGTCAGATTTTTGCTTTATAGTACACACAACAATTTGGGAAGTGCTATTGTAAATTTTATATTCAATACTTTGGGACTTTAACCAAGACAGAATTATCAGGCGTGAAAAGAAATTGTAGAATCTTTAAAACAAAACAAAAAATTTAATGATCAACAGCAGTTTTATAAGCAGATTCAAGCCAAACAGCAATAAGAATTATTCACCACAATTTATAAGGTCTGCATCTAAGTCTTTCTTTTTTCCTGTTGTAGCTTTTAAGTCTATTTTAAAAATGTATCATTTGGTAATAAACATAATGACAGATTCATCAAACTCTGGTAAATGGGACAACAGAATCAGATACTTCAATAAAACTGGATTGTTTTCCCAAGCTCTGAAATACTTTTGTTTGTATGATTGTCCATATGATTGAAACAGGAATTTATCCTCAGGTTTTAATTGTCTAAAGGCGCACATACCATTTTGAATATCAAAAGATCCTGATATGCCAGTAGCATGTCATGTTTGTATGGAAGAAATATAAAAGATACAGGACCTGGACAATGAAGATGATCAGAAACATGGAAAGCTCCTATAATGTACGCCTCACATGAGTTAATGATCAAATGGATGACAGAGAAGGTGGTGGAAGATGTTTTATCAATGTTAGGACACAGTAAAAATCCAATCAAATCCTTGGTCTGCCTAAGTCTCTCACTTCTCTCAATCACACACACACACACTCCAACAGAAACAGGGCTTAACTGATGATCATAGATGGACCCAACTCTAAAGATGGTTGTCTATGTCTAAGAGTGACATGATTTTAAATGGTTAACGAGAACATCTTTGATCTACACCTGGTATAACCAAGACGCAATATGCAGTAATATCACAACTGTCACATGTATATAACAGAGTAGAGTAATATCACAACTATAAGATCTACAAATGCTGTCAAATAATTGCTTAGAATAATATCAAATTTGTTCATCTCTTTCCCTGGACTGTCTTCTAGAGTATTCCACAATATCATTCCTGTCAGACTTGTATGGAGTAATATATCTCATGGACCTTAAATGTCATGGTCATGAATCAGTCTATAGTAATATCTTGAATCTAAAAATATCACTGCAACAGAAAAATCTAATGTCACATGTATCAGATCTAAAGATGTATCATGAACAGCTCACAATAATACCCATGTTAGACCTTTGGGTCACAACATCTGATAGAACAAGCCACTAAATATCATACTTTCCATTTTATAATGGACACACACACAGAGTGTACAGCAATAACTCACATCTTGTATCTATACCAATAATATTATACCTCTTAAAATTATTGCATCACATCTGTAGAATATACAGCTCTCACTGTCCCATAACAATCTGCAATAATATTTAGGAACTGTAATGGTATCAGTAACATTCTGATTAGCATCACAATATCTGCAGACCTTTACCCTCGATTTGATTTAATACTAGCACCATGTCACAACTTGTATGGCAATGCACTGATTTTCTAAGAAAGAATTATTTTCCTCAAAACAACTTGGAGGAGCCACTTGAATTATGAAACCACCAGGCCAGCATAAATGTTAATAAAGCTGAAGCCAAAAATGTGTGCACATACACAGTCACTGAATTCATGAAGCAGCAATAAAGGTGCTTTTAAACTGTCTAGATGATGCTGAGCCATTAGTGCAGGAATTAACCATTTTATTTTCATAAAACATCAGGATACATCCTCTACTCATGAACAAGAACATAGGCCCATAAAAGAAGACATCTCCCAAACGTTCTCTCCTGCCCAAGATTAGAAGTGGGTGCTCCTGATTGCTAATCATAATCATGATCATCCTAGTCATAAAGTGAGAGGGTGTGAAATTTGTGAACCAGTCGAAATAATGGTCATATAAGAGTAGACACAAACTTGGCACTGACCTTCAACATTTCTTACAGAAGCAATTGTGAAGCAAAGGAAACAGCTTTATTCCTTTCATAGCTCATTCGCTCAATTTACCCTGGTGTTTTTTCTCTTAAAAACATGCAAAAACAAAATAAAAAGCAATCACCTTAAAAACCCTTATGACCCTGCTTAAATGACAGTACAAAATTGTTTTTACCAGCTGACGAACTTTTTTTTTACACACTTTACCTAGTGGCTGAAATGGAATATTATTGCAGTTTATTAAAGGCAAGTTTAGCCTAAATAGTGCCCTCACATTCACAAATATGGATTTCTATTTAGGTTGTGACAAAATAAAAACCTCCCACGACATGAAACTATTGAAGTTTTAGAGACAGACAGCGCACTACAAACTACAAAAATAAAAAAAAAGTATTCATCAGTTGTTCTATGGATACAATTAAAGAGACAAACAAAAGCTTAAATATGTATCTACTCAAGCAGAGGTTTTCAACATTATGTATAGTCCATCAGCATTAGGACAAAATTTACAACTCCCTTGACAAATCTCATCTTAATTACAATGTCTCCAAGCTGTATTAGTAGGATAGTATGCTATGAAGCAGTGCTAAAACAAGAAATGAAAGGGGCAAGCACAGACCAACATAGGATTATAAAGTTTATGTGTAGTTCGCTTGCACACCTTGTATCACAGTGCATGCTTTAAAATGACTAAGAATTCAGCAAGAAGTGTCAAGTCCTGAGATGCAGTCCCAACACCTTGTGATCATAGCTCATTCAACACAAGCTGGCATGATACAGATACATCCACCCATGTAGGCCTGAATATCAGTTTACATAAGCAAGATATGGGTGAGGCAAGCTAGTGAAACCTGCTGCAAAGAACACCGTCAACAGAAGTCACTAGACAGCACAGTTACCTGCCAAAAGGCATTGATTAACTGTCTGAGGAAAGTTTGTATTCTTCACAGAAATGACGCACACAGTTTAATCAAATCACCTTAGCACTTTGCTGTGGTTTCATGGGTTGCAATAACTAGGAGTCTTCAAATTGTCACAGAGGCGTGACCTGACAACAAGCCATACATATGGCTAACACCTCTCTGCACTGACTGAATGAGGGCATATACAAGGATCACGATGAGAGATTCAAACCTCAAATTTCCTAGATGACTGCAGAAAAAAGGGGGTAGTTTCTGGAGTCCATAATAGAAAGCTGATGACTAGACAGCAGAACATCACTGCATCACAAAAAATTATGAGATGATTAAATCTATGTAAAAAGCAATATCCATACCTAGCATCCTGTCCTCATCATCATTGAAACAAATGTACATTATGTGTAAATGTCTCCTCACATAACTTAAACAAATGCAGGCATAAACAACAGGATAAACAAACCCTATCTACAGAACAAAAAGTCAAGCATAAAAACAAGACTAATGCTAGCCAAGCTAACAGGTTTTTACAAGTTCTTGGTTCTTGGCTTGCAGACGGGTCAAGTTCACCTCTCTGATCTTGTTAAAGGTCTACACATATTACAGTGTACTCAGCTTATAGATAAATCAAGTCCACATTCTTTCCAATCTCATTAAAGGTGTACAAATATTACAGTGTCGTGTGTATTTCGGGATCCTACAGCGTAGACAGGATCTTTGAGAAAAGAAGATAATGGCAGCTATTAACAGGTCCAGAATCTAGAAAGTAGTGTCCTGATCCAGCACAAACATCAAGACAAATGCACCTGTCATGGTGATGCTAACAGCTCAAAACATGCCACATCTTGCTGACATGTCCTATGTTGGTGCCTTGGCATTAAAAGTGCAAGTTCATAAGCCTGGTCTAAATGCTGCAAAGTAATAAAGTAAACAGTGGATACATTGAATGAATTAATCTCACACCTGATGATAAGTGTTTTTAAAAAGGGAATTACATGAAAATATGATGCAAATTTCAAAATTTAAAATTACTACTTTGTTCTCTTGCCTGCAAGTGTACAAATCTGCTGTAAGGATTCTTTACTAAAATGAAACAAAGGGAAAAAAACAGCTTTGGAAAAGATATTGCTGAATACATTTTGTGAAGGGATTTAAAAAGTGTATTAAACAGTGTATTAAAAAGAAATGGAAAACATGTTTTTCGACTAAAATATTCCCCGTTCAGTTGAACTCTCAAAAAAATTTCGTACAATATACATTTTAAAAAGCAAGCTGCTACAAGCCTGCCAGCTTTACAGCCGTAGCAAAGCTAAATAAAAACAGTATGTCAATACAAAGTCGTATTTGTATAAAAATATGAAAGCCTAAAACTATACCAAAACATCACATGAGCTCTTCTTACCTTTAAAAAAAAAATCCACGTTTTCTTGCTGCTGGTGTGTCCAGGCCTTTAATATACTCTGAACATACTATGGGCAGGTGTGAAAAGTACAAAATCTCAATCTGCATGTCAAGGGATCTTTCTATATTCTTTCTTCACAACAGATTAATTTTGTTATGGATCTACCTTCAAACTACAGTGGAAACATATGCACATGCTCTCACCTGGACACTTTGCACCTACACAAACATGCATGCACGCATATGAGTATATATCAGTAAGTGTGTGCATGTACACACATTCACCATCTTATAATTATTTTTCACAACTTACTGTTCTGAATACTAAAAAAAATCTTGCTGCTACATAAACTGATAAAGACTGCAAAGTGAAAAAAATTTTTTGTTACATATAAAAATCGCAAAATATGCATGAAGTCTGTCTTTTAAGTTTAAAAACCAGTTTTTGAGGTCCACTCACAAGACATTTACTCCTTCTGGCTATAGTCTTTGCTCATTTATGTTGCATGAGAACTTTAGTTAGAGAGCCCCAGACACTAGAGAACATGGTCCAAAAATATGACACTTGTCAAAACATCACATGCAATAGCTTGGTCTACACAAAGCGTGGCGTGCGGTCCTGGCTCAGTCCCTTGGCCATAACACCGGAGGCAGAAGTCTGACAGCCTGTCTCTCCAGGCTTTGGGTCATGGCACTTTTCATGAAACTTTCGACTGGGATTGGAACAGGATGAGGGTGCTGTGGGAACTAAAGCCATGGTGTTTCTACTGGTGTTGTTAGTCCCTGCCTCTGCAGACTTGCCACTGACAGATGTCCTAGATGGTGCAATGGATTTTGGTAGCCCCACAGAGGCGCTGCTCGTTTTCACTCCAGATGCACCGATCCTTGCTACAGAAGATCCTCCCTTACGAAGGGTAGCAGCTGTTTCTGTTGTGGCTGAAGAAGTGGAAGATGATGAAGAAGCACTGTAAGACCTAAGTGATGACTCAAAGCTATGACGCATGGAGCTGGTACTGATGGATGTGGAGACTGTGCCACTCTGCTTGTGGCCTGAGCTGCTGGATGGTCCTGATGACGAGCGACTAAGTGAAGTGGAGCCTGTAACCTGTGAGCCAGATAGACGTCGAGGAGATGAAGAAGACACACCACTGTTTGTACTGGAGTATCGTGTCAGGACAGGCCGACTACTGCTTAAGCCTGAGCTTCCAGCCACCCCACCAGCAGAAGTGGTACTACTCAGCCCCAAGATATTTGCCCGACGCTGACCAGCACTAGTCGTTGCAGTGCGGATCTTGGTAGAGGAGGCTGTTGCAGCCTTGCTAGTTATGGAGGACGAGGATCGCATAGCTGATAAGTCTGACCTGGAAATTATGCTTGTTCCCATCTTGGTACCTCCGCGGGGTGGTGACTCTGTCCGTAATGATGTCTGGCTGGGCTCAGTTTTTTCAGGCTGTTGACCACTTTCCAATTTTTCACCATCCCTGCTTGTGACTGACCTTTGTAACTCTTCTTCATCCTTGATCTCTGTACTACAAATATCTTCATCGATCTCTAGGCTAAATGATTTAACCAACTGCTTTCTTTGTTTGTCATCTCTGGGACTGCTTTCCTTGTTCTCATCTTCTATGATAGTTTTCATGGCACCATCATCCTGGTTCTCTGAACTAACTTTGACTTTACTATCCACTGACGGCATTGTTACATCTTTGATAGCACTGCCACTCTCACCTGACAGCACGATGCCTAATTTAGGATCTGACTTGATGGCCGACAAGAGTTTCCTCTGTTCTAGTTTGAAGCGATCTGCTCGGCTATCCCGGCCAGGACTGGTGTTGCCATCGGAAACTGAAGAGAGGGAAGTGGTGGAGGCAGTTGATGGATGACCCTTGAAAGCTATGCTTAGGGGATAGCTCCCTGCTACCCGGCTGGCTGGCCCTGGCCAAGTAGAGCTGTCCACCACAGAGAAGGCAGCATCGGTTTCGGCCTCAGCCAGTGGTGCAGATGATGGTTGCACTGGTGGGAATGGTGGCTGAACTGCAGTCACAGTTTGCACTGAGGGAATGATTTCTAGCTTTGATGCTTCAGCTGTTAAGGATGGTGTCACTGGCACAGATGTCTGTGAGCCTTCTGTCAGCTGTGCAGGTGATCTCACTATCAGGGGAACAGGTTTTGACAGCGGTGTGAGTGCAGTTGCTGAATTGCAGAGGGGTGCTGCAGGCTGCGTACATACTAATGATGAGAGTGGCACGGTGGCTAAAGTGGATCTTGGGACCATCTTAGCAACAGCAATGTTATTTCCTGAAATCAAAGGCACTTTTGAGTTAAACATAGTTTACTGTAAGTGTAGCACGCACACTCAATTTTGTATAATTACATGAGTAAGCATACATAAAAAATAGTTTTAATCAAAATGATGAGCAAACAAAAGGTGGCAGCAGGTTCAAAGAGTGGAATGTATCGATTTTAAATCATATAATACAAAATATTATAACTCTCAGTCTGCATATTAAATTCACCAGAGTTATTTCTAAATGCCTGTAAGCATACAAAAATTACACTGGTCAACACTGAAATTATTACTGACTTAAAAAGGTTCTAATCTGTAGTATCTTGGTGTGCTGAACACGAATATGACCAAGAACAATTTTTATTGGCTCTCGTTTTGAAGATATTTCATTTTCTATGTTTCACTGTGTAAATTTATCCAGGAGGACTGTAGAATGATGTAATATTGCATCATATTGCATAATACCATTAGACAAACATCATCCAGAGTTTATTACATCATTTTCTGACGCAATGCAGTACTAATGCCAGGCGGGTGCAGAAGTGAGCTAACATCAGCAGTGTACTAAATAAATCCCTTAACATATTTCTGATTTTGTGGGATACAGTTTAAGCTACTGTTATATAAAACTGTTATTATTTTATCCATTTAGTTACAATAAGAACAGTAATGCCTCAAAAGTGCGTTAATACTGTGGACAATTTTTGCTATATTTGTGAGGAAGTGACATTTGCCAACCAGAAGAAAGGTATCACTTCTCAAGTGAAGAAGGCATATTATCTTTACTTTGGATACAAGATTGGCGACCAAGACAAGCCCTGGGACCTGCAGATATGCTGTGTTATATGTGAAACACAGCTTTCGCAGTGGCTGAATGGCAAAAGACCATCAATGTCGTTTGCAGTCCCCATGGTGTGGAGAGAGCTAAGCAACCACACAAATGGCTGTTACTTCTGCTTGGTTCCTCCTCTTTCCGGCGAGATAACGAAGCAAAAGAAGTCGAGAATAGTCTAACTCAACAAATGTCTGCACTGAGACCAGTTCCACATGGTGAGGGACTTTCTGTTCCAGAACCTCCAGCAGAATATTCTCTTGATTCAGCTGATGAGGACGAGGGTGAGCCGACCTGTTCTTCTCCTGGTCAGTCAGCACGCAGTGATCCAGATTTTCACTGTGGTGCATCATCAACCCCACACAGAGTAACACAGGAAGAACTAAATGAGCTGGTTCATGACTTGGACTTATCCAAGAACACAACAGAATTGCTAGGTTCAAGACTCCAACAATGGAATCTTCTAGAAGAAGATGTCACAATCATTTCATATCAAAAGCATCACCAGCAGTTGGAGCCTTTCTTCGGAAAGGAAGATAATCTGGTATTCTGTTCTGATAATGAGGGTCTCATGAATGTTTTATAAATCAGTCATGACCTACAAGAATGGAGACTATTTGTAGACTCTTCGAAACTGAATCTTAAGGCTGTGCTTTTGCACAATGGAAACGGTCTTCCATCTATTCCAGTAGCGCATGCTGTCGACATGAAAGAGGCGTAAAATAATTTAAAGCAGCTACTAAATTCCATTGAGTATAACAAGTACAACTGGCACCTCTGTGGTGATTTGAAGATACATGTAGTTGCCCTTTTAATGGGACTGTAGCAGGGATATACAAAATACATGTGTTTCTTATGTGAGTGTGATAGCCGAGCAAGGGAACTGCATTATTTGTGGAAGGAATGGACTCGCAGACAAAATGGAGTATTTGGAGCAAAGAATATCCAGGACCCAGCTCTGGTCGAGGCTCACAAAGTCCTGTTACCACGCCTTCACATTAAACTAGGTTTGATGAACTTCGTGAAAGCCATGGACCAGACTTCACCAGCTTTATGATACCTGCACGAAAAATTCACTTGACTCAGTGAGGCAAAGACTAATGAGGGAGTTTTGTGGGTCCTCAGATTCAAGAGCTTTTCAAAGATGACTGGTTCATCTTGCTGCAGGGTGATGTGAAACAAGCATGGAATTCTTTTCCCCTAGTGTCTACAAATTTTCTCGGGAATGTTAGGGCAGAAAACTATGATTCTAGTAGAAGACATGTTGATGCTGTATCAGAAACTTGGTTGCAACGTGTCTCTAAAGATCCACTTCCTTCGTTCCCATCTGGATTTCTTTTCTGACAACTGAGGTATGGTTAGTGATGAGCATGGCGAATGTTTTCATCAAGATTTCGCAACTATTGAAAGAGGATACCAGGGAAAATTTTCCACTATCATGCTGGCTGACTACTGTTGGACACTCCCCAGAGATGCTCCTGAACAGCTGTACAAGAGACAGGCAAAGAAATCTAAGACGTAGTCTATGACAATGTTTTTACAGGTATTAACCATAGGTCAATTACTATTAGCATGCATTTTGTGATGTACACAATAATTATTCCAGATTACAAAAAACCCATAAAAAAACAAAAATCTAGAGCCAATTTTGCATTTTGATTGTCATGTTCGTGTTGAGCACATAAAACTTGATAAGAAATGATTAATTATATTTCAGTAACATGACTTTTGTAAAAATTTATTGACCAGCTATCTTGTGCAATTTTTGTCTTATAATTTTATCACAATTTAATAAAATTATCATAACCACCACTCAAACACTGTTTTTTAAAAGTAAAATTAAAAATATTTTCTAATGAAAACAGATTTTGTTTGTGCTGGTTTCATTAAAATTGTTTACAGCTGAGCGTCTACTCAAAAAAGAAATGCATTATTTAACTTTACGTCTGTAACTGCAAATAAATTCTCATTGACACAAACAATTTCCATCTCAAGTAAAAAAAAAAAAGTAAAGCATGAGCATAACTGTGTTAACTGGTTTTCCATATGAATTACAGGATCTTAGGAAAACAAAATGGTCAACCATACAGTTTGCTGAATCATAGTTCATGATAACTATTCTATGCAAGGGGAAAAAAGCAGAACAATCTGCATGCATTGCATGAAAGCCAATGGTCATCTGAATATATCACGATGGGTTTTTGTGGATAAGACAGCCAATGATCATCTGAATATATCACGATGGGCTCTAGTGGATAAAAAAAGCAGTAATTCCTTCTTCCCTCCTTCCTATTTCAGGAATCAATTCATGGTGAAAAATACATCAACTCTAGTTGCATAGTTTTCTGTTTCTGTTTATTTCTTTTGTAAACCCTCTGGCAGAGATTATGGGAGACTTGAACAACCAAAGGGATGAGTTCACAGTGAAATAATGAAAACTGAGTAATATGCTGCACTACAGTCGAAATAAATTCAATAATACAATAATGTCATATCTAACATGCATAAAGCCAGTACCAAAGAGCCCCTAAACAAACAAACTTTAAAATGCATCATATGATCCACAAAAATAAATGCCCAAAGCAAGCCTCAAGGAAATGTGATATTTTGCAGCATCTGTCAAATGCACATTTTTAGCAAATTACAGCATTGCTAAAATGTAAATACTCAGTATATTGCAGCAACACTCTTACATCCAGAATTGAATTTTTTTTGTTTTTTTTTGTTTTTGCACCACCACCACTTTTCTGCCGGCTGGTTTGTGTCCTCTAGCATTATAGCAGTAGCCAAGTGAGAATGCACCATATAAGTCCCTCAAACAAAATGGAAAAATCACAACACAAACAGCTAATATAATAGCTACACACTATCTCTGTTAAAGATAGGCAAACTTAAAATACAACGCCTGTTACCAGCACAACAATTATAGTTATTTGTGGCCCTCATAATGAATAAGGAGAGTGGGGATAAAAACCACACAAGAATGAGAAACATCACATCAATATTATGTTACTAGCCCAAAACTCTGCCTAACCAGCATGGTTTACTGCAAAGAAACCTCTCACCAACACAGTATACCTTCAATATGGAAAGTTTGGAAACTTCAGAGCTGCAAATGCAAAAATAAAATAGCCTGTATGAGAACTAATGAGCGAAGTGAATAAGGCCAATTTTAAAATATCCTCCATTAAAGCATGAAGCCAACTTTGTCAAATAACCTTTTCTTCCTATGTTGACGACATACCATCAGACTGCTTTTAAAAGGGTGTCTTAAATAACAACAAAAAGCCAAACGTTTTTATAGATGGTCGAAGGATTAAGAAGTTACTCTTTCATCCACAACTTTCTCACTTCTCTACCAGTCTCTTACATATATATATATACAAGTATGTGTGTGTGTGTGTGTGTGTGTGTGGATATCTCATATAGAAAATACACCAGGATGGATGGATTAGTGGAGAAAGACAAAATGTAAGGATTCTACTAACTATGACTATATATCAACGTGGTAAAATTCTAAATTACATACAAATAGGCATGAAAACAGGAACATAGCTAAAAAATATTTTATTCCAAAAATGGCAGGTTGCAAATGCTGTCTAAAGAGGAATGCAAAGACAATTTCCCCTCTTACCCTGGGTACCAGAACTTGATTATACTACTTCTGTAGTTACCAAATATTACTTTTTAAGACCAGAGGGCCACAAAATGACAATTATGGCTGAAGTTTATAATAAGTATTCAGATTAAATCCATTCAACAAATCCATTTAAAGCATGAAAGAAACTAAGCTGAGAAGAGAAAACCTTGGCTGGTAGAGCTGTAATTTGATTGGCCAGTTTTACTTGAGTGACTCACCAGTATCCAAGGCACCCCATTTCTAAATGGTCGTGTCACAGAAAACATCTTTGTGAAACAAAATTACCACGTCCCTTCTTTGTGCATAGTTTGTTCAAAGTACCATGTGTAAACTCATCTTTAGTTTTGGATTACATCTTGATTCATGCCATTAACTATTAAAAATGACCAAGACTCTCAGAATGTTGCAAATAACTAAAATGGAAAAGGATTTTTTTTTTTTTTGGGGGGGGGGGGCCTGTAGTGGTTATTTCAAGCTTCCGGAAATTATGTATGTAAATTCTGATGATGTCTGCTGATATAATAAGTTTATTTCAGCATAAGAATAAATAATCTTTTTAAACAGCATCACACATTGAAAAACCATGTCAAAAAAGATCTGAACGTATTCTTCAGAGAAAACTAGATATTGTCCATAATATTTCACAATGGACTGTTATCAGTTTAAATAAATAAGATGCTTATGCTTCATGTAAACAAACATAAAATTAGGAATGAAAAACAAGAACAATGCACCCTGGTAAGTGATATTTCTCTGTCATTTTCTTGGAAGTCACCACAAACAGTCTGTAACTGCGAAACTGCCACTTCTATCAATTAATTTGTCTAACCATAGCCTTATGATAATAATTTTGCATGTTCTATGAAGATTAAAATGCAAAATGGTAGTGAAGCTCTTTAACAATTCTTAAATGGCAGGAAAACATTAATGCAGCAGGCTGCAGATCTGTTGGTCTCTGACAGGTGGTCAAAAAAAACCCACAATGACAATATAGTGAGGACATGTACTACAAACAGCATGCAAGAATAGCTCCTCACACCAAACTATGCCCTTTAATTAACCATGTGAAATTTTATCCCCTGATTGTAAGCTGCCAACATGCTGGTGGTGCTGCAACTTAGGGAGTTACCTCCTTTAACACTTGCTATATAAGCACAAGACTGGTATTCCCACCAGTCTTTTCATGTAGCTACCTATGTGGGCTTACTGCTATGTGTACCAGGTAGTTTAGGTGCTTCAGAGTTTGAGTCTGTTCTTTCTGCTCATGGATCGTTTCACCCCCAAATGTGGTCAGGCCAAGACCTGACAAACAGTAACCTCTCCAGCGTGCTCTCTATGCTCACTGCAACTGGCTGTGTGCTAGCAGCTGGTTGGAGGAATGACAGGAGCAAGTCCTGTGGGATGAACCTGTCAGGAGTCAAAATTCCTTTTAGGCCGATTCACCCTCCAAAGGTAAAGTGAGTTTTCTTTCTCTTCCTCCTCATCTCTGCATTCTTCAAGTTTAGAAGCACAAGGCATCTCCTCTATTTCTCATCATTCTGCTTGCCACACTATGTCTGGTCAATCCAGGCCTGTGCCTTGCCTGCTCAATTTCCAGCGTCTAGACATCGTCACATCTTGTTTGTGCCACACTATGGCTAGTCAATCCAGGCCTGTGCCTCACTTGATCGCCTCCCAATACCCAGCATCTAGACACTATCACATCTTGTTTGTGCCTAACTCATATTTCAACTGGTTCAGGTCAAAGGTTCATGTGTGATCTTTGTGACGTCAAGGCCAGCTCTCCTTCATAGAGACCAACAAGGAGGTTAAAGAGAAAAAAAAAAACTTATCATCATATTTTCAGTGCACAGCCTCTTATATTCATCAGTGTTTACCTGCTGATTGGTGTTCGTGAGGAGGTCTTTACTGTGCTTCTCTGCATCAGTGGTGGACCACACTTTTAGCATCTCAATGCAAAGCAGAAAAAAAATAAATCTGCATCTAGAAGGCACAGTTTCCTTTGGGAAAACCATAACTCTGATGATGATTTTTGAAAGTTAAAATAAAGTTGTCCCAAATGTTTGTTTGATTTATGAAGAATCCATCATTGCAGGTGTTTATAACAAAACCTGTTAGTACTCAAAGACTGCCTTCAGGTCATGGTATGGTTATGCATGTAACACTACAGATGATCTCTATACAGCACAAAGTAAGCTAATCCTACTATAATACCTTATACCTATTAGCAGCTTTGCCTTTTCCTGTAATCTACTGCAGAAAGAGTTTGAAAATAACTTGCAAATACTGTTGACATGCCTTTGTCATATTAACAGCAGAAAGCAGTCTGATCACAGTTTTTGATCTGTAACTTTTCTTGATGGGTGTACACAGTATGGGATACCTCTGGCAGATGTATGCTTATTTTTGGTACAAGTGAATTGTATGTTGTAGTCTCTCTCAGTTTGCATCATGTTGTAAGTTGCTAAAAGTTCTCTTGTATGTGGTGAAATGTGCTATACAAGTGAGTGCTATGATTACTATTATCTTGGCTTAATCAGCCAAAAATATCCCCATCAGTGTTTTTCTGCAAGTTTAAAAGGATATAGCTTTCAAAAGTTCTTTGACATAATGGATTTTGAGTCTTCAGTTCCAAGTAGACGCAGAACTGGAAAAATCCCAGGACCATGTCAAGAAGAAATGCCACTGATTGTAAAAACTGTACCTGCAATACAGTGTGGTGTGAGAAAGCGAGCATGGGATTGTGAGAGAGGGCCACGAGACTTGTCTGGGAGCAGAGAATCTGGAAGATCATCATCATCATCCAGATCAGACAGGCTGCTGTCGTCTGCATCGGTGTCTGGCTCCTGGCCTGCAACAAGACCTCAGCCTCAAGAAATATTGCAGGAAAAGGCTTGGGGGACAGAGGAACACAAGATATCCAAGCCTCCACCATGAAAAAGCACTCCAGAAAGTGTCACGTCTTCATGCTTTAAACCCATCACCATGAAGATGACATCAAGCTAAGGTGACGGAAGAAAGCTTCTGACACTGAAAATGCCATTGCCCTTCTGGTTACACATATACACTGCTTCTTTTGTGCACAACCTGTATATCCTGTATCAAAGCTATATACTCCAGAATACACAGCAATGGTGGGATACAAGAGAAATAAACAAGCATGGTAGATATGAAAAGGGTTAATAGATTAGAAGTTATTTTGATGTTTAACAATTCAGATAAATGTGTATAACTGAAAAACCAAATGCACTTAGTGGCAGAACCATAGCCCCTGAACTGTTAGGAGCTACACTCCTTTCTTTTGAAAGCAGTTCTGTAGAAACATGGTATGAACTAACAAGAACAGTAAAACATAAAAAGTTCTATCCACATACAAATAAAAGGATAAGCCTGTAAATGGTGTAAAGGTAGAAGCAGAACTAGGTATAAGTGTTTTATACTTGTAACTGCTTATAAATGTTTTATAATCCAAATACAGTGTTTTATAATGTAGTTTAATTGTTTACAAGTTAGTTGTGTTTTATGCCGTGCCAGGATTTACAAGTACAAAAACAGCTGAAGAAATATTGAGTTTGGTAAAGCACGACCACCAGCAATTTGCCTATATATTGTACACAGGAGCAGGAGCCATGGCATGAACCTTGACTCAATCTTGAGAAAGCGATTCATGGAAAAAATCTGGCTCACGATGGGTCCTTTCAAAACTTCTTACAAATTGCACTATCTAGTAGGATGGGTCCTTTCAACAGAAACAAAGCTAAAATACATTTTTTTTAATGTGACTGCTAGACATTAAACATCTAATATTCTCATGCTGTTGATAATGATTCTAACATACCATGTAAAATTCATTTTAGGATTAGCTTGATAAAACACTCACGTACATCCATCTATCCGATACATTTAGTATCATCAACTTGGTATTGAATGCTGTGACAAGAATGCAATTCACCTAACTGCTATATCCTTAGCTTGTTTAATGTAAAGCAGTGAGGAATTAATATCCATCTCTAAATTGCATATACCAATGTACCTCCCATCATTTTGCACATCAAAAACAAATATTCAGAAGACCTTGGAAAATAACGCAGAGTAAGGTATTTACCAGCTAAAAGATTTACGATGGGGGTCATGCTGTAAACAAATGTAACAAGCTTGCAACATTTACTGACTGAAAGGCTCACAAAGGGATGAAGTTTGCTCAGTCAAATGCACTGGTAATAATGTGAACAAGGAAAGATTATATCAGATTAAGGTGAATATCTAAATGTGTACAGGTCAAACAAACTATCTCTTAATGTCTCATGCTTGCTTCAAGTTCTCCATCAAAGAGAACATGGAGAAATAAAGGCATCGGCAACCATTTCATTTGCTCTGTATTCTCATGACCCTTTCACCACACATTACTACTTGAAGTCTGGAGGGTGCACTATGAGTGCTCTGTATTTTCTGATGGTTCCATGGTATACTTCAAACTCACCTTTTTCAGTCTGCACTGTCTGCCAAACCTTTTCATGCCAAGGTGCCCCAGCATGCTTCGCGAGAAGAATTTTCTGTCTTGTGTTTATGGCTCTTGATGTGTATCTATTCATTTGATTGCTGACATGTTTTAGTCTGTCTGTATGTGTTTGTGTCTGGCTTTCTCTTGCAAAGTGTGTTGAGGCTTTTGTTATGATGGAAACGAGCTACATAAATTCTTATTATTATTAAAGATAAATAAATCAGGAGAGTTTAATAGCAAATGACAAAACAGTAAAGACAAAGACATACAGGCAGAAATAAGATAAAGTGGAGATGATAGTTTTTTTAAACAGGGCAACACTGACATAAAAGGTAAGAAAATACCAATTATTGTGTACAAGATAGTTCCATGAAAGGTGGTACATCATTCATGATCACCAAACAAGCGAGACACAGCAGCACAATTAGCATATAGCTGGCACCTATAGAATATCTACAGATAAAAATTCAGCCAAGCAGAGCATGCAGACGAAACATTTGTTTACCCAGGGGTGCCGTTCCACTAGAAGGATCCGCAAACACAGCATCATCCCCCTCCTGACTGGCAGTGGTGCTTCCTGGCAAAGAGAAATCTGCAGCAGAGGGCTGGAAGACCAGCAAAGCCAGAAGATGTATGTACAACATGCAGCATTCATGTGACCTGCTAACAACAGTGGTCTATGTACAAGACGTGTGCCACAGCAGCCACATAACATGAAATGATGGGTGCAAGAAAAACACATATGTACAAAAGATCAATCATGTGGCTTTTTAAGAAGACTTTAAAAAATAAAGAAATATTCATTAGCATACTACAGACAGCAAAGTGCACTCTCTTTTACCTCTAGCATGGAGGTAGGTTCATCCTCCGACACAAGCAATATTTTGTCTTCTGACAGCAGAGAGGAGAGAGGGGCATCACCTGCAGCATGGGTATATGAGGGCATGGATGTGGGAGAAAAACTTGAAGCAGCAGCTGTTCCAGGAGATTCTCTGAAGATACATAAAGTAAAATACATAGCATGCTGAGTCAGCTGAGAAAATGGTGAAGAATGAACAAGATTATTTAGGAATGAATTAATTTTTTTTGTTAAAAATCCAATGTGGACAAATAACAAATGAGTAAATTACATATCTTACAGAAATACGCACTTAGTTGGAGATTTTTCTGGACTTGGCTCGATTGAACTGGATGGCACTGCAAAAACGATTTTGCAACAGCATAAGTAGAAATACCTTTTAAAAGTGTCCAGCCAAATAAGAATAAAATGTATATGATCATTTTTTTTATCATGGGTGTGGGAGGCAATAGTTGGTTGCTTTGAGCTTTATGCCATGCCAGGAACTAAGGCTGTATCATAGCAATGCAGTGAGAGCAAGATATGCATCAGATTTTGTTACAGACATTTGCTGTTTACTAAAAGTAGCTCCTATTAAACTGAGAGCAAAGCATAAGTTTAGCAGCTAATTTAGATTTAAAAGTCTCTTGGTGCAGAATGCAAAGCCTCCTACAGAAACCTCTCTTTACAGCACTACTACATCTTGTACACAATACACTAATAATGTTTGACTCTCCAGGCCCCTCACTAAACACAGCATCTTGTATACAGTATAAATACACTAATAATGCTTCTGAGCCTCCACCCCTCACTAAACATGCAGCAAAAAGGCCTACTGATACTCTCTCCTCCCTCACACAGTGCCCACTGCTAACAAAACTTTCAAGCTTAAAGGGGATGCACACCACTGATTGTGAGACCGTCAGCCGAGTCCTCCATGGCTTCCACAGGTGTCTGGTCAGGGAACAGCTGAAAGTCATCACCAGGTCCAAACAAAGCCTGAGACAAAGCAATAATGTGAGGCAACACAATGTTTCCCATGTTTTGTTCTGTAATAGTCTACAGCAAATTTTTCTTTGTCTCTGAAATTATATTTTCCTTACTACGAATCTTCACCAGTGATAGTTAACTTAATATCTAAAGTTAAACTTACCAGCCTATTCATATTTGGTTTAGTTTCATTTGTTCTTGTCTAGCCAGGTCAATTCTAAAAATTCCCTAGGAAATGTTTTCATTTTTATTGAGCTCTGATGGGCAAATGCGTTATAATATCTCAGTCTCTGTTGTTTTTTTTAATGTTGTAGGATTGTAGAGACTGTCTGCTGTGATCTGGATTGCTGTGAGACATGGTGGCTGTCTCAAATGTAGCCTTCACTTTGCTTTTTCTAGATGTAGAGGTCCCATGTCCTCCTCCCCACACCCCAACGCTTCCTAACCAAACCAATCTGTCAACTTTGAGCATTCTGTTCATCAGCCTTTAATCTCACCTGGGGTGAGAGAGGGGGCTCTTAACAGACCTGTTCAGTCAGCAGAACTTTTACAGACCCTGGGTTTTTTTTAATTCTTGGGCAAAATTGTCAATTTGGGAGAAACAGTTTGGTTTTTTTTTTGGTCCTAAGGTCGACAGAAAGGTGGAAATCTGCCCAAGGGCGGAGAATTATATGCCACAGAACATGCTAATTCCTCAATTAGTTTTTTTTTTTTTAAAAAGCCCAAAACCTTAAACCGGCATCCATGCATAACAACCAACTACAAATGATTTTTAAAAAATCTAAAAAAAAACTTGAGGAAAGACACATACCTCTGCATTAGTGATAAGCAGCTCAACTGCACGAGTCTGATGAGGTGTATCAACAAGGGAAGCAAGGGATGCAGTTCCTTCCCTGTGATCACACATTCTGCTGTTAAATGTCAAAGTTATAAACGCTGACATGTGAAGCCCATTTTCTTGCTTTTGTCCCAACAAGAACTATACTGCTATAGGTTCCATCATGAAGTGAAAACCATAATTACTAGAGGCTGGGTGGAGGGTGACAGCAAGCCGAGAACGCCTAGAAAAGCTTACAACGTCATGCCCAAAATGTTTACACACAGAAGGGAAACATTTTTTTTTTAAGTCTCACCAAATTTAGAGAATCTTCAAAACTTTCTGTTAGATTTGCAAAGTGAAAAGACACATCAAAAGATAAGAAAGCATATTCTTACAGTGGACGGAGAAGTGTTGGTCCGAAGACGATACCCAAATTGCTAGAGCTCATCTGATTTTCATTACTGTGTGTTGCAACTCTGTGGGGGCATAAAATATACACACGCATTACATAAGCAACAGACATGCACACACACACAAATGCATGAACACACACACACAATCTCTCTCTTTGTGACCCCGTACTTGCACACTAGACTGTAAAGGTGGTTTTGTAGTTTAGTCATAAAGTATATCATTGAATTACAACCAAAACCATAAGAAGTTAATGTTTGTGGATACAGTATTTAGTTCACAAATATTTGTTCTCTCACTGATATTAGTTTAATGTTTATGGGCACAATAGGGTGTAAATTTTGTGCAATTGCATGACTTCTGTGATTTTACATCTTTCGTTCACTCTCTTTTACATGTTTACAAAAGAACTACCAAACTATTATTAATATCACTCAAAAAAGATGATCACAAATTTTCATCAACTACAAATAAAACCATTACAAAGAAGCTTTGACATACAGAAGATTACTAGAGATTTAAAGTTTTCTCATCACATCTTTTGATACAGAAGGTCAAGAGAGCTATAAAAATAAAAGTGTACATTTGCATTTTATATACAAGTATGTCTTGTGCATGTGAGCCTTATTAAGCTATGCTGTATATTTCAGTTTAATTGTGGCAACCATTTACCTGTGCAGGTGATGCATGAGTACAGCACACGTCTTAAAGTTGGATAAAGGTAGGCGACGGACTATTGCACCCAAAGATTCTACCAGCTTGTCCCCTTGTAAGCTCCCAGACATACTCTCCTGCACATATTAAGCCACAAACAATAGGTGACCTCCTTAATGACAGTTGCACATTGAATAGATGGCCAAGCATTTCAAGGCCACCAGCTCTGAGAGGTTCTTTTTACCTTTTTACCATCAACCATTAACTGCAGTTAGTTCATTATTACAAGGAAGTAACTACAACTTAGTCCTGAAAAAAAGCAAATACAGATGCCAAACAAATGGACAAACATTTTCACACAATAAATGTTCAAGGCTGAAAAGTCATTCAACTGCTACAACTAATCTAGATATTCTAGTCATGTCAAAAGACAATACAGCTTAAAACAATATATTGATGAGAGAATTAGAACACCGGCTCTCACGTCTTACCTTTGCCAGGTGGATAAAGTCAGAATAAAGCCTGAAAGTTAGCAGTGGCTCGGGGAGCTGAAGTATAAGAAAAAAAAATCAGACGTCACATTCTAACTAATCATGCTCGATGAAACAAATTTGATTAAACATTTCACAAAGTCCTCCTATCCCTACAAACATTCTCAGACATGAGAAATAAATAATCAGTAAAGTTCCTGTTGAAAACGTATGAAGATTGAAAACTTAGATGGTGCACATATAACAACTTTAAAAGATGTAATGCACATGCAAACCCCAATGAACTGACCTGTCTTAGGTACAGCTTGAGAACATTAGAGATGATATTTGGGTGCACCTCTTCTAAATCCACCAGTTCTGGGTTGATGTCAAAACGCTGACACAGACTCTCCACTTTGCTTTTCACGCCAGAAACTCTGTATATGCCCTGCAGGATAAATGTACCTTAATCATTCATAATGTATTAAATTTGTACAACACACCCAAAATGTTTTTTTTGGTGAAAAATTGTATGTTTTTGTATACTTTTGTAAAATAGACTTTTAAAGTAATGCTAAAGTATTACAGCATTATGCCTGGGGATCACGTTTGCCTGTCTCACTCTCTAAGACAGACCCCTGGGACCTTCAGCCTACTAGCATTAGGCAAAATGCCTGGATATGTCATCATGTCTATGGTTAAGCCTGCACATTTGACTGAAAAAGAGACCCAAGCATCTTCTATTTCTTGACCACTTGTTGTGAGCACATACCTTGACTCCACCTGTACAAGGCAACCGCTCAGTGAAATATATGTTGACCCCCCCCCCCAATCCATATATCTGTAGAAGTCATTAAGATACTGTGTAGTTGGATTAAGTGCTAGTGTATCATCTGTCCCAGCTTGGATTATCACCCTTAGCCATCCACTGGCATATTGATACCTGTCCTCAGCAACCTTATAAGTATTGATGTTCGACTTTATGTGAGACAGGCCCAGATCTGTCAGTAAGTTCCAAAGGAGATTACTGTGTAAATTTCTGTGTGGATTGAAGAAATTTACAAGTAGTTTTGGGCTGAGCAAAAAGTCATAAGAAGCCTAATGGCAGATCTTTGTGTTTTGTTGAAAAACGTGTGATTACATACTGTCTGCATGCTGCAGACAGAGTGTTGTGAGAGCTACCAAACAGATAAGAGAGAGAGAAATTTATGTTTTATGCGAGCCAGCTACTAAGGCTATATCACAGCAAAGCAGCCATATAAACAGATGCCACATGCAGAGAAGGAACAGCATGTCCAAGACAAGTACCAAACAGACAAGATAATGGCACAAGCCAGACAGGAAAAGATAACTTCCTTACTCTGATCATAACTCCCCGGCGCTCTATTTCAGCCAAGCATTTGGTCATGATTGGAGGAACCTGTGATTTGTACCGCTCCACCTGCTCCTGAAAGTCCACACCAAATGTGGTGTTACGTCGTCCCTGCTGATGCTTAAAAAGGAAAAAAAGCAAGATCCAGAAGGTACTGCAAGCACTCATGATGATGATGTGACGACATGAATAGAGATGATTCATGTTCACATTAAAGCATATGACCTGCAGTTGTGACAATGTTTGTTTAAATATAGTCAAATAACACAGCTACTGCTTGAAAGCTTCATATTTGAATTAAAATCAGTTAAGACTGCTAGGGAAGAAATAAGGTATTTTAGAAACCACCAAGAAACACCATGCAGAATCCACAAAACACCAACATACCACCAGCAGCCCAGGTAGATCCAGAGCCTCCTCTCCAGCCACAGTCATGTTTCTCCGCATCTGAGCCCGCCTCTCTTGTACATTTTGAACTGCAAACAGTAGAATCATTACAGCATAAAAACAGGTAGTCTGATCCAGCATCGCATCATCAAGCAGATTTCTTCCTTCTAAGCTTTTTTTCTTTGCTGCTGGGCAATAAACATTTTTTTATCTGCATTCTTAATTCATCCATAAAATATTGTATAAATATGTGAAACATTAACAGAGCAGTCCACACATGTATATGCACTATATTTAATAATTTTTAGCCAAAGTCTATGTAAACAACTGGGGATGAACATATGGTCATGCTAGAGGACAGATACCCTACAGAAGCTTGGATATGGGGCTACACAGATGGATCAGCTACAGAGACAAGTGGGAGAGCTGGAGCAGGTCTATACATTAAGTATCTATGTGGGCAGAGACAAACAGCAGCACTGCCAATAGGACTTCACTTCTCTAACTTTGAAGCCAAAGTTAAAGCAATCATCCATTCAGCAAATATAATCCAAAACAAAATAGATGAAGACATGAAGACAACCAAGTTGTCTTTCAACAGATGCCCTTTTCTGTAATAGAAGCAGCCTCAAAGTGCAAACTGTAAACCTCAACTGCCTGCAAATCACACCAGTGGACCCCCTTGCAATGTGAAATGGTAATGAGGAAACGGATGGGCTAGCAAAACAAGATACAGAACAACCACAAGATGGGATCTGTATTATGGATATAAAGACCATGATCAAAGAAATCTACAGCCCAGCATGACAAAATAACAGCTACAAGCAACTGTCCAGACAGGAACAGGTGACCATATTTAGACTCAATACTGGGTACAACAAACTAAGCCATCAGATGAATCGAAAACTTGTGCCATCCCCCATGTGTCCCTCCAAAGAAGCAGAGCAATCTGCAGAACATATCAAGACTGCAAAAACTTCCAAGCTCTGAACCAGTCTCCCTTTCAGTATAAGTTATATGGTTCAGCATAAGCCCATATTTATACATTTCATAAAAAAAACCCGATGGCCTGTTTCATCCAACTGTTATGCATAAAAAAATATGCTAAAAATTATACATAAATCAGAGTGTTACCATGGATTTTTTCCCCATCTTCCTCTGTCAATTCATCGAGAGACTGCGAAGAGACAATCTTGCGGCATAGTAAGTCATGGGGGCTACTGCTTGGTGACGAGTCCCGGGACTTACTGCTGCCACTGGCACTGTCAGTGTCACTGCCACCTGTTTGCTGCACAGTGTGTGTGGCTGTCTGGGACCATGCCCGAACTGGACTTCTGTACTTGTCTATGCAAATGAAAAAAACTTTCATTGCATTCATTAATCATGTAGTCTTAATCCGTCAAGCAAAAAAACCCCTGTATATTCTTATTACATAATCTTTAAGTTTACATCTGTAAAATTGACTCGGTATCTATAACTTTGTACTATAAAAGAGTATCTAAGGTAGAGATAAAGCTTTTGAAGACAACACAGCCTACCTCTGCGAGGTGAGGACACAGGTGAGCCTTCATTTGAATGCATGTGTTCACCAGAAGATCCATTAGAGTGCACACTAGTCTTTCTTCCTTCACCAGCTCTGTGAAACATAAAAAAAGCACAAACAAATAATGACTAGGCAACAATGACAACGTTCTTTTTTCACTTTTTTGACAAACCTGGGATTGTAATTACTTGACTTCTGTAATCGTCAGACTGACATTTTTCTCCACAAACACACAACTAGCGGAGTACATTTTACACTGACAGTGTATATCTTGATATAAAATATTATTTCACAATATCTGGGTGAATATCTGCATTCTGTTTTCAAGATATAAACATCCTCATGCAAAAAATGAGGTCAACAGTACAATCATCAGGATTATATACGGATACTTTTATGCTGACAATGGTACAGCCAATGAAAGAGCTGGGACAAAATGTTAATTAGGCATATCTGCTACAAGCATGACATCACAAATATGAACTCTTGGTGATTTTGGTAGGAATGTTTCTCTAGAACAAAAGTGGGGTATAACCCAGATTTTGAGAAACAGTATAGCACGCTAAGCTTTGTCTAGTCATTAGAACAAATTTGCACTCAAACAGACCTTTAATCCTTTCATTCCCCTTAACCTTTCATGATGACTAACCATTCCAACTGGAAGTGTTTATCATTTTGCCATTGCCTGAATGCTACAGGGTGATAAGCCGTATAATCTAAAGCAACTGTACAACCTCGCAGTTCTCTTGTCAATGTCTTGTGTGAACCAGGATATCTTGCCAGACCATTTTCACTCCCTACTGTGTCTTGGGAAAATTTAGTATAACAGTAATTGCCTGTTGTCAACGAAAGAGTCTCAAAAAAAAAAAAAAAAAAACAACCATTTTTGGTGGTAAAATTTCTTTCTTCGAGTACTTACCAGATGACATGACTATATGGAGATCACCCTCTAGCTACCTCAAATCCAGCTGTCCAAACCCGTGCACCACGGTAGGACTTTAAAACAGCTCAGCTCCCTTCCATCCCACCTGTCTCGCTAGTGAGCCTCTCTACTCCAGTTTTAAGCCTGGACTGAGTCTGGAACCCACTGCGGGGAGGCGGGAGGGAGCTAGCTGTCATGTCATCTGGTAAGTACTCGAAGAAAGAAATTTTACCACCAAAAATGGTATTTCTTCTTCGTACTGTACCAGATGACATGACTATATGGAGAATAACTAACAGGCGGTGGGAGTGGTTGCCCACCCTGTAAGAACACCTACAAACATCCATAGGTGAACATCAAACAAAAGAAATCACACCCCAAATCCAGCCGGGCTGTAGAGTGAGGCCGCCTTGACTGAGCTATGCAACGCTGCCATTGGACCTGTCAGGCAGGTTGCCGTATCTACTCCCTGCTCTGCTGCTGATACCCAGCCAACTGTCACCAATGAGTCAGGATAGGGTGCAAGATCCGTAGGTAGAACCTAGTGATGCACACAATAACGCCAGCCTATAGTCCAAATGATTATAGCGCTGGATATCCCGAAGGCTGGGCTAGTGGCAATCGCTCAAGCCTCAATGCACGAACCTTCCAACTGGGGAAGCTGCTGTCAAGCATCAGTGCAAAACCGCCTGCACTACTGCTAACCCCCAGGCTGTAACAGATTGCACTGAGAAAACTTCTGTTTTACCATTCCACGCTGGTAAGAACCGACAGATGCCACCCTGAGCGAGGCCAACCTCTTGGGGTAAATCTGGAGTGTTCTCACTAAATCCTGTGGTAACCTGATACTTCAGGCCTGTTCTTGGAAGTATGAGTAGCATATTCTCCTAGGACCCTGTTCTGGAAGAGTAATCTGAGTCAGTAAGGCAGGATTATGCGTAAGGATATGAAACCCTTACCCCCACACTGTCAGCAAGTCAAAACTGAGTATCTCAAGTCTCAGATAGTGTAGCCACCTCTGCTCCAAATGCTAACACTATGTCTGCCCTGCCAGAAGCTTAAAGGAGACCGGGATAACGGCTCAAGAACTGTCGAGTTCCAGCGGTAAATACCCATCCTCCAATCCCAAGAAGGGAAGAGAGTGCAACCTACTGGTTGAGGGCTAACAAACTTGTCAGCAGGGCAGAACATGGCTATTGGCCCCCATTCTATTGACCGCCAACGACAGAATGTATCTGATAGCATGGCTTTATAGCCTTCAATAATAACGAGTTCCAAAGTCTTATTAAGAATCACAGACCATTCTGCCTAGAACATATCCGAAGGATCCCGTCCATAACTAAAGTCTGCTTCTTTTAACCATGAAGGTGGAGGGCTTTCTAGTGAAAGCAAAGGGCTCCACCACCTCTCTAGATCAATGTCGACTTCAGCATAAACACGCTTGCACGCACAGAAGTAAAGAAACTTTCAGCTGCTCAATACTTTTTTTTTTTTTTTAAATGGACCGCTTCATAATAGAGCGTGTCATCCCTGCGACGGGACCATGATTAACGTTTCTCTGTATCGCTCCATTTCAGGGTAAGTACCACACACAGACGGCAGTGGAGGGGGGTGGAGGTGTCCAGCCTACTACACAGCGCTGAATACCGTTCATGATACATGCATAGCCCAATTCGATACAGACAGCTTCTTAATAATTTAACAACTACCAGACAGGTAACGTCTGACACCACTGGGCCCGTAAATTCCACAGGGGAGGGGCAGAAGAAACATTCTTTCATGCCCCCCACCCCCTACTACAGCGGTTCTCAACCTGTGGGGCGCGCCCCCCAAGGGGG
Organism: Marisa cornuarietis; assembly: GCA_004794655.1. Lineage (NCBI taxonomy): Eukaryota > Metazoa > Mollusca > Gastropoda > Architaenioglossa > Ampullariidae > Marisa > Marisa cornuarietis. The sequence goes on from SMMW01000614.1 coordinate 3,514,485, forward strand.
GCGCGACGTGCTGACAAGGGGGGCGCGGAGGCAGTCATTATTTTAAGTTTCTCACATCTCAAACTGGTAATAGTGAAATTAGCTTGCTAAGGGGGGCGCGCGGACGTGCCTTTTTCGTCATGGGGTGGGGGCGTCAGAAGAAACAAGGTTAAGAAACGCTGCCTTAGATGACTCATTCGCCAGGTTCCCTTGTAGAAAACGTATTTTCTACCTTTAGTTAAGCTTTTGTCGGACCACCAACAGTGCACTGGTCAAGTTACCACCGCTCCAGTTAATAGCCGGAAAGGATGGTCAAGGCGGGTGGCTATAAATCTTAACCAGTGGCACGTGGCAAGCCGACCTCAACAGGACGGCCAAGTCGAAGATTTTAGTATGTGTCAGCTTCCCTGAATCGGTCAAACATCAAAGGGTGACAAGGGACACCCCACCTGCAGGTAGAGACAACTGGGCCTCTGAGCAAGAAAGGTTGACCACGTTCTAAATTTGCGTGCTGGCGAGAGGAGGTCCGCATCGCGGAGACATTACTATTGCGCGACAGTGAGACCCAACCTTTACACTCCCGTTTCCTTTACTAATTTACTTGCTGGGTTCCGTAAAGACAGCAGTTTTAACAAAAATTTGAAGGTGAAGTACACGTGTTTGTTCTGGTGAAGATAGCCATGGATAAATTTGTGAGACGAAAATGAACTGATTGCGGTGGCTTTTTGAAAAGAAAAAGAGAAGAAACGAGTGATGTGCAAGTTTTGGGTGCTGGAGCCGATGAAAAACCAGGAAGGCCTGCTACAAAAGTAAGAAAGTATGACAATGAATACTTGAAAATCGGTTTTACCAACATTGTTGTTGATGGTAAAGAACGGCCACAGTGTGTTGTTTGCCTCGCAGTATTAGCTCCAGACAGTATGAAGCCAAACAAACTACGGCGCCATTTGGAAACTCGACATGCGGAATTTGCTTGCAAACCTCTCGAATTTTTTGAACGAAAATTGCAAGAATACAAAAGAGACAAGAAAACATTTGCCTCACATACATCCATTCCTAAGAAAGCTTTGATGGCTTCGTATCAAGTTTCCTATCGCATTGCTCAAAACAAAAAAGCACATACGATCGGAGTCATTAATACTGCCTGCAGCAATGGACATTGTACGGACCATGATAGGAGAAGATGCTGCTACGCAACTGCAAGCCATTCCTTTGTCAAATGACACAGTTCGCCGGAGAATAACCGAGATATCTGAAGACGTGTCTGATCAGTTGATTAGTCGTATAAAAAGCCACAATTTTGCTTTGCAGTTAGATGAAGCTACTGACACTGCAGGTGACTCACACTTGATTGCTTACATTCGTTACGTGTGGGAAAATAATCTTCTGGAGGACTTTTTATTTTGCAAGAAAATTGAATGCAGAGCAACCGCCCAAGATTTATTTGCGATTGTTGATGACTTCCTTAAGGACCAAGGCACTTCCTGGAATTCCTGCGTCGGCTTATGCACAGATGGCGCTCCTGCAATGGCTGGAAAGAAACAAGGGTTGCAATCTCTTATTAAAAAGGTTGCTCCAGACGTAGTTTGGACTCACTGTATGATCCACCGTGAAGTTCTAGCTTCCAAAGATTGAGTGTTGATTTGAACACAGTGTTAACGGATGTCATCAAAATGGTGAACTTTGTGAAGAACAGTTCTGCCAGATCTCGCCTGTTTTCTCTCATATGTCAAGACATGGGAGCCAACTATGATGCGCTGCTCTTGCGAATCAAGGTGGTTGTCACGTGGAAAAGCTCTCACGAGAATCTTTGAATTGCGGGAAGAATTGTGGGTGTTTCTGAACGAAAACTCTTTCAACGAAGCCGACCTGCTTAAGAACGACCGATGGCTGCTACTAATGGCATATTTATCGGACATATTTGAGAAGCTGAATGTTTTGAATGCTTCTATGCAAGGGAAAGACATGACAGTATTACAAACAACCGATAAGATTAATGCTTTCGTCCGAAAAATTTCGTTGTGGAAGGAAAAGATACGCCAAGAAAATGTTTTTGATATGTTTCCGTGCTTGTGTAAGTGCAAGACTGATATTAATTTGAATATTGAACAGGTGAAGAACGTTATTATTTCACATCTAAACGGACTTCAAGAAAAGTTTCAGCATTACTTTGCTGAAATTGATGTAACTAAATATGATTGGATTCGTAATCCATTTCTTGCTGATCCAAGCACAAGCGGGTTGTCTACGGAAGAAGAAGAGCAGCTTATCGACCTTTCGAGTGACCAGTCCCTGAAAATGGTCTTCCAAACAACAACAGTGCCGAAATTCTGGATTGGCGTCAACGGAGAATATCCTCTCCTTTCTCACAAAGCGATGAAAGTTCTTCTGCCTTTTTCAACATCGTATATGTGTGAGCAAGGATTTTCAGCATTGGCAGCACCGAAGTCGAAATACAGAAATCGTCTGGACGCAGAGGCTGATCTACGAATAGCAGTGGGTACTAACATCGCACCCAGGTTTGCTTCTCTATGCAGCAGAAAGCAGGCTCAACCTTCTCATTAATCAAGGCGAGTGTCCACAAAAATTATTAAAATACTATTTATTAGCACCGCAGGATTTGCTTTCGTAATATTTCATTGGCAATTTTACTTCTTGTAGATACGAACTTTGTTCTTCCGGTGTTGTATTGATTTTCTAAGGAAGCCTTGTCAAGGGACAAAGAAATCTGTTGTATTGGCATTGTATTTATAGATCCATATTTGTGTATTGATCAAGTGAAAACGACATTATTACCAATGTTTACAAAATTTTAACTCTTAATTAGGAGGCGTCTTTTCACCTTCCAAGTAGGACCTTTTATAGTTAATACCGTTTTCGCGAGAGGCGTCTGCAACAAGATCGACTCAAAACGCTCTCTTGGACCCCCTAGTTACCTAGTAAATAGTTGGTTCGGGGGGAAGGGGGGCGCGGACGTACCATTTTTTGTCGAGGGGGGGCGTCACAAGTAAAAGGTTGAGAAACGCTGCCCTACTACTTCTCTAAGAGAAACGTAGCGGTGTCGGGGAACCCTCTTTCTGGGTAGTGGGATATTATTAGCTGTTCTAGCCTTACCTTATATTGCTCTAAGATAAGAGCAATTAACAAGCCGAAGCGAAAACCTTCCCGCCGTGTTTCGTCTCTGACCACCTGCATTCGCAACATTGTCCCTTTCAGTAGAAGAAGCGGTTAACTTCACAGGAATAAAAAGGACGCCAGGCTGTCAGTACTGCGCCTATGATAGCAGAAAACCACACTTCACAGGCCTCACACGGCATATCCAAAGGAAACGAGGTAGCTGCCACACGTCTGAACTGCGTGAAGCCGGGCTTAAAACTGGAGTAGAGAGGCTCACTAGCGAGACAGGTGGGATGGAAGGGGGCTGAGCTGTTTTAAAGTCCTACCGTGGTGCACGGGTTTGGACAGCTGGATTTGAGGTAGCTAGAGGGTGATCTCCATATAGTCATGTCATCTGGTACAGTACAAAGAAGAAAAAAAAATCAAGGATGAAGCAGATGCAATCTTTCAAATTTTTCAGTTATGTACAGGTACCACTTACTTCTGTCCAGGAACATAGGGCTCAAACATGAACTCTTCTGTTTTGTGAGGGCGAGAAGCGCCAGCAGGCAGTCGCATGATGAACTCAGCATACTGGCTTCCAGGCTCGTATTCTTTGCTGCTGTCACTCAGCATCTGATACTGTGAATACAAGCAGAAATATCATGTGACATAAGACTTCTACAAGCACTTTTAGAACTTGTGTATGAACCAAACCTTTTCAAGGGAGTTAATACAAAAAAGAATAAACGCGTGCATGGTACTGTAAGGTGTGGGGACTTGGACAAATATTTCTTCACTCTTATGCCTCCTTCCTGATTTTATCAAGGTTTTGCAGAGACTGACCAATAAGTGGATGATAAATTTTAAACTGCTGCACTAAAAAATAAAAAAATATATAGTGATGGTCAGTAAATGGTAATGAATGCCTATGGACTTGCAGAATATACATGCACTCATTAAGGTGATGGTTTTTATATACATATATATACCTATATGCAACAGAAAAAGGCTATTATAAAAAATGTACAGTTGCTAGTTTACAGCAAGCACACATAAGCTGACCTGAATAGGTAAAGGTGACCATACAGTGTGCAGCAGGTCAAAATATTCCACAGCTACCTGGAAGAACATCCACCAATGTAACTGATATCATAAAGTTGCTTTATTATTATTAACATAAATTGGTGTCTTCATTTGAACACAACAGTCTTTTTCCTACGACAGTATGTCATGTGATAACCACACTCACTTTTTTTTTAAACAAGTGATTGATCAGCTGGATAATCATAACTATTCCCTTGCAAAGAACAGCAATGTCTATTTAGAAAAATCATGCTATTCTTGATTAAAATGAAAATTATTATGAGCATGTTCACTTAGATTTTTGCGTCTTACCGAAATAAGTTATACTTTTGTAAAACTATGACAGGATTTTAACTGCAGTGAGATAAGATTTTACCATGTTCATAAGGTCATAAAATTCGCAATAGATTTTTCACAGTAATCACACATCAGTATGTTCAAAAATAATTTATGTGCTGTATAAACACTGATGTATACCATTTCATGACAGTAGAAACAAAAATTAAAAAAACAACTCACAGTTCTAATGTCTTTGTCACACAGAAGGATCTGTTCTCTAAGTGTTGCTAACAGCTCACCCTGAGAAAGAAAGGCCATCAGATAGATTATGCACAAAATTTCTATGACAAGCAGCACATTCAACACAGACAGCACCACACTCATACACACGTGCATACACTCAAACAGCTTGTAGAATTTACAGTTAAATATTAACATGGACAAAGATGTGCCTGACAAACCAGACATTTCAGTTAACATACCTTTGTTTTCTCAAGAGCTCTTTGTCTCAAATTTGCTTCAGCAACACAAGCCTTGTAAGTTGTTTCTGCTTCAGCAGCCTGGACAGAAACAATGAATGACCTCTTAAAATTACATATAAAATTATTACAAGCAATCATTGCCATTTGACATTTGAAAATGTTCTTGTGCATTGCATATCCTTTGCACAAGCATATACACAATCACATATAAAGAAAGTGCAATTAAACAAGAAGCTTTTTCTTTCTGTAAATTTTTTTAAATGTTAAAAAAATGAAGTCATACAGGAAAACAACATACTTTATGCATGGTCTCCTCCTCCAACTTTTTGCGTTTATCAAACTTCTCACTGTCAGATTTCAAGACGGCTTCTCTGGCCCTTTCAAACTCCTGCTGACGGCTTATATACATAGCTTGTGCCTTTCTGAGGTTACTGACTGTCTCATGCTGCACAAACATTTCAGTACAGACCAGTTATGAGCAACTAAAGAAAAGGGACAGAATAGAAGATGTTTAATACGCTGTGATGGTTGAATTACACAAAAAATAGGTAATAAATATACTGAAGATGTATGTGCATCTTTATATATATATATATATATGTTTATGGAAAATACAACAGCACCTTTACAGAAAATGTGTATGATAAGACAGCATTTTTTAGGGTTTGTAATGGTCCATCCTAAACCAAGAAAGGAAATCTTATCATTAGGAATTAGGTATCCACAAATTTAAATCACTTGGAACTGAACACAGAACACAGATTTACATAACATGTACTGACTAAAAAAAAAGTAAAATAAGTTCAATAAATGTATATAAAGATGGTGGTAGTTACCAATTCAAGTCCAACATGATACTGGATGAGAGATTATTATTATACAAAACACTTTGATAATCTTAAAGAAACTGAATGTGTAGAGAAAAAAAAACTAGGCATCTAAAGGTAAAGTTGCCAAACTATTAACTTTTGGTTTAGTCTCATCCCACTTATCCTTGGCTAACCAACACATTTCTGAAATTTACCCTGAAATATCTGAGCTCTGATGGACAGATAATTTATTATGTCCCAGCCTCTGCTGCATTTACAAATTTTGTGTTTTCACATTGTAGGACTGGAGAGACTATCTGCTGTTCTTTTACATATTAAAGCAATTGTAATTTATCTCACCAAAACATTATTTAAGTTCATTAGAATAACTTTGATTAAAACATTCTGCATTGTGCCTTCATTATTGATTTCTCAGCTCATTGTGTTGGGGAATTGGACAGCTGAGTGATCAGAGCATTGGGGTTACAAACCAACCGGCGCTCTGGTTGGATACCCCTGTAGTGCAGCTCGCTTTCCCTTAGTCAACCCATCTGGCAGTAATGGGTATCTGACTCCACAGAGAGTTGGGGGAGGTAAAGCAGCAAGGGAGAGGGCATAGGCACCCCCTCATATAAAGCTGGCCCCAAGAAAGGTGAGGACTCTAACATCTAGCTCCCACCCCACGAACAACCTAAAAAGGGTTCAGGGATGAACTTTACTTTCATGGTGTTCTATTTTGCTTTGCTGTGAGACATGGATTTCTCCTATGTACTCCTGATTTTTCTTTTTTTCTGGACTGAGATACCCCATCTACCCACCCTACCAAACCCCTGCCCCTATTGTCAACTTATGAGCCTTCTGTTTATTAGCCTTTGATCTTGCCTGGGGTAAGTGGGGCAGGCAATGTGGATCCCCCTTTGTTCTGCCTGTAGAACTTCAAAATGTTTGTAGACACTGCTCATGACATTCTTCTTTTTTACCTGGGTGGAAATTTTTTTTCCAGAGATTACAAGCCTTAAGACCGTTATAGAAAATCTTGTATTTAGTACATCTTGATTAACAATGGAAAATACAAAGTAGACAGAGGCACAAACTTACAAAATAAACTGCAAACAGAAAAAAATGTAAAAAATACTTACCATTTTCCTAACCTCTTTGTCCCAAGCTTCTTTGACAGACTTCCTCATTCTGTCATGCTCGTTGCGTCTTGTAAGCAACAGCTATAAATAAAAATATTTACCTTTACCAACTTAACATCTTCAACAGGTCTAAGTTCAACACAAATAAGCAGACAGCTGAAGTTTGTGTTCATTCTCTTAAATTTGTGTCAGTGTGATGCTGGAAAGTATAGATCAGGTAAAGAATATTTTTTTAAAAGCGGTCACACTACATTTATTTGATGACTGGTTCCCCAAAATCCTAATAAGTATTTTACATGAATAAAAAATGCCTAAAGATAATGGCACTAAAACAATGGAATTAAAAAACAACAACAACAAAAAAAAGATTTATTAGTGATAAAGAATTTGAAATCTCACCTCCACAAATTTAGAAGTATGCAGCACCGCTTGGGTAGCTTGTAAATTGGCAGCAAATTCAGCATCCTTGACAGAAAGTCGCAAGTACATATTAAGACATATAACAGTAAAGTGCCAAATCAAAAATTAAGCATCTGCTCCCTTCTCCAAATGACACAATTATATTCCCAGCAACAGCATTGTGTGCAGCAAGACAAGTGAGTAGCCTAAAAAGTTAATCTGCAACCATTCAAAGAGCAGAAAGAAAGCACCGTTCAAATAAACCAAACATCTCATTTGAAGCATCCTATCTGAAGCATTGTGGTATCTGCTGGACAAAGTATCGGAGGCTGACAGGTACATTTTTTTTCTGCATGCCTGCTAAAAGTGCTTTGCATTTGTAATGAAATTAAAACTGTGATGCAGAACAATTTAAAAAATGCATAAGTACATGCCTGAGCATATGTCTGGGATTATGCACATATGCATTCACACACACACACATGCGTGCACACACACACCCACACCCCCTACCTGACTTAAGGCAGCACAGAAAACAGATTGGAGAGGCAGATAATCTTCCCCAGCAAAGCTGTTCTGCATGCTGTTTGTGATGCGGGCTAAGTTCTTTGCATATTCAACTTCTGAAATGACATTTAAAGCATAAAAGTCCAAGAAATGAATAAAACACTTCATGCACTGGCCCAGTATGTGCTATACCAAAAATCTGACCAAGCATTAGCCCAGCTAGTGCTATACCAAACGCTGATAATTATATAAATGTGGTAAATCCTTAAAAAAATACCAGTGAAAGGGGAAAATTCTGACCATACATGACTGTTGCCATACCAAACAGCTGAATGAAAGACTTCACACCATCACACAGTACAAAAAAAGGATCAAAAATGAATTTCATTCATTATCATTAAAATTTTCAAAATTCAAAACTCCATTTAAGACCAACTGGTATACTTCATGTCCATACATTCATGTTTGCTTGTGAGTGTGGGCACACACCATGCAATTTTGGTTTTTTCTTTTTTTTGGAAGGGGAGTGGTGGAAAGGAGTGCTGCAGACATTACTACATTATTTTAAGCAAAAGACAATTCGTAAACTGACAAACATAAAATGCAGAGGAAGGGGGATAACGGGAGGCAACTTCAAGAGGCAGTCTGATGAGATAACTGTATGATCTTTGGGGTATCCCTTTAAAATGGACGTAACTTCCGAGCTGTTTAACTAGCTTTAATTAAGAGAGAGAGCGAGTAAGAAAAAAAGAAAACAAGAAATTTACTGTAACATCTTTAGTTATGGGATAAACATAAAGTTTACAACAAACCCACTTCTGTGTTTTGTTGAGTGAAAGAACATGTGCTATTACATGCTGTTTGCATGAAGGGTAGCATGGCATGACATTATTCAAATACTACGATAGTAAAATGTCATCAAAATATTAACTGCAACACACACAGTGAAAATAAGAGAATGTTCCAGCCTACAGACACTTTCAATTTATCAAAATAGTGTTTATGTCTCACTGGATTCCCTTGATCAGCACATACATCAGATTTTAACTGTCATACCTTGATATATTTCAACAGCACCTTCTATTACTTTCAAACATTCCAGTACCATGTGCTGAGCATATATCCAGTTATCAGTACAGGTAGTAGTTGACTTACAGCCTTAGCGACTTACGACTGTTTGACTTTATGACCACAACTATGACTGGTATGTCTGGCCATGACTGGCAAGGGAGCAAAGTGAGAGTGCTTCCACAGTGGTTGTACAATAGTTTCCATGGTCTCACCACTCCTGCGCCACACAGCCCACACTACTTAGTGAGCCACATGAGCAGTAGCCCCATGCAGCACTTTTCCTCTTTGTTTGTCTCTTGGCAATTTTTCTTCAAAATACCCCCAAGACGTCTACTAAGAAAAAATTATCTTTGTCTACTCCAAAGCCTGCCAAGAAGGAAAGAAAGGCCATTGATCTAGATAAACAAATGATGGTTTAAAACAGTTTGAAGGAGGAAAGAAAGTTAATGTGATCGCATGTGATATGAAGTTATTGCACTCTACTGTCAACAATTCTGAAAGACAAAGAAAGAATTCAAGAAGCTGTGAAACAATTTGCACCTATGCGATCAACAGTAATTACAAAGCAACAAACTGGGCCCATCCAAGAAATGGAGAAATTATTGCAAGTGTGGATGGAAGATCAAATTCAGAAATACCAGTACACTACTAAAAAAATTGGCTATAACATTAATGAACAGAAAATGGTGATAAAATAGGACAAATCTGATAATAAAAATGAGCCAATAAAATGAAATAATGAACAAAGAAAATGTTTCTAAAATACCATATGGCTTAAAGATGATTACAATATGATTACCCAACATAATATATTAATGGTAATTTAACATGGCTGACTTACAACCAGATCGAGTTACGCCGGTTTTTTGTAACCAAACACGGTCATAAGTTGATGACTACCTGTATATATTAACAGAGATTTGCTACAGCTACTGTCTTCTTAGTGACTTATTAGTGAAAATTACACATTTATGGGAAATAGTGCTTAGATAATCTGAATTCAGTAACAGCAAAGTAGTTTACCATATACTTGCATGAGACAATTGACATTTTCAAAATGTCATTTGTCAGTTGCACTTTGCTCACTTATGCTATGATGCTTTAGCAGAGAAAGTGATGACTAACTCCTGGTATTTTGACTGTGGCAAATGCTCAGCATGTAAGCAAAGTGGATTATTAGTTTTATCCAAAATAATTATTCCTTTTGTGATTATGAGTATGAGGCCTTAATTAATAAGTGCTATGATAAATCTTTAAAGCATGTTACACCCTTGCATGCCAGTTGGCTTTAGTACATCTACCTGGTTGGGGGCACTGAATGTGCGTGGGGAGAAGGGTGTTTTCCTTTCTCTCATTCAAGTGTCACACGCAATCTGCTCACCAAGCTGTGACTTCTTTTCAATATAGGTGATGATGCCCCGAGTATAACGAGACCACACTTTGGCCCGTGCTAATGCCAGGTCAAGGCCAGCATCCAATCTTGCCATTGCTGCATCTTGCTCATCTGCTGTCATGGCTGTATCAGTTAAGAAATTGTTTAATTCGCAAGAGAACCTTTTCCTGAAGAACATATTCTAACACCTATGCCTCACAATGTACTAATCACTGCAAGAAAATGTAGCCTTGGAACTTAAGCTGCTTTTGACCCCCACCCAAAATTGTTTACTTTAAACAAAGGCATTTGACAGCTAACATGAAATAAAGTCTTGACTCCTAGTACAATTAAAGAAGATTAGGGATGATAATTGTCCACCACAAGAGCCACAGGTGTTTTGCTCCCAAGGATCAGATGATAACAAGGTGCACTGACATTACCTGCTGTACACAGCACAGCATGCAGGGAGACAATGAACACTGAAAGGCTAATTTTGCCAAGGAAATCAACTAAAGATCATCTGCCTCTTTGTTGTAACACATTTTGCATGTCATCTGCTGCAGATTTTAGTACACTAAACTTTCTGTATCCCTTATCGTAAAATAGTACTTTTGCAGTTTCATTTCATGCTCTTTTATCTCTATTTAATAACTGCTATAACTTTTTACTATTCTGCATCCCTATTTAATATTGTCGCTATTCCTTAATGTGCACAGAATAAAACAATGCACGTAGTTCCAATGCTCATCTCTCCTCCAATTCTACCCCCTGCCCCCGCACACTCTCTATTGCACCGTGATATAGCCTTAGTTGCCAGCATGGCATAAAACACAACCAACCAACCTATCTCTATTGCAGAGGGTATCAGCAAAATTTACACTGCTTGCCTTCTAAATGGTTTTGTCAAGTGGACATAATACAAGAGGCAAAAGAAATAAAAGAAAATGACATGCAGGATATGTGAATATGATTAAGCTATTGCCATTTTTCTACTGACATAAAAGTCACCATAGGATTCTCAAATTGCACATTTTATTTAAAAACAAACATCAGAAAAAGACATAACTACATAAAAATATGAAAGCATGTTTTTCAACATTGCAGTAAAATCTGCTTTAAAAAAAAGGAACCTACATTTCTGTTCTTGCTTAGCACTGCCAGCCTCTTCCTCTTTACCCTTAACCAAGTTTTCGCATGACTTTGTTTTTGTCTCTGCAGTAGGTGCTTTTTCTCTGCCAAAGTCCACCATGAGGTACTTGGATACACTGTACCACATCAAAGACAACAAATATGCAGCACTGTCTTTGAGCATGAAATAATACTCTCAATGCAAAATTTTTTAAAATAAAATTTATAAAAAAAAGAAGCAAAGAATATTTCATGGATAAAATAGATTTGAAGAGAATTGCCAAGCAAAAACATTAAGCTCAGCAGTGTTTATATTTCTTTCTTGTCTTTTGAAAAGACATTCTGCATAGCACCCAACAATTATTATTGAAGAATATAAAAACTTCTTAGATTTGGCCATAGGTACCACTTAGTGATGCTGTGTATCCCAAAATCTACCACTCTGTGTTAGATAATGAATTTGAAAAACCCTCCTCCACTTAGTCTGAGATCAAGCATCAGGCCATCCATTCTCAAGTGATCCCCTGACAGCTGCTTGTCTTACTTCCATCAAGGAGCCAACGTGATAATGATTTAAAATGATTGAAGGCAAATTCCATCAAAGATGCTGTATACGTGGATTAAAAACTGGATGTGATGTTCATGAGAAAAGCAGAACACCAAGACAGAACATGCCAGAAAATCCTCCTTGATCCAGGAGCTAACTAAAGGTCATACGAATCCCAGACACTTAATCCCCAGACACTTAATCCCCGGACACTTAATCCCCAGACACTTAATCCCTGACACTTAATCCTCTAGACACTTAATCCCCAGACACTTAATCCTCAAAATGAAATTTCAACTCAAAAAATTATGTAGTGAATGAAAAATTTAATTCAAATTCAAATAATTATTTTCATGTAAACATGAAAATATGTTTGACAATTAAAATAATACTTAATTTCAACATTTATAACATTAGTTAAAGTTCAAATGAGCTATTAAAGTCAATGTTTCTCAACATTAAGATATGAAAAGTGTTGTTAGTCAATATGACAGGTAAGCTAATGATCGAAGGTACAGAAGACGATCCATTGCCTCATATTGCTGTACAATGTTGCTAATTCTCATGGCCAATTCAGCCTACTCCTTCTTTGGAGGTTTCTCTGTGCCGGCGCATGACTGTAATCAGTGTTACGATTGTCTTACTGGATAAATATTGTTAAATCTTGTTCATGGATTTTTTTTTTCGTGATGCCAACCCTCCACAGCGTAGTATCGCCTAGAGGGTAGATCGCTAATTGTGAACCCAGCGCACTTAGCCCGGACAATAGTGGTTGTTTTCCTTGCAGAAGACGGGCCGTCGGTGCCGAGCGAAGAAAGCAGACGATGGGGCGGTCTGCTCCTGGTCAGTATGGCCTTGGAACTGGCTGGTTATGTTAGGGAGTCCACCTAGTATCGCCTAGAGGGTAGATCGCTAATTGTAAACCCAGCGCAACCCAGTCTTACCAGAGTTACCCAGAGTTACCACACGACACATTTCTCTTATGGTTATAATATTTCAAGTTCACAAAATAGCAGTTTTGAGTGTTGTGTTGTGATTTGGGGATTAAGTGTCTGGGGATTAAGTGTCTAGGGGATTAAGTGTCCGGTCACCGGTCATACATCTTGTGCCGATTGCTGCCTCACCTGGTGCTAAAAGTGATAGCCAGTCCCTCAATGGCCTCCAGCAAAGTCTGCAACTCCTCCTCATCCAGCTCCTCCTCATAGTTATGTGCTGCTCAAAATAAACAAGACATTGTCACCATATTAAATACAATCAGTAAATCCCCTAGAACTCATGCTGGCCACAAATAGCAATATTTTTAAAGTTTTGATTTGCCAAACATCTTCAACAAATATGTTATTTGTCCCATTTCTGCCACCCTCCCCCCCCCAAAAAAAAGCTTTTATTGATAGCAAATGGTCATTTAACAGTAAAGTATGAAAAGTTCTAATTCAGATATAATTAAAGCAGCATAAGACATCAGTAAAGTTCTTAATATAGTTGAGCATAATTTTTAAATGCCTTTGAAGTAATAAATACATTTTTTTATTATCATGCATGAACTGATAGAGGCTAGCATACGTATAAACATATATATACACATCACACTCAAGCATGCTGAAAATTTAATACTCTCACTGCCCAGATTCTGCAAGTGTCTTGAGCAATTCTACAAGCAAGGGCTGAGTGCATGTATCTGTGCATTTTAAATATTCTGTCACAGCAAAATACCTTACATTTTATTTTGCTAATAAGTGCCCTTGCAGCTGCGAAAATCTCTGGAGACTGTAGAGCTGAATAACGCTGCAGAGTGGATTTCAAGACACTCAGAACCTCCTCTAGGGACTCCTGTGACACCACACGGGCTTCATCACCAAGCTCTGCACCAAATATAAAGTTTACATTAACACCTAACTTCAGCCGCTTACAAGGTTAACTGGTTACAGGTGTACTACCTTCATATGGCATTTGCACAAACATTTGGGTTGGAGATTTACCCAACACTCAATACAGTTTTAGTGAACTTTACTATTCTAGTTCTATTCTACTTTCTTACAATAAAAAAGTTGCTAATATATGAATGATCGAAAGCATCTTAACATTCAATATGTCAGTGTGGTTTGGCGTTCTCTCTGTCAAAGATAAAGCTTGTTTAATGAGAGTGGTCAAGAGTGCCAGCAAGATCATTGGTTCTCCACAAAGACCTTTAGGTGATCTATACATCAAGGCTGTGAGGTTAAAAGCCGTCAGAATCATCACAGACCCCTCTCACCCACTACATCGCCACTTCCAAATGTTACCCTCCGGCCGTAGATGGAAGCAAGTGGTCGCCAGGAAGAGTGCCTTTGCCAAGTCATTCTTACCAACTGCAATAGCACTCTTGAACAGGACTAACAAATGTACCTAGCCTGAATGTGTGTGTGTGTGTGTGAGAGAGAGAGGAAGAGAATGTGCATCTGCTAACTGTCATAGGCGTGAGAGGGTTAAGCATGAGTGTAACTGCATGAGCGTATGAGGTGTGATCGTAATCTTTTCAGTTTATTATGTATCCTTTTCTCCAGTTAATTGTGGGAGCTCCCAGCAACAAAGGAAAATTTCTATCTCTGTTGTGACCAGACATAGACAATAAAGATGTATTGTATTGTATGATTCCAATCCTTTGAACTTGTTTTTGTACAATTCTCTATCCCACTCTATGAGAAAGTGGTGACAGCATGCAGTTAGTAAACAACAACAACAACAACAACAACATATGGTCACAGGACTTTTGGCTACTGTGCTGCAAAACAATGGAACTCTCTTCCTTTCCATATCCGCCACCTTCCTACAACTGAATCTTTCAAATCTGCACTGAAAACGCACCTCTTCCTTGAGCATTACTCCTAACACAGTCCACACAATGCTAGTCCTTCTTAACCTCCCCCCATCCCTCTGGCTACTTTACCCATCTTTCTCACAGAATCACTATATTTCTCTGTTCCTGTTACTTGATGCCTTTTGTCTTCTGTTTCGTCAGTACTGTCGTTTTCTTTCGTCCCCTTTGTTCTGTATCTACTTAGTCCACGTCTCTTCCTCGTTTTAAGCGCTAAGAGCATGCTCTCTATGAGTGTGAATATGCGCTATAAAAATCTTCACTATTATTATTATTATTATTATTAAATGATTCCAATCCTTTGAACTTGTTTTTGTACAATTCACTATCCCACTCTATGAGAAAGTGGTGACAGCATGCAGTTAGTACACAAATGATTCCAATCCTTTGAGCTTGTTTTTGTACAGTTTTCTAACCCACCCTAAGAAGAGTGGAAACAGTATGCATAATCAATACTTCACTGGAACAGCTAATGCTTGATTTGGAAGACATAGGTAGCAACCTTACAAAAAAGGCTTAAGATATGTCAAGAAAACAACAGTCTAATGCAGGTATGTCCAACCTATAGCCCGCAGGGGCCACATCCGGCCTGCAAAGGTGCCTCTTGCAGCCCATTCATTTTAACTGGACACAGGGTGACATCACTCTGACGCCGCCACAGGGTCGCCCTTTCCTTGCCGTAAATACAATTTTTCAGAAGCCAAACTTTTCTTGAGACCTTATCTCTTACGCTTTGTTATAACGCTGCATAATTTCATTTTTAATGTCGGCATGATTCTGGCAAAACCGCCATGTTCTGGCCCGCAAGATTTTATATCATATCGACCAGCCCTCAGGCGAGAAAAGGTTGGGAACCACTGATCTAATACAGTGAGCAAAATCTTCAATTAAGACGGATGGTAGTTTTTAAAAACTGTAAAAATGGTGAGCTCCAGTTTCCCAAAATGTGTCATCTGCTCACAGTTCAACAGACTAGCAAAGGCACAACATTCTCAGTATCGTTCATTACACTTTCATACACAGTTGCCAGTTAGAAGCTATGAAAATCAGTTTCTGACAGCACTTATACTGATATTTACTTTAAAAAAACTTTTTTTTAGTGAACATTGTGATTTATACTATTTATGCACACATCACACTAAGCACCCTTGCATGTATTTTTTACATTTTTGTGTTAATTAGATATTTAAAGAAATGTTTAAGTATTACAGGATTATACAGGGATATCCTCTTCGCCTGTCTCACTCTTCATGCTAGAATTCCAGGGTCTATGACCTACCATGTGTTGGGCACAAGAGTTGGAATTGTTCTGTTCATGACCCAAATTTAACATTTAACTGGAAAGGAGACCCAAGGATCTTCTGTTTTCTCAGGCACCAGTTGGTAGTTCAACCTGCTCATCCCCGCCAGTACAAGATAACCACCCATGGATTATATTTAGTGTGGCCACCCCACCAACATATTTGTGGAGAGTGAAAAAGATTCTGCATGCAGATTGGAATAAGTACATGTGTAATATCTACCTCTGGATTACCTCTCTTACTCATGGACCAGTGTCTGGATACCCAACAACAATAAACCTGCTTGACGTCTTAGTAAGGCAGGCCCAGGCCTGTCCATAAGTTTGAAACAACTAAGAGTCAGACATTGTTAATCTTTATTTGATACAGTTATGTGACTTGACAATGCTGATGTTATCAGATATTCTAATTTGACTCTGCTGACAAGGACATTTGATTCCATACATGTTGGTATAAAATAATGAGCCTTTACTCGAGATTTTGAACCTGATGCTGCTGAAAGTGTCTACTGGAGAGTTACCTGTGTATTTTTGTGTTTAGGATCTGTCACCTTTTAACTGGAACAATGCTGCTTTATTTGACTGTCTGCTATGAAAATTGTATTGTATTTTAGCAAACCCTTTCTAAGGAAAGTATGGCACTTGTGGTTTAACCCACTGTGAAAGAAAGAAAATTAGTTTACTTCTAGGCTGGCATAAAGTTTTTCCTTGTGAACAACATGCATTGTCACATACTGTCTGCATACAGTGTACAGCGTTGTGACAAGTGCACTTAATAAAAGAAATTTTCACCTAGAAAAGTGACCTTGTAATAATAATAATAATAAATGAAGATTTTTATAGCGCATATTCACACTCATACAGAGCATGCTCTTAGCGCTCATGTCCTTATTTTGTCACCAAAACCAACCAAACAAAAGAAATAGAGCATGTTGAAGACATAGATTGGGCCTTAGCGATGAAGTACAGCTAAGGTCACCTCTGGATTAGCTCTGGGCTTTAGGTTGTGCAGGGTCCTGTGATTGGACACAGGTACAGACCTAAAAAATTGAGTGAAAATCTAGGTCTCCCTTTTGTGTCCACAACTATAGTTATGGAGAGCCTGCTAGGGTAGTAGACACTGAGTGATGGTAAAGCAAACTAGGGGGCTATGGATGTGCCTCCGATTCATAACTATAGCCTCAGAATGTTAACTCCTGAGACTGGTAACTATTGCCATTATAATCTGTCATTATGAACTTACAAACACAAAACTTACGTAAGCCTTCAATGAAGAGAATCTTAAGCTTGGTAAGATTATCTGCAAAGTTCTTCATATCATGGGCAAGAGCAGCAATCTCTTTGTAGTCACCTTGGGCAGCATCTCCAGCTTCATTGACAGTACTTAGTGATGTGCTCTTGCCCATACTTTGAGTCACAGGTTGTGCGCTGCTGGACTTCATGTCAAAGTATGGGCCGTGAGAGTGGGCAGCGTTCTCTGAAGAACCAAGCTCAGTCAGCCTCTGAAAAAAATTGTTTACAAATGTAAGTACATTCATCCAGGCTGTATCATCAGACAAAAATTATATTAAATAACCCCAATGTAACTAGCAAATCTTCCAGTTTAGTGCAAAGCTGCCCTTTATCTTTTTTTCTAACAAATAGAGGATTAAGATCTGTTTTGAAGTCACTGATTTTCTTTTTAAGAGAAGTGATCCATTTTGTCATGATACTATAGATTACTTTTAACAGTGCTGTTGTAAGCAGATTCTGTTTGTGACACATTTTCCTAGCCAATGCAATAAGCCTATTCTTAATTTAGGAATGCTTAATATTTATTTAGGCCCAAACATATAGGACATATGTGCTTTATTGCATTGTGAATGTGAAACATCAGACTGTTCAATGGAAGTAAATAGTAATTAGTAGATAATTATAACCACAATACATTAGAAAACTATATGCTACACCCAATAAATAGTATTTGTGGCCAAACAAGAGAGAAAAATAGTGTTGTGAAAACAGACAAAGATGACATGATGGTTCTAAAAGGTGTTCTCATTTGGTAACTACAAAAAACACTGACCTGTTGGCATGAAATATCATTATTACTTGTGCCTCTAAATGGTACAACGGAGGGACACATTCTGGTTAGCCAAGATGAAGGATGGGTTATTCACTAACATTAAGTATGCCCCCCTCCAACACACACACACACAATGGCATGAAGATAAATTCATTTACTGTTAAGTACAAATGAAAAGCTGGGGTCCCCTGTAGTGTAGTGGTTACACTCACTTGTCACTACTACAAAGAGAGTCTCTGGATTCAGATCTTGTCTTGTATGACACAGCTATTGGGAGGACTGGCCCTCAGGGTTTTCTCTGAGTACTCGCCCTTCCTTCTCCCCTCATAATGCAAAATCGCCTCTAAGTGGAAGAACTTTCCCACCAAAGTAACCAACCAGCCATTATCAATGAATACAGACATTAGTTGTAATATTCCTTTTACAACAGACTGAAGAAAGAAACGATAGTTCATTTTATTAATTTGCTTAATGATCATGAGCTAAAGGAGTAGAAAAATAATAGCTGAATTTGTAGAGTATGTGTCTCATGTGCATGTGAGCTCAGTGTGCTGCATATTAAAGACTATAAATAAAACAACAGTCAAATGTACAATACAAATGGAAAACAGATGACACCATGGAAAAAAAGTGATGAAGACTAAACAGTTAACAGAATCTTTCTTCCTACAAATCTTCAATCTTCATTTATAAAGGATATAAACAGAGAAAAACCATTATTTTTAGGCAGAAGGATAGGATACCTTACAATGGATGCAATAAAGCAAAAATTTTGCTGTTGTTTTATGATATAATAATGATGTGTACACAGATGTTAAGTGCATCTCCAACATGTCCCATAGATCCACAATTTTTGAAGGACCTTTATAAAATAATAGCAAACTGCTGGCAAAACCAGTCCACAGCAGCTGATGAAATGGAGCGGAAGAAAAAAAAAACCTATCACCAATCACAATGCTGGGAGAGGTGCAAGGGGCTGCACAATGCACCGCATGTCTGTCATCAGTCCTCAGATACACCAAGATCGATCACCTGTGGAGACATAGCTGTGAAGTGAGAGTAAGTCATTTCTCCAAGGCAAAATGGGAACTCAAGAAAATCTTTCTTGTTTCCGAAGTTATAAAGTGGTGTCCAGAGCCTGTGGTGACTACTTCATGTTTCTTTTCCCCAAACCACCTTTGCCACCTATAACAACTGCTCTAGGGGTAAAACAACATTTGCTTGTCCGGATACCAATTTATAGCTTCGGAAACAAGACGCTTGTACTTCAGTTTTTCATGTTACCTCAAGGCAACAACTTACCCTCACTTCATAACTGTGGGGATAGACTCTTTCAGACAAACCAGGCAGATATGGGATGTAAATCTGGTTGAAAAGATACCACCTACAGTGGCCTTCAGGAATCCTCAGAAATCCTTTTAGAAATAATGATCTAGAGATTACTTCTCTGGACATTAGGCCACTACAGTTATAGTAGGTAGTGAGATTTTGTCATATGCATTTCAGTTGATTGCCAAAACTACTTTGTAAAGAGAAAGAGTCCAGAAACTCTATTTTAATTAAATGACATCTCTCCTCTTCCCATAATGTGACATAATTAAATGCATATGCACTTGACAAATGGTGAACTTTATTTTTCCCGAAGGGCAATTATAACCTAGGATAAAGTACCCCGACTGACAGATTCTCAGTATCATCTTATCTTGACCTTTTTTTTTTTACTTATGCTGCTTGTCAGAAAGTGTGTCAACTACAAATTTTCTCTGCTCCAAAAACTCTTCAATTCCAGCATGCCAGTTTTTCATCAGTATTTCCAGTTGACTTATCAGATGATATATATGCACATTATTTATATATCTGAACTAAAAACTTTGACTGTTTTTGCTTTTCTTATCACATCAGACTTTGTCCACATGGACCAAACTTACCCCTTTGTCCTATTATCTCCTGTATCTTGTAAATATGTTGTTTACCGTTTCTTTTATTTTTGTTCTGTGTGTGTGTTTTTTTTTCATGTGCATTTGCACATGCATGTGTGCTTGTGAATGATCTTCCTTTTCTTTTAGCACTGTGTGCAAGCATACATTTGTTGCTTTCAAATGTGCCTTGTGCTGATGATAAAGTGGGTGTGGCTATCAAAACATCTATTTTTTTCTTGTCCCTTGAAAAGATCAACTCACAACAGCTTTTATTCGGTGTCGTGAAAAAAATCTGATATTCTGCGAGATGTTTTAATATTTAACAGACTATTTATAAGTATTTACTATTTTCTAATAAAATATTCATGGAGTGCGATGATGCTTAGCCATTCGATGATTCACCCATTATACAACCACTTATACAGGAATTATATCAAAAATATCAGCAACCGTGAAAATTCATGTTATACAATTCAAGAACACAAAAAATATAAGACAAAACAAATGAAAGATCGATTACATAGATTCTTTCAACGATGTATACCATTCAGCTCTAAGGCGTATCATTTTGATCTCGGCTTTGGCTGATCCCACTGCAGCTAACTGCAGAGTTTGCTTAAATAGGATTCTCGCGAGCAGAAATTTATGTTATAACAAAGCATGTAACTATGTGCTATGACAGACTGTAAAAGTCTTTCCTAAGTGGAAATTCTTTAGATTCCAGGGTATTGGTTTACCGACCTGTTGCAGATCGTCATTCTCTGACAGCGAGTCCAAGTCAAACTTTTTCCGAAGTGATTTCCCAATATGTTTTGCAATTTTGCGTCCCTTGGACGACATTCTTTAGCCTTCTCTGATTCGCATTTCATTTCAGAATGGTGTGCAAAACATCTACACTGGCAAATCAAAAGATTAAAACTTGTTCAAAAGTTAGTGTGTAAACTTGGCTCCAATCGCCCTACTTTCCGCCATCTTCCCAGAAACAACCATGTCACGTGACAGGTACGTCATCGCCATGCATCGTTTCATTGCCTAGCGTTTCGGCATCAAAAAGCCTCAGACACTTTGGAGTTGTGCTTTCAACAGCTGTTTTCATTACTTGTCCAAAACAAAACAGACCGTATGGAAGGAAAATACGTTCAGGTATTTTTTAAGCTTACTTTTTTGTGAGGTTCGGTGAAGTGAGGTACAATAATCGCAACGCTAATTGTAAAAAGGTACTAAACTTAACGAAATAGGGGCCTATATATCTGCGTGAAAATCAGTTTCAGACTAAGTATACATGGCTATAATCTTGACACGTCGGTTCATGCTCAGTTACTTTTTATCATATATCATGCGAATCATTATAATCAAAGTGGTATTTCATTAATTTTCTCCATGATTTGAATAAATCATTTTATTCCATTGGCTTGACACGCTGCACGCTTTTTGTCAGAAGTATTTTAAACTAAGTTTAAGTAGTTTTTTAGCGCTTTTTCGGGATCGAAAATAATTGTGGCATGCGGTTAAAAGTTCCCAGTCAGTTCGTTAATGTGTCATTTGTGCTACATATTTATTTGTCAAACATTAACTCTTAGGCTAAACATTCATCAAGGCCGCAACGTGCGGCAAAATATCGAAATTCAACCTGATTGGAAGAAAGAGGACACACCTCCACAAACGACCTTCACCCCGCAAGGATATTCTAACTATAATTCAATTATTAGTACTGCTATTTAAAAAAAAGGAAATTATATTTCAAAATATCAAAGTGTTGCATTATCCATGTAGGTAAAAATTATCCAAGATGCACTTATGAAATAAAAATGGGAGATGAGGTGCAAGTAATAATTAAAAGCTAAATTGTAATGAGAAAGGACTTTAATTATTTGAGGGTTAATTTTGACTGATTTATTTTTTGATACATATGTTCAAAGATTGTTTAAGTAAGGCAAATCAAGTGAGTGGCATTACTGGGAGAACTTTAAATTATTTGGATGTCGAGAGACGTTTTTAAAATGTAGGCCTACAAAGCACTTTTAATTAATTTGCGCCCACATTTGGAACATGTCAGTGGAGTCCGATTTTAAAGTGGCAATCGGTATTAGTACAAGAGAGTACAAAGACGTGCGACTAAATTAGTTTTAAAATGTAAAGATATGTCTTAGACTGATAGTATACTCCACGCTATAGCGAAAAACAATCCGGGGTGGGGGGGACCTCATTTAAATGTCAAGATTATTCACAGATGGGATGACATCGATATGCCTATATTTTTCTTACCACCACAAACGTTTCTAAAAATTCAGATAGAAAAGTACTCATCGGACATTGTTCTAAACGCAAATTTCACTTTTCACAAAGAGTTGCTGCAAATTAGAACTCACTGCGTGCCGACTAACCAAACACGCCAAATTTGAACAGCTTCAAGAACGCTATAGATAACAGCCCAAAAATTTTTTAGACCTATTATTTACAGTTTTGATGGTTAACATAATATATTGTAATCTGCTTAAACTCATTCCCGGACAATATTCTAGCGAGGCTAAGAGGGGGAAGTTAAAAAAAAAAAAAAAGCCGTGAGGTCTGATAGCCAGACCCATAGCTACTATTATACCTGTGATGGTCGTTTACGATATGCTTATAAAACGGCTCACATTCCTACGCAGTTTTTGTAGCTTGATTGGAACAGAACAGCATAGGTGTACCTTTCACAACAACCAACAAAATATATTATTATCCTGCGAGCATTAACAAACTGATGTCACATCGATTAAGTTCTGTTGCATCAAAATCACGTACGCGGTTTAATTTTAAACTCTTGAAATTTTTAATGTTATTGGCAGGCATAAGCATCTGAACACACACACACACTACGCATATACATGCATGCGCAATGTGCGAACGCACGCACACACGTACGTACGTGTGGCGTCCTAAAACCGTTATAAGTTCCTGACCGATTTACCTAGTTAATGTAGCAGGTGGGACAAACTTAAGATACTCTTTCAGCGCCAGTGTATTCACGCAATATAATACCAGGACAACACAATATAATGTGACCAGGACAAGACAGCGATCCCATGAACATGAAAATTTATGTCTTGTGGCTTCAGTGAAGTTTTATCTTCATGTGTTTACAGACACAAAATTATACCTCTATGAGTGTCGGTTTGAAGCAAAGCAGAAATATTATGAAGTCACTAGGTCTATATACTAATGAAATAGACAATATCTGTCACACACAGATAGGTACACCAATATACACACACATGCTTACAAAAAACGTCACTACACAAAAAACACACAGGCAGACACTAATCTGCTTAACAACCTTAAATTGAATATCACCACTGACATGATCCTCCGTAAACAACACCTGTACCTCCTACGGAAACTTAATTCTTTCTCTGTCAGCTCTGTCATCCTCACTCGGTTCTGTCAGTCCTTCATTGAAAGTCTTATCACTTTTTCTTTCATGTCCTGCTTCCACAACCTCTCCCTAGGGAACAGGAATAGTCTTGTCTCCCTTGTTAATATCTATTCTAAGATCACTGGAATCAGGTAGAGGGACTTGGCAGCTTTCAGTCATCAGCAAATCCTTAAGAACGCATCCTGTATCCTCTCTATTTCTGATCATGTGTTGGCATGTGAGTTTTCACTCTTTGCGGTCTGGCTGTAGGTACGCGGTGCATGCAAAACCAATCATCATTGCAATTCATTCATTCCGCGTGCCATTTACCTGATTAACTCTACTGGGCATGATACTGTATTAACCTGAGGTGACCTAAGGTCATCAATTGTATCTACTGTTGCTGGGAATTTGTGTGAGTGTATGTGCGAGAGAGAAATTATTCCAATATGTATGTATTATCGCTTCTATATTATGTATATACTGCTAGTATGAGTACTAACTGGAATTGCCCCTTGGGGTTAAATAAAGTTGTAACCCACAGCTCATTGATCATTGCTTCATTAACATTCTGAAACTTAAATAGTTCTCACAGACATTAAAATCACAGGTGGCCCTCAGTATTCACACGTTTCATTTCATGAATTTAATTATTTGCAGGTTTTCTATCAATAAATGGTTTTTTTATGTGTGTATGTTTTTTGTGGCCTATTGAGGAAAATTGCACAGAGCATACATAGACTACAAAATGTAAAGAAACTAAAGAAAGCACATTAATGAATAAGTCATAAATGCATAAATATATGTACTGTAGTACAGTACAATTACTGTCATAAATATATACACAAATTTATTATACTATGTAATAAATTCTTGTTAAAAGTTTCAGTGCACTAAAGAACTGCGAACTAAGAATGCACAGTTTTCAGTTGATAAAACATGCTGATGCAGTACACTATAATATTCATGTTGTATTACTTTTATATTAAGTGTTGTCAGCATTATTAAGAGTTAATTTCTTTAGAGTAGAGATAACCTGCTGCTTTTGCTGACAACTCTCACTTTGGTCTCACCAGAATCTGTTAAATGGCTCATGTACCTTGAGCACCGGGGATAGTGATGATGCAGAATATGATGTCTGTGATGAAGATCTGAAAGATGAATATTGTGACCCAGACAACCCTTTGTGTTTACACTTTTCTGAGATAAGTGCAGCTGCTTACAAAATCCGTAATGGTATTCAGCAAACACCGTGTACGGTATGGCCTTCTTTTGCACTTGCCATTTCAGTTCCATATCCTCTCTGAACCCAGTGTTAATACCTACTGTTCCCCATTTTAATATTAGTTAAATATAGCTGGAGTGAAAACTTTTTTTCACCCCTGCCAACATCACAAAGATTCTAAGCCATTTCCTTAGCAGATTGTTTTGCTTCACCAATTAATAGCTTACATTATTTAGTGTTATGTTATTGTACAATGTACAACAATGTAAAAAATGTTGTGATCTAGACAGTTTTGATTTGCTAAGTTTCTTGCACTCATGTTTAGTTGCTTGCGAACCATGGTATTTTAGCATGTCTGCAGCATGTTCAAATGTCATTCTTTTGTCTGTAACCTCTGGAGAAATGTTTTTCTTCACATGTTTACAGAAGTCACAGATGTCTCAAAGTCTTGGCATGGAACTTTATTTTAAAAAAGAATTTCTGCAGTTCACTGGGAGGTAACTTTTTTGGATTACAGTACATGACTATAACTAAAGGATTTCAGACATCCTTCAATAATAGAGGCATCTGACCAGCTAGCAGAAAAATAATTTTATCGCATCCCCACTAGACAAAACATGTTTTAAAATAAGGATGATGATAATAAATGTTAAGGTTTGTAGCAAAATCTGCTAAATAAGAAAAGGCAAGGGTTCAGTTCTGCAGTTATGTGCCATGTGAAAGTATGGTCAGTAGCAGTGGCATAGGAAGATGCTTGGCTATGGATTGGTGTGTGTGTGTGGATGGGTGGGGACTCCAGACTGACAGTGAACGATGTTCACATTCTTGTCCCCTCAGCATCTTTTTTAAAGAAGCGGCTGCCCCCTTCCCCCACTTGCCCCCTGTTTTCTATGCCACTAAGTGGTATAAAGATTTTGTAGATTTTTTTCTCTTCCTCAAGTGCAAGATCACATTCACTTTTCAAGAACTGAAAAAGCAAGTTTAGGGATGGTGACAAAATTAAGGTCTTTTAGATGACCCTAAACATACCAAAAGTCTTATGCAGTTATCATTTATGCTGGTCTTAAAGGAAGTATCGTTGCTTCATTGTGTAGTATCTGTTCATACTCATTTGACCTTCCTTACTTTATTTTTCCTTTTTTTTTCAGTTTCAAGGAGAGAGGAGCACGGTTCACTCTCTTGCAACTTAGCCCAGTAAGCATTATGTAGATTCGTTTTTGTGTCAGACTTTTTTGGTGTGACTAGCATATGTCAGAGGCTGTAGCTAATAACCAGAGGTATATGCTTGTTGCCAGCTCTCCAAATATTCTCGGCAATCTATAGCCAATCCCTCATGAAAACACAGCAATTGCAACAGTAAACAATAACTTACTGCTAAAAGAGAAGTGTCAGACATGAGATTGACAGACCATGGACTGGGTAGGGAGGGAGAGGGAGAATGGTAGGGGGTAGAAATACAAAACTGCTTTCTGTATTTGTTTTTCAAAAGGAGAATCACTTTGTCTACATTTAGGCTAAGGGATCTTTACAACTGACTGCACTCATTGGATCACAAATCTGTATTTAGCAAGAGGAAACTTTAGTGCTTCTAGTAAGATAAAGCTTTAATATGAATATGGCCTCACTGATTAATAAAGACAGTAAATGCTTGTTCAAAAAAGATTATTTCATGCTGTGTATCCTACACTAGTGTTGGTGGTCAATTATAAAGTATTTATGTCACACCTGGAACAGGTGCTTGTACACATGTCACGATCATCTGTGCTGATCAGAAGTTTTTGTATTTAAAAGATTAGAAAAAATTAATAATAGTGACTAATATTGTCCATAGGATATGGCCCTTTCCCTGCTACCATGTAAGTAAGTGTGAGTGCAGGTGTGCATTGACCAGCCTAGATGAATGTGAACAGTTTTAGTGGTTGTCACGTTCAAAGGAACATGGTAATTAATGCTGGGTGAATGCAGTTTGAAGGATATAAACAGGGAGAGTCATTAACCTGTGAATAGTTATATCTTGGTTCAAACTGGTAAGTTTATGGCTGTAGGGTGCCTGTAGGTCTCCTCCTGGGAAAAAGTTTGAACAGCAAAGGCTGATAAATTGTTTTCAGAACCTGATGGTGGTGGAGGACACGGTTGAGTCCAGTGTTGGTTGAAGGGAAGTCAGCTGGTTATGGCCTTATGCTTTCCAGCACATAGAAGATGCCAGGGCACTAAATATGGCCTTCCTATAACCCCACACTATATCTGCATATGCTGGGGAAGAGTAAGAGAGAGGGATGTAAGCTATGACATATGGACAGTTTGCAGTGTGTGGCTTGATCTCAGCAGTTTGAGTTTCTGCTTATTACCAGCAAGAGCTCTATGCCAGAGGGTACATGGTGGCACTTTGTGGTCTTGATGGGGCTTGATTCCTGCACTTTTCCACAGCAGATAGCCGAGTCAGAGTGGTTAGAGTGCTGGCTTCCGAACTGAGAGGCGCGGCAGTTTGATACCCATGTAGCAAAGCTCACTTCCCCCAGTCAGCCCACCTGGCAGTAATGGGTATCTGACTCCAAAAGAGTTAAGGTAAAGCAGTGAGGGAGAGGAGATGGGCACCGCCCTCACATAAAGCTGGCCCAGAGAAAGTGAGGTCTCTAACACTTCGCGCCCTAATGACCTGAAAACTTTCATGGGATGACCTTTACCTTTGACATGGTGGCAGTTTATGGTTTTGGTGGGGTTGGGTTCCTGCACTTTTCTGCGACAGTCTCAGACATTATAAATTGCCCATATTGTGTTCTAAATCCTCACTCTATTGGTCTTAAGGGGTGATCTATCTAGAGGTCGGTATTTGCCCACACTTCATTCCTGGGTTTATCTGACAACTGAGGACAGACAAAGATGGTGCAGCATACATTCACTTACCTTTTCCAGCATTGTGGTTTTTCTTGCCCTCAAATTTATCTGATAAGAATGTGTCTCTTTAGTGTGACGTGGCATCCTGAATTCTTTGTGATGATTTGTTGGTTGTCAGGAACAGCAAGAATCAGGTGTGGTGGCTGCCAGCGCTGGGAATCATGCACTAGCCCTGTCTTATCATGGACAGTCCCTTGGAATTCCTGTAACAGTGGTCATGCCTATAGTGGCTCCAATAATGAAGCTATCAGCCTGTCGTCACTTTGGAGCAAACGTCATTGTCAAAGGGGAGGATATTGGAGAGGTCAGACCAGTTGGAATTTGGTGTTTACTTTTTTTATTTTTGATAAATTCTGAGATTCATAACTCTATCATATTGCATTGGTGATAAGCAAAGTTACTTTTATTTGTTTATGTTTTAACTCTACAT
Organism: Marisa cornuarietis; assembly: GCA_004794655.1. Taxonomy (NCBI): domain Eukaryota; kingdom Metazoa; phylum Mollusca; class Gastropoda; order Architaenioglossa; family Ampullariidae; genus Marisa; species Marisa cornuarietis. The sequence continues at coordinate 3,542,464 of SMMW01000614.1, forward strand.
AAAGTTAATTTAAAAAGTAAGATTTCTGGACTTATGGGCTGTCACATCCCTGATATATATTATCTATTTTTACAGTCCAAGAAGTATGCAATGTGTCTTGCCAAGAAGAAAGGCCTTGTATATATCAACGGGTAAGAAGAATGTCTTTATTTTTCTAGTGCATCATATGCCATGTTGTTTCCACTAGCACTGTCATGATGGCATGGCTCTTTCAAAACTATTTGAAATTGTATCCACTTGATCACATTGATGTCATGTATCAATAAGCTTGATGGACAAAGAGATGGTTGACCACAAAATCACAGCTCAAAAAGTTAGCAGCAGAAATCAACCCAATTGAAGCTGGGTACCTTAACTATATTGTTATAGAATACAAAAACTGCTGTGCAGGGAATTAAACCTCTGCTTTTTTTGTAGGTATGATCATCCTCACATTCTAGCAGGCCAGGGAACCATAGGACTGGAGATCCTGTCACAAGTACCTGACATTGATGCTTGCATTGTGCCTGTAGGGGGAGGGGGGCTTATTGCTGGGACAGCCCTAGCAATAAAGACCCTAAACCCTAATGTCACAATCATTGTAAGTTTATACATAGCTTACATGTTTGTGTATGTGGAGGTGGTATGTGTGTGTGCATGTTGTGATATGTTCTCATTTTTACTGCTATTCATTGGTTCTGATTCTGGTGTTCCAGGGGGTGGAATCTGAAAGATGTGCCAGTTTCTCTGCAGCACTTAAGGCAGGCAAGCCTGTTTACACAAAAAGCTGTTCCACCTTAGCTGATGGTAGGTTTTTTCCTATTTTGAGACTGCCTGTGAAAATTTTGTATGCCTGATTAAATATTTGTGCATTTCTCATTCATTTGTTCTTCCCTTGAGTGATACCGGTTGTTGGGGTATACACATGGATTAAAAGCTTTCTGTGAGAAGGTAGCCATTGCTTTCTTTAATGACTGAAGTCTTGTGTTCATCTGTCTTGGTGAAAGTCTTTAGTAGTTGGTAGGCCTTTTTGTTTTTACCCCATACCATTCTCTCCATGGTCTGGCATTAGTCCCTGATCCAGTTCTTCTTGGCTGTCTTCATCTCTTTCCTGATGACGTAATTCACTTCTTTATTCATGGAAGCTACTTTGGGGTTGCTTTTCCTTTATTTCTTCAAGGCCTTCCTTTGGTCACAGAGGTTTAGGATGTCATTTGTGACCCAGGGTTTTTTTTCTTGTGATTAGCACTTCCTGGACCATTGACAGTAGCACATCATTGATGTTTCCAGTGAGGGTATCTATATCACAGTCCACCAAGTTCACTGCAGCAAATTTACCTCCAACTCAGGCTTTGAAGATTTCCAAAATGCTTGGGTCTTGCAGCTTTTCCAAATCAAAGCTAATTCAGGGGATGTTAGAGTGGTGCTTCATCCTCAGCTTCAACTTAAGGCTCAATTTAGGCAAGGTCATGGTCGCTGCCTATGTCAGTATTTGAATATGTCCTTGTCTTGACCTTGTTGATCCACCGAGAGGAAGTCTATTTGGTTATGGACCAATCTATCTGGCAAATTCCAAGTTGCTGTCCTTAGTTTTTTTGTGAAGATGTACGTCGTAGGTTATTGGCCAAGGTGAGTTGATGGCTTTTTAGGGGTCTGAGGGCCCTGTCATGGTTTCAGACCTTGGCGTTCCAGTGACCATGGATGTCTTTGGCAGTGAGGATATCCTTTTTTTTTTTGGTGCTGTCTTTGTAACCTTGTCTAGCTGTTGGTAAAATTCCCACACGTCTGTGTAAGGCTTGTTTCTGCACACACATGTATGTGTACATGTATTAATAAATGACACCTATAGCAGCATCAGTACTGCCCATTGTGATAAGTAGTGTATATTGATTGATATATAAATATGTATTCTGATTTAATGCATATATTACATTTTCTGATGAGTATTTAGATATGCATATAATGTTTGCATGTCCTTCATTACATTGTTGTTTACAGGTCTGGCAGTACCAACAGTAGGTGTTAATGCATTCCACACTTCAAAGACACTTATAGACAAAATGCTTATTGTCAAGTGAGAAAAATTTGCACGTTTTTTATTAACTCTACAAAAGTAGTTGCTAATATTTATGAATAAATGTATTTTTAACTATCATGATTATGAAAGTTTGTAATCAAAAACATTTTAGTCTGAAACTCTTTTTGAGAGGTAATAATAATTGATCTAATGCACAGTTTTTCTAACTTATCAGTACTTTAAAACCTTTGTCCTGTGATTGGATGAAACCAGAAGTCTTGACCAATTAACCAACTGAAATTTTCTTGTGTTGTTTAGTTGTGACCAATAAACGATAAGAAATATTCTTGTTATTTGGTTGTAATCAAGAAAGCATTTGAAATATTGTTGTATGTGATTCAGTCATGACTAATAAAGCATCCAAAATATTCTTGTGTGTTATTCCATTGTCACTACTACTGACTTCTAGCTTATCATTCTTATTCTCTTAATTTTCCTGTTAAATTTTCCACACAGAGAGGCATACATTGCATTGGCTATCCTGCGACTCATAGAACAAGAGAAAGCAGTGGTGGAAGGGGCTGGTGCTGCAGGGTTAGCAGCCATCATCCAGGGATTGGTGCCAGAATTGAAAGGCAAAAAGTTCGTTTTGACTAGATTGTTGTATGAATGACTTGTAGAGTAGTATTATTAAGGAGGAATGTGAAAAGTGCTTGCGAAAAGTTTCAAGCAGCACTATAAATAGCATATTATAAAATGAGTGTGATCTATTGATGTCAATGCATGTCATGAATATTTGTAAAAATTACACCTTTAATCTCCCACCTTGCTGTTTTCTTTTTGCCTATATTTTTTCTTTCTAACTCAAAGGCTGTCTAAAATCTCTTTTCCCCTTCTCTTCATTCCCACTTTCTGTTTTTCTCTCTTTCTCTGGCCATCTCCACCATTTAGTTCTACCAGTGAAGGTGAATGTGTAATGTGTAGTTATAACACACTTGGCTCCTTGGTGTGTGGATAAACCTAATAGACCCCAGCCATACTTGATTCTTTGCTTCATCACAGGGTGGTAGTTCTGCTTTGTGGTGGAAACATTGACACCACTGCTTTAGGCAGGGTCTTAGAAAGAGGACTTGCAACTGAGGGCAGACTTGTCCGTTTTGTGGTCACCGTGAGCGACCGCCCAGGTGGGATTGCAGAATTAACAAAAATCATTGCAGACCTTGGTGTCAGGTATACAATACTTGAGGATTATAAATTTCATGTCATTTGCTTGTCTGTGAAATGTATCAGATCACACTTAGACTGGGTCCATGTGTGGATTTGTTTTTTTGTTTTTTTACAAATCCTTAGAGTTGAAGATGCCTTTTGCTATTTGGTTTATTTCAAGAACAATTGTAAAATATTAAAATAACATTGACAGTTAAGAATGTAATATTGGTACATGCTTGACACTAAACCATATTGCAGATGTTTGATTTATTATATACCACTAGCATGCTTTTATCCTTATTATTTTCAGCATTAAGGACATCCTCCATGAACGTGCATGGCTAAAGTCTGATGTCTTCTCTGTTCAGGTAATCAGGCTTTCCTCACATAGATTAAAAGAGCATGCAATAAGGCTATAATGTTTATATCTTTTACATCAAAATGAGCAAGCAGTAAGGTGATTAATGTTTCTTTTTACTCTCAACCCTTAATAGAGAAAACAATAACCCAGGTAGTAAGTTTTCTCTTTGTGCATTAAAAAGGAAATCGACAAAAGAAATCAAAAGCTGGAAAAAAGTTGTCTCTGTGTGTTATATGGGCATTAAATAGGCAATCAATAAAATATATCAAAAGTTTTCTCTTTGTGTGTTAAATGGGCAATCAACAATATATATCAAAACCTGTAAGTTAAAAAATCAAATTAACATTTTTATTCTAGATTCTTGTAAAAGTATGCAACATCCACAGATCAAATTTATGTTTATCTTCATTCCAAATAAAAAGATTGTGCCACCATCCATTTTCACAGTTCCAACATCTTTCTCAGAAAGATATTGATAGAGGGGTAGGTTTACCTTGTAGCAAATTGTAAATCTGGAGAGGTGCTATAGCCCGGTAGTTTGTGTGCTTGGCTGTGGAGCTGAAGTTTACTGTAAAAGTCCTGGTAGGGCCTATGGCTGGCAAAATTCCTACCCCTACCCACCCAGCAGGTGCATAGCAGAAACAGTACCTGATTTATCAGGGAGGTAAATATGGCAGAAAGTGAGGGAAAGGCTCAATCTGCCTCATGCCATATAGAGACATTGTAAACCATTTACTCACTGCCCTCAGTTTCTTTCCTTTATCTTTATCAGCGTAAGGAATCACATTGCCTTTTCGCTAGGAGGTACCTGTTGACCAACATAAATCACAGGTGGTTTAATGTATGGAAAGGATGCGTGGAAACTTTGCTATGTATCTCAGTTCCACACCTTCTAAAACGGATTAGAAGACTGGGACGATGCGAACACAGAACTGTAGGTGTGTGCAGTGATTTCCATAGTTATTAAGTACCAACACAAAGTATTCCTTTCATTCAACAAGCTGTAAAAACATCAGTAAAATGAGGGTTAACTTTTTGTAATCACATCATTAAAGGTTAAACCATAAAAAGGCCCGCGTGAATGTTGCATTGAAAAAAACTGCCATCTGCCATTCTGACCAGCATATTTTATGAACAGCATTGTTGAGTGTCACCAGTCCTGTACATCTCTCATTACAAAAGGTTTCTGTAGTTTCTTCACTAGGGTAGGAAGGCTCAGAAATAGTACAACCTGATAAATGAATTCGATGCAATCAATATTTTTTGCTATCTATAGATTTAGAAAGGACAGTAATGATAACAAATGACAAAATAATTTGTGCTACATGATGTGCAGGTCAAATGTGTAGGTGAAACAACAGACATTGAGCACAGCAGGCGGCTGGAGAAGCGTTTACGTGAGATCTACACTCATGTCATATGGGGACCAGAACACTGTGGTGGCATTGATGTTGAGTGATGTAAAATGGCACAATTAGCAAAACAGAGAAATAATGACATTAAGACATTATGAGTATGTATATAATAAGTTTTACAAGTATGTGACATGCATTTCTAAATTTAGTGAGATCATGAAGGGCTAAAAAAAAAAAAAACGAAAAAGAAACACAAAAATGTTTAAATGTCTATGCGTGTAGGAGAACTAATTTGTGTGTGCGTGGTTAATACATGAAGTGATATCCAAGCACCCATATCTTACACTTTTTTTACTTTAATTTTTGGTCTTCCACTCTCACCTCCACCTTAATTTTTTTTTTTTTTTTTTTGGTGTATAGTTACTACAAAATTTTTGTAATGGGCTTATTCAAAAGTTTCAAAAAAAGTAAAATAATCCTAGGGAGAATAAATAAAACAGAATTCAAATTTGAATAATCTATACATCATGAAAGTTAATTGCACCTTTCGGTTTAAAACTATCAGGCATCAACATATAAATGCACATATAGAATCTCTGAACCTGTTGGGTTCTTTCTGTAGAACAAATACTGCAAGTATTTTTACGAACAGTGTTTCATACTATTTCAAATCTTGGATGTCGTTTTTATACCTACATATATTGAGAGTTTAAGACCTATGATCACAAAAAGAGACACTTCTGAAATTCAAAAGGCTAATTTTTATGTTTATCTACAAACATAATTGCACTTCCAGATTTTTGTAACCTATTTAAAAAAAAAAGAGCTTTCAACAGTCCTTGTATGGGATTTTAAAAATGACATTTTCTGATTGTGATTTGCCATTTTCCTTGCCTGTGTTATTTTCCTGGTTATTATTTGGATCTGACAGCAGTGTTGCTGCAGATACTTTGAACATCATTTAGGCTTTTCATATTCTTAGACAAAATGGAAATGACCACTGGTTTTAAAGCTCATCCTCATCATGTTCATTGCAAAAAGTTTCATATAGAGCGATTAAATTGTGGGTGGTTTATTTTTGTTATAAGTTTTATTATCTATGCCAATCATGATTGATGTATCTCAGATTTTCAATATTTGGATTTAGGATTGTTTACTATTATTTTGTACTATTATAACATTTTATGTCATGTTAAATCCAAATATTGGATTAAAAATGTCTGCAGATGTGTGTCAACTGTCCCGCAAAATAAGCAAATTTTTGTTAGCATTTAGTTTTTGGGAAGATTTATAAAACTATTCTGAGAAATATAATTTTTCCTTTTTCTAGTTTTAAGATATAAAAACTATGATTATTGTCAAAATACACAACAAATTCTGCAAAACCTAAAAATTTTACTTTTTATTAAATTGTTTTCTGAGAAAAGTATAGTTTCATAGGCAGAATTTCTCATATTGTTTGGATTGTATTTGATGCAATAGTATGTTTTGAGAACATTTAAGCTGAGCTTCATTGTTAGGATTATTTTAAATTTTCAGTTACTAACCAACAGCATACCAGACTGCACCTGATGTTTTTTCAAATTGAATCTCAAGACTAGTACATGTTGGGTATTTGAAATAAACTTTTTGAACAGAAGTTTTCACTCATCTTAGCTTTCTGCAAAAATATTGAATTTTGCATTTTGCTTGTTGAAGATATTGTTGCAGGCAATTGTATGTAAGAAATTTTTGTTTTGTGAATTTCGTGAAGACTTTGATTTCTATAAACTTATACATTCCACCTATGAATAGCAATGCCACATTACAGTGTATATGGAAAAAGTGTTTTGCATACTCTAGAGTTCATTTGTTGAATTTTTTTTAGCTGTACGGGTCTGCTGTCATTAATGGGTTTTTTTCCCTTCTCTTGGCAGAGTATAAAATCATGAATGTAGATCAACGTTCATGATAAAATGGATGATAATTTTCCTTCCGTTGCAGTGGGAAGATAGAGAATGGTTAAAAGCAAGATATGTTGGGAGTGCTCAGATTTCATGTTAAGAAAAATTTGGTTTGAACCATGAATGGATAGTTGAACATGAAGTCTTGGATATAGGAGGGGGAAAATGTGTTAGTTGCTTTTTTCCAGTGAGTGGCTTTATTACAACAATGTGCTTCTGGTCTTAAGTGATCAAGCTATTTTGCAACAGGTAAAAATTCTTTAGATCGTGTTTGTAATCAATATTGAAACCAAGTAGGACTATTTTGTTTACTTTGTATTAAAGCCACCACCATTTTCTTTTCTTTAAATCAACACCATGATTGACTGTTGAATATAACTAGCTGACAGTGTGTTAATTTTTATTGAAGGGGGATGATTACAATGTATTATGTACTCTGTTTTAAGTATCATGCATCTGATCTTACTTTAAAATCAGTAATCAGTGGAACTGGTTAATTTAAATATGTGTATATATATATATAGGAAAGTCTCAGTTTGTGGCTATAATTACTTTGTAAAGTCATTGCCTAAAATACAGTTTTAAGGGGAATTCAAAGCCAGGGACCTCCAAGTAGTTGATATAATTGCCATATAAAGCCCACTGTCACCTGTAATTTTAGGGAGGGAGAAAATCTGCACACTGTGAGCTCTACCACTAGAAGTAAACTTGCCATCTTAAATATGATTAAACAGTGCACAAAAATAAAACAAATTACTAAACAATGTAGAACACAACCAAGTGCAAAGCACCCACATAAGAAAACTTTAATTAGGCTGACCGAGGCTATTGGAAGGTAACGAGTACTTTGGAGAGGTCACAAAAACAATGAGTGCATGTATTGCTGCTGGCTTTTTTTTCTTTTTTTAAGTGTTCATGGCATATAAAGGTGGGAACTCAACAGCTGAAGATGTTTATTAGAAGTTGTTCTGTGTTGGCCATGTTATCTGATAAACTTGAAGAAACTGACAGCTACCAGCTAAGTGGTTTTCTAAGTCCTGTAAGTTCTTTTGTCAGAGCATAGACAGTTGAGGGGGAGGAACAAATTTTTGTTCTGCAAAAATGTAAATTGCAGTTAACTTAATGTCAAGTATGTGAAGACAATACAAGAACATTAAATGGCCTTTTTTTGTCTCTGTACATGCATAGGTTTGCCACTTTTAAAATGAGGTATTTGCTGAAAATTTTGTTGCGAACAGATAAAAGGAACATTAAGCCTTTACACTCAAGGACAAAGTAGCACTCACTGGAACTTTTGACATGTCTCCATGTGCCTTCTTCAGCAACTTAAAGCTAAGATGGCGACCGGCTGAATGGTTTTGTTCTGTGTTAAAACAAAAATTATCTAATTGAGAGTAAACTTTTGTAGTTGAGAATGTCTTGCAAATGATATACAATCTTATGAGATCCAGAAAAAGGAAGAAGCCAGACTTTTCTTATTTGGGAAATGCATGAACGAACCATAGTAATACCGCCTGGTCATCTGCAGTCAACAAAGAACACACAACAACATTGTAGAAGTATGTTTCTGTGATGTGACAATCTCAAAGATTTTTGTGTTCATATGCTTTTGATACTTTGGGTTTTTATACAAATTGATGAGTTTCTGAAAAAGTGACATTACACAGTGGACATTGCCTTGATGGAACATATTTTTTGATGGTTTACATATGGCAGCTGATTAGTTAGAAATTCATATATTCAGAAAGGACCAGACAGAGGACAGCTTTTGAAAGTTTTATTTTTCTATTTACATATGAAATCCATGTGTACAAAAGCATGATCTTGGAGGAATAAAGAATATTAATTTTTTCCTTGGTATGCTTACTCTTAAAAATCAATTAAGCAAAAGTCGTTACACATTCATTGGACACTTTGGTAACTACATTCTTGGCATGTATAGGCCACAGAAAATATGATGTTTTACCCTACATTAGAATGCCAGGAAAAGCTTAGTTGACTGCTGTATGTAATTCACAGAACTTTACAACTAAGATTTGTAGAAACTGAAAGTAATTATCTTTTTACAACTTAAAAGTCTGACAAATAACATGCACGCAGAATAAAGAACACTATATACCTACTCTGCTTCCAAAACAAAATGTGCATCAGAGTAGTATCACATACGAGTCAGCGAGAGGAGTGGGCTTGTCCCATTCATCTCTGACCACAGAGAAGCAAAAACGTTTGTTGATTGCAGCAGCTGGGCTGACTTAAAATTGTGCATCATCTAGATTTGAATGAAGAGGGATGCCGTACAGCTGACTGTGTTCGACAACACAGCAGCTGCATAAATATTGCTCTGCAGTGATGTTGACCTAATCGCCATTACTTCCTTTTCATAAAGGAAATAAAAGCTTATATTAATATTAATCTTTTAAAACCTCTTTAAACCACAGTCTTGACACTGCAAGATAATCTGGGAGAGGAAACAAATTCTGACCAGCAGTACATTATATTTCCTTACTGTAATAATGATTAAAAAAAAGAATAAACATCTCAAAGCTATGTATAATGTTCAGCATTAATAAAATACAATGGCAACTTCGGTCTGTGCCACTGGTAAGTAATAGATTCTGCTGTTAATGCAATATTTTATGCAGATCTACCTCTAACAACAGTGGCTATTACAAAAAAAACAATGCAAAATATTCTTTTATATATATAAAAAATGCTATACACCGGTGATAAATTGCAATTCAGTTGTAACTTTCCTGAGATTTACATGGTTAATTCTCTGAAAAGTCTGGGTTTTAGACACTCGATTAATTTTTTTCACAACCCTCCAGATTCTACTTAGAAAAAAACATCATTTTTTAAAGAAATATTTTCTATCGGTATATAATGAAGAAAACAAACTACACAATATATTCAACATAAAACCCCAGATCAAACAGTGTAAAAGTGGACATTTCATTTTTAAAAGGTACCAGGACTGATGGCTATAACAAACATTTCAGGAGAAGGAGGAAGTTTGTCTTAAACTACAGCGTCAGATCCGTGATCCTTTCATTTATGTTGCTGCACTAAAACTTATCAATAGTGTTGGAAAAAATTGTAAAAAAAAAAAAACAGTAAAAAGTGAAAGTCTAACTAAACACATTTTGACGGGACATAAATTCAACTGTACTCTCTTTATGACATTTGTAGCATAATCTCAAAATGTGTGTGCTTTCATACTTTTTCACTCAGCCTGACAGGCAGCTCAGAAAGATTCACACTTTCAGATATACCAACCTGATCAGTTTCACCACCTGGTGCAAGCAAAATAATTCTTTCATATCCCAGTGAGTAGTTATTATATGTTCCTATTTTCATTTATACCTAAACTGCTATTTCAAATCCATAATCAAAGTGCTGGGATCTTCCAGGTAGGATTTCCATCGGTTTGAGAAGCGTGCCATGGTTGCTCCATCAATTACTCGATGATCAGCTGTCCAGCTAGCATTCATTATATGAGCCTTCGTCACATTCCCCTTTTCATCAAATCGTGGAAGGATCTGCAACAAGGTCATGAAAATTCAAATGGGTAAACAACACCAAAGGGAATGCAAAAAAAGTGTGGACCTCCAAATGATTTAGTTTATGGTGAATTACATGTGGTTAAACCAGTGGGTACAAAATTTTAGGTTTTCTTTTTATTCTACACATGGGATCTTGGGAATTGTTAAAAAATATTTACAAATGAACCTACAGTACTATTTGGTGACAGTTTGGGCTAAATTTAGAATAGGTGTGTCCAATATTGCAGTTCATTATTTTCGTTACAGAAGACACACTCCACATGATCTGCTGTGTCATTATGTAAAATAAATGAAGAAGTAGTTCACTTTGTTCTCTGTTGTAACACCCTACAGCATTTCCGAGTATGATTCATACAAAGAAAAAGGTATATTAACTCAAATAAATGTTATCATGAGTTTGTTACTGGCTTCAACAAATGAAAAAGTTGTTAAGAATTTGGCATTTTATGTTTTCTATGCTTTCTAATTTAGACAGTTTACAGTAGAAGATTAATTTATGTATCCAAGTAACATTTGTAAGCATTGTTACAATTCTAGCTCTCATATCTATGAATTGATGAATGTAATATTGCACTGTCATTGTTGTTTGCTCCCACTTCTAAAGGGGCAATGGCCCTTGAATAAACGATTCAGCTGACAGGAGTATCTCAGAGCGAAGATGATGAACAAATGTTAATATATAAGCATAAAGCACAGGCTGGAAGATCCAGTTCCTCAAATCAACCAAGATGAAGAAGTAATTGACGTGTCAGCATGCAGAGAACTACTGCACATGCACAAGTGCATATAAGTGTGTGTGTGGAAGTGCACATATGTGTAAAGAAAGAACGGACTCCATAAGCTTAGCAACAGGGTCTATATTGATGGTGGGTTTCGCATTGTCACATGATTATCATGGCAAGCCTGTTGACATCCAACTGTCAAACTGTCCCCACTTTCAACTTTCAAGAAGCAAAATTACAGGAACACAGTATTGAGCCCAGCCAAGGGAACTGAACTTGTATTTGATATTTCCTCAAAAAATAAAAAACAGTTCCATCACATTTGGAGAGAACCATCAAAGATCAAAATCAAAACGATTAATAAACATCATTGCAATCATCCACATCTTTTACATGTTTGAATATTTGCACATGTGCATGCACACACACACACACACATGTTCAAAGAAGTCAAAAAAGAGGGAATGATATGTAAAGCACCAACATACACAACAACCTATTGTTCATTTACCTGAATTTTTCCCAGTGCTCCAATTGCCACCTCTGGTGGCACAATCACTGGCCGAGCATAGGTGCCACCAATCTAAGAGCAAATAAATCATGCAGATGAGATAAAAATAAATCATTCTGATGTCGCCCTAATTCTTTTTTTTTTTTTTAAACGTCTATTGTTAATCCGAGTTGATGTGTAGTGATGCATGATCCTAACAAAATGACCACCAAAGAGCAAGTATAATAATGAGAATGTTACAACATCTAACTTAATAATCATATATTTTCTATATGTCTCAAATGTGGACAACCTATGATTTAAAAAAAATACAGATCTGCTTACTGTGCCAATGTTGGACAGGCTAAAGGTGCCACCACTCAGATCTTCTGTGCCCAGCTTTCCAGCATCACCAAGGGCCTGTAGCCTATTCAGCTCTGCTGCCACCTCAAAGATACTTAGCTGCTGCACATTCTTCACATTTGGCACTAAGAGTCCAGCAGGGGTGTCCATAGCAAGTCCTATATTGTGGGATGCCTGCAACAGGTTCAGATTAAAAACCCTAACAGCCTCAAAAGAGCCTAAAGGAAATAACAAGAAAATTGAAAACTGAATACAATGGCAATGACCAACTATATTAATCCCAGTAGGCAATTATACTATAAAATTATAAATATAAATAATGTATAAAATAAAATGTAAATTACAAAAATAATAAAATTGTAAACAATTTCTTACCTTGTAAATGATATTTTCACATTTTTCATCTAGACTGGAATTCAGAATAGGGTACTCCAACAGTGCAAGTGATGCAGCCTACACAAAAATTGCCTTTAAGGTAATTTGGGTTCCAAGCAATGCATGGCTTTTGCCATGTCACTGTAACTGATCTTAGGAAATATTACACTTACAAAAAGTTGAACAATGAAATATCATTCTCCATTTCTGCTGCAGTCTCAGTTAAAAATGAAATTTCCAATATTTACACATTGACTAGTGGAAACCAGAAGAGCTAGTGGAATAACAAAATAAGCAAATGTGATTATCGTAGGACGAGCCAAAGAGAATAATCGGGGGTGAAATGAACATCAAAGTTTCAATTTCTTGAGCCTTTAAATTGTTATTTCATTCATTTACTTATTTTGCTTTAAAAGCATATGGGTGTCCTAGCCCCTCCAAACGTAGGAAATATGCCAAAATTTTATGAGTAGCTAAATCTGCACGATAAATATGTGCCTGTATTATGATGATGGTTCAGTTTTATACAAGGTGCTTAAATAGAACAGACTCTAGTACTGGCTTTACAGGACAGGCTTTTGAAAAAAAAGATTACCTTCAAAAAAATAGGCATGTACGAGAGGCGAACACCTCGTTTTTCAGCAATGGATTTCAGTTTGGTCCGCAGCTGGACAAGCCGTGTCATATCCACCTCGTCATAGTAACCAAATGGAGGAATCTGTAGTGAAGCTGTCATGGTTTTCACCATGGCTTTCCTGATACCCTTTATAGGTTCACTCCGATCTGCTCCTACAGGTGCTTTTACATTTGGAGTTAATTTCTGCAACACTGGGCTGGAAGTTGATGATGGTGGTGGTGCTGCAGCTGTTGGTTGTGGCATTCTCTCCAGTTGTGAAGGTGGAGGTGATCTCACCTCTTCATGAAGAAAAACAAATGTAAAGAAAAAAGAAAAAAAAGACCCAAACTGTTGCAAACCTTCTTGGAATCACAAGTTACAGATGAATAAATACTAGCCTGTATGTGAAGATGAGTTGCATATTTTTTCTCTTGCTCATTTTACTTTATATAGCAGAAAATTCAATTGAATAACAGGATCAAAGCATACTTCATGAAAGGGAGAGAAGATTTGGAGAGAGGATATTAAAAGAGGTACTATCAAATTTTCTTTTCCACTGAAAAAGACTCAAAGCTTTATCATGCACACAGACCAAATGTATTTATTGGTTACTCACAGTTTGGTAATGAAGACTTTTTCGAGTAGGAAAAGGTTTGGAGACAATTATAGAATTGTATCATTATAAATAGTACCTTGTATTCCTAACTTTCTCTCCTCTAAGTATCGAAGAATATCTTCTTTGAGAATTCGCTCATCCTTTCCTGTGCCTTGTACTTCGCTCAGATTGATCTGCCACGTGAATAAACAGTTTGTTCAATGAACAATACTAAAGCATGTAGAACACAATATATTATTGTTTTGGTTAAAGTGCACCCCTCCCCTTCAGTATCACAATATTACCAATACTACCAATACGAAAGATTAGCATTAAACAACATTCAACAGTCAATTTTGAAATGCTACGGCACCCAGTTCTGCAAAGTAAATCATAATGACACTTGTTACGTCTGCTTGTAATCCTAACTGACCATTAGTTATTTTGTGCATTTCTGGATCCCCATAATGATGGGTACATTTGTGACGTTTTGCTTTCATCTCACCCAGAGTTATATACCACAAAATCTACCAGTGATCAGCTTATGAGCTCACTGTCATAGTTTTTAGCCTACCCGTGAAGATAAAATTGATCACCTTGTTTTCCATTGCCAGTCTTCTAACTGCAGGTGTAGCTAGAACTTTAATGCCACGGATCGTCTGCATCAGCATGGAATCAGACTGCTCTCTAGAGACTGTCTCCTCCAGCACGTCTTCTTGCTTCTCTGTGGTGCAGGTGAACATTGTCACAATGCATGATAGCAGCAACAACAATTATAATAATAAAGTACTTATGCTAGGAAATGGGACCGCGTCACTCTTCTCCTTCGTTTTCTGCACTGGCTACCCTTCTGTTCTCGCATCCAGTACAAACTGTCTGTGCTATGTTTTAATTTCCTTGCAGGCTCCTGCCCTGATTCTTTCTCTGAACTTCTTTTCCCTTACATCCTGTCTGATGACCGTATCTTAACTGTTCCTGTCACCAGAGCAACAACATATGGTCACAGGATTTTTGGTTACTGTGCAGCAAAACAATGAAACTCACTCTCTTTCCATATCTGCCACCTTCCTACAATTGAATCCTTCAAAGCTGCACTGAAAATGCACCTCTTCCTTGAGCATTACTCCCAACACAGTCCACACAATGCTCGTCCTTTTTCACCTCCCCTCTTCCACTTTTGCTACTTTTCTACCCATCACTATATTCTTAGTTCTTGTTACTTGGTGCCTCTCTGCATTTTCTATATTTGTCTTCTATTCATCATCAGTACTGTTGTTTATTCTTCTGTCTCTCGTATTCTCTCCATGTAGTCCGTGTCTCATCCCTGTTTTAAGCGCTAAGAGCATGCTCTTCATGAATGCATTATATAAATCTTCATTTATTATTATTATTATTATTCTATTCCCTCTTGGAAGTGAGCTCAATGCACTTGAACAAAAGAACAATCAATTAATCAATCAGTCCTCTTCGTGCTAGCTGCACATAAGGCCTCAACCAGAGCCCGCCACTGATGTTAATCAGCTGAAACCCGCTCCAGGCGACCCCATGTCCAGCCCTTTCCTTTCATCTCCCTTTCCACTGTTCTTCTCCAAGTTTCCTTTGGGCAGCCTCGTTTTCTTCGGCCGTCTGGAGTCCATCGTAGGGCGATTCTGGAAAGGTCTGCTGTTTGCTAGCGAAGCACATGTCCAATCCATTGACAACGCCTTCGTTGAACCTGACTCCGTTTCTGTTCTTCGGTGGAGTTCTTCATTGGTGATGGTGTTTGGCCAAAAGATGTTAAGTATGCGCCGGAGGCATCTGTTTTGGAAGACGTCAAGACTGTTACCGATGTTTTTGGTCAAAGGAGTGTGCTGATCACATTTGACTTGAAGATTCTCAGCTTAGTCTTCTGGCTGATGTTTTTTGCCTTCCATGTGCTCCTGAGTGAGGTGAAGGTCTGGCTGGCTTTCGCCAGTCGGGTTCGAATCTCCACCTCCGCATCCCTGGTGTTTGACATCTTGGACCCAAGACAGGTAAACCTGACAACTTCCTCAGTCTCTTCTCCAATTAGTTTGATGTTTTCTTGGACTCTGGCATTCACTCTCATACTTTTTGTTTTCTTTGCGCTGACCCTCAAGCAAATGTTTCCAGCTTTTTCTGAGAAAGCATTTGTTTTCTCCTGCATGTCTTGGTGGCAGTGTGACAACAGGGCAATGTCATCGGCAAAGTCTTCCAGCATTGTTGTTGCTGTCATAGTCATGGTCCATTTGGTCCCTCTCCTCTCTCTGTCGGTGGAATTCTTCATGATCCAGTCCACGGCCAGGATGAAGAAAGGCGACAGAATGCAGCCCTGCTTCACCCCAGTACTGACGTTGAAGGGGGCTGTGAGCTCCGTGTCACAGACCACCTGAGATTTGAAATTGCTGTACAGCATTGCAACGACCTGGACAAGTTTCGCAGGGACTCCGTAATACCTCAGGATCTTCCATAAGGACTGGCGATGGATGCTGTCAAAAGCCTTCTCCAGGTCGACGAAGCTGATGTACAGTGGTGCGTTCCACTCATTGCTCTGCTCCAGAATCTGATGCAGAATGAAAATGATTTCAGAGCAGGATCGCCCACGGCGAAATCCTGCTTCCTGAGGCCGGAGCTTTTTCTCAACGGCTGCCAAAACAATCTTGCTGAAGACCTTGCTGGTGAGGGAAAGAAGTGTTATACCCCTCCAGTTATTGCAGTCTCCAAGATCTCCTTTCTTGGTTAACTTGAAGATGAGCCCTGTCTTCCACGCATTGGGGATCTGTCCTGATTCCCAAACTTGCCTGAAGATTTCGGTCAGCATGGGAGCTGTCACATTCACATCTGCTTTCAACGTCTCTGCTGTTATTTCCTCTACCCCTGGTGCTTTGGCGCTTTTCATTGCCTTGATTGCTGCTGTCACTTCTTCCAGGCTTGGCGGGTCTGTGCAGATGTCAAGGTCTGTATCTGCTGGCTGGATGTCTGCGAGCTGAGGGGGATCTGGTCTGTTCAGAACTGACTCAAAATGTTCCCTCCTGTAGTTTTTCTGCCTCTCCCTCGACAACATTTCCGTTGATGTCTTTCACTGGCACTTCACTGTTTTTGAACCTGTTGTTTAGATGTTTATTGATTTTATACAGTGTCTTCAGGTCATTTTTTCCTGCTGCTTCTTCTGCTTCTCTTTACCTCTTTGTTTATTTCTGTATATCTTTGTCTGTGTTGTTCCTTCAGACGTTCAGATCTGGTGTTGCCGATTTTCTGCTTGGTTGACTTTCTCTCGTCTATCCTTTTCCATGTCTCTTCTCTGATCCACTGTTTTTTCTTTTTTTGTTGGAAGCCCAGTATTTTCTCTCCTGTTTCCTGTAAGACTCGATTGAAGTCCTCTAAGGTCATCTCCTGTTGGTCCCCTAGTGCCTGGAACCTGTTCTTTACTTCCACTACAAAGGCCCGTTTTGTGGCTGGGTCCTTCAGTCTGCCGGAGTCCACTCTCTGCTGATGTGCCTGTTTTCCTCGCAGTCAACGTAGCTTCAGAGAAACTGTGGCTATCACAAGAGTGTGGTCACTGGCAACATCTGCTCCTCTGTAGGCTCTGACATCTTGAAGTGAGCTCCTCCATCTTCGGTTGATGATGACATGGTCTATCTGGTTCTTTGTGATCCCCTCTGGTGATGTCCACATTGCCTTGTGGATGTCTTTGTGTTGGAAGAGTGTGCCTCCAATCAGTAGATTGTTTTCTTCACAAAAGCCTGCCAGTCTCTCTCCGTTGTCATTGATGGTTCCAATTCCACGCTTCCCCATGATATGCTCCCTGCAGGTGTTGTCACTTCCCACCTTGGCATTGAGGTCGCCGGTGATGAGCAACATATCATGGGCTCGGATGCTCTCCGTGGCTGCCTGGAGCTGATCATAAAAAGCATCCTTGTCTTCTGCCTCGGAATCTTCTGTTGGTGCATAGAAAACTAGCACTGTCAGCTTGGTGTACTTTGAATGGAATCTTGCTTTCAGAAGCCTGGGTCCATAAGGCTTCCATTCCACCAGTGTCTTTTCAGTTGTCCTATTGAGGAGTAGTGCTACTCCTTCGGAATGTTGGTCGTCTGATCTTCCTAAGAACAGGATAGTATGTCCTGATGCTAGTCTCCTCTTTCCCCTGCCAGTCCATCTGACCTCGCTGACTCCCAGGATGTCCAAGTTGTAATTGTCAAACTCCTTGACTAGTTGGGGCAACCTGCCAGTCTGATACAAGGTCTGGACGTTCCAGCACCCACCCTCAACTTCTGCTTCAGCTTCAGTAAATCCACCATCGGGGTGCCAGCTCCCTCTCGGGTTTGACTGTCGTCCGGCATAAGTTCAGTCCCCTGGTATGTTTCATTACCTTCGCCATCTGTGACGAGTGCTCTAGTGTTGGTTTCTGTAACTTGCTTTTTTTTTATATGGTGGGGTTGTTAGCCCTACCAAAACCTAATTTACCTCTAGGTGAGGTGTCCACCTTAGTCGCCTCTTACGACATGCCTGGCTGGACGGCAGGGACCCTATTCTTACAATGCACCCTAGGCAAGCATACCCCGGGATCCCACAGGGTAATGAACAAAAGAGCAGCATGAAAAACATAAAGTAGCACAGATGCAAACCACAGAAATTAAGGAGAAGGAAAAGGATGTAAAGATGGTGGAAAAAGAAAGAGACAACTAGCTGTGGGGAGACTGAAAAAGTGATACAGTATTTTGATGAATTTCTCTGTTGAATTAAGAAACTCTGGGAACTGGGGGCTTGCAGAGGCAGTGACTGATACATATAGCCCTTTTCTTTTCTGATATCAATAAAAATGCATGTGCATATGTAAATGAGAGTGGTTGTGTGTGTGTGTGTGTGTGTGTGCCCAATATACACAAACATGAAACATACCAGCTGAAGATTCCTTCTCGATGTCAATGAGAGGTTTACCAACCAAAGCAACAGCTTCAACATCATAGTAGATATGTTTGACAACCCCATCAAAGCGACTAGTGATTTTAACCGTAGCTTTATCACTTTGGACTTCACAGATAGGATCAAACTGACTGATTCTGTCACCAACTTGAACATACCTATTAACAAGATGTGAAACAAAATCATGTAATACTCTTACAAATTTTATGTGAGTTTCTTCTCTAAGAAATACAAAGAGGTAGACTCAAAAGGTTAATACTAACTTTGAAAGCCTGTTCTTAAAATTAAAAAAAAAAAAGAAGATACCATATTCTATGAAATTTAGAAGGAAAGCAGGCAGCCAAGGGGTTAGAAGATTGAGGTCCAAATCTGGAAACTTTTTCCAGTCAACCCAGCTGTTGGGATGGGTACCTGAGTTTATAGTAGGTTGGAGAAGGTAAGGGAGCAAGAGAGAGGAGATTGGGTCCAACCCTGCCAAAAAGCTAACCCCAAGAAAAGTGTGGTCCAGTGACTTCCCCAGTGACCAACAACAGTTTAGGGGATAATTTTTTGTTAATTATCAAGATGAGAGAACTCTTACCACTCTTTGACGACCACTTCCTGGATCCCTTCTCCAATGTCAGACAACTTAAATGGAACTACTTCTTTGTTTAAACCTGAGACATAAAGGAGACATGATGGCTTTTTTCAATAGAATTCTTAAAATCTCACATTTACCAACATAAAGCTTTATAAAAATAATAAAGTCTCTATCACATCAATAGCATTTATAGCAAGACTTTTGTACTTGTTGTAGTCCTCTATGAAGAGACTGATAACGATGATGATGATAATTATAATGAGGGCCTGCAAGTAAAAGTAAAAAAGGTAAGAAAACAGCCCCGAAGATGTAAGAAATAAAAAATTTGTTTGCATGGAGAGGGCTTTTAAACACCTACAAGGTAGATTTTACAATTTTTAGCTTTTAATTTGTGTGACATGCAGTCAGGGACACATACAGGTGTCAAATGTATGCGTGCATATGTGTATGTGCATATGTGTATGTGCATATTTATGTTATAGGTTGTATTTACCTGAGAAAGTGTAGAAAGTGTTCCTCTGTTGACTGGGGGGATCCTTCGAAGAATGTTGATTCAGTGATGTTATTAAGCAACGGCAGCACAAAACTGGATGTTTTGTTGTGTACCCATATGTGGGTACCTGTAGAAACAGGAAATATTTTCCTATTATTATGCATTATACTTGTTTCTTTATTCTAAAAACAAACTACTGCGTAAGTTTTCTGCAAAAAAAAAACAAAAAAAAATCAAAAACAAGACAAAACAAAACAAAAACACTGTCAACTATTTGGCACATGGAATAGCATATAGCCCCCCCCCCCATCCCACTGTACTTTTATATTCGGAGCCATAAGCATATGTTTGTCAGGTTTACAACAGTTTACTACACCTAATTCCATTCCACTGGTTCTTAAATTTGTCACCCTAGTTTTCCCAGTGACACTTCTAGTTCATTTCCCAAGCTCCATGTAAAAAGCCGTACTTGGAGGAGTGTCAGAATTCGTGAATCTGATTGGCCACACATTTGTAGGCCATGGTCTTTCCCTTTTGCCACTTCGTCAGGTGTGTTCTAACTCGAAGATTTCTTACAAGCTGCCAACTAATTTCCTTTTTGAACAAGCAGTGAAGGACTGCCATCAAGATATCGTTAAAATGACACTTCTTTCTTATGTGTCAGGTGCGACATGCTTCAGCGATTAAAAATGTGTCGCCCTCATAGACCTCCGACAGGGTGATTTGTTTCATTTAAGAAAATAATACAGTTAACTTCTATGAAATCGGTTCGCGCCAAATGTAAAGTGATCTTTTCACATCATTTCTGCCGCTAATTATGAAAGAAACCACACGTACCGTGCTCCGAATGCGCTTGACAAAAACTAGCACAGCCCTACGTGTAAAGAACGTAGCCATTGCTAGCGATCTCGTGTTGCTGTTCCTATTTACACGACAAAGTGCATTTTAGGGATTGCATTACTGTACAGAACAATTCAACTCTTTGAAGATTCAGATATGTCCGTAGAAATTAATTACTTTATTATAATTGCAGAGTAAGTTTAAGTTATTTTTATATTCGGTCTAACATTATTCTACTACTCTGAACGCAGTTTTGAGGCGTAAATTGCCAAGGAAGAGAAAATGGTGTGAATAGTGCGATTATGCTTTTAAGATTAGCTTTTTTCAAAATTTACGTTTATATAATTATTAATGAGGCAAATAAATATGAGGCACAACTGTGTTTGACAACCACGCTATTTACACATATTAGCTGATAATAAAAACTATTTCTGAAATAAAGAATTCCTGAAAATTATGTTGTCTTATTCAGTTTAGGGATACAAGTATGGCGCACAACCTCTTGGAAAAGGCAAACGTTTACACTGTGGCATGAAGTTATTGTACTACGTGTTCTCAGATAAAGTGATTGTCTTTGTGAAATGGAAAAGTACGAAAAGATAAGAGTAGTTGGGCGTGGTGCTTACGGGTTTGTACTTTATTCATTTATTTCTTTGTTGAAAATGTACTGACTTGGTAAAAAGAAAAAAAAGTTCAAGTCGTCTGCTTCCCCCGAGTGGTAGTGTCACAAAGCGAAAAGGCACGCTCTGTACTGGTGTCTGTAATATACTGTACTAGTAGTTGTGGTAGTTGTATTATAATAAGACTTGCATATCAAAAGCATGAAAATCGATTAAAGTGAAAATAAATTTGTTAAAATCTGTAAATAGTAAGGATTTTACGATGCCAACATTAAATGCACACCAGCAGTAGCCTATTCCTAATAGGACATACTTGAGTATATTTTGACGCATCTTTTTATGCATATTTATATTCTACCGCATTTAGTGTTACATTATTCGATACAGCTTTGATATGGGAGAGGACGCGACGGCCATAGCAGTAAATGGCTCGCGGCATTTGTCGTCTGCGATCGCTCCACTCAACTGCCCAAATTTACCTAATAAACTAACCCTAACCCAAAACCTAACCCTACCCCAAACCCTAACCCCAAACTTCTGAAAAAATAACATAGACCGGCCTATGACGTCACGCCCCCCCCCCCATATCAAAGTTCTGCCCATTATTCTCAAATCTTGTTGTTTTAGAAGTTCTTCTGATTTTCTAGCCTGACTCAATCTATAGCACATATTGTATTCATAAACTTTATGACCAGTTCATCAACTTTTGTGTAAAAGGATGTAGTATTTGTCCTTGTAGCACAGTTCACCTGTGCTGCAGACTTAATGACAGGAAGCTGGTAATCATCAAACAGATTCCAGTTGAGCAGATGACAAAAGAAGAAAGGCAGGCAGCACTGAATGAAGTGAAAGTGTTATCTATGTTGCACCATCCCAACATCATAGAGTACTATGAGAATTTTCTGGAAGACAAGGCCCTCATGATTGTAATGGAATATGCACAAGGTATGTAATTAGCTGTAGAATGAGTTGAGACGCATGGCAACAGAGCTTTTTCAGATATGTTAATTGTAAAGGTAGTTGTGTGTAATGTTGAGGATTAGAAGTATATATATATATATATGATAAAGTGTTAAGTGAGCAATTGGTTTTCACATTTTATCTGAAGGATAATTTTTTAACTTAAGATTACTATTTTAAGTGCCTCACTTTCTTGGACAGGTCTTGCACAAAATATGTGTGTTTTATTTTTTAGGTGGCACGCTCTTGGAGTATTTGCAAAGTCGAAATGAAAACTTGCTTGAAGAAGAAGTAAGTGGGTCTTTTTTGTGGGCTTAACATTATTTACAACATATTTTATTTATTTTCCATCCCTTTACTTAATCTGTCTGGTGTTATTGGAGCATTTGGCAAAGCTAAAATTTATTTCAGAACTCTTGAATATTGTTACAAAGTTATTACTAGATAGGTTTCTTCTAAACCTATATACAAATGTGTCTTTTTCAAATATCCAAAGGTGTAACAAATTAAATTGTTTTATAATGATGCAGATTTTGTTGCATTTCTTTTCCAGGAGATTCTAAAGTTCTTTGCACAGATGCTGTTATCCTTGCAACATGTACATTCTAAGCAGATTCTCCATCGTGACTTAAAGACACAGAACATACTGCTCGATAAAAAGAAAGAGATCGTCAAGATTGGAGACTTTGGCATTTCAAAGGTCCTCAGTAGCAAGAGCAAGGCATACACGGTTAGTTCCCTTCGATGAGTAAATATTGCACCTATGTGGTGAGGTCTGCCCTTCTTTGGTGGTGTGCAAGCATGGTTAGTTCCCCTTGCTCATTGAGTATGTTAGATGGCTAGAAATTATATTTTTAACTGCTTTGACTTCCAAAGAGATCCAGTATTTTGTAATCATGTTTAGGGTTGCATTAATTTATCAAGTACTTATCAACAGGTAGTTCTAAGCACACATTTCACTTCATCTAATAAATTATGTTTTAATTGCTTCAAAATTTGTGTGTTACAGGTTGTAGGCACCCCATGCTACATTTCTCCTGAACTCTGTGAGGGAAAACCGTATCTTTTTGCTATTGCTAGCTTTGTTGTTTTAATAAATTCTGTGACATGCAACAACTCCGTTGTTACTTTCGGACAAAATAGAAAAGGCCAACAAAAATCTGAATTTAAGAAATAAATATGATATGCATAATATTTAACAAACAAAATGATTAATATATCTTACAGACATATTTAAGACACATAACTCCCCCATAAAAATAACAATCTATCGTTATTGTAGTGTATTGTAGAAAGTCCTTTTTGAAGGCTCTGCTTTCAGCATGAAAAGAACATGAACACAACAATCTTTTCCCAGTTGTTGCTCCTTTCAAAGCCCCACGAGACCCGGTGCACCAGTACTTGAAAAACACAGTTAGAAGAAAGACAAAAACCTGGACAGAAAAATACAGTTCATAAAATCTAATAATCATTCTGCTTTATTGTATGATACTACTAATCCAATATTCCCCAGTTAATAATCTACATTCAGTTTAAAAAAAAAAACCAAATTTACAGACTCAAAAAGATTCAAAAACACAATGGACTCAGACTAACCTGAACAGATTTTTAAGTGACTACACTTTTCTAACAAGTCAGGATTTAACAACACTTCACAGAGGAACACCATATGCAATTTATTTGTGCCTTAAAAATTTGGGACACAACAAAATACATGTATATGTTGTATACGTTTGGATTCCTTAACTATGATTAATAAGTAGTTAGGATTTTTTCCTTAACTATTTTTAGCTACAACCAGAAGAGTGACATATGGGCTCTTGGCTGTGTCTTATATGAGCTGGCCAGTCTGAAGAGAGCATTTGAGGCAGCAGTGAGTTCTTAAGTGTCCTGGTCATTGTCAATTCTGGTCATTGTTTGGTTGATGCCATACCTCTTTATGATGAGATGTGACATCCAGACTACTTATTTGTCTGCTTTCCTTCTTTCTTCCTTCTGTGCTTCTTTTTTGTTCATCAACATTTATTTTGAAAGCCCATAAAATAGTTCTCTTCAGTTAACAGTTTCACATCCACTTACTTATTTTTTTTATTATTAATATTCATGTTCATTATGGTTTGAAGTTTTATAAAAACAATATTAATAAGATATTTTATACTTTCCATTGCTTCAGATTTTTTTTTAGATGTACAAAGTTTCTGGTTTTAAAATTCATTAACATCAGCCTCATTTTTAAGATATGCTTAGAGTGAATTTACTGTTGCTGTACATTGGTTTCTTAAGATATAGTTTCTTATCTGTGCTATCGCGAATCATATTAGGAAATTTTTCAAGTTGCCTTCCTGTAAACAGCAGTATCAGACTATGCTTTCAGAACTTGCCAGCCTTGATTTTAAAGATTATGCGTGGGACGTTCTCACCAATCTCAGACCAGTACAGTGAGGAGCTGCGGTCACTGATCTTAAGCATGCTGCATTTAGACCCTGCACGTCGACCTCACATCAACCAGATCATGGCCTGTCCTATAATTATCAATGCTCTCATTAATCTTCACACAGACACAGGCAAGGTTGCATGTGTAAGGTGAGGATCTTTAGTTTGGTATTCATGATCTGAAGTTATATCATGAGATAAAAATAAAGGTTGCTATAGCTCCTAATAACAAAATCTCATTTGTGCTTTCTGAAATAATGAGTGTAAATCTGTAAAAGCATGTCAGTGTGAAATTGCTTTTTTTCTGTCCTTTTAACTGTTCCCTTTATCAATGTCCTACAAACTCTAATGTGTCCAGGATATACCTTCATTTCTTTGGGGGAAAAAAAGCCGAACAGCAAAAAAGAGGCAGTTTTATGTGTGCAGAATAAATTTATACTTTTTTTCATTTTTCAAGAAACCACCACAATTATTATTCAAAATTAAATATCATAGCACTTCTTTCTTCCTTTAGTTTCTTTCTTTTAATCTGTTTTTATGAAAATCTTTGGGGCTGACTGCTATGTACATATCTTAATAACTTTAGACTTACTGACAAACCTTGCCTAGAGAAAACCTAATGTCATGAGACTTGCAAATACGAAGTCAGGGAAGGAAAATGATGTCATGTTTTCAGAGTACACCGGCCTCTTTCAAACTTGCCTGGAAGCAGCAGAAGCAGAACCTCAGTGCGTGGTGTGGGCCTGGCTCGAGGTAAGACTCTTTTTCTATCATGATCTTTGAAAAGGTTTAAGTAATAATAATCTTTAGTGCTGTCAAGTAGAAAAATGTCATTGTATGTAAATGTGGTGATTTAAAAAAAAAAAATAGTTCTTGCACGCAAAACACTCAGTTTTGGTTAGTTCACTTCGTGTGGTTAAAACTGACATTCCAAAAATATACAATATTCACTTCTGGTTTAGTAAACCCATCTTCCCATAGATCATGATTGCTCTTTCTGTGATCAAGTATAGTTATTGCTGAGAAGCCCTCCTAGAGGGGATAATGATTGTTTTAGTGGTTTTTTTTATTTATTTATTTATTTTGTTTTTGCTGCGCAATGAGCATTCTTCCGAATGGATACCTGCACATTACAAATGGACATCATCATCATCATCATCATCATCATCATCATGGAAAATTTCCCAGTTTCATTACATGTTATCACAGATGGGATGGTTGGTAAGCCTCGAGCTCTCAGCTCTGTGTTGTGCTGGGGTGGAGGCCTGACACAACCTACACGTCTGCCTCTACCTTCTCCTGACACTCAAGTGGTCCAGGTTGCAGCAGGTCGCACTCAGAGGGCTGCTGTTACAAAGCATGGTCGCCTTTTTGTTTGGGAGGTTAGATGTATGCAAAATCCATCTCAAGATTGTCTTCATTGAATTGTCTTTTGAATTAGAAAGGAGGCAAGAGGCAAATTAGGCTGGTTACAAAAAAAAAACTTTAACAATGCAGAAAATCACTTTAACTTGACAAAAAGATTTTTCCCCCTTCTGTGGTAGTTTTTAGGCCACTCAATAAAATAAAAGCTTGACCTATTAGAAGACTCATGAAGGAACTAATTTCTGTTTCTGTCATGTATTTTATTGATGTTGTTTCATATTATAAGCTTTTCTGTTCAATTACATTCTGCACATATTAAGATTTTTTATTTAAATTAACTTTCATTGAAATGAGAAACCAGAGAAAATACTCCACCCAAATTAGAAAAAATATGTATATTAAAAAAATATGTATATTAAAAGCCAGTTGGCATGGGAGGAGAGATTGCATTGCCTGGAGCACTGGACAGTGGTCACTCAGCTTTAATGCCACGGTATCTGGAGGGCCAGGCAGCAGTCACCATACAGCATGTGGCATGTGGAGACTTGTTCACTGCTTGCCTCACAGGTAAAACCTCAAATACCTCATCTCAGCAGTTTTCCTTTATCACTACCACAGAAGACTTGGTGTTTCTTTCATATTATTTCCACCTCTACAGCTTTAAGATGGATTTAGTTTGAGTTTTCCAAAAGGGGGAGATGCCATATACACCAATGTCTGGTTGAAACAATGGTTGATGTTTCCTTCCAAATGTTACTCTCTTGCATAGTCATTAGTTGGAACGTGGCTCCCCACAGCAGTAGTTCTTTACACAAGAAACATTGTACAACAGGCAATAGGCATTTTGTATATGTTATATGACAACTGCTCTTCCTGTGCACAAGAGTCATCAGGCCAAATGCTCCTTGCATTTATTTTTTATTTTCTTTTTATTATTAATCTGCTCTTAGACAGGGGCATCTTAATGACTTATGGCAGTGGGGTACACGGATGTCTTGGACATGGAAATTACAGCGATGTGACACAGGTATACAGATACAATGGTTCTTTTCTCGCTGATTAGCTGCTTCATCCTCTTGACACAAATTGTTATTTTTTCATGAACTTTGTTTTTAATTATGTCCTTTTTTTATTTGTTGATTGATGCTTAAACAAGAGATTGGTAAATTAGTAAACAGTTTACAAGTTTAGGCAGAATTTTACATGTCATTTGCAGGCTAAGATTGTAGAAGCGCTCCTTGGCTATGAAGTAGTACAAGTGTCTTGTGGAGCCTCTCATGTGCTGGCTGTCACAAATGAGCATGAAATATTTGCTTGGGGGCGTGGAGATAATGGTAAGTAGTTTCACTGTTGTCAGGAATGTTTTTCCACTGAATACTAAATTTATTAGCCCCATAGTGATATATTCCTGTTCATTGTTTATTCTTCAGAATGTTGTGAACTCCAAGAAGCTGTCAAAACGTAGTTAAGACTGATTCATATTTTTAAAATAATGAACAGCTTGAATTATAAGACTGAGAAGTTAAAAAAATGACCTTTGGAAAAGACAAAATATGATGGCCTTGACCTGTTTGTTTATGCAATATGTTTAGCAGAATTGCCTTTATTTGTGAAAGTTTCTAGAGGAATAGATGACTGTACTAATGTTTCATATTCATGGATGATTGAGCAGGTCGCCTTGGGCTTGGTAACGAAGAATCTTCACCATCCCCACAACCAGTGGCAGTTCCAGATGATGTGCGCCCTTGCTCTGTCCACTGTGGAGTTGACTGCTCAGTCATCAGGACACTAGATGGAGCACTGCTTTGTTGTGGAAGCAATCGGTTTGTCCCAAATCCATTGTTCCTTTCATACCTTGTTAAAAGAAGTTAAATATGTTTCTTCAGAAAAGTTAAAAGGCCTAACAGACATTAACCTAATTGTGTAACATTGCACTTGCATTTCATTGTCATTTAACTTCTGGTTTTCATTAAATTTTGACTTTGTGCATGCCTGTCAGGAATAACAAGCTTGCATTGGACCAGATCACTGCAGAAGGTGTGCTGGAGCGACTGGTGGAGGAGGTGCATGTCTTGACTCCTGTTGCTTCAGCCCCCATCAGCAACATGCAGGTCCAAGGTGTAGCTGTGGGTACATCCCACACTGCTGTTGTTAATGGTGAGCTACAGTCTCCCACAATATTGCCTATTGCCTACACAGGCATAATTACTTAAAACCTATGCAATTTTTAAATAATAAGCCAAGAAAAAAGTTAAATTCAAAAAGTTTAAAGGCTGAACAAAAGATTAGAAATAAAAAACTGAAGTGTAGAATACTGTGAACCATTCACAAGTAGCAATGACCAGTTTAAGCATAAAGTGATTACAAGATTGCCACACTAACATTGTCTTCGTGGCCTTTTCCCAGCATACCTGTCTCAGCTACCGACACTTTACCATTTGAAATGGTCTCTTCAGTCTGCTTGTGCTACCCTCCTTTCTGTGTCATTCTGATGATGAAAGAAATTCAGCAGAGCTCCTTCACCTCCTTCACTGCTTAAAATTCTCTGCCCCTTTCTCTTTTAACTACTTCTGTGTTCAAAGCCTACAAATCCAGCCTCAAAACCCTTGAAATATCTGGAATAAGCAAACATGCTGTTCTGCTCACTCCTTAGTTCTTCCTTTGCATTCATACTTGCCATGGTGTAATCTGTGTTTTTGTTATATGGTTGACTGCTGCAGAACTCTGCTGCGCGTCTGGTGCTTAGAGCAAGCAAACGGGACCATGTCACTCCTCTACGTTTTCTACACAGGCTACCCATCCGTTCTCGCATTCAGTACAAACTGTCTGTGCTGTGTTTTAATTTCTTTGCTGGCTCCTGTCCTGACTATTTCTCTGAACTTCTCATCCCTTACTCTCTGTCCAGACAACTACGCTCTTCGTCTGACGACCGTATCCTAACTGTTCCTGTCACCAGAACAACATATGGTCACAGGACTTTTGGCTACTGTGCTGCAAAACAATGGAACTCTCTTCCTTTCCATATCCGCCACCTACCTACAACTGAATCTTTCAAATCTGCACTGAAAACGCACCTCTTCCTTGAGCATTACTCCTAACACAGTCCACACAATGCTAGTCCTTCTTAACCCCGCCCCCTTCCCTCTTGCTACTCTACCCATCTTTCTCACAGAATCACTATATTTCTCTGTTCCTGTTACTTGATGCCTTTTGTTTTCTGTTTTGTCAGTACTGTCGTTTTCTTTCGTCCCCTTTGTTCTGTATCTACTTAGTCCACGTCTCTTCCTCGTTTTAAGCGCTAAGAGCATGCTCTCTATGAGTGTGAATATGTGCTATAAAAATCTTCACTATTATTATTATTATTATAGTTTGTAGTTTTTTGCATGCACCACATTGAGCTCACATTCATACAGGGAAATACACTTTACACACCCAATTTATGATTATTATTTTATGTAACTCTAGACTTATCAAAATGCTTACGAGTGCTAACTTCAAATAAATAAACGGCTCTCCTATCACCCAACACAATGGACTCTATGACATTTTATACACTGATTTGAAGGCATCTAAAACTCTTACTATCACAGCATATTCATGGGATAAGAAAGCAACTTATGCAATAGTTATGTGGGACCTTCTCTGCATATGCTTTTGATTTAAGCAAGCTTCTAGTCTCTTAGCAATGGCTTAGTGTGTGTCATTGTGGTGTTGCAGCAGAAGGCAAGTGCTATACCTTTGGCTCCAACCAGTTTAGACAGCTGGGGTTTGACAAGGAGTCACAAGACCGCAGGCCTGGGCTGTTGCGAGCCCTTACTTCCTATAGTATCACTACTGTTGCATGTGGGGATACCTTTACAGTGGCTGTGACAGATGGTATGTATTCAGGGGATTTTGAGTTTATGATTCAAAAAGTGACTTACAAATAGTCACTGTTTACCATAGCACTATGCTCTTTTTGGAACCTTTAAACAAGGGTGGGCAAAGCTTTCTTTTTTGCGGGTTGTTCTCAATATTCTACACTATGCGGCGGGCAGTTAAAATACCAAAACCTCACGCCAGGTGACTAGTTATAATGGATTGGACAACATATGACCATATAATGGCATTCACTTACTGAATTTATTGTGTAAAGTGAAGCTGTTTGAATTTGGTTACAATAAAAGTTTAAAACCAGCCTTTCCTTTGAAGGCAGCCACCCCCAATGCTCTCTAACGACTACATCGGACATGTCAGCCACGTTATTTATCTTTGTACCTTGTCTATGTTAGAATATTACGTACTGCTGATTTCTAACGGTGTTGTACTTGATAAATTTGTATCACATTAACCTAGGCTGAAAAAAAAAAAAAATCAAAACAAGTGCACTTCATATTCTGGCAGACAGGGCAGTCCAAAGATGTTTGCGGGCCATACTTTGCCCAGCACTGCTTTAAAGTATTCATTTAAAAATTGTAGTTTTATGACTATGTTTGTTCACTTTATAAATTAATTCTTGTACAGTTTTGAACATGATGATTTACAATCATGGAGATTATTTTCATACAAAGGGAGAAATTATCATTTGCAGCTGGGGATATTTTTTCGTGGGGTAAAAGTGCTCGAGGAAGACTTGGGCGTCCAGATGATGAGCCTGGAGTACCTAAAAAAGTTGCCATTAATGGGGAAGATCCCTTCAGCATTGTGTCCGTTTCTTGCAGTCATGGTAACACACTGGTGGCAATCAGACGTAAGTTGTATTGGTTTTTAATTTGCAGGTGATTGACCATGATACAGTTGCAGCCTTTTATTCTGTAGTAAATATTTCTTCTTGATCAGAGGTATTATTTAGAGGTATTAGTTTAAGGAAAAGTGTATTTTTCAATGGATGCTTTCAATAATTTTAATACACCACATTTTATATCAATAAAGTTTACTTTTTTCACGTGTTTCAGCGATACTTCGATCTGGCAGCCCTATTGAATAGAAGATTACACATTTAAAAAAGAACTCTTTTCTTACTATAATCATCACTTTATCCACTGAATGGGCACAGTTGTCTAAGACAGGTTTGATGGTTTAATGGACAGGTTTGATGAACTTAAAACTTGAAGGGAGTTGAAACCATATAAAACAGAAGAGAGCTGTCAAGTGTGGGTTCATGATATGATTATACCATCTGTTTTCAACCAGATACCACTGGATGTGAAAGATGTTCTTACAGCATTTCTGTGATTCTGCTTTATATGTATGCATAATGCTAAAAACATGATTTTAAATATGTTCACTAATGCTTTAAACCTTTAAGCCCTACACATTTTTGAAATTACTGCTGCTGTTTACAAATGTACTAGTCCTATGATTTTGTTATTTACTGCTGTTAATGGACTCTTTTTTTTGTCCAAGACAGTTGTAAAACTTTTTTGTAATTTGTATATTTTTATTATGTAAGAAAGTAGCTAAACAAAATAAGTTATGTTTGAGTTTCTGATCTGCTCACTTCCGTCCAACACATATGAAGGTTGTTTTATGAAGGGAGATTTTTTTTTTTTTGGTGTTTATGCGGAATTTTACAGCTGTTAATGTCAGTTTATCATTCATTTGATTAGACACAAGGGAGAAATAATTTTCTCCAGTCTCCATAGAAACCACAGCAGTTTTGTGTTCTGGGACAGATTGTAAAAAGGTATTGAATGTTCTGAGTTGTTTACTCTTACGATTGGACATTTTGTTGACCACTGATAACTCCCCAAAATTATGGGGATTTTTTACATTTTATTTTTTACTGGAGATGAAAGCAGTCTTTAGTGAAGGAACTCATGGAGTTTGATATGCTCCCAAGTTATACTACATGACTGAAAGTCTATCCACATGTTGACCAACAAAAATGTATCCATTCATTTTATGTCTTAATGTGACTAAAGAAATTATTTGTACAAATAGGGATTGTGAAAATCGGAACTCATGCAGTCTCAGGGGCCAAGTGCTAGCTCAAATGGACAACGATCAAAATCCTGAAGAGCAGGTGATATGTTTTATTTCCTACATGTTGGTGTCTGCCCATAAGTTGAGTGCACACATCCCAGAATTCACTGTGCTGTCTTTCTGGACTTGACTGGAGTCCACATGCCTGCCACGGTCGTCCTGTGCAGTACTCTCAACCCCACCTCCTCCACAGGCAGCTGGGTCTCTGGTGTGGCCTCATGGCCAACGGCCAAGTTATCCGAGATGATGAAATCTCCAACTTCCCACTACGTGGAATGGAACAGAACCTTTTACATCAATAAATGTATAGACATCCTTCTCTTCTGGCGTGTATGAATGTTCCCTGTACATATGGACCTACATATCATGCTTACATTGGAATGTATGCATATGTATCCACACATACACACCTCTCTTTTACTTTTACCCTCTCCCTGTCTCTTGTGATACCATTAATCTAAATCCTCTTTCACACATACAAAATGTTTTCTTTTAATATCATGAAGGTTTTGGAGTTAAGGTGGTCATCATCAGTGCATGGTCAGAGAATTATCAAATTTTGGCTCCACCCCCTTCACCTAACCAAGACAAGGAATGCATAATCAAAAGGCAGATCTAGATGTGGCAACAATGTTTCCTACTTAATATAAAAAGATTGGATTAAACATTCCATTGTTAACTTGTTCTGCTAATAATAACTTTGAAAACACTTCTGAAACTATGTGGCAACTCATCCATTTTACCTTATGTGAATAAACAAGTCGATTATTGTCTTTAGTGATTTCCTCAAACATTTCCTGCAGGATTCGATCTGTCTCTCTCCTGCTTGTTTGCTTTGCATTCCTTGTGCCATAGTCCCACATAAAACACCCGGTCATGCCAAGATGGAAACAAAGGGTCTGAAAAATAAAAACAAAACAGACCCTCTGAATGACAAAGTTATCTTGAAGTTATCTTTTCAGTACTAAGATTTTGTTTACTTCCATCTTAAGATCACCATGACTTTATAGATGATTAAAGGCAAAAATAGAACTGCAATTTATTCAGGCTTAAGCTTTGTTACCGGGTCTCCGGTGACAGGATGTGGGTAAATCAAAGGATGGATGACTTGATAGTGATGGTCTGTACGCCACAGCCTTTCCCAGCGAGCACGTGTCTCTTCTGACAAGCTTTCCACTAGTTCCTTCAAGGGGACAAATGCTGAAAACAATAATGAAAATTATAGTACTTGCTGCTGTGTTAACATCTCAGATAATTTACACATCTATGCTATGTCCAAAATATATGTGAGTAAAACTTCCACACCATTTTAGAAAACGTCTAGTAACTGTCATAGCAGACATAGTAGTGTATTAGTGTGGATAGCCAAGTAGTTAACACATTGCCACCCTATGACCAAAAGGTTAGAGGATGCCTTCACCTTTAACCTGACTGACTTGCATTTAACACTAGGATCTGCAGCATCCATGAATATTACTAGTTACTTTAACATTCAGTGTATTTGAATTTCGACAGTTAAGCAATGTGAGCTGGTCTTCTTTGGTCATGTGACCCGGCATGACACCTTGCCAAAGACTATCCTCCAAGGCACCTTGGAGGGTAGTCGATGCCACGGTGGCTGAAGAAAGAACTGGCTTACAAATGTCAAAGACTGGACTGGTCTTAAGCCCTACTTTCGCCCAAAATAGGCAAGAGTGGCAGGCCCTGTCAGCTGCCGTGTCTATCCATGTGCTCCCCCCGACGACAGGTGCCAGTTGAGGGACGATGAACTGTATTTGAATTTATTAAAGGGCAGTTTCTCCACAGCCAACATTTCTTGTCTCATTTTATAGAAACAAAAATTGGAAGGTGACTTTGATTGTAAATATATTTTTAATTGATAATTAAGCTTAGGATGCTCTAGCTGACACAATCTAACACTACATATAATTACACATATTAATCCTCTTGGTTCAAAATAAAAATATAACATTACAATGACTGGCTTATAACTGAAGATTGCGAAGACGACAGTGGGTGAAGTTTGTTTTTTATTATTGCTGCTCTGAGATAAACATTAAAACAAGAAACCTACACATTTTTGGAAAAGAGAAAACTTGAACTTTGCAATAAAAAGTAATGAAAATCGCCTTGCCCGTGCTACCCGGCAAAGAGGGTTAAATACATCTAATTTGACATGTGGGTGTCCATTTATATATATAAATATAATTATCACCTGAGAAGAGGCTGGAAGATTTGAATGAGTAAGGAAAGAGATGCACAAAGAAGAATATGTTAGAAGTGGAAATAAATGTATGATCCCTGCTGATGATGATCATACTGGCAGTGTTGTTAATAATAGTGTTTATTTGGAATCCTGTCTTGTTTTACTAGTCCACCACTAATATGAATGTACAGTACAAATCCAAGATATTTAAGTGAGTTCCAGATAGAGATGTTCTTTTTTTTCTTTACCTGTATTCCCATTCTTTGGAACTGCAACCATATGATAAAGAGCATAGCTGAAAGGTTTTTCCATGAAGCTTCCATCAATATGCCATCCTGTGCGACCCACGTTCGTACAGCCTTCTTCTTCGCAATTTGACACTCGGAAAACATCCGGGTGTGGCGATTTGGGGTGCTTGTAGAACGTCGACTCCAGCACCCCAAACCACCGTGAAATTTCCACGTGCCTGTCTGCGCTAATGACACCTTGATTTTTGAAGATAAGCAGTCGATGTTTGTGAACATCCTTCTTTATCTGCTGAATGATTTGATCAGGAACATGCTGCTTTAGATCTATCCCTCGGACTTCGACTCCAATTGGTGCTGGATTGTATTGCATACTGCCAGCAAACTGCGAACTTTTGCTTGAAAGACTAAATTTCCTACAGTAAGGACTACTATGCAGTTTGGACTGGTGTTTTGAAAACATCGATATGTAAATATCACAGGCCAAAAAATGTTTTGTTTTAAGAGTGAAGTTTAATGCATTACTGGCACGCAAGCATTGCGTAAACAACATTAAAGCATATTTAAATTAGATCATAAAACAGTGATCGATGTTGTCAAGCACAAGCCGCAACTCAAGGTAAACAAGTCGAAATTTTCTGTATACGTTATTTTTCAGATCCGAAGATGGATGAGTGATGCATTTAGTATCGATACGTTTGTTTAAAATAATCATCTGAAATATTCTTACATTACACCAGTGTTCACATTTCAAAATTATTGATGCTTGAAATTTTCAAACGACCTTTGAAAACGGGGATCAAACGTTACGACCAGAGCAGACAGCATTTGTTTCAGACAACTCAGGAATATGAGTTTATGAGAACAAATCATTATAAACATTAGATGTGTTGCAAACTTGAAGCTTTTACAGTAGCACCTCTACATATATACGAGTTTGATCCGTTCCGCAACCGAGCTCTAGTGTAAAAAAAACTCGTATATTAAAACTATTTATCCCATATAAAATAAAGGAAATCGAATTAATGCATTTCAACCCTCCCATAACAACACAATTTATAATTATGTAAATACATAGTATTCAGAACTCGGTAGAGTAAATATTAATGGAATAATAACATATATATTAAATATAGATAGTAAAATAATAAAGAATATGTTATATTTATCAATCTGACCTTGGAGGAGATGAAGACTGTCGATAACGGAGGTGGGCAGATGACGGGGGAGGAGGATCGAGGGTTGGTGGTTGGTTGTGTTTAACGCCGTGCCAGCAACTAATTAAAGGCTATCTCACGGCGAGAAAAGTAATCTTGCTTTAAAATGTTTAGGGACAGAAACCCCTAAGTGATATAACCATAACATCTTTAAAAAAAAACAACACAAGAAGCAGGAAGAACATAAAAGAGTGAGTAACGCTGTGTAAAAAAAAAAAGAAAAAAAGGGGGTGTTGTGAACCAAAAATTAAGCCACCAATTAACAAACCACAAACTATCAAGGCATAAAAAGCTTAAAATCTAGTGGTAAAGCCCTATCCTCCTTAAAAAAGTGAAAATAGCTGCCGATGGGACGGACCTAAACAAATAAAACAAGGAGCCTGCGGTTAAAAAAAAAAAAAAAAAAAACTGCTGGCGTATATACTCTAGAGTCCAGGACTAATTAAAACATATGCATGTACAAAATTAAAAATTTCTTGACACCAAGCCTGAGCAAGGACAAACTGGTGGTGGTTCACCTTGTAGGAGCTGGTGTGACTGCGTGGAATAGGTGTGTCCTAACCTTAATCTGGTAAGAACTATACCTCCTCCCGCCACACAGGACGCCATGAAGGGAGGCGATCTGAAAGAGAGGAAAGGGTGGCATATGTAACTTAGTTTGGCACAGAGTGTCCCAGTGGCGTTGCCACATGCAGGAACTGAACATGGGCCGAGAGGATAGATTTGCAGTCTGCTGATACCAATGAGGGTAATTTACCAGGAGACTGACATGCACCCTTGGCGGCCTGGTCCGCTCCAACACTGCTTGGGATACCAGCATGGCCAGGAGCCCAGATGAAAACAATGTCTTTTTTTCGTCGGAGTAGAACTACATGTATAGTGTGAATCTGAACCACGAGGGGGTGGTCAAAACGTTGGGAGAGAAGGGCTTGGAGAGCAGATAACGAGTCTGAGATGATCAAGAAGTTTTGCTCCGAAGAGCGGTGAACATGCTGCAAGGCTAGCAAGATGGGAGGAAGTTCCGCAGAAAAAATGGAGCAGCCATCGGGCAGAAAAAGCCAGCTGTTGCGGTTGGCAGGACGGAACGGCTGCTGCAGCTACACGGCCACCGTTCGGGACTTTGGAGCCATCTGTAAAGATAGAACAGAATCCAGGATAGTCCGAGAGTAGTTCTTGAAAGCGCTGGAGAAAGATGAGGTCACAGGTGTCACCTTTCTTAAAAGCTGAAAGATCGAGACGGATCTCTGGAACAGGAAGAGTCCAAGGAGGATCGAGCTGGCAGTAGAGGGAGAGTCTCTACCTGCTGAATATCTACTCCGGCTGCTTAATTGTAAAAATTAAGTGAGGTGCAACACGGAGTGATACTGGTTTTTGCTCCTTGGTACGAATGGCATACAGGGCAGCACGCTGTGGGCTGTGGCCCGAAAACAGGACGATAAGCAGGGTTTCCAGGATGAGCTTTTAAGCGACAGACATATAGGATAGTATGAGTTTCAGACGACGGGGAGAAAGTGGAGGCTCACCAGCTTCTGTGTAGAAACTTTGTACAGGAGTGGTACTGAAGGCACCCGAACAGATGCAGAGCCCTTGATGGTGAATAGGATCAAGAATTTTGAGATAGGACTCTCGAGCAGAGCCATAGATGATGGATCCATAGTCTAGCTTGGAGCAGACCAGGGCACAGTACATGCGAAATTTGAAGCCATTTTCTGTCACCCACTTCTGCACAGCGTTGACGCACAGCTGAAGCCGGCGTTCGAGACACGGTAGGGATCGGCCTCGGATGCAGAGAGCAAAGTCGTCTACATACAGCGAGGCCGTCAAACATGGACAAATAGATTTCAAAATAGAATCTATTTTAATGTTAAAAAGAGTAGGTGATAGTATGCTACCCTGTGTGACGTCCATTTCCTATTCCTGGCCATAAGGGTTAGAAACAGAAGATATACCTGATATATATATTTTTTTTTGCTCTGGTCACCCCTCCCTTGAGTTCCCCCCCCTGCCTCTTTTGTCCTCATCGTCGTCCATCCTGAGCAGAGCATGTTATGAGTGGACCAGTATGCACATCACAGTATTATGCATGCAATATTGTTGCTGGATTAGGCAAAAAAGGATTTCAATACTTCTTGATCACTACATGGTAGGTACATGTGCATATTATCAGAACAAAGGTTGAATGTAATAAACAGCTATATATTACATTCAGGACAAACCAAAAGAAAAATTCTTTTACATCGGATTTATTTTCAGTCATAATTGAAGCCGTTCCTCTCTCATCAGTTCGTCTCTGACTTCGGTGAGCGCAAGGCCCAGCAGGTTTTTCCCTTGCCATGTCGATTGATCCCATGCAAGTGGGTTGTCCTCGGACAAACCTATTCCCCAGATCGTGTCGACTGGACTGGCCTCAACCAATGTGCGCGGGTGAGTGGCGAACAGAATGGACTTCAGGGCGTCATTTCCTGAGAACTGCAAAGGACAGATCCGCAAGTGCTTAATACTAGTCTTAGATCACTTAATTGATTCAATGATGCTTATAATGGCGAGAGGGCAGATCGAAGGGCGACAAGAAAACGGAATTAGAAGAGGATGAAGGCAGGATTTATCTTTGTGGGTTTTTTTCAGTCTGGGCTAGGGACATTTTTCTAAACTGAAAAGCACGGACGAGAGGCAGACAGAAAGGCAGGAATGAAGAAGGTAAAGACACTATCTTTTATTAGACCCCCAGAGTTCAACTTAAAAATGCTTTATTTTTTTATTCGTCTTCACCTTTGCCCTGTTTCCTCTTTTCACGATGTTAAAACACTCCCTTGTCCAAGTTGCACCGTCGAAGTTCTTCACTTTTCGCCCCAAAGATTTTTGAACTCGTGGATCCTTGCTTGTCAGTATTTTTTCGGCTACGGCGTGGTCCCCGAATAAAACTGTAATAGAACAGATGAATTTAATTGTGCCCTATGGTAAGTAGTTTGTCGTTCATACTATTTGCTCATAAGATATTCAATGAACAATTACAACTTGCTGGAAATACATGTACAGTGGCGTAGGAACCGAAAGGAGGGAAAAGGGCAACCGCCCCCCACAAAAAAGATACTGAGGAGGCAAGAATGTGAACGTCCCTCACAGTCAGCATGGAATTTGCCCCCCACCCCCCGCAAAAAAAGAAACAAAAACGCTTAGCATCTTCCTACGCCACCGATGTATCCAAGTCCTGGCATAATAAAGTGAAAAACTCCAAGTACCGTGAATTCATTATTTTCCTCTCATAAATTTCTCCTTCACTTACCTGCTTTTTGATGCATCATGAACTGCTCTGCACAGTTATACAACTGTCCGTCGACTGAGAAGGTTGCTTTGTGCCACTGACTGAAAGGAGAATCCCTGCGCCAAAAGAACTCGAAGTTTTTCTTCGCTTGCTCTAGACTCACAGCTTTACTCTCCGTCGGCCATGACGCGTCGTCTGCTTGGGCCATGCTAAAAATTCGGATCGGGATTGAGACGGTTGCTTTCCGCCGGTGGGAAGTAATGCAGGAAAATGTTTGGACTCTGAAGTTTAATAATAGAATGATATAGTATAATCAAAGACTAGCCTGCCAGGGTAGGATCACTGCTTCAGCGCGGTTCTGACATAAAGTAAAATCTGTAAAGCATAAAAAAAGGAATCGACCAACATTTCGCAACACCAGGCAATGCAGTGTCAGCACGGATGTGTATACAAGCGCAGTACTCGCTGTGAGTCACAGCTGAATATAGCTCCAACGACCTTCTCCACGAACCAGTCAATTTACCTTCAAAGGAAATATTCCCCCTCTCAAAAAAAACAGAAGAGAGAGAAGAATTTCTTTGAGAAAGCAATTAAGTTTACTATGTGTTGACCAGCAGGAATAGGTGAGTGATTTAAGATGCTAACTACGAAGAGAGGGAAAACCCAATTCTGAAAATAGTAGCTGAGACGATCTATATATATATATAGAAACTTTCGAACTTGCTCATACTTCAGTTGTCTGTTTTGTAGTGTAGTGCTCGCTGTGTAGAACAATTAAGTGGGGTATGTTTGAATTAAGTAAATATGTGTCTATTAGCCAACTTTCTGAGAAAAGATAATATATTAATGGTTCGTATATATGCTCTTTACTTGACCAGATAGGTGTGTGTGTGTGTGTGTGCGAGTGCGCGCGTGTGTGTGTGTGTGTGTGTTTAAGATGCGAGTGTCTAGTTGGGGGGAGGTGACATAACATACAACGATTATAATCTAGTGAGTCAACGGTTAAGAAATCATTTT
Organism: Marisa cornuarietis; assembly: GCA_004794655.1. Classification (NCBI taxonomy): domain Eukaryota; kingdom Metazoa; phylum Mollusca; class Gastropoda; order Architaenioglossa; family Ampullariidae; genus Marisa; species Marisa cornuarietis. The sequence continues at coordinate 3,582,174 of SMMW01000614.1, forward strand.
ACTGTCTGGTATACAACAGCATATAAAGATGGCATCCAGTAATGAAAACCAGTCTACTAAACATAAAGTAATTAAAGGCAAACATGGAGAAACATCACGAGCCAGTAAAGCGCAGGAAGAAAAGTTTGTGTTCTTCTATGGTAAGAACTCTCCCTTTAGCCAGCATTTTGCAGTGGACTTTGAAATCGATGGGATCACTTACAACTGTGCAGAACAGTACATGATGCATCAGAAAGCAGGTATGCAAATGGAAAACGGGACAGACTGAAACTATTATCCTAATATTATTTTAATGAAGTTTGTAAACATGTTATGTGCAAGAAGTTAGATGAATCTGTTGCTTGTTTTTATGTTTACAATAATTTTAAAATGCCTCCTCCTCCTCTTCTACCTCCTCCTCCTCCTCTTCTACCTCCTCCTCCTCATCATCATCATATCATATCACTTCAACAAATATTTTATTTGATTTATGTACTTTGTCAGAAACGACGATGCTTATTAAACTGAGTGTATTGTATTGCCAGGATAGTTGGGCGGTGGTTAATTAATTATATCTTTGCTGACAAGAAAGGTTGCTTAAAAAGGAAGTCTTGTTAAACATAGACGAAGATGTTGCAGTGATGTTTAGAGACAACGAAATGGCCCAGAAAATCATGGAAACCAAGAACCCAGCAGAGCAAAAGAGGTTTGGGCGCAAGGTGCGAAACTTTGACAAAGAGATCTGGGCTAAAAAGGCTCCTGGAGTGGTCAAGCGAGCCAGCAATGCCAAGGTCTGTGTTCTTAAGAAATGTTTTATTTCAGGCGTGACTTACGATATTAGCGCTACATTATGTGTCATTATCGTGCTCCTCCTCCTCCACATCATCATCATCATCGTCATCAGCAGCAGAACCACCACCACCAGCAGCAGCAGCAGCAGCAGCATCTCATTTCCTCGTCAGCAACAGCGCGTGCACGGATTTACATGTCTCAAGTACACGTACATCCTTGGCAGTATATCCTTACCTTGGCTTTTTGTTGTGGTCGTTATTTTTCTGGTGAGCACAGTTCCTGATTTTCTTGCTCCTGTCCCAAACATACAGCTTTCAAAGCCTCATGGAAAATGCGGGATGTCCCGGACGAACACTCTTGGAAGCTATTTTCTCATGAATCTCATTGTTGTTTCTGCTTACCCTGTATTTCGAGGGCTTTCATTTACTTCTACTACTAATGAAGATGATGATTTTAAATGTTATACTTGCAATATATAACTTCGATTATTTTTCAAAGCAGAGATCATTGCCGGTATTCTCTGTTGTCTGTTGCAGTTCTCTCAAAACAAACACCTTCTTCAGCAGCTGCTTAGCACTTGCCCTAATACTCTGGCTGAGGCGAGTCCACGTGATCGTTTGTGGGGCATAGGGTTGGGAGCATCGAACCCCAAGGCAAAGGACCGCAGGCAGTGGAGAGGCAAAAACCTGCTGGGCCAGATCCTCACAGAAGTGAGGGAGGAACTAATGAAGGAGGAAGAGGAAGACGATGAGAATGCCTAAGGGACGAAGTCAATCCTTTTCTTCGACACGTATTGGATTGTGGTTATGGCCCTTTAAATTGTGATTGGTGCTATAATAATTATTATTTATACGTGTTCTTTTGACGTGAACAACTGCCTGTTAGTAGACATGCATGGAGAAACCGATTTCTAATCACCTTCTAATAATATTTAATTTTTTAAAATTCTTTGTGTGCTATTCAAAATATATTTGTAAAAATTCAAAGTGCAATACGCCGGTATGAGGAAAAATAAGTAGGTGGGGGCTGAAAAAATATTACTAAGATAAAGCGCATGGCAATTTTGGTTATAAATTTGAGTGTTTCAAGACAAATAAAGCTTATTTACACAAGAAAGAAATATATATTTTAATTTTTAGTTTAATAAGCACAACCGCGCAGTGTGTGTGTGTGTGTTAGAGAATGTTACTTGTTGCTCGACATGGCTACTTACGAAGTTAAGAAATTCACCATCAGAAAACAAGCAAAAATAAAAACAAAACATAAAACCGATAGATTCATCTAACTGTTCTTTTTTTTCTCCTTTCTGGTACAACAGTTATAGTGATCACACTGTGTGTGCCTGCATGCACCTGATGATATGTGATGGTGTAGGGGCAAGCAGGCATCGTTAAAATGATCGATGTTGCTATCGCCAGTTCCTTTTCACGTGTTTTCTATCTGGTCGCGCACACATAAGCAAGCCAATGTGAAGCAACAAACGCCTGTATATATATATATATCTATCAGAAACTGTTTACAGACTCAAAATGAACACAGCATAAATACATAGACCATTCGTCGTATACTCCTATATTGTACACGGATTAAGGTAAACGTAACGTGTAGCATTGTGACTAGGCCTCACATGTAGAAGAAAAACAAAATGTATCTTTAGATATAGTTTTTCCCCTCCTCTCTGATTATATATATATATATGACACACACACACACACACACAAACCATATTGATTATTCTGCATGTTGCATTTTCTCTGTCATCTAGCTATCAAACCTCGTCATAAAGTTCCACGGACTTTCTCTCTCTCTCTCTACTAAATGCTACTTGTGCCATTCTTTGTTGGAAATCATTTTTCCCTTCTCGAAGCTCAAGTGCCAAGTCATTTCTCATTACACACGCATAATGTGACATTTCTGTGAAAAGCCACATCACGACATGAGGCATACGACAAGAGCATAAAGGATCGGCATTATTTCTCGGCTGCTATTATATACAGACCCGTGAGACCCCCTTTCAGTCAAGAGGGTACCTCCCTTCACCCTTCGTGCACTGTTCTCTTGGGAGGGATTTACATGCACCACAGGTATGGCGAGAGTTTATTATAACAAGCCGTCGAAAACGATTCTTTCAGAGTCTTCAATGCAGGAGCAGACAAAAGGTAACAGTTTTTTTTCCAGTTCGCCCAGCGTATGATATGAAAACGTTCTGGCAATGCATGAAGTGCAGAGAGCGATTTTTTTTTTTTATTTCCTCTTGAAATCCAGCTTACATTGATCTGAGTCGCTGTTGATCACTTTGCTGTTTCGCTGGGTAGTGGGTTAGCCAGAATGCCAGGAGTCTGGATTGTCTTGATTTTTAAAGAACAAACAAATTGTGAAGACAGAAACTACTTAGCAAGCGAACAAAATAAAGTTAAATTTCTCAAGTCAAAAAAGTACATTCGGGAATTTGCCAAGCCCCTTTGTCGCCGTTTGTGGGAAATTTATGTCGCAAAGAAACACATATCTTCAGGCAGTTTGAATTATTTAGAGCTAGCAGTAGTGGGGGTGATATAAAGGATGCCTTCGTCTAAGAAACTTGGAAACTATATTTCTGTAAAACACAAATGAGATGCACTTTTGTTCTAGTTTGTTTTCCTTCCTCCCTTACCACCCAAGAAAGCAGCGCATTCAGAAACAAAGATAAAGTTCAAGACGAATAGGTCTAGGAATAAACAGGATGTTTTCTTTCTGCCTGTGGCAACAATCACAAAGTGTCGGAAATCCGTGAAATCAGACGTGCCTTTCAAGAAATCACGGTCCATTAGGCATGCAAGGGCAGGTCATTTTCGTGGGCCTGCTGCACATTTCTTTAAACATTCAATTATTTAAACACTTTTAGACCTTAAATCTGTTTAAATAATCAGTTTTATAGAAGCTCAGTGCACAACAATATTTTAGATTCTTTTTTAAAAACTAAAATTGTTTTAAATAGGATAAAACTGTTTAAGGCAGACTTTTGTTCCTGTCAGCACAATTTTTCGTGATGATATTTTTGGATAATTGAAGAAGTCTTGGAGTTTAGTATACTATTCTTTCTTTTGTGAGCTGAGCGTGAAAACGAATTCCTTGTCTTCTCTTATCTTAGAAAAAGAATTGTAACTGTCAATTTTTAAGTTTACACTCGCGCGCACACTCTCTCTCTCTCTCTCTCTCACACACACACACATCTTCACGCATTCACATCAATGTACTTCTTTTTCTCCCTGTACTTTTTTAATTCCATATTTTTTCTCCCCTTCGGTTCCTTTTGATCGTTATAGCCTAACAATAGCATGAATGGTGAAGATAGAACAATACAATCGTTTCTAGGGCATTTTTCTATTCATTTTAGCAGCGCCTAAAATCAATCCAAGGAAAAAAATCATTCTTAAAATGTAATTCACAATCCCCCATCCTAGAAATAATTACTATGTATTTTTTATTTTTTTTCAGTTTGTTTCTTTCGTTTCCTTGTCTTTTTTTAAATTCAAGCTTAGGTCTCAACTGCCGAAAGACCGGCTGTAGATCAAAAGGAAAATGTTTTCTTCAAACTCTTATATCGACTGATCTTTTTCATCTTTTGTTACCACAGAAAATGCTGCCGGTCAGTGTCGCTGCGAATAATTGTAAACAAATGTTTGTGAACATCATTAGTTTCAAGTTCAGTCTCTAGAAACAGCAAGGCTGTCATGTTGTAAAGAAGCAAGCACCGTGAAATAGCCAGCGACATAAGGGACACCCCAGCCACACTCTCACCTCAACAAGCGGAACACTGCATGCTCCCCGCGTTACCTTGGCGACCACGACAGCAGCGACAAGCTGTCCACTGACAAGTACTTGCCGAGCCACCACAGCTCATCATTTTCTTCTTCATCATCAGCATTTTCGTTGAACAACTAATATTTGGAAAAAAAATCCTTGCATTTAAAGTTTAAAGGTGCGCATTAAGCCAAAAATATTGATAACTTCGATAAAGAATAAATAGTTGTAAAATATTCTACATCTACATGCTCTTCCCCGGGTTCTGCAGTCAAATTATTTAACTATTTTCGGATTTTCAGTTTCAAATTGTGTGAGTGTTTTATTAAATTAAACGCTAAATTATTTCAGTTATTCCAATAAATATTCTAGTTTGGAGGCGTTAATGGTATTTTCATAATCTCACGCAATTAAATGAAAAACCGACCATAGCCTGGGCCAACAAGTAGACATACTAATAGTAGTTTTTATGACATTTATTTTAAAAATACATGTGTATACTATATCGAAAGTGAAAAAATACCTCTTTACACAGATGAAATAAATTATCTACTTCTGAAATATGTTACACGCACATCATGTACATCTAATCACATATTCCAGAATTGCCACATAGGTATATTTATCGCACACGACGTTCTCTGGAATATCATTTTCATATCATGGATTTTTTTTTGGGGGGGGGGGGGAATGCCGTCTTTAGAGAGGCAGTGGCAGTTGAGTCACGCGTGCGCATTATGTAAACAGGAACTGCGTTTTGCGGTTGCGCATGCGTGATGGTGATCTGCAAAACATCGATCAACTGATGGGAGTGCCTACAAAACATTTTTCAATTTTAAAAAAAGTGTCTACAGCTGTCTATGTTTAAAACATCTTGAATTCGACTGAGTGCAGGGGTGTCGCCGTTGTTCACGTCAAAACAAAATGGACGCATTTGTTCAACCAGTCTGCATCGTTACCCACTTCTGAATTATATCACTGGGTCGAAATTGAAGACTTTAAACAAAGTCCATGTCACACAAGTGAATATGCAATAGCTTTCGGACCGGAGAAAGTTGTCGTTTGATTTTAGTGTATTTCTTTCTCGGGATAAGTCAATGATATTCTTTTTTCGAATTCAAGCAGGAAATAGAAATGTTCATCCCCACCTTCACGACTGAAACAACCACACACGTACTCAAAGCGAAAGAGCTATAGTTGCACAGAACCGACACAACAGCCGCAAATCTACTTCTACAGACTTGACAGGCGTACAATAATCGGACAAGTCTGAGATGTGGACCACAAGTTTTGATAACCAGACAACCTCAGTTCAAGGCATTGACCAGTTTGCGGCGATAAGCTGCAGTTTGAGAATTCTCACTGAGATAACAAGTACATGTTTGTGATAATTATCTGCAAAACAGGCAGGATCAAAATGAACTCCTTAAATCGGCCTGAACTTAGCTCTGATAAAGATGTGCTTTCTCGTTGAAGTTCTACACCTTCACTTGTAATCTAGCTACCCGACAGAGGAGAAAGTGAATTATTTCTTCCAAAAAGAGTAGTTGTTATGTAAACAATTCATTGTTATTTTTAATACGTAGCGACAGACGTCCATGCAGGCCCTCTGAAGTCCTGAAAGGTGCGCCTCTCTTTTGCAACACCATAAAATTCCTGATGCAGGTACCTCCCAGTTAGGGGGTGTCTGTGCGGAATCGGGACCTGGAGGGGACTTCGGAAGCTCTTCTTTGCCGTGAAGTCCGAGACTGCGGTGCTCTTCCACGGTCGCTGGTGGCAGAAGGGTAATGTCTCAGCGGGGAACTATGAGCCCGCGGTCGCTCCGATCGTCCTGCACCGTTGCTGGGAGTCGAAGTGGTTGTCGGGTGGGTCGTGGAAGACGCTGGCGCCTCGAACAAGGTCTGAGTGGTGGTAGTGCTGCCGCTGCTGGAGGTGTGGGCCAGCAGTGGGTGGCGGGAGCCGCTGGCGAGGGCTTTTCTCGCTCTCTCGCTGAGCATCGTGTTCTCCATCACCACCCTGCCGTGCTCGTCAAGGCTCGGCACCACACCGTACCTCCGGTACAGGTCCCACCGTGTCCGCTCCCGGTCTGTCATTCCTGATTGGCATACACGAACATCATTAATGAACGCATGCAAACAGCTGCACATATTGCACAATGCAAACAGGCACACGATATATAAATACATTTCTCAGTCTGATACATATTACACAACGCAAACAAGCACACTATGATATTTATATATATATATAAGTTTGTACTTTATCTCACTCTCTTCCTTGTCCCATCTTTCTCTTCATTCTCTCTCTCTCTCTCTGTGGAGGGGGGATGGGTGGGATACTACAACTTACCACAATCCGCCCAACCCACCCATTCATGTAGTTTCACGTGTCATTAAGCTTTATTTTTTTACGAAAACTGAGAAACCATCAGTTCATAATTAATTTCAACAAGTCTTTAGATACATCTGCAGCATTTCGAACAACAGTTTCGTTTTTGTTTTTTTACTTTGCGTGAAACTTCTTTACTGAATAAGAAATACGAACATCTCTAATGAAATTTTATTTTCTGCTCCATGAAGCGTGTCAAGGGCTTAGGGCACTGAGAAGCGCTTGTCGTAAACCCGTCAGAGTACAGGGGTGGTAGTATAGCATGTCTGGAAGGAGCGGGATGGGAGGCGAGGGGAAATGGTTGGTCGAGGAACTATAAACACGTGGCAGTCACATTAGGATCAAATTTACATCCGGGTGCTGGTTGATTGTTTCGGTTAATGAAGCGTGTGGTAACGCCCGTGCCACTGATAATGAGTGGGGTTTCTTATGACGACACAAGCTGACATGCTTGAGGCTGGCAGGTACAAAAGGACACATGGTGTACTCTTAAAAACACGCATTCAATCACATATGTAGGTAATGTAAAGAAAGGTACACATACGCACAAAAACATACTTAGGAACACGCATACACGCGCAGGTATGCACATGCAGATAACAAGCGTGAACGTGACGGTAAACAAATCACCTGTGGCAACGCCTATTGGACCTTTTCAGTTCGAAGGTTTACTCTTTCTAGTTCTTTTTTTTTTAATGTCTGTCTTTTTTCTTTTAAGAACATTCGGGGACTAGCTATGAAATCATATCGGTCATGGAGCAGCCTAGTGGATTATTTTCTGCCAGCAGAGCTTAGTGCCAGCGATGAAATCGTATTGGGTCTCACAGTTACTTAACATACTCGTAATCGTGTGCGTAACTCCACCAGACATGAGTCAGCGAATTAATTCTCTGTGTGGTCCATACAAAAACAGAACAGCAACCCCAGGACAAGAGAGAGAGAGAGATAGGTGTGGGAAGAGAGAGAGAGAGACTGATTGTTTAGTAGTGATCTCCTCAACACGAAACCTACGCGGACACTTGAGAGAGGTTTACATTTCGTTCTTAAACTTCCTTCTTTAAAGTGATAACAAAGAGAGATACTGATAACAAAGAGAGATACTAAGAAGAGTAAAGAAAAAGAAAACAGGTAGAAGAAACTCGCTATACCTTTGAGCGTCTGTCGTAACATGCCCCAGCACAGCGCCGCCTGGCTAGTCCGTTTGCTGGCCGATGTTTCCAAGACATGTTGCTTCAGAATGCGCCAACCCCGCTTGGCGTTCCCAACCGTTTGGAGATTAACCTCTTGGATGCTGCTGCTGCTTCTGGGGGTCTCCTCCGACAGGGAGGACTGCTTCCGGAGGCTGAGAAACTTGGTGGTGGAGGTCGTCAAGGACCGCACCTTGGCAGGACTGGGCGTAGCAGGGGGTGGTGGTGTGCCGTAGTCCGGGGAGCCGAAGAGCTGCACCATGGTCTGATGGAAGGTGTCGCTGGCTGAGAACGAGGCAGACTGGCGTCGGCCAAAGGCTTCCGACTTCCCCGCGATGCCCCGCACGTGCTCCTCGAACATGTCCCAGGCATGCGCGGTGAAGGAGGCGGCGGCTGAGGGCGACTGAATAGGGCTGTGGCTGGTTGTCTCCGGCGTCGTCAGCGAGCCGCCCTCCTCGAAATTTTTTGTCGATGAGGAAACGCCGAGCCTGTCCGCTCCTGGTCTCACTCCATTTTCACTTCCTCCACCACTCGCGTGCTGCGGGCTTTCTGTTTCCAACATCGACAGCGCTCTTCTTGGGAGTTGTTGCCCTCTTCGACTCCAGAGCCCGTCATCTACGCTGCTGGTGAAAGGTCTGTTTCCATTTCTGTCCCCCCATGTCCTTCTAGAACTCTCTAGTTCTGTGGCGTCCTCCTTCACAACCCATGGCTGCTCTACCGTGCTGAGCTTTCGTGACATGCTTCTGCTGAGTTGAGGATTGGGACTGCTCTTCGGGGACGAGACTGGCGTGTGGTTCGTCTGCGATGTCGAAGGCTCAGTCTGGAGCAAAAGGGGTTTCACGTTTTTCTTCGACTGTGCCAGACGGTTAGTCTGCAAGGCCGATGCCACAGGTAGGCTACGAACTTCTGTGCTGGCCATTAGGATTCCCCGTTCTACAGTCTATGTAAGGCGCTGCTGTTGCTGACGACTGGAAGAAAATAAAGAAAAACGCAAACATGTTTGTATGAAAATTAGCGATCAATTTCCTCATTCCCAATATTACAAATGCCAGCCAGTGGTGGGAGCCCTAAGTGCCAGCATTTTCTTTCTATCATTCATTCGTGCATTCATTGCTTCTTTCGTCCTTTCTGATTTTTGTGAAGCTTTCGTGATAGTTGACGAGGAGTAGATGTGAAGATGTAAGCGCAACCTACTGTTTTAAAAGAGTCACATAGTCAGTAAATCTATAAATGACAACACTGCCCAAGCAATAGGGCATTCTTTATAGTGAGAGTTCCAATGTTACCCATGAGCTTCAGGTTCCTGTGTACTGACATCTTGTAGGTCCAGTCACAAGTGGACTTTTCTAGGGTTAAAGTTCATTGCAAAAGCCCTTCCCCAAACACCACGCATTCATAAAAAGACATTTCATCTGACAAGTGTTTTGTGGAACATGGGATTCTCGTGGGTAAACTGATTACATTTCTCGTCATTGAAACCAATGCACCAGTAGAAAACAATCCCTTCTGTCCCCAACACTGTCAAAAATGACAATTTTGTTCTATCAATTTCTGGAAAAGCAGTTATACGACAGACAACCGTTGGTGGCAACTTAAGAAATCCGCTGCACTTTTGTATTCTCCAAGTACTGTGAGAAAATTACGGTATTTCAGGTCGAAGCTGACGGAAATTCGTTTCGGGCCTCAAGCGTTAACGATTGATTTTCTTTCAGAAAAATGTGAAAGGATTATCTTAAAAACTCCATCCAGACCTCTTTCATTGACGGTTATTATTATTATAGCCAATCAGCATCAAACTATGTCAGTCAGTAAGATGTACATAGACAACGTGTGGGGTGTGTGTGGATGACAGAGAGAGAGAGAACGAAAAAGAGTGTGTGAGAAAGAGAAGAAACGAAAGAAGCTACCTCGACATTGAAGTATATTCGACCTCGTTCCTGCTAGTGGTGTTCTCCGCAGACTACAATTTTCCAAGACTCGTCTGCGGCTGTGTCCGTGTCGCACTGAATATAAGCAGAATGTCGCTTGAATAAAAAATAAAAAAAATCTCGTGGCAGGCAGGAGCAGACGACTGTGCACACTGTCTCTTTTTCCTTTTCCCCCCGCACGAAGCGACGTTCGGGTGCTGTTTAGAACACCTCTGAAAGCAGGCGAGAAGCCAGCGCACGAATAATAATAATAATCCGATTGTCCGTAACTGCAAGTAGACGACAGCAAGCAGGCGCACTGCGGCAGCTGGCCGGTCCACTTTGTTCTCGTCACATTTCTGGCTGTCGGCGCGGTGGTGGTAGTGGTGGTAGTGGTAGTGGCGGGACCTGTGGAGGTGTGGAGGCTACAACTGGGTGGGAGTGAGAAAGGGAGAAGTTACGTTGACTAGGGTCGGGGAAAGGTGGGGGGGGGGGAATTGAGTTGCGAGGGGGAAGTTAGAAGGAAAACCGACAACCTGATCTGAGGTTTGCCACACAAGTCGCTCAATCATCTGATCACGAACTCATAAGCGGGCGAGGATATATCGAAAGGCAGTTGACACAGCTTCTCACTCGCACGTGCAATTACCTGGTAAGTCGCATATTCCACAGGCTCCTACTCAAAAGAGTCACTCACCCAACTCCACCCTCCACACGCGTCTTATCCACACCATTCTGCTCCCCACCACCCCTAGAACAAAATTCCATTCGACTGTTAGGCGTCAAGGACAGCGAGGGTATCGGATGCACGTGCATTGAAAGACTGAAGTGGTCCATTTGCGGCGAAACAGAATACCCCAGCAGCAATAAAACATCAACAAATACAGATCCTAACCAACCAAAGGCCTGGTCTTTAATTATGTCCCGGTCTTCTGGTAATGCGCTCAAATATTTCTCGTGGAAAAAACTCTCCAAACACGGGCTTCCTGACAAAACATCCATTGATCGACTAGAATCTAACAAAAACATATTTGGATTCAGCATAAACAGTGTGCTGAGCATGGTCCAATAAAAACATTTAATTAAGTGGAATAAATTTCATAAAGGGGGACTGCCATTGAAGACAGTAAAGCAAACAGGGCATACCTTTTTCGATATGGAATTGCCGCAGGTCTTCTTCCCGTGTTTTGGTTTCAATTACATCGTGCTCGCTTTCACACAGAGGACCAAGCACGTAGAGCAAAGAAAGAGGGGAAAGACCTTGAGAAGAAAAGAACCGGCGTCTTTGAAGACACTCTTGATGCAAATTAAAGGTGTAAACTCTAGGTGACCCGCTTTCCTATTAAAGGCGACTTCCACACCGACGGTCCTGTCTGCTTGAGAGCCAATCTTTCACAAACAGTCATGGCACGTGCGTGTCGAGTAGATTTGTTGAAGTTCTCAATACTATTGACACTGCATGGCAGTTGCTCACATAATGCACCCTGGATTATCTTTGTGAAAGGCACGTGTGCAAGCGGCACCCTGAAGCTCAAGTCCTGGTTTACTTCTGAGAAAATGCGAAAAATGCGGATTCATTTGTTTGGGGTTGGGCTAGGGGTTAGGGGACGTGAGGGAAGTGAGGTGATGAGAGTTGTTTTTATGGTTTTATTTGTTTGTTTGTTTATTTTTTATTTTGTTCGTTTTGTTTCTTGAGAAGGGTATACAGTTTAAGTCTGTCCTGTTTTGCGATATCTGTTTCAGCATGAACCTACTCAAACAGATATCAGCTACCTCTTTCCAAATTCTATCTTCTAAGACAGTGGCAGAAAAAAACCCACGCAGGATTGTCTTGAAAATGTTGTTCGGGTTCAAAGCCGATTTTCGTTTGTCCCTCTCTCCCCACCCCAACCCTCCCCCACTCACCCTGTTGCTGCTGCCAGCTCAAATTATTCTGATTCGTTTCTGATTTCTTTTCTCCTCAGGATCAGGTCAGCCGGCATGACCGGAGTGTGACATCCAAGCACTGCACCAGCGGTGAACTAGAAAAGACGAGCTGTCCCTTTTACTTGCACCCTGACTTAGCAAAGGGTTACGTGTCACGCAAAGTTGAAACTACAAGATCAGTACAACCAATGTCTTCCTCGAAGACACTGAACCGGCCGCCAAAGGCAGGACACTTGACGACGCGGGTTAAATTAAAGATAACCGAGGAAGGTTTCAAAGTTTATTTATATATGCAGAGTGTAGTATAGCAACATCCAACACTACACAAACATGAAAGGAAACTGATGCTTGCAGTTACATTAATAAAGATTAAGATACAAATAAATAAGTTAATAAGATTCAGAGCTGTCCGTGAGAATGGAACATGATTTATTGACAAAATGTAATCTAATAATGATTATAATAAATGAAGATTTGTATAGCGCATATTCACACTCATAGAGAGCATGCTCTTAGCGCTTAAACAAGGAAGAGACGTGGACTAAATGGACAGAACACGAGGGGCTTAAGAATAAACTACAATACTGACGACAAACAGAAAATAAAGATGAAAAACACAAAAAGACACCAAGTAACAGAACATAGAAAATATAGCGATTCTGCAGAGAAAGATGGGTAGAAAATTAGCAAGAGCAGAAGGGGGAGGGTAAGAAGGAGACAGACTGTAGTCTGTTGACACAGACTGTAATCTATTGAGACAGGTTTTCATATACCGAGACAAAGCACTGGAAAGAAATTACGAATGACTGAGACAGAAGTAACTGGAAGGCGGGAAACAGATAATAAAGGAAAAAGGAAGATAATGAGAAAGGTGGGGGGGAGAGAGAGAGAGAGAGAGAAAGATCGAGAACGTGGATGAAAAAATATTCTGTTGTTTGAATCGCTCAGGGATTAGCAGCCTGGCAAGCAGCTGAAAAGCATCAAAATTGCGCACAAGAATGGAACGAACTAAGATTTGTGTAAATAAACCAGGAAAACCCCAAACAAAAACAAATATATCAAAACAGACTACACCATTATTACTCCTTCCTCAGATGCAGTGTTTACTAGTCAACAAGTTCTGCACCTGCAGCCGTGAGGGATCCTTGGTAAGGTAGAGCAGGAACTGTGGTTTCAAATAAATAAATAAATAGGTACACGCGTGAACTCAATCCATGTTTACACTCAATCTGATGTCACAAAGTGAGCGGTCAGGCTCGTAGAAGCGATCAGATGCTCCTCGCACGTTCCTCGTGAAAGGAACCTAACAAGACACGGGCAAATTTAATTGTGACTGTCGTGTACAAATTTACATAACATAGCCACATATTCGATAGCATGCCTTCAGTAAAGGTCCTAGTCAAATGGGCAAAAGTCTGGAGGTGTCAAGTCCCATTCTATTGGCAAAGTTTGGACTTCGCTCAGCAAATTGACCAATGTCCCAAATGTTCACTCCAAAACTGTTGGTATCATGTGACCTTCACACACAATGGTGTCAAACTTGGTCAAAAGCTCGATATTTTTTTGGTAAAGAAGGTCCTCAAAGAATGTCCTCAAAGGACGCCCTGAAACGTACTGAAAGAACTTGGATTTCTATCTAGATTCTGCAAAACAAAAGACAGGTTTAGTGTTAGGGGTTGAAATCCCCGCCCTGTACTGTCCTTTCCCGCTTATAATCGAATTCGCTTGAAGGTCTGCTTCTGTGAGTTGCATTAAACAGTCTTGTTTATACTCTCCCCTGGATTCATTTGTCACTGGGAGTCAGCTTTGTGTGTAGCACGTGTGCGGCGTGGTGCTCTCTCCTATGCAGGTGTTTTTGTGGGTATTTCTCTGATATGTTATTGACACAGCAAATACAACTGTACAGCCGCAAAGACTATAGAGGAATTCATACATTATATATGTGTGTAAGAGATAGGTTCCTGTGAGTGAAGAAGAATAAATATAAAGAAGTAGGAGAAAAACAAAGATGGAGGACAGGGGCCAGTTGCACAACACGTTTCTAAACCTTAAAACTGTTCTAAAGAAGCAAAATCTCTTCTGAGCCATTTTGATGTATTGCAGAAAAACATACAAAAAATTGTACTGACGGGACGAAAAGTTAGACTTAAAATGTTAGTTTTAAAAACTCTAAAATTGTGGTATGCACTTTAAACTAATTATCTAAATAATTAAGGCCTAAAAGTGTTTAAAATTAGAAATGTGTTGTGCAACTGGCCCCAGATGAACACTCGCGCAGGTGTAAAGTACGGGGAGCACCGCATCCTCGTTAACAGCCGAAACCTGATAGTTGGCCTGATCGACTCTGTGCACTCAGTGTAGGGCGACTGAGAAGGGCTGAGGAGATTGTACGGCCACAATGTTTAATGCAACACATCGATCGACCCTCCTCATCTCCAAGCCCACCTTGTCCTTGATGGCTTGTTACACGGATAAGTCTAATAATCTACAACATCGATCTGTTGCTCTCTCTCTTTCCTTCTCTCGAGCTGCAGCTTGCGTGTCCGTTAAACTCTCTTGATGTGAATGTCACGTGTGCCTTAAATCCACTGATCAGACATAAGCCACTAACACAAGCTGAGTATGAACAACATGTGTATACATACATACGCATATTTGTGTGTAGGCATGTTCATGTTCATGTATATGAATATGTGTGTGCTTTCACGATATATATATATGTGTGTGTGTGTGTGTGTGTGTGTGTGTGTGTGTGTGTGTGTGTGTGTGTGTGCAGGAAAGTTACGAACCCTGCTGCTCACATGTCACTCACCAACAATGCGTCTGTGCTCCCGTTCACTAAGGAAGAATTAAAAGTCCCATCTGTTGTTTATTTCCAACACCAAGAGCTCTGATCATCTGTCCAGCAAATTGTCGTATTTAGACCGATCTAGGAAGAAATGTGTGTTGGTTACCACACTTAGTAGTATACATGGTCACATGTAGGCTCGTGTTTTACTTTGATTATCTGGGACAAGAACTTTAAGAGACACAAATATGTCAACGCGGACATAGCCAACACCATTATAAATACAATAGAAGGTGAGCGACCTGTCACTCCTCCACCACACTTGATGTAAGCCACTATGAGGAGAGTCGGAGCCCAGGTCCTCAAAGCCACATAAATACCGGAGTAGTTTGGCGGAGCTACGACTGGTTCCTTCACAAGCTTCGTGTTGAATCCGGCGAACATTCTAATGTTGTTAAACACAATCGCACTACACGGTGATCACCCTTTTGTGCCCTCCTTCCCTGATCATCATTGTCTACCCGAGGTAGGGTCCTACTTACGCGCAAGTCCTTCAGATGTTTGCAAACCATTATGGGATATCTTGAGCAAAGAGAGTGGTTTTCTCTTTACGACAGAAGGAGGACACGGGTTTTTATTTGTAATCATTTTTTTTAATTTATCATTCATGACTGGTATTCATGTAGCAGAAACTATTGGCCTGCTAAGCCAGCACGACTGTGACCATTTGACAAGCGAGCTTCGTTTTTTCTGCTTATTATGCCATTATAGATAACGGTCCGCAAGAGAACAATGGTGTGATACCTCAGTGGTGGTGGTGGTGGTGAATGCGAACATTTTACAAATGTTACAAGTGCTCAAAGGCCAGCCAGAGGTAGTGCTTGAAAGCCTAATAATAATAAACACATTTTGCATAAAGAACCAGCGGATAAAACTTCGCAGACGGTTTACCATCTTGTGAGGTTGTGTAAGCGGCAACGTTCCAGCTCAGCCTTATGATCACCTTATGATACACGCAACTGACGACGCCACAAGCCCCTGTCAGATGAACTGTTACATTAATGTCGAAACGATAGCTTACGCGTGAATGGAGCCGGAATGAACCACATAATCGGGCTTGCGGCAAACAGGTCTGCACTCGTCATCTTACAGGTGTGTGGCCGCCCTCCCCACAAAATAACCTTGCAGTTTTGCTGTCGTTGGCGCCTACCATACCCGGCCACCTAGCCACCCACCTATGTGCCGTGTAGGGAAAAAAAAACTCATGAGTATAATTCACCTGCATTGGCGGCGAAGGTAATGACCTCCACCTCAGAATCGGCGCCGTCGACATTCAAAGCCGTCCGCCCCCCATCCTCTACCCTCTACCCCTGCACCGATCCCCTAGCCCTGTACGCTTTCACTTTTGTCACCTGAGTTCGTCAACAGGCGTGAACAATGACAACTAAAAATGGCGTCGCTGCAGCTAGAGGTGCAGTAGAGAAGATGGCAGAGCAGAGCCAGGAGAATGGAACACCCACTTGACCTGGTCCAACGCTCAGTCGTGATGATCCTGAGGCGATAACCAGTGAGGCGATGATGCTGATGACGCTGATGCCACGCTGAAGCTGTAGCAGCCCAGCTACGATACTAAGTTGAACGTTTAACCGAAAGTTCTTTAGGCGACATGGTTGCTGGGGTGTTTGTGTAGAGGGTGCTTTCAAGAAACTGAACGCAAGCATGTTGAGTCGAGCATGAAACACCAGGAGTGAAAGGTTACTGACAGAGTGATTGATTGAATGAATGGATGAATGTTGGAAGGAGGAAGCAGGGAGCACAGCTGAGTGCGGGTCGTATAATACACGGTTTCTACGATGGCAGTGAAATGTCATCGACAACAGCTTCATCAGCCGGATGTAGAATCAGCTGTCCTTGAAATAGGGAACACGGAGATCATTGTGGAAGATGCGGGACCGTTATTCTCTGCAGCGAAGAGTTTGCAGCTCCCTCCCAAGGTTCCTGTGTTGGGCACAGTACAATACACTATTCTTTATAATATAAGGGGATGTAACCTCTCACTCTACCCTCTGAACCCCCACCCGACCACACACACACACACACACACACACACACACACACACACACACACACACACACACACACACCACACACACATTCCCCAACTCATCTTTCGAAATACAGGACTGACGAGCAGACATCACCCTGCTCAGAAAGTCTAACCTATGATATCGCGATTGTAAAATTAAGAACTAGTCCCATCTCCCCCAATGGCTGTAGCCTTGAAAACGTGCACTGTGATAAATCCTTACATACTTACCCTCGCATCCTTACGACGAATTACAAACACAACAACACTTTGACGAGTCCCCTCAGATGAAGGTGAAGAAATGTGGAGATTGTTGATTTTCAGCTGTAGCTGGGATGAACAATGGAGAGGTTTGACTTTCACCTGAAGTCACAGAGATGGAGAATGAAGACAGTTAATTGATGTTAGACAACGGTCAGGAAGGAGGAAGTCCGGAGAAAGTCCGCTGTTTAAGAAGCTACAGTCGACAACACAACTCATCCATCGGATGGTAGAACCAGAATGTTATTCTGTCGTTGTGTGCAGATAGTTTTAGACAGGTCTTCTTTTTGCGGCTTCACCCAGACATTTTCAGTTGCCTCCTCTATGAAGTTTTTTTTTTTTATTTGATTGAAAATGATGTCCAAACGGCGCCTTACAAAGAACACCACTCATACATAAAACAACATAAGACCTACTACAACTCATTACACACGCATTTTCATGTACATTCCTGACATCAGAATTTTATTTATTTATTTATTTATTTTGCCTCTTTCTATCCTTGGTAGAGGCAGGGTCTCCTCGGTAGCTCAAGTTACTCGACGGTGGGTCGCGTAGTCAACCTTTGGCTGCTGCCGTGCACCTTTGTTGTTCTTTTGTCAGCCGAGACCTGTAAATAAGTTTTCTATGACAGATTTTGCCTCGCGAAGGAGATCTTCCTCAAAAAAAGGAACGAAGGCTGAGGAGTTGTTGTTGACACCAACAACAAAACATGCCTCGACACCTTTCTCGCCTTCGTGGTTCCCAAACAATCATTGTGTTCGATCACTGTCGAGTTGCATGTCATCCACGGGTCGAAAATCGAGAAACAAAATGACGCCAGACAGTCCTGCATAACAGCAAGCAACTTGAATCGTGATGTCATAGCGGGTGGTGTTTGGGTTGGGTAGGAGGCAAACTAGTGAATGTGGTACACGCAAAGTTGGGGAAACTCCATGCAAAGAAACAAACCTCGAATAGTTAAATATCAACGAACGTATTTGTTAGAGCATTATGTAAAGTAGAAAGCACAAGTCAAACCCTTTTGAATTAACTCTGCGTATGTTTAGTTTCTAGACTACATTTAACAGCCAGCTTCCTCTACCTCGTTTGATATTTGATACCCATTGAAAGTTCGTGTCTGAGTGCATGCATACCTGCGTGCATGTTAGAACATGTGATTATGTGCAAGTGCTTTCTGTACAAAGTGGAATGAAAGAGACGCTGGCACGCTGCTTCAAGTTCTTCCTGGGCGAAGACAGAAAACAGTAAATCAGTTGCAGAGTAAAACACACTAAGCACTTTATTCCTGTCTTAAGTCCCTGTTCACTTGCTGGACTTTTTCGCTGAAAGAATCGGATACTCCTGAAAGATCTGAACCTGAACCTTCAACAACTTGGACGAGGCCTTCTTCGATATTGAATTTCCGCATCACATGCCATAGCCCCAGTGCTAGACTCTGTCAAATTCCTTTTTAAATTCAATGAAGTTGTGGTAAAGGTCCCGCTGATGCTGAAGATGCTTTTCTATAAGAAGAATACAGTTGAAAATCTGCTCAACTGTGCTTCTACGTGGTCTGAAGCCAGCCTGTTCTTCTGCTAACAGCTCTTCTGCGGTGGTTCTGATGTGGTTCTGTACGACCTTGGGTGACTGATAAGGCTTCTGGTTCTGTAGTTCTGGCACTGTTTGCTGTTTCATTTCTTTGGGAGGGGTATGACTAGTGACTGCGTTCATTCTCTGGGCCATTCCTTGCCCTCCCAGACTCTTTGGCACAGGACAGTTAGGGCCTTTGTAGTTCCTTCCCCATCTTGCTTGAGCAGCTCAGCTGGCACATCATCAACGCCTGGCGACGTTCCTCCCTTCAAACCGCGTACAGCTCTTTCGACCTCTTCCCGTAGGACTGGTAGGTCTGCAGGTTCGCTGTCTCTAGCCTAGTTGTTTTGGAAATGTTGGCGTCGGTCTTCACCTGGTAGTTGTACAAGTCCTTGCAGTTATCTGTCCATCGGTTGAGTACAGCATTGCCTTCTGTGAGAAGGTGACCATTGCTGTCTTCGATGACTGAGATCTTCTGCTGGTCTGTCTTATTGAGGGTCTTTAGAAGTCGGTAGGCCTTTTTGCCATTCCCTCGTCTATGTCTCGGCACTGATTCTCGATCCAGCTCTCCCTAGCTGCCTTCTTCCCTTTCTTAATGGCACAGTTCACTTCTTTGTATTTAGTGGCTGCTTCTGGTTTGCTTTTCTTTTCTCTCTTCAAGGCCCTCCTTTGGTCACAGAGGTCTAGGATGTCGTTCGTGGCCCATGGCTGTTTCTTATTCCTATGTCGCCCTAGAACCTCCTGTAGCACCTCTTTGATGTTTCCAGCGAGGGTGTCTACATCACAGTCCGCCAGGTTCAGCGCTCCAAATTTTCTGCCAACCGTGGCCTTGAAGACTTCTGCAACCTTTGGGTCTTGCAGCTTCTACAAATCAAAGCGAATTCGTGGAGTGTTTGAGAGTCGTTTCGCTTTCAGCCTCAGCTTCAGGTTCGCTAGAACAAGGTCATGGTCGCTGCCTATGTCAGCGCGTGGGTACGTCCTTGTCTTGGCCCTGTTGATGCTGGATTTGAAGCGTCTCGGCAGTAGGATATAGTCGATCTGATTGTGGACCGATCCGTCTGGTGAGTGCCAGGTGGCCGTCCTTGATTTGTTGTGGGGATGTAAGATGTTGGCTAAGGTGAGTCTCTGGCTAAGTGCAAACTCTATGAGTCTGATGCCCCTGTCGTTGGTTTCACCAAGGCCAAATTTTCCCACCGTTCCTGCCCATTGCTGGTAGGCGTCTGGGCCAACCTTGGCGTTTCAGTCTCCGAGCACAACCAGGATGTCCTTTTTCGGAACTGCCTTGACAACCACGTCCAGTTGTTGGAAGAACTCTTCCACTTCGTTGTCTCCATGTGTGTAAGCTGGAGCGTATACTTGGACAATGGTGACATTGTGGGGCTTAGCTGAGACACGAATGGAGATCAGCCGGCTGGATACTGGTGTACAGCTGATGACGGCTCCGGCCACCTTCCTGTGAGGTGCTCGATCATAACCTCTCTAGTGGAGTATCCATTGTTTTGTTGCCGACGGTCCTTTAGCACTTCGTGCCTGTAATTGTTTTGATCGATTTTTCGACACCCATTCCTCCGACATTAATATGATGCAACAATCGTTTGTCTATTCAAACAAGAATAAGTGATGGGATTTTGCTGTTGAGTTTGGAAGGACAAAGTGCATCCACCGTATTTCCCACTCTGTGCTTGTGGAAAGGGAGGGAATCGATATTGTCGAAGCAAAGTTTAGTGTTATAAACCTTTATTTGTCTGTTCATGGAACTTAGCTTCCAGTCGCGTACGAAGAGGCAATCAGTGTAATCTCTTACAGCTGCCAGATATTAAGAGTTGAAGCTCTTGGTGTAGTTGACGGACCTAATGATGTAAGGGAAGCAACTCGTATCAAGGACAGTCTGTCAAACGAAGTGGCCTCCCTTACGCCACAGAGGTGGGCAGAAGTGCGTCGACACTAACAGTAATAGAGGTGTGCGAGGGCAGGCAAGGCAAACCAACACACATGACAGCTATGAGATGGATAGTTGCAGACACAGACTTACGTAGATCATAGAAGTCTCTAGTTGCAGACTTTGTGACCCCGCAGGGAAGAGAATGGAAACTGAAGGAAGGTGTCACACACACACATCGACTCACACACGCGTACGAGAGGGTACAGCACATCTTTAACGAGTCTCCGAAAAAAAAAAAAGAAGCAACAGTTGCGTGTTGTTGATGACCTCGAGCTGCACGAATCCTGTGAGAAGACTGGAATACCATTTCTACTGGACCTCCTGTCCTCCTTTCAACTGCATCGGGGAGGAATTCGCCTTTCTTAAAATGAAAGACGCAGCCTTTTAGAGACGTAAGACGAAAGACACCATCGATATGCGAAACAATAAAAGACCTATGACAACTCACCAAAGAAGGACAGATGGAGGAAGAGTAAAACAGAGACGTCAGGTGGACAAACAGGTATGCATAAACACATGCAGATAACTACATGTTTCCACTTGGTTCATAATAATAATAAACGTGTGATTTATACATCGCGTGATCGCGCACTTTAAAGGTCAAGTCGATCGCTGAGTAAAAATCGCTGGAAACAGAGCACAAAGTGTCACCAAAACATATTTCGGTGGTATTTTATGACAAGAGGCATGATATAGATTTTATATTAACGTTTTTCTCTTAAAGACCTGGATTTGTCGAGAAAACAGGAAGTGACGAAACAAACGTATTTCTAAAATTAGCCCCTTCTGCACAAGCTGAAGTCGAAGAGAAAAGATGCAATCCTCGGTAAAAGAAAACTGACCAGGACACATTGTGCTGTTGCTGAATGTTCTCTTCAACATTCAGATGGAGTTAGTTTGTACTCATGAAGGAAATCCTAAAGATAATGGATCAAACGCCAGTAGATTAACTTTGTTCAAACGTGCCATGCGAACTTTGTCCCCACTCCGTACTCAAGAATTTGCTCAAAACATTTCAAAATCGATTGTTATCCAGTCACTAATACAGTACAAGCAAGTCTTGGACTTTCAGTAAAACGAAGAAATCTTATTCCTACAGCAGTGCTTACTATACAAAAGCACGAGATGTTAAAACCAACTACGACTGCTAGTAGATCAAGCACCAGATAGGCAACATCGACGGTTTCTACACCGGATCTGGTCTACAAGTAACATCGTGTGACAGTCACAAACACATCATCATCAGTCATATCTTTATCCAGCATAATGCTAAAAACAACTGACAGTTTGAGGGCACCATTGATGTGCGTGATCGAAACAGCTAAAAAGGAATAAAAAAGGGTTGAGGATGATAAACATATTATAAGGAGCTTAAACGGGAACACGTGCGAGTATCAGTAAGTAAATAGAATATTGAGCATGCAGCTAAATGAGGAAGAAATAAGTTTTTACATCGGTAAACATGTTTCAAACTTTCATTATATTTTTAATTGTAAAAAAATCCTTATCAGCAGTCAGTTGTAACTATTGTTGCCCATTAAATTTGGATCTGATTGACTTACCAGTCTGTTGAATGAATTCAGTTTGGACCATTTAATTATTTTTTAAACTTCATTCCAAGCTTCTAAATAAAGTTCCAATCTGTATGGCTTTATTCCAAACTCAGCTGTTTCATTTTTTGGGGAAAAAATTGCTTCCTGGACACGACAACCTGAGCGATGTTTCTTCATTTGACTTGAAGACATCCCCACTGGCTGTTACAAATACTTCGCGTAAGAAAACCTCCAGTACAGGAGAGTACTTTTTTTCCCTCCTTCCTAGTTGCAGGTGAGAATGCCGATGTTTGAAGGCTTATATCTTTATAATTATGCACTCATATTTTGGGAATTATTATATTAAAATGAACTTAACCCGATCATAAAGAAATAATGTTGCGCTCTCCTGGACCTTTAAGGAGCATGCTCTCAGCGCTTGAGACAAGAACGAGACACGGACAGTGTACGAAGGAAGGAAGGATAAACAACCGTGCAGACAAGTAATAAAAGACAAATAGAAGACGTAATGAGGAATCAGGGAACAAACAGTTAAGACTGAGAGGTTCGTGAATCTGCAAATGAAAACGAGCAGGCGGACTAGTCAATAGACAGAAAAAGTAAAAGAAAGGGTTAGAAGGCGGACTAGCAGTATGTGGATTGTTGTTAGGATTAATGGTCATGGAACAGAAGTGTTTTAATGCACGTTTAAAGGATTCGATGGCGGGTAGGTGGCGGATATGAAAAGGGAGAGAGCTCCATTGCTCTTCAGCACAGTAAGTAAAATTCTATGACCATATGTGATTGTTGTGGTAATAGAGATAGCATACGGTCATCAGACGAAAGACGGAGCTGTTTGGTTCGGAATTAGAGGAGGATAAGTTCAGAGAAATAGTCAGGACAGGAGCCTGCAAAGAAATTAGAACACAGCACCGACAGTTTGTCCTGAATACGAGAACGGCTGGGTAGCCAGTGTTGAAAATAAAGGAGTGGAGGGACATGGTGTCGTGTCCTTGCTCTAGGCACCAGACTTGCAGAGTTCTGTACTTTCTGGAGTTAATGAAGAAGGTATGAGGGGCAACCGGCAAGCAAGGAGTTACAGTAATCAAGCCGAGAAAGAACAAACGCACAGACAACAGTGGAGGCAGCGCGTGTAGAGAGAAAGTGGCGGATGGCGATGATCTTATGGAGCTCATGATAGACAGACTGACAGACAGCTGTAACCTGTCTATCACCGGTCATGTCTGCACTAAAGATGAATCCGAGATTTTGGATGTTGGTGTCACCCACCTTGACGTACTTAGGCGGACTGATGAGCGATGAGCGATTCCTTCTTCTCAAGCAGAAGAGGGGGTCCGTTACTACCCTCCACTCTTTCACTTCACTAATACAGGCTTCTATGGTGTTGATAGCAGGGTGAGACTCAGACGGCGGGGTGGAGCGGTACAACTGCGTGTTATCAGCATAGGATTGATAACAATGACAATGACAATTTCTTTATTTCGGTAGGCTCCTGCCCATAGCCGATAATGGGGGAGTGGGTGTAGGGGGAATCAAACAAAAGTACAAAATGCAGTGCCCTTACTTCCTTAAAATTACAACCATTAATGTGTTATTAACAATATCAGTAATTTGCAAGTTATTTGTTCTCCCTACTCTGTAGTGCTCTATAAAGATTGTAGGTAACATTTTGGATTAATTTTAGCCAACAACTTGTAAATAAAATAGATAAACGAAACTTAGAAAGATTTTTATAGAATTTTTTCAGGAATGTACAGGTGTCGTAGATCTTTGTATTGTGGGCACACGAACGCAAAATGTAACTCAGTCTCTTTCAATTGCAATTGGGGCATTTTAAGGAAGTAGTTGACAAATTGCTGGAACGCTGCTTATGGCAGTTTATGTTTGTAACTCCTAGCCTAAAAATTATTAGTGAATTTCTAATAGCAACATGTTTAATGTCAATTAAGTAAGTACTTAGCACTATAAAAGACTTAAATGAGCTGTAGAATGAAAATCGATCACTACTAGATATTTTGCTATGCCAGTCTTGCTCAAAACAGTCTATAAGTCTCAGCTTAAATTCTCTTAAGAACTGGTTAACATTGCTCACCCCCTGAGATTCCCAAACAATTCCAAACCCATATTGATAAAGTGTTACCATAATGTTGTTAACCCAAGTGACCTTGTTATTACTCTGCATATTTAGCAACATGTTTAACACTTTTTTGGAAGTCTACCTGGAGGCAAATTTACAACTTTCAGCCAGCATGCAATAAATTTCACATAAGCATTTACAAACAATGGGTATCTACCAGATGATGATGATGTCCATTTGTAATGCGCAGGTATCCATTCAGAAGAATGCTCATTGCGCAGCAAAAACAAAATAAATAAAAAATAAGAAAAAATAAAGTAAATAAATAGATAAAACACCAGGAAAGTAAACAATAAAGACAGAAGTGTTGCTTGGTTGTTTAAGTCCGTCTTAAATAAACAGATGGGTCTTCAGTCTTTTTCGAAACTCTTTGGTGAGGTGATGGTGGACAGTGACGTAATTCATTCCATATGGAGTTCTTGCTGTCACATTCAAGAAACATTTCATTGAAAATAAATGGACTCTCTCAATAATATTGTTGTCCGCGCACAGACCCCACACCTGAGAATCATACAGAAGAATTTGGCTGAATTTGTGTATCGAATAGTTTGAAAATCAAAAAGGGACTACAGTCTACAAGGCGCCAAGCGTGCCTTCTCTGCTGAGTCATTTAAGGCATGAAGAAACACAGGGTGTCGACAAAATATTCCTAAATATTTATAATTATTAACTATTTCCAGTTTTGTACCTTCGTAATACCATTCTTCTTTTCTAGCAGCATGAACCCCGTTCCTGAAAATAACCACATTAGATTTCTTCAATTTACAACTAGGTCCAAGTGTTTTGCTGTTCTATATAGAATATTTAACTGGTTTTGTAAGCCAGTCACTGTATCAGAAAATAGGGCAATGTCGTCTGCGAATAAAAGGAGAAATAACTGGATTAACTCTGGACATAGAAACAGAATGAGATGCATGTTGAAAGGGGTTTTTCCAAGTTCTGAGCCTTGGGGGACTCCACAAGAAAGGGAAGCAGGGCGGGATGTTTGACCGTCGACGAACTCAGTCTGGGTTCTATCAGTGAGATAGGAGTTGAACCAAACTAGTGCGGGTCCAGAAATTCGGTAGAGGATGCGAAGTGTTTTAAGGAGTAAAGATGGTCAAAAGCGGCAGACAGGTCAACCAGGGTTAAGACAGAAGCATCACCACTGTCAAGGGCTGATAACATGTCCGGGGTTACTCTGATGAGAGTAGTTTCAGTCCTGTGAAATGGTCTGTATGCCGACTGAGCCAGACGGATGGGATGGTGCTCCTGTAAGTAATCCCAGAGCTGTGTCAAAACGACTTTCTCCAGTATCTTAGAGAGAAAAGACAAGTTTGAAACTTGGTGCTAGTTGTTTACCACAATGACCTCAGTAGAGCATTTTTGAACAAAGATGGGAAAACACCTGTTGACGAACAGACATGAACAATATTTGTGATGAAGGAAGGTAAAACATCTAAACATTCTAGAAAAAGGTTTGTGACCATTGGTTCTAATTGGCAAGTTGCTGGCTTGGCTCAGACAATGATGGCCATTACATCAGCCTCGGAGACTGGTCGAAACTCGGTAAGAGAGCATCCCTGGAGAACATCACAAGAGATGTCGGGCGCCGACACCGAGTCTAGGTTATGTTCGAATGTCCGAGATCTCGCGAGGGAAATAGCAGCTGATAACTTGCGGTCGCTGTGAAGCAGGATAGATAGTGGGCAAGTGGTGTTGCTGTGTTAAGTCCAGTCTTTCGATTGCAAATGTCAAACAGCTTCTAGAATGAGGTGCAGTTAATTATCCGGGACTGAAGGTTGTTTTGGTTCTGGGTAAACATTTTGCAACGCGTCGTTTCGCATCATCATCATCATCATCATCATCATCATCATCATCATCATCATCATCATCATCATCATCATCATCATCATCATCATCATCATCATCATCATCATCATCATCATCATCATCATCATCATCATCATCATCATCCACCCCTGTGTCAAACGTTTCAAACAGCGTGAAACTTCTTCTGTTGTGTAACATCAAGATTAAACAACATGAAAAAAGGCGCTTGGCGTCGTTGCCCATCAAGCAGATCGGAGTACTAACCTGCGCTTAAAAAAAAAAAAAAAAAAACATTGGTCCCACTCACACCGCAAAACTGACAAAGTATAGTGAAAAGTTTGAGGCTTAGCATAGCTAAAAAACATGAATCCCCCTACTGCCACCAAGTCATATGCTGCTTTCAGCCGTCAAACACTAGAACATTGGCAAGCGGATGGCCGAGTGGTTAGAGCGCTGGCGTCCGAACCGAGATCGCGCTGGTTCGATTCCCGATAAGCGCAGCAAACTTCCTCCAGTCGACCCAGCTGACGGAAATGGGTACCTGACTCCATAGAGGGTTGGGGAAGGTAAGGCAGCGAGGGAGAGGAGATTGGCACCACCCTCATGTAAAAAGCTGGCCCCGAGAAAAGTGAGGTCTCTAACACCTCCCTCCCCAACGACCTGAAAAGGTTATGGGATGACCTTTACCTTTACCTTTTTTTTTTTTAGAACATTGTGTTATGTTCCAAAAACAACTGCATTATTCAAAAGAAAAGAATTATCGCTGACAAACCGATCAAGAGACATAAAGTATCTGGAATGTTTTTTTTTGCACGTCATTTGCACGTACTTCTACAGTCAAAAGCAACTCCACTGGTTGATTGATGTGTGTGTGTGTGTGTTTGTTCTGCTTCCATCGTTTACCTCCCTTGAGTCATTGGCGCGAACCTACATCGATTTGTGCACATCAGCTACGCAGTCTCCTCTCCGGATAGCTGTCGTGATGGCGTGGTCTCCCTTCAACCTTGTTCATCTTGTTCAGTACATGTTGTATTACTGGATCTTAGAAAGCTTGAGAGTTCCATAGCCCCCTATTCTCCCCCCCCCCACTTCTCAAACACACAACAACCAGCATACACACACCTCCCCAAACAACACAAACTCAGATTCCCCAGTTCTTAGTTTCCAACATAGCAGACAGTCCTTGAGGCATGTTAGCAGTCATCTGCTCCTAGGCCTCATCTTGATGACTTTCGTCCGGTCGGTTGTCCAGCCAGACTTGGCCACGTCCGAGACTTGAATCAGGCCGGTCGCCCAGTGGCTATTTCCGGTCATCCAAGTAGGTCCCCGCCATTCGGATGGGGGGTGGGGGGTGGGGAGAAGGAGAGGGATAGGGCTTGGTCGGGGATGGTCAGAGGTGACCGAATGATGGGCAATAGAGTGGCCTCGCCAACTTATTGCAGCAACATTGCGAGGGCGTGACCTTTGCGGCCTCGTCTCTTACTGCAAGCCATTGCACACTGCCAGCCCTGTCTTGCGGACGCCTGGCAGTCGTGAAGCTTTTTCGTTACCCTGACCTGTCTGCCTCGATCAATTGATTACAAAGTAATACATGGGACTTGTTCATATTTGCACATGCAGTTTATACATAGTCATACATTCCAACCGTCCACATTCTTCGTTCAGCGCATTAATTGAGAGACAGAAGACAAGTTAGTCTAAAGTTATTCTTCAACGTATAATTCAAGTTATATAATGTAACTTCTTTAAGAGTAAATCTGACAAATACGTATGCAGTTAAAGAAAACGGCTCTCATGCCAAAAGTACACTGTAGTCGGAATAGAAAGGGTGGGTGCACAGCTTCATCCTGTGTTAACGATGCGCTTTATCGCTAGATCAACAATGAAAACGTTGCAGTTATGGACTCCGCCACTAAAACACACGAAACACGTTGATAGTCTTGTGGGTACCTCGCTAACCAGGCCATCTTATTAAATGGCTTTGTGTCCTGCAGTCTTCACACACACACACACACACACACACACACACACACACACACACACACACACACACACACACACACACACACACACGTATTCATTGTTTCTCATTTTATCATAGCTTCTGGCTATAAAAACCTCCATCGTGACAATCGATAACGAGCCTCCCCATTCCCCACAACTTGAAAACAAAATCACTTTGTTCACAGTGTTTTTACTGCTAGAGAACAAAATCACTTTGTTCAGTGTGTTTACTGCTACAATTTCTGTCTAACATTAACTGAGTGGAATCGAGTCCCAGACAGATTACCGAGCTCGCGCTTACATCGAAAACCTGAAGGTTGTTAAGTTCGCAAAATTATTTTGTGTCTAATCCACGGCAATTAAACTTCAGCGCCGGTGCTGGCGTTCATATCTGGCGGCGTTTGATGCGAGCTGGTGGCGCCTGGAAGGAAGACTGGACTTGAAAGTGCGGCTATTTTTAGCCAGACACTCTCGTGATCGTCAGCTTGTCCTTTACGATAGGCCCCGATCGCTTCTGGAAGAACAACTAGGGTTATGACAGGGTGGTATTTCTGGCCACAAACGATTATCTGACCTTTATGATGGGCTAGAGTCTGTTTCTCTTCTGGCGCCGTCAAGCCCCCTCTCACTCCCGATGCCCCTCCCTCTTTATTTGTAGCCCCATGTCAAGCACCCATCCAACCATTGAGGCTAACTTTTCTGCCTCCTTACAGATCTCGTAAAAAATGTTCACATTCTTTCAGTTTTACTTTTCTCGCAGTAGCAGCAGCAACAACTTAATCTACAAACACTTCACTTTTCTAGTTGGCTTTCGCTTTGGTAAAATAATTTCTGCTTTTATGTACAATATTACACAATTTAACCAATTTCAGATTTGTACAAGACTGAGACACGAGTCTCAGTAGTTCATCACACACAATTCTAAGACAAGAGGAGTTACAGCATTTAAACATGAGTCTACAAAGGCACAAAATGTCCGAACTGATATTGGTGATATGATGTTAAGAGAAATGTAACAGTAACATTTATGTATTTTACTGTACACTTTTAGATAAAATGGAAGCGATTTCCAAGGTAACGTGAAAACATTATGGGCACATTGAGAAAAGGTTCTCTAAAACTACTTTTGTAGATGTTCTGATGTAAGGTTCGCATTATGACAATACTTGAACTGTAGCCCAAGCATACACAAGTACTCCTGTGACGTAATCTCACAAACTCTGTCCATCATGGAAAAAATATCACCGTGGTACCATCTTACTTATCAGTTATTCTCACTCCTCAAAATGAATAGGATACTGCACATAAGTGACAAGTGTGAACAGATGACACGTGCACACAAGTAACAAGTGTACGCTGTTCTAAGAAACTGCACAATACAAATTACATACACAATTAATAACAAAATAAATAAATGCAACTTTTTGAAGAATGAGGACATTGGGTACAGGGTGGGGACATAACAGTGAAAATATTTATTTCTAAACAAAGACTTTGTTTCCCCATCGCCCAGAATCCACGCCAAAGTAACCTCAGATTATAAGTTAAATGTACTAGGTTAGCAATGACTTGAGACTGGAGACAATAAATGCTAAACCAAGACCTTATTCCTAGTCATATCATCACACACAATAGTATAGTTTTAACATTCTTCCGATCTCTCCTGCCCTAAGCCTAAGGCTACATAGCCTCAAACCTGAGGCTACATAAACTCAAGCCTGAGGTCACGTAGCCTCAAACCTTCCTAGTGGTGATCTCTGAGAGTAATGTTACTCTACCACGACATTTCATCTAACATCTCTCGGCAAGGATCCTGCCCCTAACATGCTTTGAATACGAAATCACTCAGTCTGGGGCTGAAACTGTCATCACTTAATTCTGAAGCCAATATTAAGTCAAATCAAACCCAATCCAGTTTTTCCATCACCCGTCAGTCTAGCATCAGTTTGTTCTAAAATGCAATTATTGCTCTATTACTGCTGTTTTAAAGATGTTTTTTTGGTATTTGGAAGTGCTTCTGAAAATGTTCTGTGTGCGTATAGGCTAACAAAAAAAAAAATTGAGTAACCGATGCTATAAACGATTCTCACTTATATCCGACAGTACAAAATGGACTTCTACATTGACTCGGGAAAAAACTCGTTCGTAATCTGGAGACCGCCTGTACGCACATGTACGTGCATACACATTAAAAATGCACGAGCGATGAAAGAGAGAGAAGGACAGTAGTAAGTCTTTTCGAGGGTGACAGGATAAGAAAACAGTGTAGGTTCCTCCTCACCCATCTAGCCCTCGTCTAAATCGGGAATGTAGGCCAACATGCTGGACTTCTACAAGAATAATAATAATAATAATAAAAATAAATAAAAAAAGAAAGAATGATGAAATGAAAGTCCAAAGGTATTAAGTATTTATTCATATATTTATAGAAAGTAATGAAGTAGTTACCGAACAATTTAATGGCGTACGTTCATGAATATCGTACAAAAGTTTTGGTCAGAAGGGGGTAGGGAAAACAGAGAAACAGAGAGATAGACGTCAGTTGGGGGCGGGGGGAGAAGGAATTTCTATCTCTTGTAACATACAGAGAAAATCCAGGCCTATAAGGGAGGTCCCGACTGGTGCTCGTGTCTCATCAATCTTCATTCCACGCTCCGCAGGGGCTGTGTGGACAGCTGAGAATACACATTCAGGCCACAAAGGGACGCTCCCAGCGCGGCGCTGTACGAGTAGCATCTAAATCAGGTTAACATTCAGAATTCAGGAAGACGGCATCTCCAGGCACACCACGTGACCACCTAGGGTCCTAACGAGGACGACAAGCAGCACTTTGTTCACAGCTGTGTCGTGCCGCAGCCCATGTGTGTCATTCTTGCGGGGCTGTCACATTCAAGTGTCTGAGCAACTATCTAGTTCTGTTACCCCCCTTGGCTGACTTCATGACCGTTCCTCAACTAATAGCAATCAAGGGAAAAAATTAATGGATAAATGCTTGAGGAAACTTCTTAGAATGTCCTACCTGGAAAAATGCGAATATGGTCGGAAAAGGGCTGTCACCCCGATTGGCCACCATAAAGGAGCAGACTGACTTCAACAAGCTGGACCTGCTTGTTGCTGCTTAAGGAAGAAAGGTCCACGTGGTGAGCCTTATCTTCAGGGGCAAGTCGATTCGACCATTGACCAGTCCGATCAGGATGATTCGACCACTGCTGTGAGTCGATCCATTTGTCCACATCAGTTTATTCTGTTTTTCCTTGCCTCTCTCTTTTCTTTGTCCACCTGCTTTTTCAAACCCATTCAGCTGTATTTTCTGGTGAATAACTCTTCGCGGGAGTCCTAGTTTAGTTTTTAAAGACTGGGAATAAATACTGTTTAGACATTTTGGGTTTTACGAAATGTCATCAACGGAGAATTTTAACCACTTCTGGAGAAACCATGGTGACGATCGAGATCAGGATGTAGCGTCATCTGCAAAGGACAGAGAAAGAAACTGATTTTCATTTCCGTCATCATCATCATCATCATCATCATCATCATCATCATCATCATCATCATCATCATCATCATCATCATCATCATCATCATCATCATCATCATCATCATCACCAACTTTGCTTCTCCAGGCATATTTACTTTCAAAGTATTTTGCATATTTTGAGTCAATAAGTACATTACATATTCGTACATATAGAAGCCATATGTTCAATTCTCAAGACAATAGCCTGTCAATAGTTTTTCTTGCGTATTCTGGCCTTCATGGCCGTAGTTTTCCTAAAGCAGATCCGTAGAGTTCTTTCATTTTTGTTTTCTTTTTCTTTTAACATATAGCTAAATCGATAGCATCGCTTACTGCTGGAAATCAGCAGATGTCCCCCAAGGCCTCCCCTCATTTTACATTTATGTCTGACATTTAAATATCCTTTTCTTTCATTTGTTCATAAGCCGGGTGCAGAAACTATTTCTAGAATATACAGACTGCCAGCGTAGTGATAAACTACTGGCGTGCAAAGTCCCTGTTACCTGCTCGAATAAACCACAAAACATCCTCCCTCACACCAGAGGAGGAACCAAGTCCAATATTTGAGCTAGGCCGCAACTATACAACTACGGTCTTTACAGTCTTACTTCAATCAGAGTTTTCCCATCCTAAAAGCGTTCCCTTGACAAAGCGTCTTTGGAAAAAAAAAAGTTGGTATCTTACTCGTGCTTGCACACAGGCAATGTCTTAACCGAAAGAAGACAATGGCCATGTGTGTGAATTTTGGGCTTTCCTCCCGCGGGCAGACCTCCATGAATATATATTGTCCACATTTGTCTTCTGTAGGAGGTCAAGAACCTGCTACTGAACGATGACTGAGTAATAGTCGCAACGCCCAGCTCTGAGCGGGGAAGATTATGTGAGAATTCTGCGAAGGCTTTAGCAGGAGATTTGACTGCTTTTCTGGAGAATAGTTATGTAAACCTGTTCGTGAGCCTGTTCTCAAGGAGGGGGACCTTCATGACTTCAAAATGGTTCTCGTGAGCCTTAAAAGGCGTTAGTATGCGGCAGTAAAAGTCTGTATTTAACTTCGTGGATGGGAGATGTAGAAGCAGGTGGATGGGAGATGTAGAAGTAGGTGGATGGGAGATGTAGAAGCAGATATATGCAAATGTAAAATTAGACGCAACAAAAGTTGAGAAATTTGTACACATGTAGCTGTGAACTTATAAACGTGCAGAGTACACCTACCTCGAGCTATTTACATACCGACAGCTTTATAAGCACGCATATCTGTATCCCCTTTCAACACACACACACACACACACACACACAAACAAACACGCGCGCGCACAGGTGGAGAGATGTTGCTCTATATGCAGACATTTAGATATTGGTTAATAAGAATGTAGGCTGATACGCACACAAATACGTAAAGATATTTATATCTATATGGAAGCAGATGCAGATTTATACACACATATCTTTATTTATCTAAATATATATAGATCTTTACACATGCAAATATATATACACATACACACATCTATACCTAAACAGATGTATACATATATAGCGGAAACAGATGAGATAGATATTATTCATTGTTATACATGTAGACCTATGGGCCCTCAAGCGTTGCTTGAATGTGTGTAGGTACCAGATATATGTCTTCAATATATATATACATATATCCATATAATTTTATCAACACGAGAAAAGAATCAAACCATTGCTCGCCAAAGCCTGACCATCAAGTCGTACACACCCGTCCCTCCCCTGAAAAAAGTGTCTGCTGTACGAGACTAATTGCTTGGCCTGCAGGGGTCGCCGGACCGAAGCCTGCAATTTTCATTTCGAGGTGCACACTGGCAAGAACGATTTGTTTTCTCCTGACTGGTCAAAGCCAGCCCCTGGCCTGCGGCGGTCCAGACAGACTCGACGAATCACGTGACCCTCCATCGCGCGGACCCGCAGCCCGCAGAGTGCAGCGCCGGCGAGGAGAGGCTGTCGGAAATAAAAAGAGATAAAAGGTCGTTAAAAGAAGACGAATTAATCCGGTGGTGCATAACGACAACCGACTGAACGAGCCCCAGTCTTTGACAGGAAGGAAGTGAAACTAGTTTTGCTGGTTCGCCTGGGAGGAACTCGATACCCAGTAGAGACTTTTTTTTTTTTTTTTGCGTCGCATCACTTGTTTCGTAATGGCTGCGCAGATTTAGCCGCAAATAAAGAGAAGCTCAAAACTTGCTGGACGATAAGCTGATTTGTTGGTCTTTCTTTCTTTCTTTTTATTCCATAAGTCGGTAGAATGTGTGCGTGCGTACGTGCGTGCATATGTGTGTGTGTGTGTCACGCGTGGCGCAAAATGTAGAACAAGTGACTGCAAAAAATAAGGAGGAACGAAAAATGTCGGGAACAAAAAGCCACAAGGCATTATTCCCCGTAATCCAAGCAGCTCGAGCAAATAAACTGAGACAAACAAACGTCTCTGCCAGCAAACAGAAGGAAGGGATGTGAAGTGCAAGTCAGATCGAAGCACTCAAGCGAGCAAATAAACCTTCAAGATAGACAAACAGTACAAACCGAATAAAAAGCTTCCCTCCCCTCCCACAACTAGATAAGACTCTACTGTGAGTACTGACTGTAAATATACTGTCTTTGTTGTAAGTGTGTAATCGAAGCTCGATACACAACTGCTCAATATTTCAGTCTTCAGCATTTTACTTCTCTCCCTTGGTTTCAGAAACAGCGACGAAAAACAACACTGGCAGTAGTGCTTCTGCCTTTATTTGTATCGATACATTAGTTCATTTCCCTTTTATAGACGAATCTCTGAATAATTTGCAAAACCATGAACATAAATTATTAACCTGTTGTGTAAGAAAATTTTCAGGACACCACCTAAGTTTTTTTTCAAGAATGTTGTACTGGGACAAGACGGACAAAGATCAACCAATCAGAGAACATCAAGAACGTGAGGCCATGTTTCGAGGGCTCTGATTGGTTGATCTTTGACCTTCTTGTCCCAGATGTAAATGAGCCAGCCTCGTTCTGTACAGACATCATCTTCTCTGTACCTAGAGAAAATTTATCTGTAGCTAGAGAAAGCTTTCTCTAAATACAGACAGCTTTCTCTAGCTACAGAATGGAATTTTATACATAAAATGAATTGGCTAGCAACTTCTAAGTATAATATAAATGAAATAATTTAGTTTGACCGAGTTTTTCTCTCTCTAGCTATAGAGAATGCATTCTGTAGTTACAGAGCGCATTCTGTACGTACAGATTAACTCATTCTCTACTTATAGAATGTATTTTGTAGTTACAGAACTCATTCTGTAGTTACAGAGAGCATTCTGTACGCACAGAACTCATTCTCTACTTATAGAATGTATTTTGTAGTTACAGAATGCATTCTCTAGCTAGAGAGAGAGAAAGTAGAGAAAATTCCCCTCTTGGCGCCCCATACTGAAAGTTTAATGTTTCTTGGTTACATGGGAGCTTTAACAAAGAAAACACATCGAGCAGAAGTGTAAACACATGAAGGATGATGCAAACATCAAGCGAGGCATCATAACCCCTCAACCCCATCCCTTGCAGAGGCACAAATACTGAGCGGGGTGTTGGTGGCACACAAATCAGTGCCATTCGAGACGCTTTTTGTTTTTTTTTTAACTCGCTTCAGCCAGTGGACGATAACAGACAAAGCTTTGTTATCTGTTTTCCTTGTTTACAGATTCTGGTGGTATCAAAGCACACATTTTATCAATAGTTTTAAAACGAGTCAACTAGTAACACTCGAACTGTTAAGTAATGGGGAGTAAACAGAGCTCTCTACAGACGAAAACAAAAACAAATCACAGTTCGACTGGTAAAAGGGTCGCGAAACTAGGTCAGAAAAATAAGGAAGGGGAGAGGTTGTCGGGGGTGGGTGGGTGGGTGGGGAGGGAGATGATATAAGAATACACCAAGAGGGAGAGGTCTAGCGAAATAAACAATCGAGCGAAAATAGATGACCGTCCACAATGCAAGGATGAAAGTGTACAAACATTACAGCTATAAATAGAGAGCTGAATGGAAGCCTGCGTGACATTGTGTCTAAAAGTGCGAAACCCAACAAACACAAAAACAAGCTTAGAATAAACAAGGTGGGAAGGGAAAGAGTGCATAAAAGAAGGCACACAAAAATTAATGGCTGTTGGGAAAAAACAGATCTGAGTGTTATTTTCTTTCTGTGTCGCATATATTAAGACGAGTACAGGTGTTGTTAATGGGGTACCATACATTTTATTATTATTTTTTTTATCGGTTAACTCTTGAAACTGTAGTTTGTAAAGATTGTAATGCTGCCTGCACCCACGTTTGACTTTTGCTTTCGGCACCCGGAGTATTCGCTACAAAAATACTTAATACTGTGGGTTCAACGGGCAGAGAGAAAAGGTCGTATGCATGCGCAAATAAACAGTAAGAGATCGTGCTTTTGAACAAACATTCCATACATAGCTAAAAAGACTGACAAAGATATGCACATGCACGAAAGCGCTAAAAAGTTGGTTGGTTGGTTGGTTGGTTGGTTGGTTGGTTGGTTGGTTGGTTGGTTGGTTGGTTGGTTGGTTGGTTGGTTGGTTGGTTGGTTGGTTGGTTGGTTCGTTCGTTCGTTCGTTCGTTGGATTATTTTAGGTTCATTTGTTCGTTTGAATTGTTTCGTTTGGTAGAAAGGCAGGGTTGCAGCTGGGCGGAAGTATCTCAAGCCACACGCGCACTGACAGATTCTGGACGGCGACATAAGAATAAAGGAGACAGGGTTTATTGTTAGAATTTAGAGATTAGGGGTATAGGCAGAGGTAAGAGGAGGGTACGTCACACAGTTTCCATAACTTCAACCTTAACGTCCAGTAAAAATATCGGTCGAAGCGTCCCCCAAGAATTTCTTACCGCGCGTATTCGTTGAAGTATGTAATTTCTTCAGTGATGGAGTCAACTTTTGACACTTGAGTAAAGCTGTTTTGTATTTTTATCTAGCAGTGATTTGGCATTTTTGAGGGCAGATGGGGAAAGAAACGAAAGAAACCACCGAGAGAGGTCTGAACTCAGGGGAGTACGACTCTCACTGCAGCGGTGACAAACGGATCATAAAAGAAAGCAACAAAGAAACAAAGAAAAAAAAGACCCGGACAAGAGAGACGACTGAGACCAACTAGACCGAAAATATCTTGTAACCAAGACGCTTTGCAAGAAGGCTACAGTTTTTGTAATCTCACAGCCAGTCGTGACAATGACATATTCTTTCAACAAATCACAAGTATTTGAGTCCTAGGACTTCACACAAAACAGCATAAATTACTTCCAACTATCAGTATTGGACACTTCTTCTACGTTCAGAAAATACGTTTGAGAATATACACCAATAACCAGTTTTGGGTTACCAGGTGGACGACGAACACGGACATGGGGAATAGTATAAAGTAGTATAAAACATATACACTGTTAAGCTGCATAAAGCCCATATCAGGGGTACTAATAAATTCACGCAAATGACTTCCCTTTAATTAAATATCAATTAATCCTTTATAAATAAGTTACCTCAAGATCCAGATATAAATACTAACTGCTCTTCCGTTCTTATTTTAAGATTCTCTAATATTTACAATAAAGAGGTCAAGGCTTACTATCCCCATGTGGACTCTTCGACAATGGTCCCTCTAGAATTTGATTGTGGGAGATTTCCCTGACAGTTTAGTAACTTAGTGTGGGGAGGGGTTGGCGCAACAGCGAGTGCCTGTCACCAGTTCATCGAGAATTTGGTGTCCAGCGTTCAGATCTCGTCTCAAACATGTCCTTTTTCTGCATGTGGCCCCTGTTAACAGGGTCAGTTTCTTTGCCGTGATACAGTCTTAGTTGCTTGCTCAGTTTAAAGTGAAAATCGAGTACAACATTTTTTTTCTCTTTATGGTCAGGTTAATTTCATTTTAAAATAATAATTCCTAAAATATGAAAACGTAACTATGCTTAATTTTAAAGATATAAGCCTTCAAACATCAGCATTCTCACCTGCCACTAGGAAAGTAGAAGGAAATTATTGTCCTATTCTAAAGAGTTCTCTTATGAGCCAGTAGTATTTGTAACAGTGAGTGTGGCTCAGTTCAAATCTATTCATGTCTTCGAGTCAAAAGAAGAAACATCGCTCAGGTTCTCGTGTGGAAGAAGCGATTTTGTGCCCAGAGAATAAAACGGCTGATTTTGGAATACAATCCTACAGATTTTAACTTTGTTTAGAAGCTCCCACTGAAGTTTAAAATATTAATTAAAAGGTCCAAACCACGGACCTTCATTCACTGGATAAGTGTCTCCCATTCGTTGCCTCTTTACTCTTTCATAGAAGTGACCAATCGTAACAAACCCTAAAAACGAAGGGCTTTCACTTCCGTTTTCTGTCAAAATGGCGGATATTCCTAACGTTGAAGACATTTTAGAAGTGACTAATTAAGCTTTTCTGTCATCAGAACCTTGTTAAAGAAGATTGATTGCAAAATAAACAGTCTTTTCTGTAAAATGTATTGTTTGTTCATAGAAAACGCATTTGTATTTTACAACAATTTTATAATATAAAAGCATCGTCACAACAGATGCTATTGACTTGTTTTACCACTAACAATTAAAAAAAATTGTTTTTTATTTTTTGGAATTAATTGTATAGATTGTTTTGCTACGAAAACAAAAACATCTACTTTAAGAATGTATTTAATGTATGCAAACAAAGAACCGGAAACACGAGACTTGTCTAAAGAAAAGCCGAGACTTACACCGGACATGAACCTGAGTCACTTATCCAGTAATGAAGGTCCGTGGTCCAAACCGAATTCACTCGACTGACTGGTAAGTAAATCTTCTCCATATCAAAATTTAATGGGCAACAATCAAGGACACAAGAAAAACTCTTGTAATTTTTTTTATTTGATAGATGGTTCATTTCCAGCACTGCATTTTTGTTTTGTAGTTACAACTGACTGCTGATAATAAGTTTTTTTTACCATTATATATATATATATTGACACAGATTTATCGATATAAAAACTCATTTCTTCCTCCTTTAGCTGCATGCAAAATTTACTCTTTACTTACTGATACTCGCACCTGTTCCCATTTAAGCTCCTCATATACGTTTGTCTCCCTCAATTCTTTTTTCCAGCAGCAAATCAATGGTGCCCTCACACTGTCAGTTGTTGTTAGCATTATGCTGGATGAAGGTACGACTGATGATGTTGTGTTTGTGACTGTCACACGATGTTACTTGTAGCCCAGACGGTGTGGAAACTGTCCATGTTGCATGTATGATGCTTGATCTTTGTTTAAGCTTTTTACCAGCAGTCGTAGTTGGTTTTAACATCTCGTGCTTTTTTATAGTAAGCACTGCTGTAGGAATAAGATTTCTTCGTTTTACTGAAAGTCCAAAATTTGCTAATACTGTAAAAGTGATTGTATAAAAATAAATTTTGAAATGTTTTGAGCAAATTCTTGAGTACGGTATTGGGACGAAGTACGCACGGCACGTTTTAACAAAGCAGAGACTTGTATATACACATCTCTGAACAAAGTTAATCCACTGACGTTTGCTGCCATTATCTTTAGGATTTCCTTCATGAGTGCAAACTAACTCCATCTGAGTGTCGAAGAGAACAATCAGCACCACCACATTGTGTTCTGGTCTGATATCTTTTACCGAGGATTGCATCTTTTCTTTTCAATTTCAGTTTATGGAGACGACGCTATTTTTAGGAATACTTCCGTTTCGTCACTTCCTGTTTTCTCGACAAATCCAGGTGTGCTTAAGAGAAAAATATTAATATAAAATATCTCGTGCCTCTTAGTCATAAAATATCACCTGAATATTTTTTATGATACTTTATGCTCTATTTCCAGAGATTTTACCTGAGCACTCGTGTTGTCCTTTAATACCCTACCCTACCCTACCCTACCCTACCCTACCCTACCACCCTCGGTAATTAAAGGATTATCATTGTCATCATCATTACCTGACGAAACAGAACGCGTGGGTACTTGTTTCGGTCTTCATTCTGTCCAGGTTCGATTACTGTGAAGTTTTGCTTTACCGCTGTCCCTAGAAATGTGTTGCAATATCTTCAGAAATCGCAAAAGTAATGTTGTATACTTAATCTTTCGAATAAATAAGTCTGAACCCATTACCCTTCCTCAGTATGACCTGCATGGAGTCCTGTTGAATCCAAAATAAAGCACAAGCTTGATTTAGTGTATCATGCTTCTGATATGTCTGCCTTGGATCTTCTACAGACAATTCAACTCGTGATGCTCCACCCTTTAATGCTAAATATTTAGGGCAGGGTTCTTTCTTCTTGCCAGTAAGTCTCAGTAAGAAATAACGCGACCATCGAACTCGTACTTTCTGTCATGAAAACGCATCCTCTCCGTAAGTTTTTTTGACCGGGTTTAATTAAAACTTTATCGTTCTGATATCGCGCGTGTGTAGTTAGTATGCTGCACATCATGGCTGTATGAGATTTTTGATTGATTGGTCTGTTACTATGCTACATGTTTAAAGCTTACATGATGTCCTAAGTAAGCTTCATGTGGTGTACCTGTTTGGTCGAACGTTGGAATAAATGCACGCGTTTCTAACAGACAGCAATCACTGGTTTTATGGTATTGTATATATTTATTTATTTCCTCAAAAGGCGGCAAATTTTGGGTCGTCGTCAATCTCCACCTTCCACTCCCTTCTTAAGCCGCCATTTTCTTCCAACTTTCTCCGCCCAGTCTCCCTGACCTCGCCCCTCACCCATCCTCCACTTTGCCCCCCCCCCGCCTTTTTCTCACCCGCCCGCCCGTCTGCGCAACATTTCAGTCACCACCCGAGGTCTCATCGATCGAAACGCGTCTGGACGACTAACAAGACTGTGCCTCGCCCACTTGTAGTCCCCACTTGTAGTCCCACTTGCCGTCCCACTCTCTCGACATTCACCTCGTCTCTGAGCTCCAAGGCCTCCACATCCCTTCACTTCATCCTCCACCTACTGGCACGGGCATTTTACCTCCACCCCTCTCCTCCCGCATCTCCTATTCGTCTCCTACAACCCCGAGCTTGCAAAATTTGTCCTACAGACATTACCTGTCTCCTTTTTTACTCTTTCCGTAAAGCTGCCTGCTAAGGTTACCATTTACATACCTTCATAACATTTTCAGCATTTTCTGGTTTGCTCACTTCGCTGCTGTGTGCAGACTTCTTGATTAGATGGCCTCTCTTTTGCCAAATCTTTTATACCTTCAATAGCTTAACGAATAAAACTATTCGCATGCATTATCCTGTGATGGCATGCCTTCCGCTTGCAAAATAAATGTCTTGTCTGGTCATCCCCCGCCCCTGCGTGCAAAATAAACAGCTTTTTGCTAAAGACTCACGTGAATCCACGTTTCCAGACATTTCAGGGGCCGTAGTTATGAAGCGAAAGTAAGTCGCTCCCCCGGGGAAAACGGGGAACTCAAGGGGGAGAGTCTGGTTTCGGAAGTGATAAAGCGGTGTCCAGACCCCGCGGACACTACCTCCTGTTTCTTTACCCTTTACCTTTGCCACCGCTTTATAACTACGACTCCATGGATAAAACAACATCCGTAGAGGCTGAACACAGCTTTATCATTCTGGAAACAAGACGCTTGTCCTTGAGTTTCCCATGTTGCTCGAGGGCAAAGACCTACCCTCGCTTCATAACTACCGCTCCAGGTTGTTAACACGAACAATGAGAGATAAATGCCAGCAGAGAATAATGTTGTTACTGAGAAAATTGCGAAATGCTGAGAAAAAACAAAACAAGAGGAAAACCTCAAAAAAAAAGGCTGAGATCTTAACAGGATATCAAAGGCCATTCACTTGGCATGGCCACACTTTGCGGCAAAGACTCCTCTAGCGTTCTTCCTCTTACAACAGAGACAGGTGGTTCGGATCGTGTCTGAAACAAAATAAACAAACCGTCCTCATCCCAATGTTGACAACGAGAGGGTTTACAAAGCAGACATCATCTTCGCTTTGCTGATCACGTCAGAGGGAAATTGGTTCACGACCTTTTGCAGAGAACAGCCAATTTTTTATGATAACATCAATGGCTGGAGATACACGCAAGTGGCTACAATCTCTCACCTCCAGTCAAGCTCTAAATTGTGTTTCAGGACAAGAAGATGGGAAAATTCCCGAATGTGGAGAAAGATTGATTTGATTTTGTAGCGTGTAAGAATGTTGTCTGTGAAAGTGATATCAACCAGATGAGCGGAAGTAATGTAAGTAAAGTCAGTCTCTCGGTCCACATCGCATCATTGTTTACAAGCACTAGAAGCAAATAAACAAATATATCTGGCATGTATCTAGGGGATTCATTCCTTCTTTTATCGCTGGGAAATGTTGACGTTAAGGAGGGAAAAATATCGGACTCTACATCAGCCATTTTCAGAAATGGTACAAAAGTTGTATTTGCTTGGTCTCATTGCCATTCTTTTTTTCTTAAAGGCAATAATATTATCAGGTCATTTCATATAAGTATCCAGACGTCATGAACTATTTTCAAATGTCATTTCTTTATACCTTAGTTTCTTGCCGGATAATTGAGAATATGTATTAAAAAGAACATAATTAGGACGAACTTCTGTCATTGGCTTTGTAGTCCAGAGGCCGTGTAATGACCCATAAGTGAAGGCGTACTTCAGGGTTTACTTAAGGTTCAGTTAGTACCTAACTGCTTTAGCAAGCCAAATGTTGCCACAGATATGGACCGTACACAGGGTGGGAAAGTGTATCTCTGGATCATGATTCATCTTCACAAATCTCTGCTTGCTTCCACAAAGCTCTGGGGTCTAAGCTATCCTGAGAAAACGCTACCACCCGCGTCATGGTTACGGCCCCAGGAGTACTCTTGTCTGTGATCCTTGTAGTGGAAAGACTAATGTTAGAGCTCTGAAATATTGCTGGTCAGTCAATCAGTCTCTGGGTAACTCTCTTCTGCACTGCCTGAAGCGACAATCACCATCTCGTTTACAGTCAAGGAGATGAGCAGAGGGAGGGGTAAAAACAGTGACTTGTAGGTCTGTGCAGTGCGGCGTCATAGTGTTCTGCTGGAATGTGAAATTTTTTTTGATTAATTAAAATTTTAAAATGTTTTCTGACAGAAAGTTAGCTCAGTATTTATCACGTTTCATCATACACAGCTGAAATATGCTCAAACATTTACTATTCATGGGTTGGTGTCCAACATGTCCTTCGTGCCTGAAAATAGTCTGTTGGACGAGGGAAACATAATGAGGACCTTTCTAACCCTCATTAGGATAGAGTTCCTCAAACTTCCCCTCCAGCTTACAATTCTTCTCACCTTGATTGTTAAGCTGTGGAAGAACTCGTCCTCTTAACGGTGGTTTGATGCAATTATAAGTATTTTTTTAAATGTGCACTCAATTTTTCGTAGAAACGATCGAGTTAGCCACGTTAATTCACGATACCCGTTTTGGTCTTCATCCATGCACTTGGTTCCTGTTTGCCATGGTGTCATCTCTTTTGCTGAGGTTTATGTTTCTTGATTGATTGGCTGACTGTCTGTTCCTTTGTAATCTTTCGTGTGCACCATATTAAGCTCGCCTTTACATCTACAATTCTTCTTGTTCCTGTTCTTGTTCTTGTTCTTCTTGTTCTTGTTCTTGTTCTTCTTGTTCTTCTTCTTCTTATTATTATTATTATTTTTATTATTATTATCATCATCATCCTGCGCGAGGCTGAAACAGTTAGGTAAGTGGTGAAGCCGTTCTGCTGCTTGTGACACTATAGTTCAGATCAGTTCATCCCATAACTGGTGTTCCTTCCATGCACCATGGTGAACTCACGCCAGCGGGTCCGGTCATCTACCCGCCTATGGTCTCCCTGTGAACAGCCTGTCCATTCTTTCACGTTAGTCACCCAGTTTTTATTTATTTATTTATTTATTTATTTGTTTACCGTGGTATCGACTGCCTTCAATGTAGCCTTGTAGGACCGTTTT
Organism: Marisa cornuarietis; assembly: GCA_004794655.1. Classification (NCBI taxonomy): domain Eukaryota; kingdom Metazoa; phylum Mollusca; class Gastropoda; order Architaenioglossa; family Ampullariidae; genus Marisa; species Marisa cornuarietis. Next base: position 3,625,816 of record SMMW01000614.1, read on the forward strand.
TTACTAGGTGTCATGAGACACTACACCACCACTCAGATTTAGAAGTCCATAGACTATAAAGTGTCCTCGCCCTTCCCCTCCTGCCTAATCAAAAATTACATTGGATACAAAACATCGTAACGCATAGGAGACTGGTTCACTCTCTTCTCGGTTCTCTCTTGGAACTGCCATCATTTCTGCTGGGCCGCTGCTACTGGGCATGTGATCCAACAAGTCGCGGCGCTCGTGCGAGAGACTTTTTACTCATGCGCGATGGATGATCTGTCAAGAGTTCTAGGTGTAAATACACAGATTGTGTTTCGCAGCAGATTTTTATGTATTTAGCTGCCGAAGTCAATCTCGGTTGGGCACGTGCGCTACTGCGCATGAGCGTACCACAAACGAAAGCGCCTATGGTCTTGCAATAACAGAGATTTTCCTGCACTCAGGGTATTTACTGCACATTTCAACGGGTGATGGTTAAATGGCACGTGAAGACAACCGAAACACGTGTGTGTGTGTGTGTGTGTGTGTGTGTGTGTGTGTGTGTGTGTGTGTGTGTGTGTGTGTGTGTGTGTGTGCGTGTGTGTGCCCCTCGTTGCCAGGTCCGTCCTCCATCGAGATGGTAGTCGCGGATCTCAGTGCAAGAATACGCCTCCGTGTGATGGCTCTGCCTGAGGAGAGGTCCCCAGTTTCGAAAGCCCATGACTCCAGGGGAAGAGACGGAGTTCTCGTAAATTCTCGTTAATTGGCAGTTCGGTCTCTTCCCCTCATGAACAAGGTTTAACCGCTTTAACTAGGACGCAGAAGCCCTGCGTGGCTCGACCCAGATTGCGTTCTTTGACAACCTCGTTAGACCGGCCTGTACATCGTGTCGACCCTCAGAATAATTTTTCCCTTCGCACTGGACCGAAATTTAATTGACATTTAGATCTCGAAAAAGCTTTCGTCTCTGTCACGCCGCGAGTGCTGTCCGGCGGTCCGGCTGAATGGCGACTTGGTATACCTTCCTTGCAGACCGTAGCCAAAGGCACGTGTGGGCATTCCATCAGATCGCCCTGCAAGCTGACCGCCAAACTGGCAATTAAAAAATTTGCCTGCAGGAATTGTGCAGAGCTAAACTGGCCAATCACGGAGTTGACTGACCGTTTTCCCCCCCCCCCAGGGGAGGAGGGGACACGTTTCTGTTCCTTCGCATCAAACGACGTCATCCGGCGTGGGTGATGTAGAGAGTGCCCTACGGATAACGACGAAGAGGATGCAGATGACGAGATGAACAACTCGAGAGGGCAGCAAAGACGTGGTTCAGCTTGCTCCTTGGGGCGACTTTGATTCCTCATCCGAGCTGGGCGACACTAACCCAGACTCTAACCCTAAGTAACCCTAACCCAAACCCCAACTGCTAACTTATGTCTAGCTTTAAATGTACACTTTTCAGTACAAACGAGCTAAAATATTTTTAATAATAAGAATAAGGAAACAAAATAAGAAACAAAAATTTCTTTAAACTGTGACCATCACGAGAATCACATTTGTCACTGTTTTACAGTTGCTCTATCAAGTACAGCGGAAAATCGACCACTTCGGTAGGAAAACCACACATCCTCCAGCACTTTTCTCTCTCTCTATATATATATAGTCTTTTGTTAATTAACTTATTAAACTACTGTCTAGTTTAAATCGATAACTGTTACTCGTGTACTGACTGTTTGCCATGAAGTTACATTAACAGCTTCTCTCGCATTTACTAACTTGCTGACGGGATGCCACGCTGGCTCTGAATGCCTGTAACTTATTCACCTTTGACCCGGTAATGCTCAATGAACATTTGAACCTGTTTATTTTCTTTTTTGTTATTTTATTTTGACCTTTATATTGGGCTAATGCTTCATTTTTTCTTATCCCAATTGGTCTTTCATGATCTGTCCATGATTTATATATTTTATCCTAATCTGATAGGATTGTCGGCTTAAATTTTTTTTTTTTTTTTTGGTCCCAATTTGGGCATGGGGGATCTGTTTACGGTAAAAAGGAACAAACTTTCGACCAGCTGTTTAACAGACACAATTCCATTTCCTACCTTCTCCATCAACATCCATACACCTTAACGCCCTCCATATTCCTGGGTCGGCGGTCGGTCTGCTCTCTCAAACCCCCAGTCACCTCCACCCAGTCCTGACCCCCTCTCCTCTCACTCTCAACCCGCACACCCCATCAGCTAATAACCTTGTGGTCACGTGGTCTTGCGGTCCGTGCCGCCTTCTTCTGATGTCGTCTCCGGGGTTCCACAGTCCCCCGTCTCCACTCCCACCCCAAGCCCTCTTCCCCCAAAGGGCCCAGACGGAAAAGTGTTGCGAACCGTCTGGAAACGGCAATCAGTGCCGGCAGACCCTGGTGACGTCACTCCAAGTCTGAAGGCGATGTGGATGGAGACTCCTGCTTTGTTCCGTTTGGCAAAGCACACGTGCTTGGGAATGGTCAAGAAGGAAAAGAAAGTGTGTGTTGGATAGGGGTGGTGGTGGGGTGATGAGGAACTGGAAATGGACGATCAAAACACTGAGCTGAGCTGATTCAACAGGAAGAAGAGAGCCGGGGCAAGATATATTGCTCGTCGTCTCAAAGACAGACGTCAACGCCGTTACACAAAAATTCACCCCCTCCCTCTTCTCTCACTCTGTAGCCATCTCCACCCCAATATCCCCACAGACTCTCCCCACTTATAATCCCTGCTGAAATGTCAACTATAAGTCGTGAAAAACTTAAAACTTTGAACCAGACACAAATCTCGTCAAATATCGTCAGTGCGAGAAAACGACCAGATGATCGTTCTGTTTGCGCTACGCTTGTTATCTTTGTTATCCTCCTCTTTCTTCATCGTCGTCCTCCTTCTCTTCTTCCCACTTTCGTGATCGATCAGTTGTCGAAACGTGTCTTCACTGATTGCCAATTCTGTGCCAAAACTTTAGATACTGTGTTTAACAAGCCCCCCCCCTCTCCTTCTTTTCCCATTTTTATGCCCCAGGGGAGACAGGAACTGACATTTTAGTAGTTTTGTGCATAATAAACTCGCTTTAATCTCTTTCTAGTACTATTATGTAAATTTTGTTATGTAAAAAGAAAGAAAGGAAATCTTCTTGATTCATACTCAGCAGACAATATCTCCAAAAAAAAATCAAATCAACGCTGTATCCAACGCAAAAGCGAGATGAAATCTTCGCACAGGATTGCCTAACTTTGAAGAAAAGTGATCAGCCATTGATATTTGCAGTGTGATGAAATTCTCTCCCAGGATTGCTGAACGTATAAGGAAACGATTGGCAATGACGAAATTTAAACAGAACTGCCAAGCCTTAAAAAGTAGAGATTCATCGTTTCTTCTGCAAGGCTGGTCATTAATAGACGAAATGCGAACAAGTCGATAAAGAGCCCTTCCGATGAAAGTGCTCTCACCTGTCGAGGTCACCAGGTAGGATAACAAAGCGCGTTGACAACAATAAAATCGATGACAGATTCACTTGAATGTGCATTCATTTTTATTGATGTGCAGGTCCTATAATAAAAAAGTATGCTGGCTTCACATTTAAGGACTCAGTCTGCCGTTACTATCACATTGCAACCAAACTGTGCAACATGTTTATGGGAAGTTCGTAGATTATGTTTGGTTCGTAAATTTTGTTCCCAAGTATTTTCATTGCAATTGTAAAGTCCTTTACCAGTGGTCCTGAATGAAAATAGCACAGAGTAAATTTTAGCAAAGATTTTGATGTCGAAGTCATTTTTTCACGTCCGTGATATCGACTTCGTTAACGGTACCCTCTGTGTGTGTGTGTGTGTGTGTGTGTGTGTGTGTGTGTGTGTGTGTGTGTGTGTGTGTGTGGTTATAAAGTGAGGGTAAGGCGCTGCCCTGGGGAAACATGAGGAACAACAGGACAAGCGTCTAGCTTCTGAAGTTGTAAAGTGGTGGCCAGACCTGGCAGGTGTTGTTATAAAGCGACAGCAAAGATTCCTAGGGGTAAAGAAAGATAAAGTAATATCCACTGGGTCTGGGCATAGCACTGTAACAAGACGGTTTTCTTAGAGTTCCACATATTGGCCGAGGGGAAATTCCTTACTTCTATTTTATAACTACGTCACCTGAGTATTACTTTTTTTAGCAGCCAGTTAACGAAGGGGCATCCATAGCAGAGATACGTTGAACATCGGACGTAATCCGTGGTTGAACCAGTGAAAGTACTTACATGCCATCACATCTGGTTTCGCTGCTCTGACATTATACATGTCATTATTGACTTCAGTGAGCTTGAAACAATGAAGTAGCTGATTCAACATTGACGATAAATCAGACGAACTGCAAAGGACCAAAATATAAAAAAACAAAAACAATAGAAATGAATTCTGCGTGGTGCTTACAGTCAAATAACAACGATATGTAGAGCAGATGATCAATAAAAACAGCTTGAAAAACGATCGCTCCTTGACTTAATAGATGCTTATTCCTAGTCTATTAATAGATGCTTATTCATAGTCTATTAATAGATGCTTATTATAGTCTATTTATAGATGCTTATTACTAGTCTATTAATAGATGCTTATTCATAGTCTATTAATAGATGCTTATTATACTCTATTAATAGATGCTTATTATAGTCTATTAATAGATGCTTATTGCTAGTCTATTAATAGATGCTTTTTCCTAGTCTATTGATGCATGCTTATTCCTAGTCTACTCATCATATTCACTATCTCGTGCAGCATTTCACTCAAAACAAAATCACTAGGTAGTCAGTGGCAGAAGGAATTGGTGTTTTCACGCCGCGCCAGCAACTAAGGCTATATCACGGCAAGGGAGTCAGCCTTGTAAACAGATCCCACATGCAGAGAAAGAACAGCGTGCCCGAGACAAGATTTGAACCCAGGACAGCAAATCCTCACTGTATTGGTGACAGGTGCTAACGGCTAACCGTTGGGCCACCGCACCGCCCCCGGCAGTCCGTGGATCTCAGTTTGTTTGCATCGTCTGCTCATTTGACATGCCTCGGTTTCTCAAGGTATATGTAAAAATATTTTAACCATTAAGTTTAATGGTTTCAAAACTACAAAAAGACTTTGCTAGTTGTGACTAAAACTATTACTACGTATATTCTGGAAGAATAAAATGAAGATTGTCCGAGGGACCATATTTGGCGACGTTAATTGCAGTTGCAAAGCACGTACTTCACAACGGAATATTTGATAACTGGCTGCCCGTACGATGCTGTAATCTACAGAGTAGATACTGTTTGCCTAAATCTTTTGATATTTCTGGAAAAAAACAGTATGGTCTTTTAAATTTTGGAATTTGGAGTTTCAGGGAAGTTACGAAAAAGTTTCATTACATTATTTTTATCTGACTTGACAACATATATAAAACAATTAGGGAATATCAACAACAATAATAATAACAACAATTACAACAACAAAAATACAATAAAAAATGAACTCTTTTACAGTATAACTCTTTGAAATCACATACTGATTGCATTGAGTACCCACATTGCAACAATGGTTTCAGAGACGGAAATAAGCTGCTGGGCAGCAGCAGGAGATCGGGGGGAACAGCGGCGGCGCCACTGATTGAAGGAGCATGCGCAGACACGCAGAACCCGTCGCGACCCAGAGGGGATGGGGGAGGGAGGAAGGCCAAATGGAAGCGTGGAGGTGGACTGCCGTCCGTCGACAGGGCCAATTTGGGCCGCTGGGCCCTGACCGTGGAGTGGACCGGCGACTAACGTGTCTTGCAGTACGGGAGCTGGTAATGAGGCTAGACAGGACAGCAGACTCTGCGACAACAGTTGTGGCAGTGCGCGCGAGTTGGTAATGAGGCTAGACAGGCAGCAGTCTCTGCAACAGTTGCTGCAATTTGTTGTGTTATGTTATGTGTCCAGTCACCCTTCTGAGAGATAAAAAACACGAAAGACCCTGCACGCGCGCGCGCGCACGCACGCACGCACGCACGCACGCACACACACACAAATGTGTACCAGGACATCTTGACGATCAATCGATTGCACGCAAAGTGTTTCCTCTGATTCTGTCTGTGATCTGAGAAACTCTGAAAGGGACCATACATCATAGCGGGCAAAAGCTACTTACGGGCGCTAAAGCAAAGACTCTCATGATGCAGCAGTCCGCCTAACCTGTGAGGGACAGGAGTGTTTTCACCACCACCACCACCACCACCACCACCACCACCACCACCACCACCACCACCACCACCACCACCACCACCACCACCACCACCACCACCACCACCACCACCACCACCACCACCACCACCACCACCATCTTTTGGTATTAATGAGACTTCGATTGTGTTACAGTATTTTCAGACAATGTGCTTTGCTACAGATACCTACAAACATTCCGTAGTACATTTATCGTTCGCAGCAGTAAAGATAAGTTTGTCTGCATGTGTATAACACGTATTCAAAAGTATTTGCTGCTACGCCAATATAACGTTCATATTTCGTGAACTACAGTAAGGAACGTGTAGGCACTGTCTTTTAGACATTTCTAAAACCTAGTTTGTTGTTGTTGTTGTTGTTGTTGTTGTTGTTGTTGTTGTTGTTGTTTTTCAAGCAACAGGAGAATATCGAGGCTGATATCAAAGCAGAAAAGGCGAGAAGATTACACGAATTCATATAAATCAGGGTCCCCGCCATCCAGCCAACTTTGTATCCTTTCTAACGGTCTTCGGCGGTGAGCCTGCGACAGAACTGACTAATAAACACTGCTGTTGCAGTTGGCAAAGAGATTGGAATATTACTGGAACGATGGACAACATTAGAAAGCCGATTCCAAGAACTCGTAATTAGCCATCACAGGCAAGAAAAAGACAAGAGTTTTTTTTAGGTTCTCGTAACACTTTGATGTATTGTGGAAGCAGGCAACCATGGGACGGATAGAATCTAAGAGACACGAAGTATTTGTGGTTGTGGTAGTGGCGGGGGAAGGGACAGTGATTGAGGCGGTTTTCCTGGTGTTATATAGTCATTTTGGTAATATATTTAAAGCGGAAAGTGGAAAGAGATCGCTAAACTAAACAAAGCGCTTGAATGGCCATTGCTTGTTAGTTTTAGCTTATTCCTTGCGGCAATGTGAGCATCACGACAAGCGGTCAAGTTGGGGACCACTTCTATACCAGCCAAGGTTAACAGAAGACTGGACCAAACAATATCTGAATGCCAAGACATATCTGAAGTGCCATCGATGGTTGAGACTTTTTTCTCCCAGAACCAGATCAGAACGCGGGAGAAAAATATCTGACGATGTTTTTCTCCCCTTCCGTCCTTGACACACAGATGAGGAGGCAATTGGCTGCCGATGTCGGAGCAATTCTTCATGGTGTCTGTCTGTGTGCGCTAATAATCTTTAAACGGTTGGCTTTTTGTTGTCTCAGACGGCTGGGAAACATAAGCCCCTCGAAGTTGTCAGCACTTGATGACATCTCGCCCTCGCCGGCCTCCTCGGCAGCCACCTGGTCCCGCCTTGCATTCTGTTACGATGGTTCGCTACAGTCAGATCCTGTAGGCTGTACAGAAAATCATTCTTGTTCTTTTCTCTCTCAACGCGCACAAACTTTATTGGTACTGGCATTGTGTCGCATGTTATTACTGGCTGCTCAAGAAAGAAAGGGTTAGCTTGAATCGGAGAGAAAAACCAACGAGTGGGCTGGGGGTGGGGCAGGGGAAGAGTAAGCCTTTTATAAGAAGAAAAGGAAAAACGCGACATAAAGTCTTGACGATGGTCTCTTTGTGAAAAATGTAGAATGTTATGGTCTTTCCTGAACTCCCAAGCTGAACTGAGCGCTCTCCAGTACACATTTATCGCTCAAGCCTCCGACAGTTGTATCCCAAGCTGGTCGCTTACGTCATACGGCCAGACGTTGTTGCCATTACCATAATTGGTCTTGCGGCTGGGACACTAGGTAAGGGTGAGTGGGGGGGGGAGAGATGGGAGAGCGGCTCTCGAGCACCCTTCCATTCGACCAGCATGCTTGCGCCCTGCCCAACGAAGGATTTCTGCAAAGGCCTCCTTTTGACCTCGGCTCGGACGCCATTCCAACGATCGCTTTCCTTGCGATGACCCTTGGAGGTCACGTCTGGAGTCACTTCAGACCAACCGAGATCGTTCAAGAATAGCTTCATGTTGGAAGTGGTTGGCGGACGTTTAACAGAAGGATAGGACGGCATTAAGTCTGCTACAAGAAAAGTTTTACACTGGACGTGCACCAGGTCGATGCTGGTCTAAAAAAGATGATGTCGTCATCGGTCATAGGTGCAGGATGCATGAAATGAGATTGTCAATGGTCATAGGGGGCAGAAAAAGGGTCACTGGCAATAATTGTCCCCGAGATTTAAGCTGAGACCTATCGTCATTGACCGTGATGGTTGAGGAAATGATGGGGAGGGCAGGATTACTGCAAAAAGAGAGCTAGTCATTGACTATATAAACAGGACTATCGCAATAAGAACGATTCTCATCGGCTATGTAGGAATAAGTATCGAAATAAGAACGATCGTCACTGGTGATGGCCTAGAAGGACCATCAAACACGTTGACAACAGCTCATGCTGCAGTGAGCTCGACATTTGTAACATACACACTAACTAACCGATTGGGGGTTGATTAATGAACTGCGCCCTCCTGGTAACGACGCATCCATTGGCCAGGTGGACCAGTCATTGTTGAAATGCTCAGTCTCCGGTATTCCGTTCTCTTTTAAACTTTTGCGTCAGAAACTCATTTTAGCCTTTAGTGAGTGCCACACCATTCCACACAATTCCACAGACACCTCGATCCTTCTATACATTTGCTTGATGTTCTTTGAGGGTTGGTGGAAGGAGTTGGGTTGTGGAGATTTAGGTCTTGAATACCTTTCTGCCAGCCACATGATCACTCCTTGAATTTCATAATTCTGTAATATGTGATTCAGATGAAGGGGCTGCAGGTGAAAGGAAAGCCCTTATTGTAGGGACTGAAGATCGAATAAAAGTCCTTGTTGTAGGAGTTGGAGCTCAGGTGAAGGTCACTGCTGTAGGGACTGGGGGTCACGTGAAGGCCTTTATTCTAAGGCATGGAGAACAGGGATTAAAGATCATTGTAGTAGGGTCTGCACGACCAAGTACAATTCGACATCCACCAATGTACATAATGTCCGCTGTGTATAGAGTACTGGCAGCTTGTACTACCATGACCCACCAGCGTTAATAATATCTCCATCCAGTGCCTCGAACAACTGAGTGTGGTGTTGCCTTTATTAAGGTCTCTAGGGAAAGATTTACTTCCTTGACTATGGTGCAAAGAGACACTCCTCCCTCAAGGTAAGGTAAGGTAAACAGGATGTGATTTGTGTGAAAGTAAACTGTTTATTATTTGCTTTGACACATCATGCGAAAGAAGTGGTAGTCCCCTCACCATGGGATCTTTACTTGTCCCATAATTCCGGGTTTATTGTTTGTCTACACAACATTATTTCAAACACTTTTTGTTGCAAATCGCTCCCACAAAAGAAAAAGAAAAAGAAAAAACACGATTGATGTTGAACAAGTATTTATGTTTGATAGCAAGGTGGCTGATTACTTCAGAATAATTAAATGAGAACGCATGCTTCTTTCACTAAACGTTTGCTTCACGAACCGTCCACTTTACCAAACCCTCTCTTAGTTCAATGTTCGCTTAACCAAGTATTTGCTTTGTAAAAACGATGGCTTCACAAACATTCGCAAGAAAAATATAGTAAACAAATTTCGTCATGTCTGTTAGACAATACACCAGCCCACCCACTCCCCTTCCTTAAAAAAAGTAGACAATACATCAGCCCACCCACTCCCCTTCCCTAAAAAAAGAAAATAAATAAAACTAAACGTTGGGGGAATTCAAATACAACAACACTGGTTCTTCTTTGCTGTCTTTTTTCGTATGTCTCTCTGATATTTCTTTTTAATTTTTTTTTAAATATATTTACAATCGACGAGTTTTGTTTCTTCTTTGAAAACAATGTCCTCGAAGGCTTCCGAAGAGAAGCACATACAGGTCATGTTTCAATTCTTTTTTTTTTTAAGGTTAACAAAAATAAATGTTTGTTCCGCTTACTTCACTCAGACTAACTTTCTTGAAAAAAAAATCGTTTGAGCCCAAAGCAAATGGCGTTGCGTCAGGCAACAGGTAAAACCGGATGTTTGTTGCATGTGGCGATGGGGCCCCTCCCCATAACAGTCCGCCATTCATTTGCGTGTTTGTGGCCCTCGCAACAGATCCGGTTTCGTTATTGGTGTTCGTCAGTATTTTCGTTCTTGCTGTTCTTTTCTCAAATTGACGGGGTCTCCATGCGTAAAAACCCGGCCTTTTCCCCCGCCCCCCACCCCACTCTCAACTCCCTGTGTCTTTGTTTCACATTTTTAGGAAAACATTACGACTGGTTTTAGGTTCCGTAGTGACACCTCCATGGTTAGGTCTGGACTTGTCTCATCGCCATGACAGTGGTCCTGTGCCGTGAACCATAGTCTGGGTGGTACAGTTCGTCCGCTGACTGTGGGCTTTAGCAGAGTGCTTGCTCCTTTTTTTTTCCTGGTTCCCACTGCTTGTCTTTATTTACTTTCTACCATGCCTATCCACCTGCCACTTCTTTTTTTTATCTTGAAAACATACTAGGGATCTTTTGGCAGTCAGTGTGAAACCTTATCAAGTAAGATATCCTGCTTCTGTTCCTTTCAGTACTCTTAAACATTATGGACACTGAAATGTGGGCTCACGATTATCCCTTTATAAAGTGTTAATATTATGTTTTAAGATCTCTGTACCTGAGGAACTCTTTATATACTCTTAAATACAAGTGCTGTTTGAATTAACCAGTAAATGTGCAGGGGGGGGATGCTTGCTTACACAAAATTAAAGATAAAATACATTTTTTTCCACTCTACATTCGTAAGACTAAAATTTTGAAAACCAATAACTTATTCAATAAGTTTACCTAAGAAGAAACATCATACTAATGTAAATTTAAACTATTTTGAAACCAAAATATTTTTGAATACATGGTAGTGTCCAAAAGTCTTCTGATTTTAAAAGTTTTTTTTTCAACTTTATCAGTAGTGATCTTCCGGGACCGAATCTTAGTTTCATCGAGTTTTTTCTTTTCTTCCTGAGAGCCTACCAGTGTGCCGTATCCTCCTCATTATTATATATTATTGTTATTTATTATGGAAAAGCGATGTCACTTCGCCTTACCGGCTTGAAGGGACTAGCTCTCCAGATTTCTTTGGATTTTCAGATTTTTCTGAGTTGATTTTGATTTTGAAGATTGACCTGTTGTGATCCTACTGATTGCGTTAGACTGTGTTTCGTGATGGTGACATTTTGTTTCACTTCTATGATTTCAGGTGACAACGACAATGACAATGACCAACTTTATGTGTCCCAGTGGGCAATTTAAATATGGGAATGTGCTCTAGTTCAACAATGAAAAAACAAATAAATAAAAAATTGAAAAACGAAGAAAAAAAAAAGAAAGAAGTGGGCAACTAGCATATTTCATATACATATATATATATATATATACATAGAGAGAGAGAGATAAAAATAATTACAAGGAAATCAAGTATGCACCTACAACATCACACACACACACACACACACACACACACACACACACACACACACACATCGTTGACGATTCGTCTAAGATTAAGCAACTGGACTGCAGATGGCACAACTGATTTCAGGAGATCCGTTGACTAACGGTCCTTTCTCTGACGACGACATTTTCATCTCAGTCCAGTTTCTTGTTTGTGCAGTCGACAGCGACAGGAACCTTGTGCAATGTGGCAAACTGTTTGATGGCTAGAAGCAGCAAAAATAATCTACAACTGGTTTGACCTAAGGAGAGGTTTATCCTAAGCATTATTCATCTGTTTTTTCTAATGACTTTCTCGATGACACAAACAACTGCAGGTCTAAACTCTAAATCTTGGAGGGTGAAACGTGTAACCAGGCTGCACAGACTACTCGTCCGTTTTCTTCTGTCTACATTACTTCTTTACCATAATTTATCCATTTATTTTAATTTCATATCATGTTGGATAATGGAGTTCTATGTTTAGTCAGTTGCTAATGAGATAACACCTCATTTTTCCTCCCGTTCCACGCTTGATCCCCTTTTCTTTCCTGTCGTTTTTGGTTGGTTTCTTCAATTTCTCCCTATCATCATTATTTTTTAAAATGATTATTAATTGTTAAGAGCATGAGCTTCTTATATGGCTGGATATATAAATTTATTATTAGTAGTCACATTAGTACTGAAATGTGCGAGATTAACACCATACCCAGACTGCTCCCAAAACAGTCGAAGTAAAAGCTGCATTCTCTGTTATCTTTCGTCATAAACATACCCCCCAGTTGTTCCTTCCCACGCTAGTAAATTTTGATATCGATCATTTATAATCATTTCGATCACACGTAAGATTTTCTTTCCAGAAGATGGGCGAAGGAAGGAGAGAAATACGCTGGGGAAGCGATTTATTTTTCAGTGGACAGAAAGACGAGAATTGATCTCCGTACCGCAACACTAACCCTCCGTCTGCTGCCAGAATCTAATCACCTGGAGTAGGAGGAACCGCCATTGGGCGGGGGAAATAAAAGCACCTCCCTTGTCGGCCAAGGGGAAGGAGGGTTAGTGTTTCACGCCGCGTCAGAAGCAGCAAATGTAATATCGTGGTGACTGGTGGTCTATATCGTCATAAGCAGAAAACTACAACTATGCTACTTTACTAATAATAATAATATCAGATGAAAAGTAGACTATATATAGTGCTAAATGTGATTGCGCTAACCTCTACATCTACAATTTTCCCAAGTAAAAATTAATATAGTCTCATGACCTTTCAGCCGTTGGGGAGTGAGGTGTCACTTTTTTCGGTGACAGATTTTTGTGGGGACGATGTTTATCTCTTCGCCCTCCCTGCTTTACTTTGGCCAACACTTTGCTGAATCAGGTACCCATTTCACAGACTAGGATGACTCGGAGAAGTTCTCTGCGCCACACGGGTGTCGGCGAGAATTGCGTCGAGGTTCGGACACCCGTTGTTCTGAACACTCGTCTGTCCGTTTCATCAAGTGTAATGTTCACACACACACACACACACACACACATTCTCCGTGGAGTGGGAAATGCAATGATGTTGACTCGAGGTTGTCAAACACTTCATAAGATTTCTTTCACAAATTTTATCTCTGCATGTATTAAATCATTGTCTATATTCGTGCACACACACACACACACACACCCACACAGGTCTGAAGAAAAATCCAACAGGACACCAAATTGCTATGAGCAGACAAAAATAGTTTAATTTTCCCCCACAAAAAAAACAGAAAAAAACGTTACTGTAGATTATTAACAGTGAGGACGTTACTGAACTCTTGTTAACGTGTCCATCTCCCCCCCACGTTTTCACCTGCACAACACTAGAGGTAGATCGGTGACGCAGTCCCTGAGAGTGTGTTTCTACCTCACTCCCGTCTAACGCACGAGGACGATGCCAAAGTTTCTTTCTCCGACAAACTGTTAGGATGACCTTGAACAGACAGCCAGCACGACAAACAAAACAAAACATTTCAATGCAGTCTGGTGCTACAAACCGCATTCATGAATGTTAATGCATGTTCCACCATCCCTCATTATTACAGCCGTGGCAAGTCTTGTTAACGAGAGTGAATGACAGACTCGCACAACAAAAATATCAAAGACGCGGAAATACTTGGAAAGAGGACACGGGGGGGGTGGGGGTGGTGGTGAGTAAAAGAATGGACAATTCATGGCAAGAGGACCCACAAAAAAATACCAAGGTAAGAGACAAAAAAACGTGATGAGTCACAAAATTTTTCAATTCCCCCCCCACCACCACCCGTTTTTCCACATATATTTTCATAAAAACAAATATTTGAAAAATAGGGTTTGGAGGTATTACGTGTTGAAGACACAGCTTGACGTGAGGAATTAAATTGTTTCATCTGTTCATGAGACGGAACAACCCTGAGGTAGCCCTACCCATCCCTTGTCGTGCGAGGAATGAGGTTCAAAGGTCAAACGTGAACAAACATGACAGGCCAAGCGCTAGGCTGGGGTGCATTGGTGACGTGCAGCCCTAGCGACCCCTGCCTGCGCGCACTAGTGCACCACTTTCCCCCCCCCCCCAAAAGGGAGCCCACAGCGTTTGCGTAGCTTCTCCATCCCACCCCACCCCCCACAAATCCCAGCCTGTGCTGCCTGAGGCGTACGTACGTGCAAGTGCTACAGCGTGATATGTAACAAGATACATCGGTGTTGTGGCATATCTACAATCCTAATGGCTCTGCTAATGACGACTGATGAGCAGCTAGGTACATGTCCGAAAATGAGCGACAGATGTACTGAACAAGCACACAACCATGTTTGCCAGTCGGTTTCCTATAAACACGATGTACACAAGAACATCTAAAGGGCAGACTGCGAGATATGTTGGATCCGTTTTCTGTTTTTCAAATTTATTTTTTTGTTTTCTGAACCAGTCATACGCTAATATCCGCATGTCTCGGTCTTTTTATATTCACTGGAGGCGAACACGACATAAATACCTGAACCCACTTCTTATACAGTAAATGATCCCTGCTCCAAACAGACGGAATGAGAGAAAAGCGGAATTAAACCGTACTCTCTCTCTCACACACACACACCGACCGCTAAATTAAAATGTTTTCATCTCACTACAATCCCCTCTCAGCCGACAGTATGCTATGACCTCCACAAACAGGCAGTTAGTCTGGAATCACGTGCCACAAACATGGACCACAACGACAATTTCCTGTTACCCACGACACCTTCGGTAATTTGTTTACAGCTGCTAAAGCTACCAACATACCCAGCTGCACACCCCAGTCTCGTTATCCGCAGCCTTAATTAAAAGCAGGCACCAACCAGAAACGGTGTACGATGCCGAACCCTCTCTCCCCATCCAAACTTTAAAAAAAAACCTGGGGTAGAGGGGTGGAAAAAGTAACAAAGCAACGTGCTATTACACTTCACACGCACCGTACACCAACACTTGTACACTTGCTACTACGCTAGGTATGAAGGCGATGTAGAGCAGCTGTCATCCATATTGAATGGCAACACGAGCGAGATGAGCCAACGGTAAAATTACATTGTAAATATATATGTGTATATATGTATACTTATCTATATATGTATAGTGGGAACGCGTCACCCATCTGTCAGGAACGTGCAGGATTTATAAAGTACCCGTTTTGTTGCTTTCACTCCCCACCCACCCCCGAGGTAGAAGGGGGTGGGGAGATAAAATTCATCTTTTAACCGCAAGAGAGAAAAAAACTTTTGTTCAAAAAACAAAGCAAAAACAAAACTCTTAGTCCTACGTCAGTGTCGTGCCTGATTCCACCCCCTCCCACGACATTGATATGAGGGATGAGTTGCTGCTGTTGTTGGCGATGGTGGCGGCGATTGTCACGACATCAACATTCCCCCAGGCGCTTTGCTTCATGAGCTACATCGGGGAAAAGAACAAGTCTCTGCTTCTGCTGCTGCTAGCGCCCAGGTTCAGTTGTCTCTCCCTTCACTCCTTTAGCCAAGTCAGTTTATTTCCCTTCCGCGAAGCGCCGCTAGTAGTCGGTGTCTGAGGTGCATGGCGACATCACGTGCCGCTCTCACGATACAGTGTCAACATGTACAGTAAACACGGGGAGGGCCGACAGATGATGAAGAGAGATGTTTTAAAGAATCGTCACGTACTGAACAACTAATTCCAGCAAGCATTCAAAGCATTCAATTAAACTTTTACAAAACTGCGTCTCAAAGTTTGTTTGTTTGTTTGTTTTTTTGTTCTAACATTCGTCCAAAGAAACGGTGCAGGAAAGTTGGGAGACAGGTGGAGTTGCATCACGGAGCAACGATGCACTAGCGGCACAAAGAAATCTACGCAAAAAAAGAAGAAAAAAAAAGGCAAGAGACCAAACCAAAGGGCACACGTGTCAACAAGACGTAGTAGTCACGTCAACCACGTGACCACAGGAGCCAGAACAACGTTCACGCAGGACATTCACGCAGAGCGCAAAACTTTCGTCGCATGTTTCGTCTATGGCAAATCTCACAGTAACGCACTACCGCAGTGTTTAGGCACAATGATAAATGGTCCAAAATTAAAAATTAAAATAAAGTCGATCACCAAGGGCCTTACCACACGCGCACAGAAGTGCGAGGCCTGACTTTACTATGGCAACGCGAGTTCCGTTTGTAGAGGTAGCAAAAGATAGAGAGACCAGCCTTGCCGAGTGCATGTTACAGACCATGAAGACCACTCTCAGCTGCGAACCAGGGCTGCTTTACACCAGCGTTCCTTTCTCTTATAAACTGCCGGTATGTTCCAGAGAAAGTACAGGACAATGTTTACATATACAAAGGGAGACAAACGTTATCCAGCCCCCGCTGAACCGTGTTCACTCATTCACACCGCCATATAAAATTCATGACCCATTCGTTCCTTTACCAGAGCCACCCATGCATCTACAACCTCGACTTGTGGGAAACCTGTTGCTGCGGCATCGATGGACAAACGTTCACTTAACAGCAGACGAAAGAGTTTGCAGTCGCAGTTGTCAGATTACAATGTTTCTGCGTGCACTCAAGTGGCCTGAAGGGGCGAGAAAAAAATGAGGAGGTGGCCTTGGACAGCCCCTTTATATGTCAAGCAAGGCATTGTTAGTCTCGACTGTCGTATTCGCCAAGAAATTTGTCAGGGCGTGGAATGAGGCAGTGCTGAAGGAAAACCTCGCCTTTCACCGTGCAACACTCCAGGCTTTCAGGAGGAGAAATAAAATCTTGATCAGAGGGGGTGGGTGATCGTCGCGTCAGGGTGCTATGGAAAAGTGTCCAAGACAGAAGCAGGCAAATTACAGATGTCCAAAAAAAGACATAAAAAACATGGGAGACCAGTGGTTTGGGCACGCGTATCGCAGCTACTGAGACCGAGGTTCAACTTGTGGACGTACTCGACGGCATCTTAAAAGGTTTGGCTGGTCCAGAAAAAAAGGTCTGTCGGGATGCTGTCAGCAAATGAGTTAAAGGCAAACGATATTAACACCTCGAATGACGCATCCCACACCGGCACCACACACACACACACACACACTATCATTGACCGATTTGTGCGTATGTCGGGGGAAAAGAAGAATGGGGTGAAGTGAATGAGCAGCAGGTAGTGACTGAGAGTGAGCGCCAACAAACATGTAGGACACGCAGTCAGATGCGCTGTTGGTCTTCCATGCCTTCGAACATCACCTGCTCGTCCCCAAACGACGGAACAACTGCAGGGAATATATGTCTGACAGGTGTATGTGTCGGGGATATGTGTGTGTATGTGATGTAAGATAGCTGTATGTGTTGAGGACGTATGTGTGTGTGTGTGTGGGAGGAGGAGGTGGACTGGTGTTGTTCTCTGATCCAGCAGCTAAAGCTATAATCATGGCAAAGCACCCAGTACCCGGCCTTTGTAAACAGGTGCCACTGCCACATGGAGTGAAAAAAAACCCAGAGTGCCCGAAACGAGATCCGAACCAACGACACATGATTCACGCTGTTTCGGTGACAAATGCTTAACCCTGGCGCCACAGGGCTGCGACAAGGGAAGAGAAGAACTCATCAGCGCACGACCTGATGTTGAAAATAATCTGCACTCTAGGGAAGATAAGGATCCAGCAGAACCGACTGCATCCATGCACGGTGTGACATTTGTAGAGGTGGTGAGGTGGTGATGGTAGGGAAAAACCACCTCACAGGAGATTCCCAGACATGATGCAACAACTTTCGTTATCCATAAAATGTTTCCGACAAACATTCCAAAATATGTATCTGCAGGTGCATGAGAGGTGACTGCGAGCGAATGTTCCTTGTGCATCGAGGAGGGAAGGGGAGAGCAGTAGACGAAAAAGTTGCAATATATGTGCGTCAAAAAAAATTCACAATAAAATACCATTAAAGGAGTACATACCAATATGTTTCAACAGTAACACGAATAAGAAAAACAAATTAGGTACGTGATGTACCACTTCCAACATATTTCTGAGGTCACGTCTTTTGAAGCAAAGCAGAATCAGGTAACCTTACTCCCAGCCCTCCGCAACTGGGAAGAAAAGAACTCAAAAAAGTGGATGTATTGAGGGTTTTTGACACACACAGACACACAGTACTCGGCCACAAAACAGGATTTCGGAAACAACACATGACAATCAGCTCAATGAGGTCCTAGGCCTCTTCCCTTCCACTCTCTCCAACATCTCAATTATGTACAGGTTGCAGGTTAATGGACACGTGGATGTGTGAATAAAAGTTTGCTTCCTCTGCATTAAAAAAACACATTTCGGAAAACCCAGAGACATTTGTTACAAAAAAAGACGAAGAGAAAACAGGTCTTGAGTGCAAGGACCAGTGGCTGTACAGCAGATTGTTTTATGAGGTACGTGGCTCGAATTCATACGCCTAGTTAACAGTGGTATCTGAACGCTAGGTATGATAATGAGGATATCAAATGTTAAACAGTACAAAAATAGTCATTCGTTCGTCTTGCGCCTCCACTAGTAGGTAATGTGGAGTTCTTCGTTAAAAAAAAAGAGGAAAAAAATCTCCAAAGACGAGGTTTTTCGTGACAGATCTTTCGCTAGTTCGTTGCCGCGAGCTGCAAGGTGCCCAGGACATCAATCAACAAACCAGGTGCCGTGGCCAGTCCCTACATGGGGGATCCAAAAGCCTCCTGCTCTGCAACGGGTCGCCTAGATTTTGTCGTGACACGTACACCCAGTTTGATTTTATCCGCGGTAAGGAGCTAGGAGTGACACTCGTTCTACACGGAGCTTTACCGACTTTATCTTTTACTCCTCAACATTCTTGTCTTCCAATAGTCCAACCCTTCCAACACATTCGTCTCTTGCTTTCTGTCTTGTCTTCACTTGCTGAGACGTCTTCCCCACCAAATCTATCGCCTTTTCGTTCTTTCGTCTCTCCTCCTTTCTTTCCTGGTCTGGATGTAGTTTACAGGAACAGTTCACCCTCCAACGGTGGCTCTCCCTCACTCAATCCGCGCAGTCGTTCTGGTCCAGAAAGTCGTTCTGTTCATCTGCTTCATCTTGTTGTTGCTGTAGCCGCCGCTGCTGCTGCAGGAGGCGTTGCTGCTGCTGTCGCTGCTCCAGCTCCAGGCGCCGGTGCTCGTCCTCCAGCTGCTTCAGCTGCTCCAGCTGCTTCTGATGCTCTTCGGAGAAGGCCTGCTGCGCGGCCGAAGCGCTGCCCTTGTTCAACCCTTGCTCCAGTCGCTTCTTGTCCAGCAGCTCCCGCAGCTGTTTCATTTCCTCCTGCAACGACTCCAGTTCCGTGCGTAGCTTGTTGTTCTCCGATTCCAGGTAGTCTGACTTGGCTTCGCGCATGCGCGTCAGGTTCTTCCGGTTCTCCCGGCATTTACGAGCCGCCTCGTTGTTGCGTCGCCGTCGCTCTAGGTACTTCGGATCTAGGTGTTTCAGGTCTGTTGGGGTGCGGGTGCCGCCAGCACGATTGTGACCGTCCTTGCCCGCCCCACGGCCCACCCAGTCCAACGGCTCCTTCTTTACCAGTGACAGCGGCGAGGCTTGGGCCAGCGCAATCTCGGACAGCTGCGCCAGACCGTTAACGAAGGAGTGGGAAGGAGTGGGGTAGGACGAGGCAGAATGGCTTCCCAGGTTTTGGGGGAACGCTCCATGAACGTCGAGGGGGAGTTTGTGACGCAGCTTGACCGGAAGGGACGCTTGCGGGGGGCTGCCTGACTCATTGCTGTAGCGGCCGTGGTTCGAGTCCCCGGAGCTGCGGTCTCCAGTGTAGGGGTGGTCGCCGTACTCTCCCTCGCGCCCTGAGTCGGCATCGCGGGAGTCCTCCTCGCTGGAACGTTTGTGCACCGTCAGCTGCAGCGGCTCGTCCGACGCTTCGTCGCTGCTGTGGCTGCTGATGGGAGACCGCTGATGTTGATGTTGATGCTGCTGATGCTGCTGCTGCCAGGTGGGAGGAGCATAGTCATAGTGGCGCGGCGGGAAGGCGTTCCTACCAGAGAAGTGCGCGGCCGTGGCTGAAAGACCTGCCACTCCTGAGGGCGAGAGGGGACCATAGTGTGGGTACATAGAACTGTGGACTCCACCTCCCCCACCCCCTTCCCGCAGCGGCTCTTCGGCGTAGCAGCCATCTCCTTTGTTCCCCCCGAAAGTGTCCTCCTCTGGCTCCCGCTTGAAGACCATGTCAAAAGGCTTCTGGTGGTGGTTAAGCTTGACTCCACCGCTTCCGGTTTCCAGCTTAGAATCGCGCAGCGCTTCGTGGGCTGCAGGGGCCCCGCCCATGTAGTAAGGCCGGTGGGCGGAGGAGGGCTGGGGAGGGAAGGCGTCTGTGAGGTTCATCTGGTGCAGGCCCACGGGCAACATGCCGGTCACGGCTAGTAAAGGTGGAGGCGAGGAGTAGGGACCCAGACAAACCCCCGTGCTGCCATTGCTGCTCTTCAGGTGGTGCGCGACAGGAGAGGGAGAGCGGCGTGCTCGCTCTGGGAGGCCCCCATCCGGACCGGGAGGGACTGTCTCGCTGCCGTCTGTAAAGGGGCGGTCCGTGGGCAGCCCGAAGCGCTTTTTAAGCAGCACCAGCTCGCCGCGGAGCCGTCCATTCTCCTGCTCGAGGGCCAAAATGCGGTTCTCAAGCACCATGTCGTGCAGTCGCCGCTTTTCGCGCGAACGCCGCGCTGCCTCGTTGTTCTTCCGCCGCTTCTCCCAGTATTGCTCGTCCTTGCGATTCTCTGGAATGAATTCGCGCTGCTTCCGCGTGCAGCTGCCACCGTAAGACTTTCCTCCGTCGCTGCCATAGGCTTTACCTTCACCGCCGCTCAGGTTGGAGCCGTCGGGGCTCTCACAAAGCAGGTCTGCGTCCGAGCCTCCGAGTCCCCCGTGTTGGTGGTGGGTGGTCAGAGGCGGAGGCCCGCCGCGGTCCGGAAACGCCGGCATGTTGTCGGCGGGGAGGAGAAGGTCGTCGCCTCCTGTTGAGTCGCCGCCGCTGCCGTGCCCAGCGCCCTCTTGGCCCGAGGCGTCAGGAGGGAGAGGCGGTGGGCTGGACAGTCGCGCCACCTTCTCATGTGGCTCGCCCTCCGTCAGCATCATGTAGCCCAGTTCCAGGAACCGCGCACTTTGCAGAGAGCCCAGTCTGCAACAGAGGAAAACATGCGTCAAGGGTAGCAAAGAGAATGTCGGTCCGTCCGCAGGAAGTCTTACAAAACAGCCAGCCCTCCCATCAACACTAAGTGCCTGCTTTTTTTTTGAAGAAGCCCCCAACTCCGCTCTGATTTGGGCAGGTTGATCTTCATTCAGTCCATCTCGCCGCTCTCTGGCCTTTCGAGATTTGGCAGTAACAAAGCAGACCTCGCAGTAGTGTTGCAGACACTCTTGTCATTCACTGAGGTAGTACGTTCCGTAGCTTGAGTCAAGAAGAGAAAGGGTGCGGCGTGAAAGACCATTAATTTTAAGCGCAAAAAAAAAAAAAAATCCCAGCAGGTGCAGACCACAGCCCTTGAGTGCCGAATAATTCTTCAGCTAGAGAGATCCCCAGTAACCTTCCAGAACCCTCGCTCTTGTGGAAACTCATCGTCTACCACCACTGCGCCACCGCGGAGCTACTGTAACCTTGTGTTTTCCTGCCGCCCTGGAGCTCGGAGTTATTACCCATCCTCCCACCCTACCCCCTCCTAGCATCCCTTCCCGGCCTCTTCACAACCCCCCTCATCCCCAGCCCCTGCCCCAGCTGCTGAGTGCACTTGGCGGTGGGGTGGGGGAACCCTGGGTAAAACAGTTAGCCAGGAGCTGTAAGCAGCCGATGAGTTCAAGGACGGGGCAGGTAAAAGAGCAAGAGAGAGAGAGAGGAAGGAGGTGTGGGTTAGATGGTATGCGAGGTACCTGCTCACTTCTGACCTCCGCTGTTTCCTCTAGTACCTACCTACCTCGCGATTCCACTTCGCCTTTACTTTTACACCCCCGTCAGCATGAATTACTCAAACATCATACCTTCGTCTTTTCGCTTAATCCCCGTATTCCCTGAACTATTGAGCAGAGATAATAAGCAACTAACTTCAGTATAGTTGTGAGTTTGCTAGCGTGCGCGCGCGTGTGCTGGGCGACTGGTGTAATGCCGTGTTAGGATTCCACCTTGCCCTCTTCTACGTAAATACACAAGCGCGATGGTAAAGGATAATTCATAGTTTAGAGCAACATATTCAACGATTTTCCAATGGCATGCACCCACAGTCGCGCGCGCGCGCACACACACACACACACACACATTATGCGCGTACTTGTACACGTGAACCTTCTGCTCCACACTGAATACAAAGACAAACCGTCCGTCTGGCGGTGACAGCAAGTGAAATGGAAGTAGTGCACGTGGGAAGAGTGCGAGAAAGACTGATTACCATTTGTTAGAGACCGGCTATCATGTGGATTACATGCAGGAACGACTCTCGGCGTCCAGTTACATCAGGAGATTTAACCAGCGGTGCATGTGGTGCAATTTTGATTATGGGTCTGAGACGGTTTTAAAAGGGTAAAGGGTAAAACTACTTTATCATCCTCCCACCTCTTTCCGCCAGCCTGAAAATATGTCTTTCTTAAGTAATATACAAATCTGCATCATAAATTTACGACCCTCTGTATGAGGGATTATCTGAAATCTATTTTACTCCCCCCCCCCTTACATAGGCTGCATGATGATGATGATACACGACGACGAAGATGCGATTCTCACTAGCTTCATTCTGAAAATGACGATGATACCGTGGTCGCCCACAATCTACAAACACAATAGTCTATAAACTAAGCTATGTAACATACTGAGCTTCTAAAACAGGACCCAGAACTCAAGTGACTACAAACCCTCACCAAGCCGGGAACCTCGCTATAATTTCATGGTGAACAGTTCACTGGCGAAGACCGATGCCTGACTAAATGCCAAAACACAGTCTGTGCGCCTGTGTAGATGTATGGGTGCGTTTGTGTAAGAGGCTGTGAATACAGGTGTCTTCACTGGTTTCTGCATCACAGAGGGCAAGACTAGACAGACAGACAGACAGACAGACAGACACTTTAGACGGACAAAAACCATAACTACCACAGAGTTCGATTCGGGTTTCAGTTGAAGTTACACGACAGGAGGTAAGATTATGTTTCAAATGACGCAGTTCCACGCACGTATTACAAGACCGGTGAAACAGCAACTCGGCTCATTCACCCTGCATGAGCAATAACCTTCTTCCATTTACTACCGACACTCGCTCCCTCCGCTCCCACGCGCCGGACCCATCCCCCAGGGTTTCGTAATTTACGTTCGATCCCACCCGCCGGCTTTGCTTTATGCTCTCTCTGCACCAACCTGCAACCTCCCAGCAAAAGGTCAAACCACAGGTAGAACAAAAAAAGGTCGTTAGAACACTATGACGTCATAACCTCGGCGCAACTGGGGGAAGAAAATCGTTACCTGTTGTGTTTTCCTTGGCCTTGGTTTGTCCCTGCGTGCGTGCGTGTGAGTCGATCGTCTGCTTATATGAACAGCTGAGCACAGCCTCCTCCGCAGTGCACACACATTCCTCCCGCGTTTTTTTAAACCCTGACGTCCCCCCCCCAACCTAAGCTCTCTCTACTACTCCCACCACCAGCATCCACCCACACACCTACCCGCAGAGACTCTATGGGCGGCGGTTTTTTTTTCTAGTAGTAGTAGTAATAGCAGCAGTTCCTGGCTTTAGATATAAACGATAAAATAACTGCTGGTTTCCCCCAGAAAAGCTCAGTTTTCAGCAGACTGGTAGCGTGGAGCGAGAGAGAAAGGGAGACGTGCGCGGTGAGTATGACTCAGCGAGGTGGGCGCAGGGATGAGGCGGAAGAACTCAGCGAATGACTTGGCCAGGCGCTTCGCTGTCCTGTCTGACGTCACAGGCACGTGCTGTAATGGCTGGTGGTGCGTGATAATGTTCTCTCTACCCCCCCCCCCAACCCCTCCTACACACACACACAAATAAAAGAGGAAATACCTTTACGGTGAAAACACCTGCGTAGTTGATGAGGTAACGTGAACGTTCTTACAGTCTCGCACAATGTCTCCGCTCTTAACCGAACAAACGAGGCAAGACAGTGGGAAAGCCCAAAAATAACTAGAAAGAACTTGATTTCGTCCTTTCACGACCAAATCATGTTATGTTACAGGAAATTAGGATCAGATTCTGAAAAATAATTTTAAAAAAAGTAATAACGTGTTGCTCAAGCCTTGCGAAGCATCTATTTCTGGACTGACTTTACCTGTCAGAATCTCTTCTCACCACAGACTTGAGGTGTAGGTATCTCCTTTCACCACGACTGCACATTATAGTCAGAGTTCACGTGATGTTAGGGATGTGATGCTGCCTCATCCTTCGCGCTGATGTGCGTACAAATATGCTACACATGCTCATATATTCACACGTGCCTACTGTTAAGAAGGTCCCTGAAGATGACTTTTTTTAAACATGACATCACATAAATTATTTAGCAATCACTTATTCGACAATTTCTTTCTGAATTTCTTAAATACGGTTTAATATTAGTATTAGTGAGAGTTTTGTTGGGTTAATTAGGCCTCTGGACAATCAAAGGCTTAATGGAACCAAAATAAGAAAATAACACATCTGAAACTTAGGTATTTAAACTACTTTTAAGGTAAACAGCAAAATAAATGTAAAATCTCTGACCGATATCCAGAACAATAGGTTGATCTGCGTAGAACAATTATTAAGCATTTCGTTTCACTAAACCAAGGTATTTGCCGAGAGTTGGGCGATGGAAGAAAAACACCCTTAAGCCCCTACAGAAGACAGGGACTTCAATGAAATATCTAGAGAGGCCCCAGAAATAGATATTCAGGTCATGGCTTCTGAAGACTTATTGAGTCAG
Organism: Marisa cornuarietis; assembly: GCA_004794655.1. Lineage (NCBI taxonomy): Eukaryota > Metazoa > Mollusca > Gastropoda > Architaenioglossa > Ampullariidae > Marisa > Marisa cornuarietis. The sequence goes on from SMMW01000614.1 coordinate 3,650,841, forward strand.
TGCGAAGTAGAAAAAAAGGCCTAACCCGAAACTGGATACCGGTGTGTTATCTGGACATTCCATCATGGCGGTACAAAACGAAAGGTTTCCCCGCCGAAACTTGACGAAATCGCGAACGAGGATATTTCCCCAACCCTCAAAACACCACAGACTGGTTTTTGACAAATAGTTTCTTTCGGCTCACGGAAATGAATGAATTACAGCAACAACAAATGCTGTTTTAACTTGTAGTTAACATTAAATAAATGGTCACGTGACAGTAGACTCTTTTGACCTGGCTGCGCTGACTGGCAAGATACTTTTGTGGCCTGGCGGGGCTGACTGACTGGCAAGATCTTTTAACTTCAAGACATCAGGAAAGAAGGACTGGTCTTGTTAAAACCGGTTCCAATAGTATAGTACACTCGTACTATATTACCATGGTGACTGCATCGGCACTGGAGGACTCATTTTTAAACAAACCCTTCCTCAACTCGCATCTCAAATTACGGCAACTGATATCGCAGCTGGCAGACTCTCATATCTCCATATGACACACTAGCTGGGCATCTATGTGTGTGTACAACGCTCTTAGTAATAGTAATAATGAGGATTTATATAGCGCCTCTCCAAAGATTTGCTCAGACCGCTTTACATACATCATACATTGACTAAATCATCGACAATCATGCATACAGCAGACACGCTCACTTCTACAAAATACACTCACACATACACAAAGTAAATTAGAGCCACGCATTATGCACGCCGCTCATAGAAGTACACCCCAACTATTCCATCCTTGCTAATATCGTCCTCTATCCTTTTGCTCATTTTTAGCAACCGAGGGAGCAGGATCCAGAGAACATATCGTGATGGCATTTTCCTCTCGTCTATTTATTTATCATTTGCCACGTCTTACTACCGAGGGCAGCTGACTCGGATCAACAAGGTTTTCGAATCCCGACATCAGTTGGCGATGACGTGTCGCATCATGGTCGCGGAGAGATGGGAGTCGCCAGCGGAATGCAGAAAAGAGGGGTGGGGAGGAGGAATTACTACGGCGAAGGTGAAGAGAAGTGGGAGGAAGAGGAGGAGGATGTTGTAGCGGCTGGCCAGTTCGTGATGTCGCTAGTTTGTTGACGCAATGGCTCGGCGCACGCAGCCTGGGGGAAGTCAAGGACGGCAACTGAACGCGTGGCGCACATAATCGATCTCAGGCGCACGCGCGCGGGTGCGTGCACACACACACACACACACAGAGTCGTCGGCACTCGCTTGCCATCTCCTTCGTTAGTCGCACTGCCCCTGGGGTTGGTGAAGGGGAAGGAAAGGAGAAGAGGGGAGGAGGGAGACTTAAAGGCCCAGAAGCACATCTCAGTCTCGCCTGGCCATATTGATCATCTTTATTCCCGCTAATGAGACTTCCGGTCCACTGAAATCGACTCGGCTTGTTGATTCTGCGTGTGGAATTAAATGATCTTCCTCATAACCTCACAGGTGTAAAAAAATAAAAAAATAAAAAACAAATATGTCAAAACCTTTTCTTTGGTCCAGACAGAACAGGCACCACCACTGCTATTATTATCCTTGTTTTCAACCTTACAGACATATGATGACAGTAGCTGAGCATCACGCAGCCATAAAAATAAACCCGAATGTGATAAGCAGCAGAAAGGTGGTTTTGTTTTGTTGGGTTTCTTTTTTTTGGTTTCGCTTTTCGGTTACAGTGTCCTGTCTATTTTTGTGTTATACAAAAACAATAATTTCTGTGAATCATCGTAAACCGCAAAAAAAAAAAAAAAACACGCACCAGGTATTGCAAACAACACCAACACTGCGCAGTGACGTCAGCTGTTGATGTCGGATTTTCCCAGCACCTCTTGCTTCTCTTCCTTTGGCCAACCAACCCCCCCCCCCCATCACCTCACTCTTTCAAACCAACCAGCATTTAATGAATCATGAATTTTTTTTTTAATTCAAACTCTGACTCAGAAACTTGCAAGCTGCTCGTGACCAGTGAACAACAACGAATGCAAGAACAGGCAGGTAGGAAGTAAAATGGCCACATACCTGTCTATTCACTCGCTTTTGTCCTTAAGCGAAAGCACACACACATCGTCTGTCTTTGGGTAACGTGAATGTCTCATAGCTATATCGCCTTTTTTAAAGTTCTTAACGGGATTTTTTTGGTTCAACACTGCTTGCTGGTCCTTCCTGCCCAGCGTCTAAGCTCAGTGTTACCTATGAACTGAAAAGCTGAGTCACGTGACTAAAACAAAATCGCAGATCAAGCAAGTCAGTTGATGATCTAAACGCTTCTGTCTTGCACAAAACATTTTATCTCCATACACGATAATAATGTCGTCTTGTCAGGTCCACAGATGTAGCTACAGAAAGCTTGCTAGGGCTGTATATACTGAGCGGAGGTAAAGCATGTACCTCGGGTTCATGACTACCGTGGGTTCATGACTGCTGACCTCAAGTGCAATATATGTTTTCCATCTGTGGATGGTGAGCAGTTGTCTCACCAACGACCTCAGCGTCACGACACAAGTCGCTTCGCTCGATGGATCCAGACGAGCAATTGGTATCGCGCCTACTTTGTTTGTTTTTCTCCTAAAGACCAAATAAAGGCAAACTCATGAGAGATAATAGTCACCTACTGTCCTCCCCCCCCATGCGTTACTTAATACCGTGCTGCAACAGACTCCATCAGACCACGGCCTCACTCTGCTTGCACCTCTCACCTTTTTACACTTTAATTCGTGCATCAATGGCGGAGTAACAAATTAACTGAAACACTTCAGGTCCTGAGGTGCCTCTGGACTTATTATTTAGCAAGCACGAACTCTTTCACATCAACACACTCACAAACGGCACTTGTAAAAATGAGCTTCATTGTTTTCCTGCCCAACAGGCTTTGCCTAAACATGCTCCCCTGACCTAACCGCCCCCTTCCCCACCCGTATAGATTTTCCAACCTTCCATGCTTGATGTTGTTTATCAAGGGTGTTTATCTTGTTGCTAGCGTGCTCAGTTCTGAGAGCTCAAGGGACCTCCCCGCGACCTGTCAACCCTCGCCCCACCCCCCACCGCCACCTCCTCGCTGCACCCCAACCCAACATCCCTCCAGGCAACGGCAATGCTCGAACGCCTGAAAAACTTTAGGTCCTTCAATTGTTTTGCATAACTGCGTAATAGATCGACGTAAACACACCTGACGCTACGCCAAAAAAAGAAAAAAAAAATGCACCGAGATCCTTCTCCGACCGGTGATCTCCACTTAACTACCGCAACCACCCCACCCCTTTGTTGCTCACCTCGTCTTGTGACTGACGCAATCATGAGATCTCTCTCTCTCTCTCCCACACTCACACACACAAAGGGAGATCAAGGATTGAACCGGGTCTAGTCAAGCGCACACTCTGGAAATGGATGGGGAGCCTCACGACGGCCTCCTCCCCTCACCTGTAAGGTGCGGCGCAATACTCTGTGCATGACATCACTATAGCCCTTGTTTGTCACGGAGGTTTTAGTGACCAACCGACGGAAACTGTTTTCTGTCACGACATCTCAATTCCTGTACTGCGCATTCATTCATGGAATGTCATGAAAAGCATGAGAAAACAATCACGAGAAAAATAGTTATGGATGTGCGTGTGTGTGTGTGTGGACAATGATATCAGAACAAACCAAAATGGCGACATTGTGTAAGATATAGCAGAACATCACAACTGTCTGTAAATTCGATGTCTTGGCCACCACAATGACAGGAAAGGACACGTGTCAGTACAGATCAATGAGACAAGAAAACCGGGGAAGTTGTGAATGAAGCTGCAGTCCAGGCTGTAACAGTCTACAACTCGCAACAACAGCAAGGCATTCTCCCACATCAGGACTGGGGAGAGGGCTGTAGTCCAGTGAAGACGATGCCAGGTCATCTTTGTTGATTGTCGATGTCATCTAAGTGTCTACATCTAAGTGTATGCATGCATCTTCCTCTCTGTATGTGTGGGCGGGGGGGGGGGCGGGCGGGAGAGAGAACGGGGGTAGGGGAGTTGCCCTGGCTGTAAGCGAATGTTGAATTAGCAGCCTGCCGTGCAGGGTATGACTTCTTCCAATCGATCAAGATTAAGTCGCAAAACAGATTTCTCTCTTATGACACTCAAAACGACACGCAACACAAACATAAAGATCATTGTGCTCTCTCTCTCTCTCTCACACACACACACATCAATGAAAACTTTCATGATTTCAAACAAAGCAGAAACATAAAAGGTTTAAATAACAAAAGAAAAGAAATGAAGATAGCGATCAAGCAATGAACACAATTCTGGAAAGTGTCCGAGGGGGATCTCATCATGGATGAACGCCGCTACACACGTGCATCACTAACGGTGAGTAGTCTCATCACCACAAGGGCGTGAGGCCAGCCGTCCGACCATTAACATCATACATTGTGTGACTCACTGGACACAAGACACACTCCCCCTTCGTCAGACTACTACAACAAGCGATCGACACATGTAACATGTGTGACAGTGAGAAGCCATGACCAGGACAGCCGTGCCACGTGACCTCACAGAATTGTAGCCACGAACTTGTATTCACGTCGGTGTTGTAACTATACTCAACCACAACCACAACCACACACAACAGCTAAGTCTTACCATCTGTCCGAAGATGTCGCTGAAATAAATCCAAACTGCCATGGCACACTCTTCATAAATGTTGTTCGACTGCAATTCATGGTTTCGTGACTGTCGAAGTGTATGACTTCAGAACTTTTTTTATTTTCCTATAAAGGCTTCTGATTGCACAACTGACAGTCTTGACCTGTGTATCGGGGTCACCAACGCGCAGGCTGCCAGCTAACGCCTCCCTAGTGAGCGAGAAGATTACACCCACCCACCCCTACCCCCCACACACACACCACCACCACCACCACCCACCCGCAAGTAGTTACGCAACTCTGTTCCGCGAGTGGCGTACGGCCGAGGGTTGCTCCGGACAGTGGGAGGAGAAAGGGGGAAAAATAGCACTCTAAGAAAAAAAAAACCCTGTTGCATATGGGGAACAAGGCCTGCTCTGTATGGGCTGTATATAATAATATTCAGACAAGTCGAAAGGTCTACCTATAAAGTGTCTGTCCCTGCACTTGGCCGCGTTTTCCTTTCAGGATGCTGTCACCAGGTGACTTTCTTTACTTTTTCCCTACGACCCCACACCTGCCCTTTGTCAGCGACGACGAATCTCGTTTCTGATAGAGACCAGCAGATTGCACAACGGATTGCGTAACTCTTGCGTAACTAGGCCGCCACGGGGTAGGGCCACGGCTGACTGGAATTCCCGCAACGACCTGGGAGCGTTCAGGGGAGTGCAGTGATGAGTCCCATCAGTAATTACTCTTGCTACCTACCCCTGCCACCCACTCCTACCACGTGGTCTTAATCATCGTTAACGAGAATCATCAATAAGGTTCCTATCGTCCTCACTGGTGTGTGAATTTCCGCATCCAATCGTCATCATTGTACAACATCTTCGTTCCTTACTTTCCAGTCAGACACGTGGGTTTACTGTCTCCTGTTATCTGCCCTTGACAAGCGCACACACGCACGATCGCCACCAACACATCAAAGATACCGCGGACAGGTAGGATGAGTTTATGCAGCGTGCCAAATCCCACGCAACACCTTCTGTAACTGCGCAGCAGTTGACTTCTAATCAAAGTTTGTTGCGAAGGTTTGAACCGCAACCAGCAGTCGTGTAATCAATGTAGTCTGTTATCATCAGTCGAACATATTACGTACCAATATGCCACCACAATTCTGAACAGATGTTACAAGGCTTTACTGTGTAATACTTTATAGCAGCGAGAGATCCGGTAATGTAACTACCAATTTAAGTTTCAGCCCCTGAAACCGTTACCATCGTAACACACAAGTTGATGTTAACGTAGTAAAAACTGAGAAAATAGTAATTACATAATTAATTACACAATCAAATACAACCAAAACAAAGAATCTGTTTTTGCATGACGTATTATATCCAGTAATAAAACGCTCTTTGACAAATATCTCTGTTTTATACAGGTATAGTTTATGTTATTATGCTATGTGGGGGACAAGTGATGCCTTCTCTCCACCACCTCTAGGTGTGTGTGACGACAGTAACAACATTCAGTCACTTTAGGATACACGGAGAAACATTACACGTTAAGAACAAGACATATGATTGTACGACATTAACTCCAGAAGAGAGTTATCTATCATTCGTTCACCCTTCATTCATAAAGCCCGCACCTCCCCCTCTCCTCCCCTCCCCAAACCCTCCCGACCAGTTCTCGCACTCAACAAATCTCGTAGTTTCTTACTTACCCCATCAGTAATGCTTGTCAGCGTAGTAGTGTGGGGAAGCAAACACAGTGGAAAACGGTCAAAACATAACAAGCAACGGTCTGTCAGTCCCCTTGTGTGTAGGCACTCACTGCGGGCTGCGCGGCAATTTAAACGCCGAGCGGTGACGCGGTCGGCAATCTCCGGGGTTGCGTAAGATCAAGTGTGCGCACACCCTCGGCGTTACCTCTCGCGCAGTCGCCGGCTGTGCGTCCGTCCGCTCAGCTATAGCTAGCGGTGTGCGTGTGTGTGTGTGTGCGCGCAGAGAGGGAGAGAGAATGAGGAGAAAAAAAAAAAAAGCACGCTGAGAGGGCTTACGCAAGCTCGACCTTCGCGAGTCAAGGTTTGAAGCACTTTTACAGCAACTTGTTTTTGTCACAGACAGGCTTTTGTTCCGTTGTTCACTCCATCGTCAAGCCAGTGATGGAGGAAGTTGTAAGTGTCTGTGATGGCGGTCGTGGTGTGGTGGTGGTGGTGGTGGTGGTGAGGCGGTGAGGGGAGGGGGGGGAGTAAGCTAAGGGAGACCACTCAATCCCGCTCTGCGCTTCGACGTTGCGTAAACAGGTTCCCAGGCTGGCGCACGCGCGCGCGTGCACGCACGATTCACCTGCTGCTGCTGCTGCTGCTACCGCTCGCGCTGTGTCATGTGCTGCTGACGTCGGTGTGGCCCCCGCTCGAGCATTGTCACCGAGTTACGTAAAGGCGGCAACTACAAGGTCGCGGCTACATCTGTGATAACTGATTTCTCCCCCATCTCACTCTGTGAACTTGCCACGTAACACACCCTCGCTCTCTTCGCACTTCGTGTTCTCATTTCATTTGTCAGTCATGTTATACCTTCGGGGTTTTCCCAGTCTTTTTTTTTCTTTTTTTTTTTTGAAAGGCCACCAGTTTTCCCGATACAAAATTCCCATTACACGGTTCACTACAATGAACACGATTCTCTTCATTGTATTATTATGATAATGTTGCTGATAATATTGTTCTTTCAAGGTAATAGTCACTTCCCCCCCCCCTCGCCGTGTTCACAATCATAGCAACAGCTCACTAACTCTGCGTGAACGCAGACATGAGGAAACACGCTGTGCATGATTTAACAATACCTCTTCCTTTCATGGAAGTGACAGCAGTATTCATTACCTGTCAATTGACCGATAGACGACCGTTCAAACGCAACGAGAACACACACACGCACACACACATATCTAATTTTTAAAAGCCAGTATCAAAATTTGTGGATTTACTTCCCTTTTACTTCAAACTGTGATCTGTACTTACCTAGAAACTTTTTTTGTTTGTTTTTAAAACAGAAGCAAAGCCAAACAAGACCAACATAAATAAAATAATGAAGGTAGCCGGTGTTCAACAGGTGTGCAAATGGTAAGGTGAGACATGAATAAGGCACAAATCAACTTCAGTTCGGAATATGATGATTAGCTCAGCAAGGTCGCCTAAGTCGGGGAGGGTTGAGTCATCAAAGATTTGCCGTTTTCTGTGACAAAGGATGGTGGCAACCCCGGCAGAAGTAACACACAGTGTCGATATTTCCTGACACGTCACAGTCGTTCCTCTACGTGGTCGCTGTAACTGCCACGTAAACAGAATCAGCGTGTTTCTACAGTAAAGGCTCTGTGCACCCCCTGTATACTCTGCTGTTATTGTACCAGTCTTATAGTTGAGCAACCCTCTCGCCCTCTCTTTACGGGGAGAATTCGATTTTAAAACTGACAACTGATGTGCTTATCACAATGAAGAATAAAAATTGTTCAATCTCTCTCTCACACACACACACACACACACACACACACACACACATATTCTAAGGCTTGAGGAATTCATTCAACAGCTGAGTCAACTTGTCAAGCTGGGAAAGTATACCTGCGCCACATGAATATCAAACCAGTCAGTACATGTAAATCCGGCCTCCCCAGTCTTTAAGTGTATACAATAAACATACCTTCGTACCATCATTGAATGTTGCAAGAACACCACCTACCTAGAAAGAATAACTTTTTTTCTTTATTTCCAGAGGGGGCACTACATTCCCACAGACATTTTAACAAGAATAGCGTAGTTTGACAGTCCGGGGATGGGTAGGTGGTTGGGAAGCATACTAAAAAAAAAAAAAAAAAAACAGCTCTTGTAATCTGTGAGGACAAAGATTTCAGACTTGACAGACGAGCATTAATACAAGGAGCGACAAACTGAGTGTTTGCCTGGAGTACCACCTTATTACAGCAGTAATTCCAGGTGTCGAGATGGCGGTGGATGGGGGGAGTGCAAAGATGTTGGAGTACACTGATGCCAATTTCTGACAATATGACAGCGGAATAAAATGGCAGCCCAAACCCATCCCCACAGAGTGGCAATCTTTCACGCCGTCCTTTCGGATCCCAGAAAGAGAAACGCGAGAAACACCTCGTTCCGACCTAAACCAGCCTGACAGCCAGGAAAAATCCTACATCTTTCAAAACAAGAGGAGACGCAATCCAGAACAGACATTCCAGAGAGGAAATATTTGTTGGGAAGGAAGGTGGAAAAGGTGTTTAAAAAACGAGACCCGAAGCATAAAACTGGGGTATGGCGAGCAGCAAAACCCGCGGCTGCCATGTTACAGGCCCTTGTGTTGCTCATATTTTAAGTGTCGTCACCCTTCAGCTGGAGTGGGAGGCTTCTTTGTTTGCCCCACTTATTTTTTTTCTGCCTAAGCGAAGGATGAAAGGAAAGGATCTGAGGGGTTGGCAAAGCAAGAAGTTCAAGGCGACGAGGTGAGCGGAATTCGGTGACTTCGGTGCAGCACGACCCCCCAAAAAAAAAGTTCGTTATCAGTCGTTTATCACTGTAATGATTTTATTCTCTTGTTTTTTTTTCTTGTGTATCATTTTTCTCGGGGACACGTTACCCGATTGAATCAGGGTTCCGTGGTGCATGACTATCAGGCAAACAGTAAGGTAAAGGTCGTCCCACGACCTTTTCCAGGTCGATAGGGAGTGAGGTGTCGGAGACCTCACTTTTCTCGGGGTCAGTTTTATGTGAGGGCGGTGTCCATCTCCTCTACCTCTCTGCTTTACCTTCCCTAACCCTCTCTGGAGTCAGGTACCCATCCCTGCCAGCTGGGTCGACTGGGGGAAGTGAGTTGTGCTAAACGGGTATCGAACAGGTGCGCTTTTCATTTCGGACGCCAGCGCTCTAACCACTCGGCTATCCCCTCCCCCTAAGTATGCTGACAGATCGCAAAGGAAAGCACGCCGCTACTTCCACTACGTCATCAGCCTCGTTCTGACCACGAGACGTAAGATCCGCTTATCGTGCGCGTAAGCCGGGGTCAATGTTCGGCGGTCACACACACACACACAAAGTCAGTGTGAGGGAGGGAGATGGGAAACGAGTGTACCGTACGACCTGCGAGAGCAGCAGGTAACATAGAGTGGGTGGACAAGTCAGCGTCCATGACTTACTTTCTAAGTAGATACCGCAGGGCGGATAGTGGTTGTGGAGAGCAAGTGACACTCACACAAAAAAAAAATGTTTGATGATGCCGCGGTCACCAGGTGCGTGCCGACGAGGGCAGGTGAGTGCTGTGCACAACAGGACGTTCACTTCTAGAGATACGGGTAAGGTCCAGGGGTACTGCGCACTGCACAACTAATTACAGCCTGCTAAATATGTGGTCACCCGCAAACATGCGACTAGTGCGAGTATTGAATCTCTCCGAAAACTAGCCTCATCTGCAGATTGTGTACATCGACTGTGAGATTCTGAGCGTCTATGGAATCGGTTTTAATTTTTGGTGGGCGTGGTTTTGGTTATGATACCGATTCCACGTTTGTGGACACTGGTAGAGCTAACAACAGCTACCACAAGCAGTCGTGCTGAGCAAGAAACGCTTTCTTGCGAACACGTCTAGTTCACTCAACCAGCCTCTTGATGACGCCACTTGGCGGAGGTCAGTAACCTGTCGCGACCTGTTCCCCCCCCCACCCAACGAAAGATAAATGGGGTCAGGTTAGATTATGTCTACAACGCGAAGTCCTCCACTGTATGGCACAGGCAGGTTCACGGTTAGTAAGTACCTGTACCCTCTGGTGGTCACATGTTTGTAGTCTGTACTCCCGGCAAGTTACACCGTCTGGCTTTCTCACAGTTCCATCTTCAACAGGCCGTGCGTGCGTGTGCGTGTATGAGTGTGCGTGCAAATGTGTTACCCTGTATGTTCTGCATTGACAATCATGCTCTCGCTGGCAAGCATGCACCGACCCACACACACTCGCCATACCTACCCATCCCACAGAGGCAGGTACCTGAAAAACACATGTCTCGGATCAATAACAAGATCTGTTTGTTTTTGTTGTAGGTGGGGTTTCTTAATACGTTAAAAAATTCAATGTTCGTCTTACCATAAAGGCAGCGTTTCTCAACCTTTTACTTGTCACGCCCCCCCCCCAGACGAATAAAGGTACGTCCGCGCGCCCCCCTTAGCCACTAATACCTATATGAGATATGAGAAAATGACCGCCTTTGCGGCCCCCTTTTCAGCAGCTTGCGCCCCCCTTGGGGGGCGCGCCCCCCAGGTTGAGAACCGCGGCATAAAGGGTTGAACACACGTTTAAACAGAGTAATACATGAATACAATTGATTGCTGACACTAAGGTGAGTACTGTCACCACCTGTCGCACTTTGTGCTCACATTATCGCCGAACGAGGGCGGGGTCGGGTGTGGTGGGCACCCGAGAGGGTTGAGGAGCTATTGAAAGTAGGGACAATGTACACAGAAGGTAACAAAGAATGCTTGTTTCAACAATCACCTAGTATTAGGGGGGATCTGGGCAACAGCTTGGGACGACACCCAGCTCTTACCACATGGCGGTGCCGTGCCACCTACGGCCCACGTGCAAACAACGTTGCTACGGATCTCAGTCGGATCTCTGGTCGGGTTAACTAGAGCGGACCGGTGGTCGGTGACTGCTCGAAATGCAGCTCTGTGACTGAGTATGAAACATACAGCAGATAGAGGAGATGGCGGAGGAAATATTTGCACAGATAGTCAAGCAAAATGTCGGATAGGATTCGCAGTTCCTTTCACAGATCAACACGCATGCTCACCTCGACCTTCACCCAGCAAATCTCTGCTGGTCAAGAATCCCCCTGCTGGTGTGACACTCAGACTGACTGAACATTTCAGTATAATGTACTCAACGTTTGCTTCCAGTCCTGTTCAGGTTTCAAAACTAACCGCTAGTTTCCAATTTAGTTGTGGACTTCGGTGTAGAATAACCCACCGCTACTTTGTTGTAGACTTTCGGGTACATGTATTACAAATACAGTTATGGACTTCTTTTCTACGTCTAGTTATCGATTTGACCATCCTGTCCTTGATTATCGATTGAAATGTTATGTGAAACGTTGTGTCAATATTTTGTTATGCTTCATTCACTTCTGCAAAAAAAAAATCGAAACCACAAAAAAATTCTAAAACAGCAAAACGATAAGAGTATCTTATGAATACATAAAAGGGCCCACAACATGTTCTTGTACAGAGCTATTGAATTATGTTCGATCATACAACATTAATCATTATTATTTTCTTCCGGTTGCTGTTTTTTCTTCCCCCTCTTTCACGTAGAACAGCTGCATCGAAGCGTGCTACTCTGCAGTTCCATATTCTAAAAGTTCACCGACTGTTGCAACAGATGGAGGACAGAACTTGTTTAATCAATAATGAGGGCTGTATTCAAAGAAAAAAAAGCCACGTGTCCCGATTTCACGTATCACTACACCCGGCACACAGCTGGTCTGAGAGGAAGCGGGAGGATGTGGGAGGGGGAAGAAGGGAATTATATTTCGCCACGCGGACTGACCGAGTTTGCTATGTGGAGGTAAACCTACGCCGACATGCTCCAAGTATCGCTTTGAGCTTCCAAAAGTGAAAACGGGGTGTCAAAACACCTGTGGGGGAATTCTGTTGCTGGTGGAGCCCAGTAAACAGAAATCCTGCGCGAACTGTAAAGCTGCGAACTTTAAAAAGTGCACGTGACAGGTGTTTCGATGTCTTCCCACGCAGCAGCTTTACCCCAGTCAAGGACGGTAACTGCAGCTGACACCTATGCATCCCTGTACACCAGAAATAGATCAAATGATAAGTGACCAAGACCTGGAACAGAATATAAAAGCAGGTTCAACGACAGCAGCAGAATTGTCGCCACAGCTACTAACATCAGCAGCCTCCCACACAGACTGTTGTGTTTTTAACTTTTACCGACAACACTTCTCTTTGTCTTATTTCTTCTTGGTGCAGAGCGTAATGGCAGATATGTCTTTCATTGTCAAGCTTCAAGAACACGACAGAAAACCCCTATACCCATTTAAATCCCCACAAACACCAAATCCTAGCTTTAGGACTTAATGGCATTAAGACTTTGCCGCCCTACATAATAACACAGCAGGGAAAGATTCATGAACACATCCGCGTTCAAGATAATATTAACCTTGTCCTCGTAGACTAACCGCACGTGGTCGACCAGAACCAACTTGAGGCGTTACCTTTAGGTACCATCTCTGAATACTTTGATGTATCTATTTTAATACCAGACGGGGTGTGTAAACGCGAGGGTGTGTTGGAGGGGGAGGGAGGGAGTTCGTGGATTAAATTCCAAAAATTCAGAAGCGAGGGATCAGTTGAACAAAAGGCAGGAGAAAGACTGGAAGTAACACCTATTTCACCCAGTGACACACGTAGTGGACACAATCCCCATTAACTAGAGCTCATTCAGTAACGCAGCTCACATCATTCTCTCATGCATGCTTAGCCCTCGTCATGCACTTTCAAACCACGGAGCTTTGGGGTCAAACAAGTGTTAAAAAAAAAATCCATCAGACTGATCGACCTAAAGAAAAAAAATGATGTAGGTAGAAAAGATCTGAAATCAGAGTACAGGACAGATGTTGGGTTGGACTGGCTCGGTACCCACATCTGACCTTGGGTCCTCTGCCGATACCATTGATTTTCTTCCATCTCGCTGCCCGCAAGATTGACTGGTCACTAGCTGGTAGCAGCAGGAAAGACAGTCCCACACCACCACCACCACCACCACACGGCCCGTCTGACGCATGTTTTAGCAGTATTGATCCCTACCACACCAAGTCTGGGCAAACTGACCACACGAACTGTGGCAAGCGGTTGGGCTGGTGACGCGTGACCAAGGCCAGAAAGCGGACGGTTTTCCCTCCGTCTAGATCGCAGACTTCAGCACCCACACCGACCTCACAGGTTAGAACTGCTTGTACGATTCGCAGACCACCGTCACCCTTACCCGTACACCCGTCTACTATCCCCCTACCCCGCCCCCCACACACACACCACCACCATCATTACCACCACCCCAGTTCTGCAGCAACAACTCTGCGTTAGAGCGTCCGGGCATCCGAGGGCGGGATTCAAAGACGCGAGGACCATGAGCACAGCGAGGTCGTGACGTCACACGATTTAGTCGCGAATATAGGAGATCTGACGTCACTACCTAGGCAGTGCCTAGCTAGCTAGTGCTCCCTTATAAAGTGGAGGCTCAGCCTGAAAACCCAAGGTGTATCTCTGACATTACAGCCTTAGTGCATCATATAATGCAGACGACTGTAGGAGCTCTGATTACCCTCGCTGTTCTTAACGCCCTTCCTGTCCACGTTCTTCAGGGCCAGCGATCGGAGTGTCAGGGCTTAATCAGAGCAAGAATGAGAGTATATATATATATATATATATCAATCAACTATGCCAGCTTGTTGTGCGCATCATGCAATGGGGCTAAGCAGGCCCAAGCAATCAAGCATGGGCACAAAAGAACAACAGTAATTGTAAAATGAGGGTTTGTGTCCCTGCCACGTACAGCCCCTGGGTGCTTCACCAACCGCGCAAAATCATTACAGCTGCTGCTACCGCCACGATCACGCCATGTGTGAAATGGATGGCACAGAGGCCAATAGCCATTCACTGTAACAACGAAAACAAAATGAATGAATGGCTGCTAGGAAGTGCGACTTTTATTTTTTTTTTTGGGGGGGGGGTCAGCGGGGTGGTAGTAGTGCACTTTGACTACGATTACTCTGTTCTTTGCACGCACTGTTTTAAGATCGATCATAAAAAACCGCGCTCCCCCCACTCACTCACTCCCTCCCTCCCACATAGGCACACCTGGAAATCCTAGATGGCGGGCTGCACGGTTGCTGTGTTTACCGCACAGTACAGTCTTAATCCACTACGTCCCTTCATTTACATAAATAATCCTGCAACCAGTCAACCGCCCCGGCACGCACACACCACCGCTCTTCGAAAATTAGTACCTGAGAAATGTTACCTGCCCCTTAAACCCTTTGCCCTCCATCACCCCTCCCAGGCTTGCGCAGAGACCGTAACGGAGAGAGGAGGAGGAGGGGGGACATGCAAATCTCGTTCTCGATTTTTATTTTTTGAAACTACTCAACGCTGTCGACACGCAACAAAGCGGTCAGCGCGTAAAAACTCTGAGCTGGGGGCTTCTCCCGGTCACTGCAGGAGAATGACCTCACCTGCTTCACCCTTGCCCCCAGCGCGCAACGGCGGCACACCGCAAAAGAAGGTAGTTGGGGGGAGGGAGGCGGTAGTGTGGTGGTAGGGGGAGAGTTTGCCGCGCATTTGTTGCCAGCTGTGGCGCATGTGCACGCGAGCAGTCCGGTAGGAGAAGTGGGGTACGTGGTTGTGGGACAGAGCGGAAAGCAGGTTGTTTTTTGGTTGGGGGGTGGATGACCGCGTGTCCGCGTAAAAAAGTCGTCAGCAGGTCTGACGCTTTAGGGTCCTTGGACGCCAGTTAGGCTGCACAGTAAACTATTTTCTCGCTGGACCTCGGTTCTTCCCCATTCTTCCCACCCCCTTCCATGTAGTAATGTGGTAGCAGGTAAGTGCAGGACTGGGCATAGTGAGGACAAGTAGCGAGACATTAGACACGAGGGTGGGGGTGGTGGTGGAGGTGGTGAGAGGATCTGTACCGGTCTGAACCTGGTTGAGGAGGCTTAGCGATCAAAATCGATTAGAGATTAGAAGGAAGATTCTGCGCTCCACGGCCTGGTTCAAAACCTAATCGCGACCAACGTTCTGGACGAGATTAAAAAAAAACCAAAAACAACTTAGTGCCAAGTCTCCTCACCGTGCCTTGGGAACCTTTCGTCTGCTAATCGATCCTTGCAGTGATTTGGTTGAGCCCTCGTGTCGAAAAAGAGAAAGTATTTAAAACAAACAAAGCGAACACCAAACAAGCAATGACAATACTAGAGCGTGCAGCGAGAATTCACGAGAGCGCAACGTTATGCGTTCGACGCTCGACGCGCACGAGCGTGTGTATAGGTAGCTTGCTTCAGCACCTGCGGCATATCCGTAACACTGGGCCTCGAGCATCAGTCAGCTCTCGCTTCTTCGCTGCCTCGCAACAGAATCACCGGAGAACTCAAAGCTCCGTTCGTGGCACACGGCGGCCAATGACCCGGCGCGATGCGCCGTCACCAAGGTGTAATCTACGTCATCACGCCGTGTATGTATGTGTGGTTGTCGAGGGATTTCCTCATTCTCCTCGTTCCTGGTGTTCTTGGCTTCTTTTCCATTATCCCCCTCTCTGTCATAGTCGCGTGTGTGTAAAATGTCGATTAATCGCTTTTATATTCCTTTTTATTTTCACTGTTTTAACTTTTTTTTTTTGTTTGGTTGGTTTTTTTTTTTGTTTTTTGTTTCCTTTCTTCCTGCTATGTCGACCCATCCCTGTTAAAACAACGAAGCCAATAACGTGGATGCTCACTTTGTCTGTCTCTGTCCTTACATGCGCCACACACACACTCTCTCTCTCACACACACACACACACACACATTCTCTCGGTACAAAAGCCATCATTTTATCCTCGTTGGACGCACTGTTGGCGAACATTGACCGAGTGACGTTGCTACGCTCTACGGATCCCAGACAATGCGTTCGCCATTCACTCGACCGTGCATTTCGCCAAGCACGAAAGCTGCCTGCTGGCTCTGCCCTTTTCTTCCACTTGTTTGGCTGCGATGGACATACCGTACACACAATGCAAGTGGAAAGCGCCGTTTTTTGCATTATGCACTGTGGTGAATCAACCCCAATGAAGCGCTAGTCTGAAGAGCGAACAAAAACAGAAAACTATTTATGCATGGCTTTTTTTTTGTCTGCAAGGTGAACGAAAATGTGTCGAGTCCGACAAAGCAGGCATTATATTTCTTTTCTTTGTGTGGACATAGAAGTGAGCAAAAAAATATCAAAGTAGGTCGTAAGCTAACTGAAGTGCAGGTGAGAAAGCTTTTGATAAGACAGAGGTGAGGCGAGTCCAAACGGTCTTCTCTTGAGCAAAACATGAGGCATGCACATTCACGCACGCACAAGCGCGCGCGCAGACAGAAAGAGAAAATGTAAGAGAAAAACTTTCCTATGATCAAAAGTCTGAGCCCAGACAAACCACGGTTCTATTGTGAAAATGAGTGAAAAGTATCGGCGGTTTTCATACTACACACGGGTATGTCAAGTTGTGACATGAGTATATCAAGTCACAGCGCGTTTAAAATACGGCGCAACAAATCTATAGTCACCCGACATTTTGTTATTCGTTTGACGCCCAGGCAAGCATCATGTCATCGGGTCTAAAAACCTACCAACCTTTGACCTCTCTGATCCTCGTGGGCCAGCCAGCATGTGAAGCTTTCGTGACGAGTGGCAATATATCACAAAGGCACTATTCGTGTTGGGACATGAGTATATCTAATCATAATAATAAGACTATTCTCTCGAGAAAATGAGTTAAACGCGTCAAGTCCGTGTACGAGGTACCCGGTTTCAGTTGGACGTTGCTGTCCATAGCACAGAAATATTAGGAGCGGTTATTTCGTAACATAACACTAAGACAATGCCACCATGCCTGCCAGACTAGACACATACGAAATACCAGTCACCTGATAGCGGGCCAGATGACACAACTGGTGTGTGCTGGCCTGGGTTTGTAACGACTGTTATCAAGGTGAAAACCGACACCCACACTTCTGGTTACACTGTCGACGTCACCCACCATTCCACCGACACCAGCGCCACCACAATACACGAGGCTGACAGGACAAGGTCTCGCACTCCAAGCCTACACTTAATCTTTGGAGGGTTGCGACTGTAACACGGAGGAAATTATCAAACTCTTGCCAGCGATTACGTACCTGTCCTGGGACAATAGTCCACAATCATTTGGACAAGTTTACAGTTTGTGGGTAACGGCCGTGAGTTGTGTGTCGCCACGCATGCAAACTCGGCGATGAGCGAAAATTCATTTTGACATTAACAAAAATACTTTTTTTTTCGTTTCTCTTGTCGCTGATAGACATTACTCCTTTCTTTCTCTCTCACTCCATGATCTTACACTCTTTCTATCGTTGCTTTCCTTTTGCTTTTTATCTCGTTATTTGTTTCTTTAAACATACCTTGTGGTTTACCGCTGCCCCTGCATTTGGGGGATGTCTTAAGTCAAAGGGCAGCCGCTTTGAAAATCTATTATTAGTAGTAGTAGTAGCGATTTACTCAGTCTTTTTAGTCTACCAGGCACACTTTTACAATTGTTTTTGAGAGAGAAACTACTGCATCCTGCCTACTCTTTAACTTCTGACAGATGTTTCCGATACATGTTGTCCAGGATGCAGAATAAATTCGCATCGCTAACAAAGGACAAAGTCATGTGACTCGCTGTCTTCACGAAGAGATGGACAACGGGACATTACCATGTTCTACAATCCAATCTGGTCGCCACCTTCAAAGAGAAAGTACGTCAACTGGGCCGCACCACGTGGGGTCACAGCATACCATAACGTGACACCACGTGACATAACGTCCCACGCCACGTAAGCCTAGACGGCTGGCTGTCCCAGACGGATCAAAGAGGTCGAAAGCGAGTAGGTTCTAGATTCGAAAACATCATGCGTCCCGGGGGTCCCAGCGAAAAACAACAACTGTCAGGCGACTACATATTGCCGCGCATTTTCAGACGTGCTGTGGCAGTTCTGTTTTCCTCCCTTCCGCAAACACTCAGACCTCCCCATCCCACCCACCCACCCCCCGTCTCCTGCTTCCTCGCGGAATTTTTTTCGCCCAAGACCTTCACGTCTTCGCATGTCAGGCCGCTATCAGCTTGTTGTCTACTGGCGGGTGGGATGGCACCTGACGATGCACCCCACTCCCTTTATCTCCCTCACTTCCTCACTGTTCATCCCTCGACCCTTTCACTTTCTCCATTTTTCTCCCTTTTGAGCAAATTTCACGTTTAGCTAACGGTCCTTTTCCCCATTTACCATTTTATTTCTATTGGTTTCAGTTTTACAAAACAGATCTCAAGGTAGTCTAGGGTTCCAGTTATTGTAAAATAAGGTCAGGTATTTGTAAAATAATCACCCTCTCTATTTCTCTCTCCTCTTTCTCTTTTTCCAGGTCGCGCCCTTCTCACACTGATATCGTTTGACATCATTTTCTTTTTTATAGAAACTTATGACTTCTCTTAACAGTACCTTTCAGGTTAAAGAATCGCGGGAGCAGCATTTCCCAAGCTGGGGTTTCCAGATAAAAAAAAACTACAGGTTTTTGTTTTCCCCCCATCAAACATTAGATATCTCACGTGCGCCTAGACATTCACATATCGTGATTTGTAGGCAGTGGCCCCCCCTTATCTGGTGCCACAGTAGACGAAGTGTATATCGTCCACCACACCACTGGGTGACTTCATGCACGTTGTAAATGATGCTCTAGACTGGCAAATAAACTCTTTCTTCGCAAGTCCACAGACACGTACTTGTAGTACTTAGAAGAGTGAACACACACACATATTTAGAGAGAGAAAGCGAGAAAGAGAAACAAAGGACAACAGTGAACGATCAGTGAGTTTGTCTCACTTTCAAGCGCCTGTGTTCGAGGAAGGCGACCTCCATCGGTGGCCAGGATGAGCACAGTGCAATCATGTGACAGCACAAGTGGCTGAGATAATTAAAACGCCATCGCGAAATAGTCGAGCGTTTAAAGCTCGCTAGAGGTCGCTCACGTCCGTTCACTGCTACATTTGGCAGCAGCAGCTCAATCTGATTGCTCAAGCGAACCAACTATTGCTTGGATCACTCTCTCTCTCACACACACACACACACACACACACACATGCAAATGCATGCAAACCCGTGTGCATATACCACACATCTACAAGCCTATAAACACTCAGACGCACGCATAAAGCGCTCCTACACACACGCACACAAACGCGCGCGCGAAATGATGGACCGCATACGCACGTTCACACAAACAATCACACACGTGCATTAACTTTTATGCACTCATGTGCGCACCTACATTCAATAAAGTAGACATACCATAATCTCCTTTACGCGCATGCATGCACGCGCTCTCTCTCTCTCCCTCCCCCCTTTCACACACACACACACTTTGAGTGAGAAAGGAAAACGAGCACGCGTACAATAAACAACTTCCTTATCAGGACCACCAACGCAATCGATGACGTCAGAACACCTAGGGAGGACGCGAGAGCGCGAGGTCGGGGGTGAACAACCGGCCATGACTGGCTGACCTTGGGTGCAGGCCTTCTGGCGGCGTGGTAACGGCCCGTAAGAGACCAGCACGTAGCTCGACGTAAGGCGTGCAAAACCGCTGGCAAGAAGCCCTTGTTACCCTTGCTGCAAAAAAAAAAAAAAAAAAAGCCTCCGATTTCTTGATAGGCATAATTAGCATAATATTCTCAGCTCTCCACTGGCCGAGGTGATCACAAAAAAAAAAAAAAATACAATCCTGCAAGGTGACGATCGCCGGCATGTGTGAAGAATGGTATGCAAGGTGGTGTTTGTTGGCATGAGTGAAGAGGGGTGTTCACCCAGATTTGAGGATACAGTATCTCGAGAACGGAAGAAGGAAAGTATCTTGCACTGAGCTCTACCCAATTATTTGAAAGAACCCCCCCCCCGCACTCTAATAGTTCTTTAAGAACGTTTGACCAAGCTTGTCGAAGTTTTCATATAATCGCCACGTAAAACCAACCTTTCATAAAAATCGTCACGCAAAATCCTTTCACGTAGTCGTCGCGTCCAACCTTTGCTAAACTTGGACAAACGTTTGTCGATATT
Source organism: Marisa cornuarietis (assembly GCA_004794655.1). Lineage (NCBI taxonomy): Eukaryota > Metazoa > Mollusca > Gastropoda > Architaenioglossa > Ampullariidae > Marisa > Marisa cornuarietis. The sequence goes on from SMMW01000614.1 coordinate 3,671,397, forward strand.
TGTCCGACTAAAAGGATCCTTTAGAAAGCCACAGTAAAACGCAGGGCCCCTAGAATATCAGGCGACATGCTAGGTCTTCGTTCACCCTGTGCGCAGTTACAGACCCCTGAGGTAGCCTAACCTCTATTTCATAACAACGGCCGCTGGGCGTGGTAATGGCGGGTACATCCTTGTGGGACAACCCAGTTTTTCGAACAACACGCGGGAAACGATTAACCGTTTTGTAAGTTAATGGCGGGAAACAAAATATCGTTTAGAACAGAGAAAACAAAAAACAGCTTCATTAATTAGAAATACGTGCTACAGCCTCCCTAGAGAAAAACAAAACAGACCGAAGTGGGAAGTGAACAACCGTCATCCATGAATAATGTACACCCGTAACCACAAAGAAAACAACGAGAAACAACCCGCTTCATTGATATCAACATATAAAAGATCCTCCTGGTATACCGACATTCGCACCGCCCTTTGAAATGTATCAGCTTTAATTTCTGTAATAAAACACAAGATCATGTAAAAATGGCTTTAATTTGTCAAGCTGAGAATAAAGAAAACAAAGTACTACTATTCTAGTTAACATAGGCAGGGCTGTAATACCAGATTCAGCATTGTCATAAACAAAGAAATTACAGCACTGAAGGAGAACCCACGTGAAAAAAAGATTAAAAACGAGTAAATATGGCAGGTTTGATAACAAGACTTTCTGCGACTCACTTTTCAAGACAAGCAAACACAGACAATCTCGAAACACTCGTTAGAAAACACTAAATATACTAGACTGGCAACCTGACTGCCGATTCAACACAACAGTCAGCAGTTTAAAAATAACTCCTTAGAGTCAAGCGTTGAGAAGCATCGTCTGTCGAGGAACGAGGAGTACTTATTGGTCTGAACCGAGCCGACACTTCCAGCCGCTATTAAACCCTCGTCATGTCAGGAGTTTACAATCCACCCCCACGGTTTGGTTGTGCAATCTTCAAACTGCTCATAACCAAGGGTCGGGAAACACTTCCCACTCCTAGAATAAATGTATTGAATTCATCTCGTTTTACCACCTTGACTGTTCCACGGTACGCTGATATGTTTTGTTGGACGTAGTTGAGCAGATGAATCACAGATACTGTGTCTGCACTATTTTTTTAATCCTCCCAAAAATGTCCAACCACGCTAGTGCTGAATATGAAAAAAAAACCTGGTAGAACAGAGACAAACTAAAGTGCACTGTTAACAGCCACTCTTACCAATTACAACACCCGCCCACACGTAAATTTGTTAGTGGACACAGAATGGTGATGTTCACACACACACACACAGACATGCACACACATGAACGCACTTAGACACTCACGCAAGCACGCACACACACAGACATGCACACACATGAACGCACTTAGACACTCACTCAAGCACGCGCACACACACACACACACAAAGAGAGCAAACGAGCGAGAGAGCGCAAGCCCTCGGATGACGTATGCGGAAATCCTGCCCTTGTTACACATCATCGTTGCACCACTTTCCTCGTTATCTACAAATATCCAACCTGTAGAGCCAATCTTTCCAACCCAAGCGAAACCTCCGTTTTTAATCTCTACTGACCAATCCCTCCTCCTTCTTCTCCATCCCTTAAAAAATACACACACACACACACACACACACACACACACACACACGCACGCACGCGCGCGCGTTCCCAGACACCAATACTGCGGAACAAGGAACCTGAACTTTGCTCTTACAGTCGATGAACATTCAACCCAGCGGTTCAATGTCCGCCTTCACTAACTGCCACTAACTCCACCTACCCATCCCCCTTCACAACCACTTTTCCGGCGCTGTCCGCCTCTTTCGATTGCAGTATTACACAGCAGGATGCAACACGCACAGTCTCCGCGCCCCTTTTGCCAATTAGCTCGTTCCGGTGAGCCGTCCGCGCATCACAAACATCGCACACGCCACTTCCGGTCTCCGAGATCCCTCACATGAGAGGAGTGCGCGCGCCCGAGCCCGGATATTGAAGAGATTGGAAACGAAATATCGGTGAAGAGCTCGTTCCAAACAACAACAACTGCAGCAGCAACAAGAACGATGACTCCACCAATCACGACGATAACAGGCCGACGAATCCCTGGCAGTCGCACCACCCAGCAAACATCAAAATTGCGAGACTGGGGGAGTGGGGTGGATGTGGCATTCCCCTCCACCCCCAAAACTGTCCCCTTCCCCGAGTGAACACGATCGGATGATCTAACGATATTCTAATCGAAGCATCTAGCACTTTTATTTTTGCGTGTTCCAGGGCCAGGAATCGCTGACACGGAACACACAGCATCAGGGGGAGATAAATAACATGCATACAGCTGTTCCCCTGCCATCTGTTGTGCCCGGCTTCAGGAAGAGGTAAGCATGCTGTCGAGACGGTCTAGTTGTATGAGCAAAGATGATATGAAGATCGTTCACTCGGTCATTTCCTTCATTAAGCAATCAAGCTGGCAAGCGGTTATCTTCCTTAGCTCGTCCATGCTCGAGTCGCACATTTACTGCCAGTGGTCTTCATAGCTCACACTGTTCCATGCAAGAATATATAATTATCATTATGATATAATTATCATACAATTTGTGTTGATGTTTAGGTATGTACATTTGTTGATGTAGTTTGATACTTTTCTACACATTTTCTTCTGGTTTACTGAATAAAATGACTTGAGACACACTTTAAAATTTGAGTTTTGTTTTTTTCTTATTTTTACATTTGTTCTTGTAAGCTTAATAGATTTTTATTTGTTTACTGCAATACCCAGAAAAGCAGAGTAAGAGATGAGGAAATAAAAGGACACACACACACACACACACTGGGGCGGGGGATGAAAACAAACATGGAATTAAGAGCATACACATATATTTGTACACAAAAATAATGACAATCATTCACTTGAACCAGCTTGAAACTATCTCAACATTATTCTCAATTCACAGTTTCTGATCTATAACAGACCTAACACTGCAGGATTGCAAACTGCATTCATTTTTACTGAAATAAGCTGCTAGTGTCCTGTAATATTGTTGAAGCAAAGAAAATATAAATAAAGAATTAGCAAAAAGTTTCCATGGTGTGAGACTTAACTGTGATCATAGACAACCCCTATGTTCAAAAAGAAAAAAAAAACGACAGAAAGATATACAAAAGGGATAATGAACGATATAAGTGTTGCCTTTACTTTCCTATCATAAAATTCTAGCATGTGTCTGCTTACTTAGTTTATATCATCAAGCACTAATCTACCTTCCGGACCACTTATGACAAGTGCTGACAGATACGTCCTCAATTCGTAGTCTGATCGAGGATTTAAAAAAATGAAAACACTTTTAGTTCCTATAAAAAAAATTCGATACTAAAATCTGCCAACTATTAACAAATGACTCAAATTATTAACAGATTACTCATCCCATCATCTCATCCACATGTATGGTCACCTTTGAATACATTGACTAAATTGAAATATTGCATTGCTGAAATATGTAAATAAAATATTACTCACCTTTCCCCATCAGGTGGAATTCTTAAATAATAGTTCTTTGCAGGTTTCTTTCTGGCGGGCCATTTGAGCAGTAATCGCCGAAAGGCCTTGAGCATGATCGCAAACAGCATGGAGGAGCAAAGGGACTGAACTCTGATCTCGTGTTTACGGAGTCCCCCAAAGTGGGTGGTCTTATTATATAAAGTCTTGGTATTAGCAGTATGAGTATGTAACACTGGTTCTGCGACACATCTGGCAGGCCCCATTACCTGCATTCATTCAGGATACGCGCATTTTGAACAGAGTTGTCCGACTTGCGTTACTTCAAACATTCGCGCCAATTTTTTTCTGTACCTGACATTGGCCAAGTTCTCTCCATTACAATATACGGGCACTTTTAGTGGGAGAAGATATATATACACGCTTAACATTTGATGATGATGATTATTATTATTATTATTATCGGCCATGTTGACCTCTCTCTAGATAAAGTAAGCAACAAACTTTTTATCTGGCAACCAACAGTTTTCAAACATTGCATTTTATTACTACTATCATGCATGGTGCAACACAATCAACTCTACTAACTCAAGCCTTTATTTGAGTCAATCCAGTTTAATTCGTCAACTTCCTTGTTAGATAGATTTAAAAACAACAGCTTTATTGTTCTGTATTTTTGTTTGGATGTTGCTTGTTATATATTGCTAACACCTTGCTGACATGCATGTCCTCGAGTGACTGCGGAAGAAAATGGCAGGTGGATGCGGCAGTACCTTCACTGTCAGTACTTCCTATAAATAACTGTAATTACGCCAGCGGCCGCGAGCAGACAAGGTCACGTGCCATTTTGCAACATTATACTCACCCACCCCTCATCCCCGAAAAAAAAATGAATGTTTTACGAAAGGTGCAAATAATTACAGCGAGAAGAGCGCCTATCGCTGGGGCCCTGTCATACGATGTTATTCGAAGTGTCTGTGGAATGCTGCCAAAGCCTCTTGAAAAGTACATCACACTTTGTGGGGAGGTTTTTTGCGGCTGACTCACACACCCGGGCGAGCTTGAGGTGTTGCTCCTTGTTATTAGGTGTGAATAATTTAGAACCAAAACAACCAACGTGAGCTCACCTTCCAAAACAAAAAATTTCCCTCTCATCATTTCTACCTTCTTGTTGGAGTTTACAGGATTACAGATATTGCACATCTTGCTAAAGTTTACAGGATTACAGACATCGTACTTCTTGGTCAAGTTTACAGGGATATATTGTACTTTATTCTTTTACCCTGAAGGGCACTGAAATTTTGTGTATGTACATGGTATCATTTATCCCAGCCTTATACAATGTGAACTCCACATATCATATCTAATTCGTATCGAAGGAGATCGTTCAATCGACTCAGGACAGTCCCACAAATCGTACTTCTGCCGGGAAGACTGTCGATTTCAGTGAGCATCAGAAGAAGGTGGCGTAGCGATGACTACCAAACTCATCATCTTCGATGGGTGTTTTCTAAAACCTAAAAGCTCTGTCTAGCTTGCAGTAAATGCTGCTGTCATGTCGCTTTGAAATATTGACCACTGAAACATCACAGCTCCCGCTCTCAAGATTAAAGCTTTATGACACTCTTCCACCCTCAAAGAGGCACCGAGATTTTTCGTATGCCCATTTATACCAATAAAATCCAATGTATAGTCTCTCTATTATGGAATTTTGATTTCACATGCAATCACATACCTGTATACATCCCCTTTCCACCAACCCACCCCCCAAAACCCACAAAACGCGCGCAAAGTGGAAAGAGACTAATAAGCATACAACATCGACACAAATCTTTCTCTGACTGGTCCGGCCATTCAAAGGTGAGGCAGATGTATGTCCTCTGTCTCGTTGAACCCTCACGCAGGTCGCTCCATACTACCATCATGGCGGACCTTTGATCACTGCCGATCACACTAAAGAGGTCAGCGTAATTCAGGAAACAACCCTCGTGGGGTCAGCTCATTATGGCGCCGCGCGCCGCAGCAATTTCAGATGTCGCAAAACAGGAAAACCGGCTTTCTAACACCTCGGCTGCAAATGAAAAGGACGGAAGAGATAGAGAAGAGCAGCTTTTATTGTTGTTCTCTCTCATACTAAGTAATGTTGCTGAGCGGGTTCACCTAAAGGTTTCAATGTGTACAAGACCACACCTGTCACTGAACCTCGAAAATGTGTTCAAAGGCGGTTCTCATACACAAGCCACACCTTCCAGGTTCCACGGGATACCGGCTAAGTTGTTGCTCCATTTGCTGTCCTCATCTTTGTCTTGACAGAAACGTGCGACAACACACCGCCTTTATGGCTGCAATATCGAGAAGCGCGGATAATAAATCAGTCAAATATATTTATACGATCCTTCTTTATGTCCGCGCATAGCGTGCCTCGTTCTAGAGGCAAAATAACAGGAAACGGTCAACACAGCTGACAAGGATCTTTATCCTTATCACCATCGAAATCAATCCCTAGCCCTTCAAAAAGGTAAGAAAGGTTTCCAAGCACACGACATCAACTCATTCTACACGTTTGTTTCTGGAGTGGGTCGCGACAGGAGGCAGCCACGTCGATGGGTGGGTGGGTGTGATAATCATGCTACTGTTGAAAAAAATGTCGGTTAAGTGACGGCGAAGGATAGGTTCAGTCCTTAACGCCAAGAAACTGAAGCTTCGGTATGGCAAGATAGTCCAAGCCCTGTAAATAAATGCCACGTACAGAGAGAGAAATTCCGTGTGTGTGAAGAGAGATTTGAACCCACGGTCCTCGCCGTCTTAATTTAAAAAACACACAAAACAACTTTACCGCTGCGCTATTGGGACACCCGCAGGAAGGCAGATTTTGAAGAAGACACTCTAAAACAGATGATAAGGAATGAAAACAAGTGGGGAAAAAAATACTACCTGCGGGGACTTGAACGAAAGACGAAGAAGGAAAAAAAAAAAGTCGTAACTGGGCGCAAGTATATTTTCCCACCAAGTTCTGCCACTGGCCTGTTCTACACATGCACGAACAATCCAACGCGCTTGCCGACTGTCAAACCTTGACCCCAAACGAGCGTTTCCTCCGTTCAATCATTCTGCAAAAACCAACCTAGACCCTAACCTAAACCCTAACCTTAACCCCAAAGCTGTCTTGTGCACACTTGTCGAGTTAACAACAACACGCGAGCTCTCCACAACAAGAAACAAAGAAAAATCAAAACGAGTACATCAAAATATATTCTACAGAAATCCAAGCCGCAACCTTCGCACTACCCCCCATCCCCCGCTCCCAAACCAAGTATTCGCTTTATCCACTACACTACAGCAGCTTCGGCCAAATCAGTCTCCATTTAATTTATTGGAAGTGTACTGCGTTTTGATTGTTGATCATGAAAGGACATACAAAAGACGGTCTGCGCATGCGTGGCAAAAATTAGTGGGGTGGGGTGGGGGAATATAATCGCTAACTGGACCCCAGCCATACGCCAAACAACAACAAGCATGCATCACGCAGCACCCGGCAGCAACAGCCGCGTAACTGGAAGAAGAGATTCAGAGGCCGGGCGGTCCCGTAATCGACACGTGCATAAATTTTGTCTGCGTTGTTTGTTTACAGTTTGTCGCTAATCCCCCTTCTAAGGAGGGAGGGAAGAGTATCGGTTGCGTCCACGTGCTGTGATTGGCTGCCCGAACCTCTCAGACAATAATAACAAGAAACAATTTGTGAGCTTGTATAGCGCGGCTCCCTGGTCAAAGCCTCGCTCACCGCGCTTAACAAACCAAATACAAAAGAAAGACGAAAATCTCACATTGCACTAAACACGAAGTCTGTCGTTGCTCTGCTGGATGAAATCTTTACAGACTAAGAAGACTTAAGATGACAGGCGGGACATATCGAGACATTACGACGCAAAATGATTGTGTGCTGTAAGAGCGACTCCGTCCTTGACCTCGGGATCGGCGCAATGTTGTAAACACACTGGCGGACGCCAACAATGCCAACATAACAACCACAATAATAAGGTGCGCGTAATGGCGACGCACGCGATCACCAGAGTCGTGGGAATGTTTTGTCAGCTTCAGGCCTGCGTTTGGACGCAAGTCTCACAAGCACACGAGTAGAGCAGGAAAGGGAGACAAACGTTTAGCGAAAACAGCAAATTTCAAAGCATAGTAAACGACTTCTTTTTAGATACCTTTATCTCTTACAAAAAACAACAACAACACCAATGTAACTGATAAATAATGTCATTTTTTAAAAATCAAAAGTGCAGTTTGCGCGTTGTCTCACCTGGATCATATTTTCATTTTTAACTCGATCGGCGGGTTAAACATGCGATTAAAGCTCGCGCATGCGCATAGCATACGAAGGACGATTCCCCGCCAAGAGCCGTGTGCACAAGTTGTGAGGTGGGGATGGGGAGGACCTTGCTGGAGGGACCGGCGCCAAGGTGAAGGTCCTGACGATGTGCATTACGCCGAATCTAGTCATTACCTTGAAGGTCGGGGCAGGGCAGGGCAAGGCAAGGCTGGCAAGATGTCCTTTTTGCACCTGAAGGATGAGCCAAATCAGGAAAAATAAACAACCGTGGCCATCTGCGACACTAGCATGCGCGGCCCACACGCGCGCGCGCGCGATCCGGCGGATGTTTTGCCCGCACGCGCAGACTCTTCAACAACATCCCACCCTGCTACCTCCACCATTGGCCCCTGCCACCCCAAATCGTAATTTTACGCCGTTGAGTGATTGCACCAGCGCACACGTAACATTCTAGGGTCAGGTCACAGAAGGAAGGGTAGGGGGTAGATGGAAGTTATTTTTCTTCGAGTGATGTTGTGGCATAATAACGCCTTTAGACCACTCAGGCCATCTTCTTGTCGCGACAACCTCGGACAGTTAGCTCCTGCGCCCTACCCACCTCCTCGCTCATCCCCCACCCCGACTTCAAACGTACGGCCAATAAACCACCACCACCCGCCTCTGTCCAATCATTTCCTTTCCTCTTCTGTAAATCAGTTGTTATCGGTAGACTCGTTAACACATGTTACTCTGCGCTCTAGATTGTTTTAGTCGAACTATTGCGTCTGAACTATTGTGTCAACGAATGGGTCAACAAGACGTGACTAGGACGGGTGGAGGTAAGCAAGTCTACTGACTTGTAAGCAAGTCACAAACATCTTTTGTTTACAGAAAAAGAAGGGAGGGAAAGGGTCTGAGGGCTAGTGACCTTAGAGGTAGTTAACGTAAGTGGTTCATCGTGTTCAGGAAAGGCACGTGGGTGGATACTCGCTTGCAAATGAAAATGTCAAGTCATGCACCCGCATTCGACACCCGAGCCAAGATCCCGCGGGTTTCCCACCAGTCCTGGAATACAAAAAGGTTTTTACATGCAGACTCGCCATCGCTCTCACATTGATGGCAGTCCGTCTAGTACTAGACCACATTCTTCCACCCAGAGCATGGAGGATGTTGTAGAGACATGATGCCCAGCTTGTCTACCACTTATCAGCGCAGTCGATGCTGGACACTGAAGTAACGGTCCACCCGCTTGTCTACCAGTTAGCAGCGCAGTCGACGAGTCTTGTTAGGAAAACAGTTCCAGAGAGAATAACCGCTATTTCGAGCGAGATAACTTTTATGAGTTAAATATATCTAACGATATCGTGGATGAAATATCGCGGTAAAATATCGATATCAACGGATTTAATTTGTAAATTTGTGAACTTTTTAACTCTTTATTTATTTTTTTATTTTACGTCTGGTGTACCTGAAAATAAATTAGGACAATGAAACAAAACAGAGCCACTAAAATTTGTTGGCGGTATGCAAATTACTGAGAGAAAACAAAACCCCGAGGACTCTACTTATGATTTATATCTATCTTGTCTCGTGTTTCATCAGACGTTTCTCATTAAACTGGTGAACGGTTTCTTCCTGTTGCATGAATCTCATGGCGATTTTATCCGATTCACAGAAACACTTGAAGGAAAAGGTCTGAAAGTCTGCCTTCCGCGGCCATGCCCAGTTTTCGTACACCTGAAATGACTCTTTCTTCCTGTCAAGGCGGTATCAACAAATTATCAACAAATTTTCTTAAGTGTTTACACTTCAAGTGTCTCAGCATCTTGACATTTTTACACTCAGGAGGGAAGCTTCAAGATAATCTAAAGATGAGGCACACTCATGCTGGTGCCCTTTGTCTTGTGATTTAATTCGTCATCTCATTATGTACTTTTAGATAATGGCACTGGTGCAGGAAAATGTGGCGCATATCATGCTAGCTGCTAAAACACTACAGATTTTGTCTTATATTTACACACGATCAATGCATTTAGTAGTAGTATTGAGAAAAGCCGTTTTTCCCGCAAGACGGAACCGAATAAGAGATCACACGAAATATTTTTAAAGGAACTTAGAAAGCTCTCGATAAAATATCCCGATGCTCCCAAGAAGAGAAAGGCTGATTTTGCTGAATGAAATACATAAATTTGACAATACAAGTCAATTGTGTGTATGGACGCACGGATGAAGGAACAAATAAATGCAAACCCTATTCACACAGGGGAGGCAGGCAATCAGACCTTTTCTCCGGGTGACCCGACTTCAAACCCCTTCATCCCCCTTTCCCCACCTCTCATAGTGCGAAACCAGCACAAGCTGAAGGCAGTTTCCTAAGAAATAAACCAAATTATGACCACTCCGTCTATTAAGTGCTAGGATCGGTTTGTAACAAGAACTGTTTAAGGACAGTAAGTCTTCACTTAACCTCATCCCATTTTCTTGGAAAGTGTGGCGCTGTATAACCAATGTTATTATAGGCTAACTGACAGACACGCAAATAAAAGTTTCTATGGTATACTTCTGATCACACACACACACACACACATGAGCAAACATTGAAATAAAGGCCCACAACATGTGGGGATACCCGGAGAAAACCCACGCAGACCTGTTCAGGACGTGCAAACACCACACAGCGGTCCCGGGCGGAAATCGATCTCCGCCTCCATCGCCTCCTCAACATTGTAACGAAAGGACATTAAGTAAGAACTTGTCGTATTCAATCTTTTCTGCACTGTCTACACTAAGCGTTAAAACGGGGACAAACACAGCCATAAACCTTCAGACAACAAAATGATAAGAAACTACATATCTTTGCTCTCCCCGCAACCTTCAACATGACAGTTGGGAGGGAACTTCAGGAACTGACTCGCCACCACGAGACCCTGCAGGAGACGAAACAGTGACAGATCGTATGATGCCACTGGCATGATTTGTGTCCAACTGTTTGGTATCAATGTGTTTTAAAAACATTGTGAACTGTCTTGCAGCCGTATTTTTCCAGTTGAGGGCGGAGTTAGTTGGCTGGGAAGGAGAACAACAACAAAAGTAATGACTCAGGACGCGACAGCCATGGTCTAGTGACATCTCGTATTTGACCTCTCAACTCTGGACAAGATTTTTCACAATACAGCAGTTCTGTAATGAAACAGCCTCTTTCTCCTCTCCCCCCGCCCATCTGTGTGCGCGCTTGTGTGAGAGAGAGAGAGAGAGATGCACCACTGCACCAAGGATAGTCTGATTTTGTAAACCGTCTATAAACCACAATTACTACTTGTGACCTGGAAACACTTTGACACACTGCTGGCATTTCTCTCTCCACTTGACTCGCGCTATTCATAGTTTCCTACATTTAGCATCGTCCGGACAAGCGCCCTTACCTTAAAAATGTCCCACTATAGAATTTTTCTCACGCAGATCGATGTAATAATAATAAAATAGCTGTCAGGCAAAGACGCGCGTGATGTCGTCGTCGTCGTGTATGGTGATGACGATTGTAGGAGAAAATGCAGGATAGAAAGAGGAACTGACGTCAGTCATCAAAAACGGAACAAAATTTGCTTTCTTTCACAAACAACAAAAGATACAACAGTTAATAACACTGCCAGCCGGGTTAGACGCAGCATTAGAGTTGGAACAAAGTTTGCCAGAAGCCCGGAAATACAGGAAAAGATGCCTGAAAAAAAAAGTGTAGCTTCGAGTTATTAATATTCTTGACTTGGCAAAACAGAGCAATAAAAAGGTCGCTCGTGGAACGCGTTCTAAGAAGCAGGTTGAGCAACAGAATCAGACAAGTCACGTGATCCGTTTCCACATGACTTCACACACGTATGTCGAGGAACTGCCCCCGTAGGGCCAACGCATATATTTAACTGACTATTATTTCAATTTCTTTTCTTTCCCATCATTGCGAGTCTTGTCTCTCTGGGGATTTGCAACTCGCACTAAAGCCCAATACCCAGACCGCAAGCAACATCCCAATACGCTAACAAGCGCGGGGTTGTGTCGAGATGCGCCACCCTGTCATCGCGGTAACAAGACACGCTGCACCTCGGGTGGTTCCAGCAGGCGTCTCGTGCCCTTGCACGTGCTGCGACAGCCCAGAGGCACGTGCGCACTGACTTGCAGACGTCCCACACAAAGAACCACCTTCAGTGATGCGGTTACTTTAATTGTCAGGTTCTGCTAGCTGAGCTCTGAGTTCAGGGTCGGGGAGAGGAGACGGCGCACATACCCCATGGCATCGGGCATCCCACTCGATCCTAACAGCGTCCTTTTCTCCCCTACCACCCCCCCCCTTCCCTTTTCTTGCAACGCTCAGTGGCTGTGTTAATGAAACTCGTTCACAGTGTTTACAACTCCGTCTTTGTTCTTCTCCCATCCTGGCTTCCTTCCCTGCATAGTGGCAATACCCTTACGAGCCCGATGTACGAAGTACGGACGTACAGAAACCGGCAGCCAGCGCCAGTCGTGACGTAACATCCGTTTTCACGTTCCTCAGGCTGCATTACTCTGCTAACTAAGCTGCTAATTAAGGGCCACCCCTCCTGCCCCACGCCGCTTCACACAATGACGGTCTGTTTGCAACTTTCTTTCAGTTTTTATATGATGTCCAACTGTCGCAACAAGTTGTATTTCTAACACATATCTTTCTTCCTGCACAGAATGGCGAGGAAATTTGTGTGTGTGCCTTGCACGTGCTAGTCACCTCCCCCAAATTTCCGTAGTGTGATGTTGGTGTTTATTTTATTCTGGACATAGAAAGGATCTCTTTTACAGCTATGTACAAAATCCCTGTCCTCCTCGTCACTAACATTACTTTTATCGTCGTCATCATCCATTGTCAATGGACAGATTCCTGTTACAGAGTCTACGGTAGCTTCGAAACAGGAGACACGTGCTGCTAGGGAACATGCTGGTCTGTCAGGTAACTCTTGTAACACAAGGAATAGGAGAAGGAAACAAGAGTCGCAAGACTGCCAGAGAAAGAGAGAGTGGGGAGGGGACGAAGAGACATATTGTATTTAATATACACCCTAGACCAAAACTAAGGGAAGATTAGAAAAAACGAACACGATGGTAAAAATAACATCCAGAAATCAATGGGTGTGCTCTCCTGAAGCACAATACTAAAGTGACACGTGTAAATAATAGTTTGTGAATCAGCAAGGCTAAGTAGAAGAGAAATGGTACACGGAAACAGACAACATTCTAACTTAAAATGGTACACACGTGAACATAAATTAATACACATGAACTAAGGTTACAAATGAGCTGTCTCTTGAGCAATACACTTATGACATTCTATCAAACCTCTACTTACAATATACATTACTTTTTAATGCGTCTTATACACTCGTTCGTTCACACACCTTCACTTGACGGGGGGAGAGGAGGGCGAGTGAATGAAAGGCAGAAAGAAGTAGGGAAAGAAAGGTCAATTAAAGGTTCAACTGTATTGAAAAAATGTAAAAGATGGTTCGATATCACACCGATCTATGTGTTCGAAATAGCAGACTGTAAAAAGTGTCTCAAAGAACAGCAACATAGCATTTCGAATGACAGCGATGCCTTTTTCAAGTAGAGAGCAGTCGTGACTAATGTCAACATTATCTGTCAACATCGCCATGTTTCTTTTCTAATAACCTAGTGTACAAAACTGTTATCTGCAGAGGAACTTGGAGTTACAAGTGGAAACGCCTCAGAAACAGAGGTGCTCTCCCTTTCTTTTGAGCAGCCTTCCATGCAAACTCCCCCCGCCCCGTGTCACTCCCCCCTCCCCACAAAAAGCCAAATCCTCCATATCGTTACACAGCACTGAAGACAAAGACCTACCCTTCAGCAGCAGTTTACACAGTACCACTCCCTCCCGCTCATTCACTCACCCACCTTCCCTGTCTCTCCACCTACCCAGTCTCTACAGCTACCAGAATTCTTGGAAGCAGTAGTGCCGGGTACGCGGGTGAAGAACTAAAGGCCGACCACTGAAAACAGCAAAACCGTGGCGACAGACTGCTTGCCTTTCCCTGATACACGATGTAGGAGCAATTCGGTTGTACTCGCCGATGTACCTGTGTTTAAGTTGAGTTGTGGAGTCATTCAACGACTGACACTCTGAAAACAACCCCTACCATGCAAATGCTCGTAATATTCTGGAGATTTTTATCACAACATTGAAATTAAAAGCACGAACAACTTATTTAACTTCCTGCAGGGATCTCGTTTTACTCAGGCATTTCTCTCTCTCTCTCTCTCTCACGAAACTAATACATTTTAAATTTTAATCTTGCAATTTTTTTAGTTGATTTTGGAGATTTCAAATTTTCTGATAATGGACTTCAAAAGCGACTCATGGGGAAATAAAAAAAAGTTTGAGTTTATTTTGCAGTGCTAGAGCTGACCTCACTCTGACAGAATTACTGCCACCTACAGGACTGAGCGTATGCTGCTCACATCTTGTTATTGCTGTCCCTATCTATTATTTTCTTATAAACTGGTTTGTGACATGTTTTCCGCAATTCTTGCCAGTGAGATTGTAAAAAAAAAATCTGGATATTTTAAGTGTACCCAGCTGCACAATTATTATCATTAATATTATCCTCAACACTAGTCTTAGCTAGTAAGAATACAAATCTGTATGAAATTGAGCAGATATCATCTGACGACAGCGTGTAAAAGCTAGACAGCTGTGCGATTGTGATCTCGCTCTCGTTTTACGACTTTGGCTAAGCGCTTGACTCACCCTCGTTATACGCTACTTGCATTCTCTTCAAACTTGTAACATTAACAGTGGAAAACACAGGAGCTTGTAAGCATCCACTTACCTATCTTCGTGGGGTTTGTGTATGTGGAAGCACATAATCTGTTCATTGTACAGATTTTTCTTTTTTTTTATTTTTAGATATATTTTAGCAAACGAAGTGCTGCAGTCCTGACCTGAATGAGTTACAAACACATCCACGTACTTCCTACTTTTGCTGTCTTTACGCAACCACGTCCTGGGTTTTTTCTAGCGAACTCTTTCAAGAAGTGAGTTAAAGGCATGATTTCTTATCCCCCTCCTCCCCATCCCAACTTTCAATCAGTAAAAGTGCATTACTTTGGCAAAGGAACAACTGAAACTTTAAAATGACTTCCCCATCTTTATGGAGCATCTGCAGAGAATCATGGGGAGGACGGGGTGGATTTTGAAAAAGAAAAAGAAGCGTGGCCTACCTGCCATAGCGACTGGCCAGAGCCTCCCTCTGGTGCTGAAGAGCGAAGGCGCCATCACACGCCAGCATATTGCCGCCAGGTTATGTAACTCCTCGACAATAATCGTTTGGCGATCAAATCACCACAAGATGAACAAACGATCTTTCCCCTACAAAAAAACTGACCTAATCAGTCCAATACTTCCTAAGCCCAAGTGACTGCATCAGGCTTTTCAATCTTTTTTCTTTTCCCGATTTTCTACTCCAGTTGAAAAAAAAAAACAACCTCCAGCTCGAGTCGAGCAGCTGTTTCTTATGCAAAAGCACAAAAGTCTTGAGTCCGGTGGCCCAGCCCTTTGGGTCTAACTGTCTTCTTTGATCTACCACCGGCGAGCGCCACAGTGCTTCGCGAACGGCCAGTTCCGCAGATGTGCACTCTGTTGATTACTGACTGAACGGTATCGCTTATACATGCTGCGCGCTTGACCTTTCTCCCGCTGCGTGCGCGCGTGTTGGCGAGTGTCACAGAACGTGCGGGTGTGCGTGAGTGCGAGGACTGTGTTAAATTTAAAAAAAAGTAGAAAGAGGTTGGAGGGAATAGGTAGGGGGTGGAGGGAAGAGACGGAGGGAGGAAAAAAAACCAGCTGGGTATTTTAGGGTAGGCTAGGTGAGCTGCGGTGGAAGACGCCGGTGTGGTGGGTGGGGGAGGGGAGAGGCGGTTCGTCTCAGTGCGCATGCTCATAGGCGAGGACCCTAGCCTAGGGTACTTTTTTTAGTATCAACGCTGGACGTGGGCACGCCAGTACAGGCTGGCCAGCTTACTCGCTACCAGCGGCCGAGGATAGGAGTGGGGGGGGGGTATTGGGGCGGGGTTAGCGGGGGGGGGGGGAACAGAGAGAGAGCATCCCTGTGCGTGCGTGCGTGCGTGCCGCGCGGCGCTGCCTCGGAGAGCTGGGCAAGCCTGTTCCCCTCCAACGAGTACCGCCCGTCGGTGTATTGACCTCAGCTCAGGATAGCTGACCTTTGGCCTCAGAAACGTCAGCATCACCGACCTCGGCAAGGCCACGCCAGGCCAGGCTGCGCGGCCTTGTACACCTCACGGGGACTGGTCAAGGTCAAGGTCCTTGGACGGCCCTCCGCTGCATGAAGTGGGTGGAGGGTTGGGGTGGGGGGCGAGAAGGTTGGGAGAGAATGTAACTTTGTCAGAGCGCCGGCGAGGGCGTTTAGCATGTTGGTACTGTTTTACAGTCCTGCCCCTCCCCCCCCAACCCCGCTCTTTTAGAGAGTGTGTTTATGTCTTTCTCTCGCTACCTATATCCAAACATCCACCCCCGATCTGTTTTTCTCATTTCGCATTTCAGAACCCCATTCGTCCCTTGTACATCCCACTCCACCCTGAACGTACATGTTCGTATGCGCGTGGGTTTGCAGATAATGGTGGTAGTGAAGGGGACGACGCGCGGAGGCCCTATAGGTAAGGGGTGGCAGGAGGGGGAAGTGGAAAGAAAAGGTAAACGAAAAAAAAGTAGTATGAGAAGTGTGGGGCCGTCAGGATAGTGGGGAGCGAGGGTGAGAACGTCTGAAGGACGGGCAGCAGGAAAGTAGCGCCCTCTTCACAACTACGCATGCACCGTGATCCCAGTAACGCTGGGTGCATCAGTCAGTGATAAACTGCAGTTTGATTCTTCTAAATAAAAAAGTGAGCGAGACAGAGAGAGCTGCTACTTAAATTGTAAACATATTTTTCTCGGGGCCAGATATTGCACCCAATTAAATGGCCTTGACATCAAATCCTGTGCTATGTAGCCGGCGAACATTACCGAATTCTTGTAATTTTTTTCTTGAAAATTTCAAATCATAAAAACACTTTTTTCAGCTGTCTACTTTAAGACGAAATGCGAAATTACTGCAATTTCAGAAAAGCTGTTGTTATGTAACGCTGTATGTGTGTATTATGTTTGGTTTGCGTAGGTATTTGAGCGTATGGCTGTTAATCACCAGCAAAAGTAAACACTGAGGCGAAGAGCGACAGAAGTACTTCCAAAGCAGCTCCACCTGTACAGCAAACAATACTTTTCATTCGTGCCCGCCCCCAACTCCGCTTTCAATCGCTGCCCTTTTTAGTCCACCTAGGGCGGAGTATGCAGCCCACCCCCACCCCCACCCCCCGGCCTGTGTGAGCAAGCAAAGGGTGTGGAGGTGGTGGCAGGGACCGCAGACAAGGGAAGGGAAGTCAGGCAAACCTGCAGGACGGTGACATAGCACCATTGTGACGTTTTGTAACGGGATGTAACGGAATTACAACATGGTGAGGGGCGGTCCTCCATCACCACCACTATCATATCACCCCTCCGCCCAGTTCGACCCATCTGCATCGCTGGAAGCTATCAACCTGCTATCATCATCAGTCAGTCAGAGAGTGGGGGACTAAAGCTGGGTGCGCCCCGGGACTGACAGGCAGGTCCCAATAGCAGCTGGTCTGTCGAGATGTCAATCTTCACATTAAAACAAAACGTGATTTGGTGAATAACCCTGTAATACTTAATTTCTCTTCTGATCCTCCTCAGAAAACAATTAATAACGACAAATTTAAAATATCCCCCAAAATCTTTGTTATTATTACTACACCAAATAAAAATAACTGGTTCCTAAAATAGCAATACTACCGTTGAAATGCAAAAGCAAGAAAATAAAGTCGGAGAAATGCAACAAGCAAAGACCAAATACAAAAATATACAGATAATCATGAAAATACAGGTATTACAATTTTTAAGGCAGTAATGCAATCTAAGAAAATAATTTAGACAATTTCGTTTCCATTTTTATTTTTGTTATTCACCTGGTCGTCTGCACAATTAGAACTGGCTGGAATTACGATTGTGAAAGCAAATACTAAGAACTGTGCTCGTGGCTGTTGTCAACAGAGCTGATTATCCTTTGTGTATCTGTGTGTGTGTGTGTGTGTGTGTTTTGTATGTGTCTGCGCACGCGTACGTGTATGTGTGAAAGATTTAGAGTCAAAAATAGAAAATCAGTGCACTGGCACACAGGACTGTGCGCGTGTGAGAGGAGACAACAGCCGCACGTCTCCGTCGACAACACCGTGAATGAGCTCTACACTACACCACCGCGTAAGCACGAATCTCTCATAGCAACGTACTCCTTACTCCGTCATTAATCCAGCCCGTACACTTTTTTTTTTTTTAACCAGGGCCAGACTAAAAATAGTCCAGCACACTAGACCTTGCTTGATGTAACTCGACACCACACGCCAGGAAACACACAGCATGCCCCGAAGCCCAACGGCGCACACACACACACACACCACACACAGAGTATTCGATCACAAAGCCAAACACATCTTCAACCTACAATCAACTGCAACTGCTGTGAAAGAAGGACAATAACTGTCGTCAGACCTCATGGTCTCGTCCAACAACTAGAAGAGGTCTGCGAACTGCCAAGCTGTTTCACAAGCGAGTGACAAGTTGTTGTCTTGCGAGGTTCAACACAACAAGCTTGTCTAGGAAATGAACTCACACCGTTTAAAGGCCGAAGTTATTGTGATGTGATGGGTGGGTGAGATAACAAGAATTTACCACACAACTTGAATAACTGGACTCGTACAAACAAGAGTCTGTCGAGGGGTTTTTTTTTTTTTTTCCTCTACGCCATACTTGCAAGGCTCATGGCCCTGCGCCACTCAACAAAGGACCTGACGCTGGGAGAGGCCCCCACAGGCACAAGCCAGCAAATAAAAAAAAAAACCGGGGGAAAAAATCACGCACACGAGGGTACACACACACACACACACGGTTCGCGCTTCACCCAAATCGCCTACTCACCAGGTTCTGACGGCAGACGATGGTGACCCCAGTGGACAGCAGCCTCACTTGACATACTTCCCCAGCAGCGCAATCGCTGACCACTGTTACGTCATGAGGGCAACACGCGCTTGCAAAGGTTAGCAACTGTGGCGAGCACGCCGGCGGACGTGAAGAGTTATGTAACATGTCTTGCAGGTCACGTGGTCGCTTGAACTCGGATGACCTGAAAACTGGAGAAGGCGAGCCGCCATGATTGTTGTGCTCGGAGGCGACAGCAAGACGAACGGAAACCATCGGGAGAGAGTGAGAGAGGGGATGAGCTGAGCAAGTTAGCTCTGCACTCGCAAGCCATGTGGAAAATGGGATGTTGTTGGCTTTTCGTCAGCCATTCCTTTCACCTCACACAATGTCCTTGTCAGCGTGTTATGTGTGTGTGTGTGTGTGACGAGACCAGGGGAGGGCTTTATTACGGTGCATTTTAAATACGAAGACTTCGATCGGCGAGGGCGAGAAAGATGGGGTTAGCGAGTCTGTTAGTCTTGACAGTCTGTTATCTCATTCCGGGGAATCCATTCTCTTTAGACGACATTTGTTTTATTAAATACGAAGGTGCTCTGTGTGTGCGTGTTCGGTGTTTTGTGCGCGTGCACGCGTGTTTCAGACTGAGGAAACTTTTTTTTCCACTAGAGACATCCGTTAAAGAAATCGCTTGTATTAAAAAAGTCGCATATTCCATTGTGAGCATTCCATTGTCTGAATACTCCTTCCTGAAGAAAAAATTCCACTTTTCCAGATTACTTCGTAATATTTTTATTAGAATAATATTTAGTGGAAAGGTTGAAACAAAGAACACTTTCTCATTACAATAAACTCAAAATATAAACAAAATGCACTTATAGTTCCTGTTTGCCACGTGGCATCTGTTTGCTGGGGCTTGTGTTTGCTGTATGGTTGACTGTCGGTCATGTGCAGTTCACATTTACACCGGGAAATACGCTTTACGAATTAATTGTTATTTTCAAATGTTAAATAATTTGATATTTAAATTCTTTTTCAATATTATGAGCTTTTTACATTCAAATAATATAACAGCTGATTACTAACACTAATTAAGTAGTTTGTACACATTACGATAATCACTGATTACTCACTTTAATAATGCTTTCTCTTCATCACTCGCCTAGAAGAACGCTCGCTGATAATCGTAATGACTGCTTGTACACTCTATAGGTAGAAATTACTGCTAGTTATGCAGAGCAGCAATTAGCATGATCATTTAGTGGGGAACAAGCATGCAAATGTCTTTCAATTATTATGACTTAATTTGGCATGTGTCTAATGGACGGGTGATCTACTCAGATTTTCTAGTTGGCCTGCCATTGTTGCAGTCAGCTTGTAGTCGTTAGCCCAGCATACTGAGCGTTTCCTCGTGAGAAATCCTATTTTTATATATATATATAGGCGAGCAGTATGCACGACCAGCATAGATCAACATTACAGGTTAGGAGAAGGAATGTTTAAGCATTCTAAAATCAGAATCTCTATCACTAATCGTAATATGCCGTGTCAGCAATGGGTTTCAAAATTCTGGGTCAGGCCTGATGCACTTATCAATCATTGTCAATCACTGGTGCCAATCATTCTTCCACCACCCCTCGCCATTGCCTCTCCTGCTCCTCTTTACCAGCTCTTCTCTGTGTGTGTGTGTGTGTGTGAGAGAGAGAGAGAGAGAGAGAGTCTGTGGTGTGTGTGTGTGTAAGAAAGAGAGAGAAAGCGAGTGTGTGTGTGAAAGAGAGAGAGAAAGCGAGTGTGTGTGTGTGTGAGAGAGAGAGAGAGAGTGTGTGTGTGGTGTGTGTGTGTGTGTGTGTGTGAGAGAGAGAGAGAGAGAGTGTGTGTGTGTGTGTGGTGTGTGTGTGTGAGAGAGAGAGAGTGTGTGTGTGTGGTGTGTGAGAGTGTGTGTGTGTGTGAGAGAGAGAGAGAGAGAGTGTGTGTGTGGTGTGTGTGTGTGTGAGAGAGAGTGTGTGTGTGGTGTGTGTGTGTGTGTGTGTGTGTGAGAGAGAGTGTGTGTGTGGTGTGTGTGTGAGAGAGAGAGTGTGTGTGTGGTGTGTGAGAGAGTGTGTGTGTGAGAGAGAGAGAATGTGTGTGTGTGTGTGTGATCACCGCCTGCGACTGCGACTTAAAGCTGTGACCTCGCTCCTTACAGTGCGTGTTGTGTGCGCAGCCACATTACTAAAGTTGCACACACGGTGGATACAGTGGATACAATGAAATGTCATTCATGGAGGCGACCGGGATGGGGGTCGGGGGTCGGGAAGAGGAAACCATTTTCGCGATCATCTGCTGAACAAGCACTATTTTTAGCGCACCGCGTTCTTGCCAGTAAGACCAGGGAATCGACATTATTGAAACTTTCATATCGCAACTTGCTTCACCATTAGCAACGAAAAACTGAGCATGCGGCGATATTGTGCTGAAATGCGATTCAACCTGTTGAAGACTTTGAGGCTGCACACCTGCGCAGGTGAGAAGTGATGGAAGGGAGATGACTCGGTCGATTGCTTGTCTTTGCGGAGCCACATGGTCCACGCGCGTTCCGGTGCCTTAGATTCCTAATCGCTAGTGTTGCGTGTTACACTCGTAATGAAAGCCGCAGGCAGTTGCGCAGTTCACACAAAGTTAAACGTATTGCCCTTCAACATTAAAAAAAAAAAAACGTTCAAGAAAAGCTACAGTGAAGATTGATCGCAGAAGGATTTAACGGAAGGATTCATATCGAGCGTAGTCGACCACTGTTTACTCTTCTCTATGAATGAATGTGTGTGTGTGTGTGTGTGTGTGTGTGTGTGTGTGTGTGTGCACGTACGTTCTCATGCAAGCGTGAATGATGCAAAGACGGATTATTTTTTTTTACTAAGCTATGAAGATGAGGGGGCAACTGTACATATGCAAAATAATTGAATGCCTAATTGTGTATCTAAGTTTATATTGTATTATTAGACATTATTAGAAAGGGGATTAATTTGTTGCTATTACCATAATACTATCACGGACGTGTGTCTCTCTACTGCTGGCTGTTTGCCGAGACCAGTTCTTAGCCTTTCAAGAAATTGTAGGCTGTCAGGTCTTGGAAGCCATTTAACAGTTTAATATCCGGAACTGCGATAAAATTCTTAAAGCTGACAACAGACTTGCAATAAATTTGTTACTGGATGACTTTTTTTTTTGGGGGGGGGGGCAAAAGTCCTCGACCTCCACATCCCGCGACGTAGAGCCAATAAACTAAAAACCACACCAGCACATCAAGTTGTTTTTTTTTTTATTTTAAAGAGTTTTTGTAACTCCGTCATCACGAGAGTTCGCATCGTCTGCTCGTCTTCTTGATGTTCATAGTTAAACATCTCCCCCTGACCACTTTGCTCATGGCGTTTCAAAACAACCAAAACCCCACTACATCCAAACACTTCTGTCCATCTGATCAGGTCCCCATACATTCAAGCGTGCACAGCCATTGATAAAAAAAAGCCAAATAATGCACACACAAAAAAACCAACAACAAAAAAACAATGGGACGAGCAAGTTCTCCCTAGTTATGTGTCCAGACCCCGCAGATGTAGCATTTCCCCTGGGGCATTAGATATAAAGCAGTAGTTATAAAGAAGCCCAAGCGTAAAGTAAGATAACGGAGAGTTTGCGGGGTCTGCTTCCCACTTGGCAACACGAGACAACACGCTTGCCCCTGTGGCCGTAGTTATGAAGCGATAGTAGGTCGTTTCCCCAGAGAAAAATAGGGAACTCAAAGACAAACGTAGTATTTTTGTAGTAACAATGCCATGCCCAGACCCAGTGGACACTACTTCATGTTTCTTTACCACAGGGCATCTTTACCACCGCTTTTGAACTACGGCTCCAAGAATAAAAAAAAAAATCTGCGAGAATGGACACCGCTTTATAACTTCGGAAAAAAGACGCTTGTCCTCGAGTTCCCCGTGTTACCCCAAGCAACGCCTTACCGTCACTTCATAGCTACAGAAAGAACATAGACACAGGACGATACAAAGGAGGGGTCTGGTCGATGAGGACGATGACATGGAAACAAATGGCCGACAGCTTATTACCTATTCGTTACAGAATGAGGGAACCAATGCAACTTTGCAAGGAGAAATATGACCGGGACATTGGGTGTGCTGCCAGAAGGGTTAATAAAAAAAATTCACTTTTAAAGTCATTTAATTGCAGCTCCTTCTGAATCATCCAGATTTTAACATCTGATGTACAAGCTTCGACGAAGAAGAGAATAAATCGATGGAAGCTTTACTAGAAGAGTGACAGAGTTGCGTGTCATCGGCAAAATCAGCATGCAAGACAGAGTGTAACTCAATTACCTCATAGAGAGGCTGGCTATGAAGAAGAAAAGTAGCGGACATAGGACAAAAATCCCCGAGGAAATCCAAACTAGACGGGTGCAGATTCAGAACGAAATCCAGCCATGTGAACGGTCTGTTTTCTATCAGTAAGACAGGGCTGAAAGAAAGACAGTACTCTATCATCAATGCCGAGGAGATTTCGGAGACGGTCGATAAAAATATCGAGGTTGATAGTGTCAAAGGCCGCTTTAAGATCCAGAAGGATGAGAACAGAAAGTGATTCTTCTGCCGCACAGAGCAGATTTAGAACAAGGACAGGAGCAGTTTCAGTAGATGATTTATTTAACTGATCCTTGGAAACATAGTTTATTTACAAGTGTAATGAAAAAAATGTTTATCGTGGTCGAGATTGATTCACAGTCTTTATCAAAGCACGTCCAGCAATCACCACCAATATCATGATCATCGTCATCATTATCATCGTCGTCGTATAGCGGACTATGCTACACCCATCCTCCACGAGCTTCACTGGCTGTCAGTCCCAATTTGCATTGATTACAAGATCGCCACCTGTGCTACTCTTGTCTTTACGGCCTTGTCCAGTATACCTGTCTGAGGTACTGACGCCTTACCACCCGAGTTAGTCTCTGGTCTGCTTGTGTTGCTCACCCCTCTATGTGCCACGCATCAGACCGGAGAAATTCGGCAGACAATCCTTTTTATTCTTAAGCCCCACTGTCTGGAATTTTCTTCTCCTTTTTATTCGATCTATCACTACACCCGAAGCCTCCAAATCCGGCCTCCAAACCCATCTCTTTATTAAGAAATGGCTTGCACAAGCAAGAGTTCTGTTGTCTACTCCTCAATTCTTCATATACACACTTACAATTTTTTCATGATGTCGTTTGCTTTCTGACACATGTTTCTTGTAAGGTTGAGTGTGATTCGTTTGTAGTAATGCTTTCTCTATCAGCAATTTTTTTTCCTCAGTTCGTGTGTGTAGGTCACTGGACATTCAGCGTGATTCACTCGATATCCTGTGAGGAGGCTGACGTGCTGTTGAGGTCAAGGTGCTTTGGTCATGACTTTCCTGGGGCCAGCTTGCACGTGTACAGACGGAGTATGGGTCAGTCGATGAGTTGGCAGCATATAAGTGATCCACGATAAGAACTGACGATTACCCTGAATGGATTGTGGCGGACATATGATAAGAAAATCATGATCTTCCTATTCAGGACACCTCAAGGCTAGCTCAAAGGCTACTCCCATCCCCGAAGCTATCCGCTTGACTTCTTGCGTCCCCAGTCACCAGTCAGTGACCCAATTTATTTGTGGCGATGTAGGACAAACTGATATTTTGTATGTCGTAAGTCATTTGTCGTGAGATAATGTGCCAATGTCCTTCGCTTGGAGGCCACGTCATCTAACAAAAATGTGTATTGTACATTCATACTTCACTGCTGTTTGTGAGCGTGCGGGCATGCATGCGTGTGAGGAGACAGGGTTAGTCAGTCATTCGTCCCTTGGCTGGTACCAGTCGTTGAAGGTGATGGTGGGCCACGTGGATAGTCGTGGCAGCTGACAAGGCATGTCTCAGGCGATAGTGAACAGGTCCACTCCTGCACGTTCTTAAAAAAGTTTTTCCTCTGGCCACCGTGGAGTTGACCACCTTCCAAGGTATCTTAAAGTACAGTCTTCGACAAAGTGTCGTGCCAGGTCACATGGCCAGACCAGACCAGCAAGTAGCAAGTAGAGATTCCTGGTCTCCTACAACTCTGTTGACGATGGTTTGTAGAAAATCATGGATTTTATGTTTCCTGTACGAGATGCACTTGTTCTCGAATGCCTCAAAGCAGGATCGGCACTACGAAATACTTGTACAGATTGTACAAGCCTGATGATACGGCTGCGATCCTGATAATCCTGTCAAGCCTAGCCATTCCCCTAGTGTTGTCACGAGTCTGATTGTGATATCTCTCGTGGAAGTTCCGTCTTTGAAAAGGGTGGTTACAAGTACTTAAAGCTGTTTACCTCTTTGAGACGAGCTCCATTTACGAAGATGTCTGCTGGTGAGGACTTTACTCTTGGAGATAGAGGGAGAGATAACAGCACAACTTCAACCACTTGTGCTTTACCAAATTAATTTTTATAAGAGATTTCTTGTGAAACAATATCACAATTACATAAAAAATATCTCATGCTAGATCGGTAATGATGTCACACGACCGTACACACAAACATACACATACTCATAGATACATGCCTTTAAGTAGATACGCGTACCTAGTAAAATACATAGCACACACACACACACACACACACACACACACACACACACACCTTCCCCATAAACACGCACGCACGCACCCCTCCACACACAACAGGCTCCCACTTGTGACTTGCCCTGTTGGGTCTCCCTTCCGATAATGTCAGAAGCTAGTGGACAGCTGGACCGCATCGATCACTAAAGGCTCTGGAAGTTTTGGGTCGAAGGTTTTTTTTTTCTCATGATAATGGTAAATGGCCCATCCGCCAATCAGAGAACACGAACTGGGTGAATGGCTTCCTGGTCAGCGCGTCAGGCAGATGGTGAGAAAGTCCTTGTCTTGCCTGCCCCTCTCTTCCGCTTTGCTCTTTGCAGGTCACGCCCCCTATTGGCAGGCATCTCACAAGGGCCGGCAAATCAATCCTTGTTAGTCAGCGTTACCTTTGGCCTCTGCAAAACCCTCTGATTTTGTGACGAGGTGATGATCAGTATAAACTAATCGACTCACAATTTACTGCGGAATCAAAGAAATACTCAGTTGTTTTTTTTAACAGGGAACAAAAAGTGACTTTGCTTCACGAGATATATCTGTGTTGTTGTTGTTGTTGTTGTTATTATTATTATTATTATTATTATTATTATTATTATAAAAATGACATTGTCCCAGTTGGTAGAGCTCAGTAACAAAATCCCTCGTACTTGTCTATAAAATAAGGCTCTCGTTAAAAGAATAAGTGAGATGTTTTATGGCCCTGTTCAGTGAGCGTTCACAGCTCACAATTATGTGCACACACGTACAAAACACACACACACACACACACACACACACACACACACACACAAACACATTGAACAAGCATTTAGACACACACTGACATACAAATTTACACACATAGAATGTACATACATTTAAACATTCACATTCGCACACATTTACACACAAACATGTCCAAACTCACAAACACAAATACGTACACAAACCTATATATATATATAATAGAGGTTTATATCACAAACACATATCTACACATATGTATATGGACACTTACAAATTTACACACATATATATACACACACACAGCTCTCTCTTTCCCTTTCTCTCTCTCTCTCTCAATCACTATCGTTTCCATATTTTACTGTTACATTCACATTATTGATATTACCGGATATTACTGGCAAGAACAAGTGTAAAAGCATAATTATCGGGCATCGAGAAAGACATTCTTTAATGTCGGGTGAGTGACTGTTTCATGGTATTTATGAAATCCTGTGATTATTAGCTTCATTCAGAAGGAGCTATCATTTTAGGTGAGGGCACATGTTATCTAGTGATGTGTGCTGTCTCGCGCTCTGTAGGTCTGGTGGTCGTGACCACGTGGACAAAGGGCAAACGTAAAGACCAACTGCAAGAAGCTTAGACAAACCTCGTGTTCACAAGTGACGCACTGTTATGTCTTTAGAGTTTTATTATATATATATATATATATGTGTGTGAGAGAGAGAGAGAGAGAGAGTGTGTGTGTGTGTGTGTGTGTGTTGTGAGAAACCAGTGTGTTGTGTGTGCGTTCTGGTAAGTTGTGTGCGCATGCATGCATACATGTATGGATGGCTTGGTCTCAAGCTTTCTTTTAATTTATTATTCACTCTACCCTTTGACCTTTTCCTTTACCCCTCACCTACTCCTCCCCTTTCTTCCCCAGCCCTTCCCCAAACCTACTCTGCCACCCCCATCCCTCTCCACACACACACACCCTACTTTGCTCCTGTCTTACTTTTTGTCTGATCAAAGAATTCTGGCGCGTGTCTGGCTGTTGCTCACCTGCCCGATTGTTGGGGGGTCACGTGGTGTAAAGGCAGGTGTGTACACCGTACACTTACGGCACTGACCCCTGTGCACAAAGGTAGGTCAGCGGGGAATTGTTGGCGCTCACAATGCTGGTCACTCTCTGGACAAAATGTAGCATCACCCCCCTGAGCAAACAGTTAGTCTTGCCAGAAGGAAACAGAAACGAGATGTGTGCATGCATAAAGAAAAGAAGAAACCAAAGTCACGTAACACAAATAGAAACACATCAGACCCTGTATATTCTATCTCACTATCTATATTCTATCTCACTAAGTATATTCCTATATCACTATCTATATTTATCGATCTATCCTGTCCGTGATGTCTACGAAATCAGTGCTTGATCCTTTATATATAAGAAACTATATTTTTTATTTACAAACCTTTTTGCCGTGCCTGCGTAAAAAATAAAACTTCGATGCCATGAAATCCATCTGCCTAGATAGAGCGATTTTCTTCTTCTTCTTCTTCTTATTATTATTATTATTTACGCCATGTAAGGTACTGGCGCGTTTAAAGTCTGGTTTTTAAATAAAGTATTAGAGCTGTTGATGCACCTTGTCCATTTACTGACTGGGAAAAATGTCACCGAATCCCTCTTTTTTTTACTTTTCTGGTGTTATTATCTATTTATTTACTTTATATTTTTCTTATTTTTTATTTATTTTGTTTTTTGCTGCGCAATGAGCATTCTTTTGAATGGATACCTGCGCATTACAAATGGACATCATCATCATCATCATCATCATTTTCACCATTTTGAAACACGTTTTGAGGTTTCGTCGTAGACTGAAGCAGGTTACATCACAGCATTGCATACCATGCCAGTCACACCATGTCCTAGCATATCAGCCCACAGTCGGGTGTGTTATTTTATTTCATCTTCATGCACACCATACCGTAGCAAACTCACAATTCACACTGCAGCCTAGCATGTCGACAGTCATGGCCGAATGATTAAGGATTGATTACAGTTCTCGCAGTCGTCGGATAATGTGAGCCACGGAGTCAAGAAACTAAGTGATAAGAGAAGAAAAAAAACACCTCCTGATTGTTGTGAGTTGAGAGGGTCAGGACGAGGAGACGTGTAAAGGTCATTATTGACCCCTGTTGCCAGAGAATAATTCAAAAAAGTCCGTTAATGCGGCCATTAATTTTTTTTTCTAAAGGTGTCAGCTCTCACAGGGATGGTCAGAAGGCAGTCTGGAAGAATAAAGTCTAGAGGAGTTGATAAAGGGGACAAGGGTCGCTGGGCGGGACCTAGACGATGACAAGGGATGCATATTGTGGATTCTCTCCTCTCTCTCCCTCTTGGCGATGATACCGTGGCAGGGACTTCCAGACACGCGGTGACAGCCTCGATGAATGACCGAGGAACAGTTCCCCCTTCAGGATGTCGGCAGAGACTGTAGAAGGTCAGGGACTCATGCTCACGTGGGGTTCTCGGTGCTTGAAAACATCTCAATCAGCTGGTCGCTTTATGTACCTTTCATCTCTTTTATTCTTGACGTGCATTGTGTTTTTTATTATCGACATCAATTTGCAGGCTAGTGCTCTTTCGTTCTGTCTCATGATTTCTGCTTTTATATATTTTTTTATTGATTTACTCCAACATTGTGGTCTCTCTCTCGCACACACACACACACACACACACACACACACACACACACACACACACACATCTGTATGAAGACAAAGATATAGATAGAAAAAAGAATGTGTGTGTGTGTGTGTGTGTGTGTGTGTGTGTGTGTGTGTGAGAGAGAGAGAGAGAGAGATGGGAGAAAATATCTGAGCAAGTGCTCACCCTAGGACTTGAATCCGTGACTTTTTTTCCCTGAAAATTATCTGAATACAGATAGGAGATTACTGTTCCCTCGTGGCTTTTAGCCATGAATAAGCACATCCTTTCTCCTTTTTTTCGATAAATCTGTCAGCTGGAACCGATTCCTGTAGTTTGAACATGTCAGGCCTAATAGTCGAGTAGTTGAAACCACGGGAAAAACGTTGCAGTTCACTAAAAATCATCGTCTGCTTTCACTGAAACCTGTGGTTTCAAATGTGGTGAAGGCAGGCCAGAATATTAGGACTGAAACGAAAAAGACGGTAAAGACAATGTGCTGAAAGATGACTAAAATGGCACAAAATCGCTTGCGTGACAGGGAGAGGATGCATCTAATTGCTGCAATGTGCCCACGCGATTTGAAGTGAGTGGTTCAGTGGAAACAGAAATCCGTGGTGGCTGGCTTCCATAACTAACGGTCAGTACTCGGAGAATCCGACCTGATGAAAAAAGTTGTCTTGCTCACTTGCAAGAAATACCGTGGTTTGAATTAGGAACAAGGTTGTATGACACAGTATTAAGCTTCGTAAATTCACCGTCTAAATTTTTTTTTTTTTTTGGAGACCGCCTAGCACTGCAATTTGACGGTACATCCACCATGTTGAGCCCACTAAAGCGGGTGGAACCCATCAAAGGCACGTGGATGGATATAGGTATCGATATCAGCCAAGAATTTTAGGGTTATTATTTGTCCTTATGCTTGGCACGATTACAATTTATGGAGTCTGTTCGCCTTCCGGTTAGATCGACGGTGATCGACGCCTCTCTGCGCACGCCATATTGTTTGATGGATGCGTCACTTCCGCTCACGCTTCAAAATATTTCCTAGACAGCCCCACAACTAGAGAAGCACTGACATCCGTACCGAACGTTTTCTCAAAAACTACAATATCTCTGTCATCTTGAGGAAATACAGTCAGAGATGATACTGCTGCCAAGCAATCATCCCACGGAGGAAATCTTACGCCATTTTCGGCGTCAGTTGCCGCAGCGAGAGAAGCGCTTGTGAAGTTTCCGTGTAAAATGGAAGTGAGACGACGGAAGGCCGTGTCGTGGCATCCACTTTAGGTGAATGTTCTGGATGTTTTCTCTTCCTTGATGATCATAATGATAGGCGCCAGTATGTCTGTACTCTTTGTTGTGCCCAGTGTGTCACGGTGTGTCAAAATGGTATTTGGTTTTTCTGCGCTCATACAGCATACAAATAAATATCCTTCCCTATTTCTCCAGCTTCTTCTGTCCTGTCCGTTTAAGTGTGTGACTGTGTTTGTGTCAGTGTGTGTGTGTGTGTGTGTGGGGGGGAATATGGGGAGCTTTGTGTGTGCGTGTGCAAGCGTGCACATGTGTCTTTACCTCTGTCATCCTCTCTCACCTTCTGTTTGTCTGTGTGTGCGTGTGTACGCGCGCGCAAATGTGTGTGTGTCCCAGATAGCATTGAAGCATTTTATAAACGTTTGAAATGCGCTAACATGGCTGTAATAATGTTAAAGTTTTAGATGAAACATTTTAGAAACATGTTAGGAACATTTACGAAATAAACATGTAAAAACATGTAAAAACTGAAACATTGTGCAAACATTTTAAATTGGTAGGAACAATAACATTTAAACAAAAATATTAAATAGATGTTCTGTAAACGTGTACTAAAACTTCCGGCCGTCGCGTGGTTTAGAGCTGAAAGGCCGCCATTTTGTTTGCCGGTTTCTCAATTCTACATGGATTTGTACTCCAACAATCGAAAATGACAAGAAAATAGTAAGTAATATTCATACTCTAATGTGTGTTCTAATAAAATATATGTTTGTTTGGTACTATTAAGTTTGTATATAATCTGTAAATAATTTGTTATTAATTCCCGACTGCTGACTTCTTCACGTTATGAGTCGAATGCAGTTGCGATCTTTAATTTCATTATAGTACACAAGAAAAAAAGCTATATTTCTGAAGAGTTACACTATCTGAATGTTTAAACACTGCTCTTTAAAACGGTGCATGACATATGGTTGTCTTTATTATAGGTTAATAGTTATAAATATTCAAAATCTACAGTCCAATTGTTGAATCGAAGGCATTTCCGCCATAAGCAATGGATTAAAACTTAAAAATTCAGTTATTTACAGTTCTCACAAATAATATTTTAGAAGCTTATTATATGTCACATCACTATGTGTGAGATTTGAAACTGTTGTAAAATCGGTCATCTCGAAACACGGTTACACACCATGCACTTCGTATTGACGCCACGTCGGGTTGTTTCCCTTGCACTCGGAGAAGTATTGTTTCAAAAACAAAATTTTTATCATCGTTTTCTTAGTGAACCTTCGTAGAAATACGGTAAAACGTTGAAGATAACAACTACAGTCAGAATATCAAGTGAGCCCTTAAACTGGCTTAAAGAGATGGCGCCATTCTAAATTAAAAGTCACTTAATCGCCATGCTATGTTGCCGAACCCGAATGCTAGATGCTTTTGTCGTACAGTATTAATAGCTGGCGTGTCGCTATTTGGTCTTGAAGGGGCCCCCGGTAGTGCACTCCCCTTCCCTTTCCCCCCCGCCATAGTGGATCAAAGCATTCACCTGTCACCACTACAGTGAGCGGCTCGGGCTTCAGATGTCGTCAGTATGTGACACTGACAGGATGGGGATAGTTGTGGCAGCGATCTCGCGTGATGTGTCAGCAGCATCAGAACAGACAACCAGCCCAGTCTTTGACCCTCGTGGCTCTGACCACCGTGGATACACGTCACCGTATGTAACTCATGGTCGCTTCCAATTGAAACGAAAAAGTATTCGGTCTTGAGTCTGAGGTGAACGTTCAGAGCACTAATTTGGACATTAGGGGGCACGCAGTTTTTTTTTTCTCAGCACTTGACATCTGTTAACAGGGCTGGCTACCTTGCCGTGATGCAGCGTTAGTTGCTGGCTCGGCGTAAAACCACCTCGTTTCAGTGAGCAGCATATTAAAATGTCACATAACAAAATTAAGTTTAACCTCTTTCTGGGTGAGAAAATTTGTTAAATGGTTGGATAAGTGTTTAAAATTCAGAACAACTATGAAATGTTTGAAAAAAGGCTGTAAAAGGTCGACAAAAAGTTGGAATGCAAACATTAATAACACATTACTTTGATGGGCATGATAAGCGTTTCAAAAACATTTCCTGCGAATATTATTTGAACATTTCTCGAGAACCATTTGTAAACGATTATAAAACGTTCAAATGCTATCTGGGGTGTGTGGTCTGGCCAGTCTGCACCCACCCACACACCTAACCTTCCCTCCCACCCTCGTCTGTGATCGACCCGCCAGAACTCTCTATCTGTTTAGCGAACATCAGACGGCTCAGATCTTCGGGACGCCCCCCACTGGGAAGATAAACAGAGAGCTGCAACGAAATGCACCCACTGACTGCGCAGCCAAGAGCGATGATGTAATTTAACACAGCACTGCATTCAGGCGCTTGATCTTGTTAACGAGTCTAAACGCCATATCTACTCCTTTTCTCACTCCCTCCTACCCATCCTCATAACTCTCCATCTCTCTCTCTCTCTCTGTGCGAAACACAAGCAAAAGACCAGCCAAACAAACATCATTATTAGTTTACAGAGGTCATGGGTGTAAAGGTTTGAAAACAAATTGATCTGTTTATTCGAGGAGGGACTTCGGTCCTTGGCTTCTGCAGTAATTTAACGCCTAACGCTGTTGCGATTTCTCTTCCGGGTCAATCCCATCTGTCCGCTGGAAGGTCAACGCTACTCGCCAACGTGAAGTACATGTAGGGCCGTCAACATGTGCCACTCACGTGCTGCTTTGTGTCACCGATACCACAATTAAGGTGCTTCGTGGATCTTGAGCGTGCAACAGCTTGTTACACCAACACACTAACACAAGGCTGCACTAACAGGCATAACCACTCCTGCGATAGACTCCAAGGCTATGTTTCTGTAAGCACCTCGTGGGATAGTTGCCCTTGTCTATATTCTCTTTCTAAAATTAATAACGCTAACTGTCATTTGTATTAGCCAGTTAGTACTCTGGACATCATACTAAGAAGTAACATCTGTGTAACTCTGTAGTGCTCAGTAATATTGCTACATATGAAATATGTTGTGTCGGGCCGTCACGTGGACAAAATTAATGACCACAACAAGCGCACGAAGTTCTAGCTCTCGCCACAAAGTAGTCATTGACTGTTCTTGTCCACCAATGTTGATGCTGTTTGATGATTGCATTCTATCCATCTTTAGAGATCTTTATTCCTGTGGGTAGAAACAACGATTTTAGCGTGTCTCTACCCTAGAATCATTGCCCTTCTACAAAGTTCTTGTTAGAACACGTCTTTCACCAATTGTCCACCACCATCACCACCACAGTTATCCCACCTTGTTCTAATACCAGACTCTCTCATCGGCATCTTCTGTACCAGACCACACTGACAGTGTTAATACCGTGAAGACATGTTGTCATACTAATATTTGTTCTGCTTTATTATCTGACATCTTAGCATTTGTTCTGTTTGATATTCTGGCTTGTTGGTAATAACTTTTGTTTTGCTTGATAATCTTTCATCTTGTCATCGGCTCTGCATGCGTACTTAAGACCGCTCTATGCTCGTTTTCCATTTTCACACCTCTTTGTCGGGTGGTCAAATCTAATGCACACGCCAGTAACGAAAGTATAAAGCTGATTTTAAAGTAGATATTACATGCGGTAAAGATATTTTATCATGAATAAAAACCATGGAAGGGAACCATTGAAATACTTATTCCTTAGGTCGTCTAAATACGTTTTGTGTCTCATTCACGCCAGACGAGAAACGGTTCACGACACTATATGAGACATTAGATGGGGTGAGAGGGGAGATAAAAACGAAAGCATAAAGGGGAGGCTACCGGAAAGCAAAACTTGCAGAAAAAAGAAACCGTTACAAAAGACGACCGGCATCAAAACTTTGTTTAACTTTTCTGACGAGTGAACAGAATAGGGTTTTAATGTCCGGCCACAGACAACAGTTCAAGAAGGAAGAAAAGGGGACCGGACATAATTGTGACGACGTTAAATGCCTTCCTTCTGAGTTCCTTATCGCTCTCCTCCATTCTGCTTTTCAGCTTTCAGTCGTTAATGTCGAATGCTTTGAAGGCCAAGGCGGTTACAGCCGGCTTAAGAAAAGGACAGTGACTGCATTCCTTGCCAGCGTCGTTTCTGTCCTCGTATTCCAGAGAACAGAAGGAAAAAATAAACACGCGTGTCTCTGTTTGACACGATAAAACGCATTATCATCTTGGTGGGGGGGGGGGTTGGTCGGTGAAAGTCTTATTGTTTTCTGCACCAGAGATGCTCCAAGCGTCTTGAAAAAAAGTTTTCAACCTGTCCTGAGGAGCACAAAGGCCAAAAACAAATAAAGTTTGGCTTTCTTCGCAACGTGTTACGGTCCCGGCATGCAAGGCTCTTTTTTCAAACAAGAAGTTGTCTGCATTGTTTCGCCACAGGTGGGCGCGGTTTTTCGAAGCGGACTAAGACAAAAAAAAAAAAAAAAAAATTTCAAAAGTTTCACAGGGAGACAACTTCATTCAGAGCGATGTGGATTCAGCTTGCGTGGATGCCAGAAGCCTGAAAACTGAAGGAGGAAGAAGAAGAAAAGACGATCAGCTCGGCGTCTTTCCTTTGAAGTATGGCGGGGCCTGCAGAA
Organism: Marisa cornuarietis; assembly: GCA_004794655.1. Classification (NCBI taxonomy): domain Eukaryota; kingdom Metazoa; phylum Mollusca; class Gastropoda; order Architaenioglossa; family Ampullariidae; genus Marisa; species Marisa cornuarietis. The sequence continues at coordinate 3,706,299 of SMMW01000614.1, forward strand.
GACACACAAAGGCTTTGAAGGTTACAAAGAGATACAAGAGAGCCCGGGGAAAAGGTCTGCGGTCGAGCGGCACTGGCGTTTGTTTTGCTGGTCGATACGCCGACGACTGTTAAAAAACCTGCGCAGTTGATTGGCAGGCAAAGCGGGGAGGATCAAAGGCAAGGCGTACGATTTCGTTCATAACGGTCTGACGCAATTACGGAGACTTCCCCTAACACACACACACACACACACAGACACAGACACTCACTCAGACACACACACAATCCCTGGGAAAAATCCCATCGTTAGATGGTTTGACGTGTGGGTTCTTTTCTTACAGGTCACTAGTCAAAGAGATCAAAACTTGCTTTTCCTTAATACTCTTCCCTTTTCAGCCCTCGGTAATTTCTATTTTGTCAGTAAGGCATTTCACGATCTACATATCAAACTACAAAAATTTCCCTCGGATTATTAAAACACACACACACACACACATTTCCAAACCATTTCTCTACAAGAGAGAAGAAAGTGGTGACAATGTAAGATCTTTGAACAAACAGAAACTTTTATTAAACAGGTATAGTTCTCTCAACCCCTCCACCCAAGAACTATTGAACACTGTATTTAAATGTAACGATAGTGTAAAACCATCCAAATTTAAAGATTTATATAAAATAAACAATATAGACAGTATAGACTGAAAGAACAACATTCACATTACCTTTTAAAAATTTAATGACAATCTAAATTTCTGGTAATAGAACTAAAATGTAATCCCAAGCTCTAGAGCTTTTTGACAATACCTATAAAATATAAAAGAAGTTAATTGTACTAATAATATTCAAAATACGATCTTTTTAATAATTATAAATATCAAACGCATAAACAAACAAATTATTAATATGAAGATGGTGTAACAGAACAAACAAACTGAAATTACACTATGAATGATAATCATAATGAAGCTTTTTATATAGCACTATTCTCTCTCTCTCTCTCTCACACACACACACACACAGTTATGGGCATACTTACAACCCCTAACAAAATTAAAATAAGGGATCTGGCAACAGTACAGTAGACTACCATTGGTGGGGGGGGGGAGCAGAGAAGAAAAAAGTGAAGAAACAATAAAAGAAAGATGAAAACGATTGAAGATAACCCCTTACAGAAAGTTACAGCCATGGTTGGTCACATGCCTACTGAATTTTGCAGGTGTCTTTAGATCCTGACCTCTTCTGTCCATTTCGTCCCAGACCTTCTCGAGTTCCCGCCCCAAGGTAATTTGCTGCTTTGCCATCATTGGTCCTTATTCCAGCTTACTTTTTCAAAGAAGGAATGGAAAATGTGTCTTAAAGGCTTGTGTCACTTGTAGCTAGCACTTCCATGGACTGTCAAATAGTCAACTTTGTCCAGTTACTACATCATTGGAGGTAAAAAAATATGTCAAAAGAATTTTATTTACCATGTGTGTGTGTGTGTGTGTTCTGTATCAGAAACGTCATTATGATGGCCCGATCTGAGATATGGGTTTGTTATATTTTTGGCGAAAGTGTGCGAACAAGAATATAAAAGCAAAAATACTCTTTGCGCGTCACGCACCTGCACGCACTTATGCGCCCATACACGCAAACAAAAATTGTAGTTTTTCCCTATCCATCCCTTTTTGTTCACTTCCTTTGTTGGTCTTTCTTTGGAAGAAACTGGCTTGATGAGGCCTCTCTACATTCAGGGGTCAGTGTGAGCGAGATTTGTGGCGACTGCACAGTCCAATTTTCTCTCAGTGGCAGGGGTGAGGGTACCCACAGTCCTCGAACAACGCCCCGAACTTCTTTTTTTTCATTCTCTTTCCCTCACACTCGTGCAGGTCACTGTTAGGGGTGTGAAAAGGGTGTCCAGCTCATTCTCAGTTCCCAGCACCCTGAGGTGAAGACATGACCTTTAAAAAAAAATCTGACACCTGTGACCAACCTTTTCACGTGTATCTTTCGTCCCCTACCCCCTTCCAAGCCTTGTGAACAATGACCACTCCCCCAACCCCAACACTAACAGAAAATTAAAACTTCGTCGTCAGTAGTCAGAAAAAGTATCTTGACCATTGACCGAAGATTAAATACATTTAAAGCAAACCTTTAACATTACATAAACTTCACAGTTTTTCTGTTTAACTCAATTCAAGGACGAAATCAACGGGAAACTAATTTCTGTAAGTTAATATTCTTTCAGCGAGATTGAAATTAGTTAATTAGCGACAAAGCTGTAGGTTAGTTTGGGTCGGGAGTATATGAAGATTCGCAGCTGTACGTGAACTGGAAATCATGATCTCCTCTGGCGGCCTGGGAGCCTCGTGTACAAGGTTTAATGATGTAGTCAGATCGAGAAAACACGTGGAAAAGATTCCCTGGTTTGTTGTGGGCTGCAAGCATTGACATCTTGTATGAAGAAAACCATGAGTATGCCCTACGTCTCGACACCTCTTTAATTCTTTGTTGCATGGATTCTTTGATGTTTGTTGTGGGCAGGAATTCTGTCTTCCACTCAGAAGTGCTGAGCTATTCAGTGCTTGAAAAAGATTGCAGTTGCGTAAATATGAACGGCGTGTGTGTGTGTGTGTGTGTGTCGGTAGAGATAGGGGTTCTCAAAACATCGGTCTATAAGAAAAGTTAAAAATCCCAACACACACACACACACACACACACACACACACACACTGTCCTTGCGGCAGTCTGTTGCATATTAACTGTGACAGCAGGACTGCAGCACCACACGGCAGACTCTGTGAAACCTGGATGTCCATTAATCTAACTGAAAATAAATAACGACAAAACTGAGGTCCTTCCAACAGCCTGTGCAAGTAAGCTGAAATGTGTGTCACCCTCTACAACTTTTATTTTTTCTGGGGTCAACATATCTCCTTCCCAGACCGTCCACAATCGTTATTTTCGACACATCATTATTTCATGAATTTTACATAATGTAGTTTGTAAGTATATCTTCTTTCACCTTGCAGGAACAGTCACATCCGACTTTCCTGTGGGTTTCTGACACAAAAAAGCATATGTCTGCTTTTGTATTATCCCTGCTGGATGACTGCAGCACTCGTCGATCGTCCTAACCGCTTACTGGACAAACTTCAAAGGGTTCAGAATAATGCTGTTTAATATTGTCTTTCCTTGGGAGAAAAGCAGACTATGGTTCCTTCGCAAGTTTCGTTGGTTGCTAGTCCGATCTCGCGTTGATTACGAGATCGTTGTCTCCACGGCATACCTGTCTGAGCTACTGATGCTTTAATACCCTAGGTGGTCTCACTGGTCCACATGTGTTGTCCTCCTCTCTGTGACAGGAGAGTGATGTCCCTTCGCCTTACCGGCTTGGGGGGGGGGGGTCTAGCTCTCCGGATTTCTTTGGAGTTTGTTATTTGTATAAGCCGATTTTGATTTTCGAGTCCATTGTTTGTCCTGTCGTCATCCTAGTGATGAGCTGGACTGTGTTTCTTGATTGTGACATTTTGTTTCACTTCTACAGCTTCTGTTGATCCGCTGACTAACAGTCTTTTCTTCCACGACGCCATTTTCATCTCTGTCCAGTTTCTTGTTTGTGCACGTCGACAGCGAGATGAAACATGTTCATTGTGGCTTAACTTTTTGATGACTCGAGGCAGCAAAACTGTCTACAGAATTTTAGATCTGTTCTTTCTGATGACTTCTCCGATTTCAAGCAATTGCAGATCTAAACTCTAAATCTTCGGCGGTGAAACGTGTCGCCAGTCTCCCCAGACAAATCTGGTCTCCAGTTTTCTTCTGTCGCCAGGTAGGACTTAAAAAAAACAATTTATGCAGTTATTTTAATTTTATAGACTCGTTGGATAATGAAGTACCGTACTATTCTTGAAGTTATTTATCAGATAGCACTACAATTTTGTATTATTATTATTCCCGTTTCTATGCGTTATCCCTTTTTCTTTCCTGTCGTCTTGGGTGGTTTCTTCAATTTCTCCTTATCATGATTATTGTTGTTATAATTAGTATCATTTGTATCATTTATAAAGCGCCATGAGCCTGCTCTTAGGGCTGTGATATGGCGCTATAAAAATAACCTTTAATATAAATATAATATTCCTTTTCCTTCTCTGAGCCCGCCGCTTGGAATACCCTGCCCCTTTCTCTTTGGCCTGTGCGTCAACTCTCAATTTTTTCAAGTCGGGCCTCAAAACCCACTTCTTTAAGAAATATCATACATAGTCAAGAACACTGTTTAGCTCACTCCTCAGTTCTTCATCTTCATCCATTTACTTCGTTCATGTTTGCCATTGTTTCATTTGTTTGCTGACGGTTGTCTTTTTATACGGTTTTTTGTGGTCTTTTTCTTTTTAGAGCGCATTGAGCTCACTTAACATTGAGAAATGCGCTTTACCCCTCTTCTTCTTCGTCTTCTGATTATTATTTATTATGTGAAAGTGATACGCTGCGACTTGAGACATAGCGAAGAATGTCAGTCTTGTTCTCCTACACCAGTAGTAGTTTTCAGAAGCGAGCGTTTTGTCGTACATTCCTTGAAAGGAAAGTCTCCCTGGTCCAAAGAGTGGATACTGTTTCGCCCGTCCTTCTGAATCATCACTCCCATGCACGAGCGCCCAGTCTTGTTCTCCTGAAGCCACAGTCATTCCCGTACGTACACTGTGAAAACATTTTTTTTTAAATTAAACCAATTGTTTGAAAAGCTTTTCTGGAGTCGCCACTGCGACCACCGTAGCTGCGGGCATCCATTTCCCTCTTTGTCTTAGGTCAAATTCTGAACCACCCCTACCCCTTACTCAGGGTCTCCCTCCATGCTCTAATTTCGAGTTGTCTTTATTGTGGTTTGCAGGGTAAAGTTCTGAGTGCTTCCTTCTAAGAATCGCGCACTTGAGTTTTTTCTCTCTTTCACTTCCACGGTCTCTAGGGTCATGCATAAGCCTTCTGGCTAGTTTTGTTTAATTCTTATACTCTATTTCTGAAATCGCTCTTTGGTCCTTTTAGACTACTATTCCTCATCGACGCGTGCTGTCTACCCCCAGCTCTGTCTCTCTGTCTCCAACCCCCAACGTCAACTCCAGGCTTGCCCATCACTGTCTGTATAATGTTTAGCGAAACCTTAGTAAGTGATTTATGTAATCCACAGGTTGCATATAGTATATATATATATATTCATTCTTAAGAGACTGCCTACGCCAAAGACTTTATTCATTTTTATATTTAAATCTGTGTGTGTATGTGTGTGTGTGTGTGTGAGCGTGAGTCGCCCACAAAGTGTAAACGTCTATTCCTCCTCTGTGACGCGATTGTCTACCCTTCTGTACTTCCGTCCAGTGCTGACCCCGCCACTATCCTGTCTCTATGGCACTACAGGGTGATGTCAACGTCTGGAGCAGCCTCATAGTCGACCATTTTTATGTGTCCGCGGTCTTGCTGTGCCAGTGTATTAGCTTTCACCGAACCGCAGTAAATTTCTAGATTTTTTTTTTTTTGGTCTGATTGCTACCGATTTGGCCTTTGGCATTCCATTTTATTCCCTCCCAACAACAGCTTGCTGAGAAGAACGCTTTCATGGCCCTTTGTTTGGGGATTTTCCTCTCCCCTCAGTCTGTGAACGGAGATCTGAACGTCCGCTTTCTCCTCCCGCAACTATGGCGATACCTGTGAATGGATGTGGAGGATCCACGGGCTCTCCGCTCATTGGTAGATTATTTACTGTTTCTTAAAGTTTCTGGTTTATATTTTAGTATGTTTTAAAGGCTAATCCTGGGTTAATAAATCAGTCCTATCTCACCTTTGCCTTGCATTAGCTTCCACGTCTTGACACACGTTACGTGCGAAGCTTGCTGGCACTAATCAAGTTTGTTTTGCCTGTCTCGAAAATAAATGGTCTTGTTTCTTTCGTCTCAGTCTTTAGTCTTCCTTTTCCCTGTCTTCCTTCCACTTCATATTCTTTTTCTCTTCTTCCTTCTTTTTTTATCGTCATCATCTCATCATCTCTTTCAGTTACCTCTCGCCTGTTCCGTTCAGTTACATTAGGGGTGGGGAATGTCCAGCACCAGGGCTATATGTGGCTCACGATATCATTTGATCCGGTGACCGGACACTTAATCCCCGGACACTTAATCCCCTAGACACTTAATCCCCAGCCACTTAATCCCCAGATCGCGACACAACACTCAAAACTGCTATTTTGTGAACTATAAATAGTATAACCGTAAGAGAAATGTGTCGCGTGGTAACTCTGGGTAACTCTCGTAAGACTGGGATGTTATAAATGTTGAAGTTAAGTATTATTTGAATTTGAATTAAATTTTTCATTCACTTCATAATTTTTTGAGTTGAAATTTCATTTTGAGGATTAAGTGTCTGGGGATTAAGTGTCCGGGGATTAAGTGTCTGGGATCCTATACGCTCTCAGGATCGTATTCGTTGCTCCGTGTTCGTGATCTGATGCTCACACTGTTTCCCGAACTCTCCACCCGAGCCTGACATCCATGCTTCATTACCACGATCGATGCTGATGTTCCGTTATTTCGTGTCGCTTTTTGTCCTTCAGTTGCTTGGGTTTTTCCCATTTCACCCGCTAATAATTGTCTCCCCACACCTCTTTTGGCCTCCGTGACTTCACGTTCGCCGAGTTCGTTTTCAAACCGGTTTGGGGATGCCGTTAAAACCAGTTTAGCGATCCTCTTGAACTCTGATTAGTGAACCAGTAATTTTTGTTCAAGTAAAGTCTGTCTGTTGCAATATTTTTAAACATAACTGGAGAGATTCCTGTCGTTTAGTTTGCAGATAAAGGTTTGACGATGATTTGTGGATTTTTGTCACTAATGAGTTGACTAATTAATTAATACATAAATTCTTTGTTTTCTGAAATAATTATATGATTCGACAACACCACATCAGATCTGAAACCCCACCTCCACTTCAACGAACGTCTGAGTTTGGAATCAAAACCAGGGGGTTTCGATCAGGTGTGGTCTATCGATTATTCATCGATTTATGTGTGTAGACGGTCCCTGGTTCGTGGCTTGTCGGAGTCTGTAGCCAGACAACAAATGGGTACCTGATTCATCAAGGGAGGTAAAATCAGCGGAAGGCGAGGATTAGGCTCTGTCTTCCACATACCCTGTCGTAGACACGGTAAACCACTTGCAGTCGGTGCCCTTGCGGTCACGTGGCTAGAAGGCTTTTTTTTTTCATCAAGCAGCTGCTCATAGAAGTAGCTCCACCTGACACACACAGACCCGAGACGGGGGCCAGTCTCCTCATTTCTCGTACCTTGAGTGACCCCAGCTAGCCAAGAAGGTGAAAAGAAAGAGCTGAGGGTATCGCAACTGTTTTGCACCCCAACCCACTTTCCAGTCATCGCTGTCGGGCTTTTTTTCGTTTCCTTTTCTTCTTCGCCCTTTCACTCCTTTCGCCTCGCTCTAGTTTCCCACACGACGCTAACCCTACGACTGCCACAGCTCTTGGGGACTGAAAAGAGGTGGAACGCCATTACACGTCCTGTCACCTCCCCTTAGGGTCACAGGTCACCCGATGTCATGCTGGTAGAGCGAAGAAGGGAGGAAATTAGTCGGCAGATGGAATGGCGGCACTGCTGTGCTGAGTAATAAGTGACGTGACGTACCCGGATGGGACGAGGGGAAGGTGGATGGAGGAGAGGGAGGGTTAAAATTTTTTGCGGGACTGTTAAAAGGCTAACCGGACTGTATCGTTATGGCAGGCAAAGGATCTCACAGTCTGTGAGTCATTTGAGTGAAGGTGAACCTGTCATTCCGCCGTTTTTTACCATTCCCTTTAAACAATAATATGATATATTATACCTACTTCTACTGGGTGGATAGGGCGAGTTGTCCAGCTACAGGTCCGAGCTTCTGCTCTGCAGTCAAGGGCACCAACCATTAGGCTACGCTAGTCTCGCGAGAGAGGTTCACGGTATAATAACAATAATGGCTGGATTTGTAAATCACATTTTCCTGTGTGAATACGAGCGCAATGCCCTGCACAAGAAACACAAGAAACATACACGTAAGTAAACGAATAAATAGCACTATGACAAAATAAAAATTGCATGGGTGAGGAATTGAGGAGTGGGCGTAAGAGAACTTGATTATACAAGATATTTCTTAAAGAGATGAGTTTGGAGGCCGAATTCGAAGGTGTCGAATCTACACAAAGTTCTAAGAGAATGGGGAAGATAATTCCAAACAGTGGGGCTTGAGAAGGAAAATGAGCCTCTGCCAAATTTCTCTCGCCTGATGCTTAGCACAAAGAGGAGGGCAACACAATTGTTGATGGACATCCAGGCTTTCACAGTCTACTGTGTGTTGTGTGGTGGTGTAGACCTACTGGAGCTGGAGGGCAGACGCCAGCAACTGTGTATCATCAGCATACATGTGATATTACCGCAGGCCCAAGTGGTGGATGATGGAACGAGTGGTTAAATGTACATGATGAGGCTCAAGAACAGAACCTTGAGGCATCCCGACATTTACAGAACAGGTGAAGATGTGGTGCCTACATCTACCGCAGACTATGTGTAATCAGTGAGGTAGGACCAGAACAGTGCGAGAGAGAGACTAAAAGTAACACGAAGGCGTTGGAGAAGGATGTCCTGTCGAGGATATCAAACGCAGCAGACAGATCCAGCATCGATAGTAAAAAAAATGAAAAAAGCAATCCATGTCTTAAGCAGAGAATAAGTCATGTACAACTCGAAGCAACGCCGTCTCAGTCGACTGATTCTTACGATAGGCTGACTGAAATGATTCAAGCAGATTATGGCTAGAGTGGTTCAGGACTGGACCTTTTCAAGCAGTTTAGACAGAAAAGGTGGATTGGAAACAGCGATAGTTTTTGAGGTCATTAGGGACGACTGCTTCTGAAGTGGGGTGACGACAGCATGCGAAGACAACGAGGGCACAGCACGTCGACATGAAGTGGTTGATAATGCAAGTGATAACAGGAATCATTAAGTCAAGGCACACATGTTTTTTTTCTCTCCCTTGACACGAAACTCGGTGACAGGCACCAACTCAATGAAAGGCGTTCCAGAGAAACATCAAAGTTGTGAGACTGTTGGTCCAGCCCTGCCCTGATGGTATCGAATTTTTCTAAAAAGTATTTGCAGCAGTCCTACAGAAATTGTAGTAGACAGTGCAGAAGCACCTTTTTACTTGCCTAACATCTGGCCCACAGTTTGAGACAAATCCCTGCTTAATGAACATTGTTGTAATTTCCCATCTGTGTATGTAATTGTTCCAGAAATCATCATGTGCTTCGTGATCTCCCCGTGTCACAGAAACAGTTATCTGAACTGCGAGATCCATATTTTTTCATTCAAAACCTCAGGGGTGAGCCATGAGGCTGAGGGGCGATCAGTGACACAGCAGGTGTAGAAAGAAGCATGGCTGCAAAGGACAGCAGATAGTAAAAGATTCTAAATAATCTTATGAGTAGACACCATGAAAACGGGACATGGCCGATGCACGGCCAACATGGCGTCTGGCCCAAAACCAATCGGTTTCAAATTGCACCAGTCTCATGCAGCTGGCAGAGGTGTGGAATTTGGGCAAAGAAAGGTGCTTCTGGCTAAAATGGACTGTCTGGTGCGGTGTAAGGAAATGAAGCAGCCATGATGACTCGGTCTGAAGTGTGAGACTCCCACTCCCCGTCTTGCCACTTGCAATGTGTGGTGTAAGGATGGCGGTCTGTGTACATCCGGTCTGCAGTGTCCTCGACTGGAAGAGCCATCGCAATCTTTATCTGTCATTAAAATACCTGCAAGATGACGGCTAGTATTCTGACAATGTTGTGTGTCATGGGAAATGACAGGAAAGGCCATGGACAGACAGGAGGGATGGACAGACTCAAAGACAATGAAAGAGACACCGAGAAAAATCAGCAAATTCCACAGTCAGTCATTTGACCCTTGACTGGCACCTGTCGTTTGAGGCAGCTTTCAATGACCGCTACTTAAGCTTTTCTTGGGCGATAGTGAGCAGGTCTTGCACAGGACGGTCAGTCCACTCCTTCGCGTTCGTAAGCCAGTTTTTCCTTTGGCCACCGCGGCGTCGACCGCCCTTCAAGACACCTTAAAAATTAAAGGACAGTTTTCGACAAAGTGTTGTGCCGGGTCACATGGCCAAACCGGACCAGCTTACGGCGCTTGACTGTTGCAAGTAGGGGTTCTACGAGTGCGGAGACCATGTTTCGTACAGTCATTGGTTTTCGTGTTCCCTGTATGAGATCCGGAGCATCCTCCTCGTTCTCGAATGTCTGGATTCTCCTAAATAAAATGCGAACGTCAGAGGGAGAACCATTGTCAGTTGATGTCGGAGGAAGACCGATATGGCATTACAGAAGGATGACGACGACGATGTCAAGTTGACCAGTGTATACTCCCACCCCCGAATGCCACACTCACTGGGGGCGGCCAGCAGCAGAGGCGACCGCGTACAGTTTATTAATATCGTCTGCTCGCGTACTTGATAACACGAAAATTATCGCCGTTCTTATCCACGCTGTCGCAGGTGGGCTACGGGCCCCAACGATGACCTACTTGCCCTGTCACGCAGGCCGGCCCCACCCCCGCGAAACATTGGGTAACAAACAGCGTAGGACTCTCACCCCACACCCGCCCTCGAACCAGCACAACACTCACCACTTGACCTGATTACGCCGTCATCCTCTTTCCCACTCTCCTCACCTACCCCCAACTCGCCCCACCAGTGCCTTGGGACCGAAGCTCCAGCAGTGAAGGCTTGCGGTAAACAGGCTAATCGTGTCAAGGCAAGGTCGTTTAGGTCATCAGGCTTCTGCGACGTGTGACGACGACGACTGTTGGTGCCGCCGCTTGCAAAACGAGGTCACGTAGATAACACTACAGGGTGCTGACGGAACTTGCCCTGACAGTCGAAGCCGTCATTGCACGGGCCTAGTGTCGGCCGGCAGGTTGAACGTTTAGAAATGGATAAGGTGTGTGGGGTGAAGAGGTTCCGATCGCATGTAGACAGGGTGGGAGGGTGAAAGGGCGTACGCGGGAGGGGGTGCAGGGCAAGAAGGAGTGTCCATGACTTAACCTAGACGAGGAATGTCAGCCACTTGCTGTAAACAAGTGTGTTTGTGTGAAGTAATGGGTAGAGTTTTGCATGATGTTGGTAACAGTCAATTGTCTCTCAATGGCGATGATAAAAATTGTTTTCAAATTGTTTACCTAAACGTAATGTTTACATCACATTCAATGGTCACTCAGCCCTACCCATGCCTCCAAACACCACTAACTCAATACTTACGTTACTGGACTACTCTTTTTTTATATGTATTAATTATAGATGTATACATCAATATCTGACAGCTTGACAACAGCACTCTTCAAGAAATTGGAAGGACTTTACATGTATCTGAAACAAACACCAATCTATGATATTAAAACTTCATCCCTACAACTAACCAACCAAACTGTTTGAACAGGAAATTAGCCCAGACCAGTGCACATTAGACGCTACAGTCTGTGACAGACAACAGGTTAATTCGTGAACAGCCCACCTCCATACCCCAAACACAAATGTGAAATGTAGGACAAAAAACTTTTGGTCCATTTGGCAATAGTGGCTAGTTCTCACCCTCTGATACCCTTAGGCTGAAAGAACAAAACATGCGTGCACACGTGCACATACTTTTAGCCTCTGTAGGCTGATGGCTACAGCGTTTCAAGTAAACGGCACATGGCCACTCAATCTTACCTTTAGACAAGCTGAGTGAGTGGTCACTCTTATGTGCGGTCACAATTTACAGGGCTGGTTGCTTTGCGGCGACATAGCCCTTAGCTGCTGGCTCAGTGTAAAACACCAATTTCCCCCTCCCCCTCTAGCAGTCACACTTGCTAGAGACACAAAAATACTCTCGCTACTCCAAAATACCTATATGAATAACATCTAGATCTAGAGGTCTGGATCTCACTTGTCTTTTTATACAAGATGATAATTACCTATACATTGTAGATGGGGTTAGGTTTTTTGAAGTAAACACAAGAATGGTCTTCTATTTTATTGTTCTATGTAATGTATCAAGTGTTAGCTTTAACGAAAGTTATGTTTAAGCACAAAACTCTGTTTTCAGGTAGAAGACAGTTACTTCGAGACACCTAGGGAAATTGTAATCTTGCACCTATTACACCTTTCTGCTTTCCAAACCAGTCTTCCTTTATCGGCTGCCAGGGCCCAGTGACCTTAATGAAGTTTCTCCCTTCACTCCATCGGGTGACCTTAGTTCTCTCACTCTACAGATGTCCTTGAAGAGTGCAGGCATGTTTCTGTATGACTGTATTGCATTTTCCCTTACAAGATATCTGAAGCTTTAAATAGCTTTGTACAGTGTGGGTCTCCAAGGCTGACGTGTATATAGATATTATCTGTATGTTTAGGCCAAATGGCTGACAGGTGCAGTGAACTGTAAGTAGTTCATCATGTTTAGGGCACCAGAAGGCATCTTTGACCTTCCCTGATAAATCAGTTAGTCAAAATTACTATGTAGGCTGAGGAAGTTTTCTGGTCAGTGGTCCCAAGTGCAGAAATCACAAGGCTGGGATATGCTGTGCACATATATTTTTGGATTTAATCCTCTTGGTTCAAGATAAAAATATAACATTACAATGACTGGCTTATAACTGAAGATTACGAAGACAGTGGGTGAAGTTTGTTTTTTATTATTGCTGCTCTGAGATAAACATTAGACCAAGAAACCTATACATTTTTGGAAAAGAGAAAACTTGAACTTTGCAATAAAAAGTAATGAAAATCGCCTTGGCCGTGCTACCCGGCAAAGCCACGATTGTGGCTTGTCGAACCAAGAGGGTTTAACATGCATATTTATAAGTTGATGTATGCTTTAATCATAAAATTTTTTCTTCTCTTGCACCAGATGGAGAAAAGCTTCACAACAACAAAATGATAAATAAGAAATAAACATGGGAGGATAATTCATTTTAAAGTTTGCTTTAGGAAAAAGAAATACAAACAGGCAAATATTTACTAGACATATCACTGCCCCTGAAATCTCATAGTGAACTTTGTAGGATCAGTCATGTGGGAAACAACCTACATTATTCTCAAAAGTGTTTACTAGAGGTAGCCTCCCTTCTTCTGATGATGTGTTGCATCTTGCAGACAGTGATTATGGTGTAAGACAATGTCTTAAAACATCTATTTATTGCTAAACATAAGGCCATTTCAATAGTTTATTGACTACTTTCTGTCACTCATTTTCTCTCTCTCACACAAACATACAGAATGATATAATTTCTATACTTCTGATTCTCTAATGGACTTACACCCACCACCTATGTTGTACGCATACCTACAGAAATACATGCATCACCTTGTTACACCACACACAGATTTCAGACAGAAGACTGGGCATCATTAATCTTACTTTTCTTAGGTATTCTGAACAACAGTCATAAACTCCAGAACTCTTTCTCATTACAACTCAAAAAGAAACCATTAAATGTCTGCAGTTATTTATACAAATAGACCATGTACACCATTAAAACAACCTGCCTTTTAACATTTCCCTTCTCCAACTTGAGACATTTCCCCCTACATATACTCTGAAGATGCAGGACAGCTATACACAGAATAGTCTACACTACAGACTTCATAAATTTGGCTCATATTTTTTTTCCCTCTGTTCCAACCTTTATTTTTGATCAGATCTCATTTTACAGAAGTCCTTTAAGACTGTGAAAGAAGCAAAATAGAGTAGCGAAGTGATGAAGTATGACAAGCATGACACAAAGAGAAACAATGGTTGCAGACAAATAACTGACCTGATCGTACACAACGTCAAAGAAATAAAAGAAGGAACAACCACATATTCAAAACGCCTCTAGGTTGGTGCATGATTCATAAATAACTGTAGACGACATTACACAGCACTGTGAAGTGCATGTGAATTGGAAGGACAAGTAACAGCATCATGTTCAAGATATCACCTTGAGAGGCACCATGAGCTAGACATGAAGTGGTGGACATTTCACTTTTCCTAATTCCACTCTAAGCTCAGCATTTATGTGAAAGATGTCACCTGCAATTAAAGCTGCATGTTAGCAAATGAAGCTTATGATGAGCAAACAGTGTGGAGGTAAAGCAAATTATAAAAAAAAATCGATGTACCAGTCTGGTTTCTAGGAAAATAACTTTTACCACACAAACAATTACATTTAGTTTAACTTGGTAAGAGATGTTCACACACAGTCTGTGCATAGCCCATACCACTTTCCCAGCAGTCTGTACACACTGTAAAATCTTGCGCACAAAGTCAATCCTGGACAGCAAGCTACTCAGGCTTCTTGAGTGAGAGGTAAAGTTTTTTGTTGACATGAGTCTTCTCTGGGTTGATCCGCTTAAGAAGCTGAACAATGGTGTGGGTCATCTGTTCACTGGTCATATTAAGCTTCTTGGAGCGGAACTTCTGCAGCAAGTCCTTTGTAGTCATTGGTTTGCGTTGCAGGTACCTCCTAATAGCTTCTTCTGTTATACCATCACTGCAATAACACAAAGACAAGTTAGGAACATTTTAAAAATCTAATCATGTAGACAAAGATCACAACGTGGGCTTAACAGTGCAACTTTAAACAATATAAGAAGGTTTCAGACCTCGAAGAGCTGCCTACTGAGGGAAGAGGGCTGTAACTCCTGGCCTTTTTGGGATTTGGGCCATCAGCTTCTGCTTTCCTTTTGACACCTGAAACATAAGTCAGCATCAATGTGTCACACGGAATGAATAAGGTCTGGCAAAAGAATGAAAATAGTTAACACATAAGACAAAACTACACACGAACAACTGTTATGCAAGACAGAATGCTGGTACAATGTCTGACAGCACATTACATGAAGAAGGATACAAGGTCTGACATTTAAAAGACCCAACAACATGTCATAATCTCACCACCAAGATCTACAATACATTGGCACTCTTTACACAATGCTGGCTGACAAACCAAATGAAAAGTTACCTTTTGAATCTGTGGTGTCTACAGACCACATATTCTTCTCCGATTTCTCATTTTGGGCTTTCTTCTTGTCCATCTTCTCTTTCTGCATAAAAGCATAACTGTTTTATCTTCCATGCTTGCATTAGCAACATGAACACAAGCTTTTGCTGATGAAATCTCTTTCTAAATTAGTTCATAAAAGCAATACCATGTTGCAATAAATGGCACCGCTGGTTTCTAAATTCTTGCAGCTAAAGAATAAGGAACATATACATGAATTCCAGAGAAGCACATCTTGCTGCAGGTGATGATGATGATGTCGATTTATATTGCGCAGGTATCCATTCAAAAGAATGCTCATTGTGCAGCAAAAACAGAAGAGAAGAAAAAAATAAAACAACAGGAAAGCAAAAAAATAATAAAGACAGAAATGGTGCTAGGTTGTTTAAGTCCGTCTAAGTAAACAAATGAGTCTTCAGTCGTTTCCGAAGCTTGGTTGCTGAGCTGATGGTGGAGAATGACGATGGCAAAGCATTTCACAGCTTAGGTGCCACATTTTTGAAGGCCCTGGCTCCAGTGTGCTTCTTGTTTGTGTCTTCCACTGCAGGGAGACAGAAGCGTGACTGGGAGCCAGAACGCAGGCTACGTGACGGCTGGTAAGGAGGAACTACCTCTTGCAAATAGTCAGGGGCAGTTTTAAACATGCAGGACTGTGCAATCGAAAGCACTTTGTGGTCAATGTGCTTGTTCACTGGGAGCCAGTGAAGGCTCTGTAGGATAGGGGTGATGTGCTCGGTGGACGACTTTGCACGGGTGACAATCCTGGCGGCTGTGTTTTGAACTCTTTAGAGTCGATCTAACCGCGTAGCAGGTGGATTCTTCAACAACAAATCTTTTACACATCTTATTCATACCATATGTTACATATGTGAATCATCTATGTTTCTAACCAATATTTACCTGCATAAGTAAAGCAGAGGTTATCTTTTCATCTTTGTCAATGTCTGATTCACTGTCAGAGCTGGAACTACTACTTTCACTTTCATTCTCTGCACACACAAAAAAGAATGTGCAAGCCAATTAACAAGCTGTCTGATAGGTCACACTGAAAAATAAACCCAACCAAACTTCACATATGTAACTGAAATCTGTAACACTTGGAATAATATTTTCCCATAAACATCATAAAGTGTATAATACTGAAAACACATGCTGAAAATAAATAAAAAAAATGTTAGTAAAGCCGTAAGATTTTCATAATTTCAACATCTGAAAAAGGCTGAAAGCATAGTTCCCTACTGCAGCTTTGTGTGTGACAACAAATTAATTTCAATAGAATAAACATTTAGCAAAAGTCATAAAAAAAGAAAACAATGAATTTTCAGAAAGCAGAGATTTCACAGAAAGCTATCCTGCTGGGGGAGCGTTCAGGGTCTGAAAGTTAACAAAGTTATGAGCTTTAAAAGACCAGCAGTCCACCTGATCCTCATACTTTTGTCTTTAGGAGCTTGGTCCTCCTCCTTCTCCTTGTCTTCCTCATTTTCTTCTTCTTCATTTGCCTCCTCGTCTTCATCCTCCTCACCATCTGAAGCGAGGATGTTACGCAGCCCAGCCTCTTCTGCAACCCCCTTTTCCTCATACTTCTTCTCCTTCTCTTCTGGTTCTGACATGCCACTACTGTGTGCACACAAAAAAAATAACAATTATTTCACATGCCTGCAAAACAACTCGCGAACTTGGTCTTAAAAGACCAGGGCTTCTGCTAACACAAAAAATTGCGTACAGTACGCATTAAAAGTTCGGAGGACCCCTTCAATTTTCGTCAGTGGGGTCAAATTTGGGCGAAGAACAGATACAAAATTGGGTAAGTGTAGCGTCCGACATCGTAGCCCAATCTTTTATTGTCGTCTGCTACAAGGTGAGAGTAACTTCCCTTGCACTGAGTTTATATTCCTTTACCGGAAAGAGTTCCATTAAGCTATTTCCAAGATGTCGTTGACAGCGTGGATAAAATCATCGTTGATATGTTGATTTTGTTTTCACATTGTAAAGGGACCCCTTAGAGTTAGCCTGGGACCCCTTAGAAATCTGAAGAAGGGGTCCCTGGGACCCCAAAGAATTTAGCCTTAGCAGAAGCCCTGAAGAAAATTGCTGTTCCTGCTTGTAACTGTGGAAGCTTTGTGTGGTGTTAAGCTGCATGTAAGCAACTAAATTTTTTCGACTCACAAAGAGCGTTTTTATCCGATTAGCTTAAATGCATCAATTGTGTTTAATGCAACAATCTCCACAGGCCTCTAGATACTGACTTTCAGCTGTCCTAGTTACGCTCAAACACCATGTCTTACACACAAAAAAACATGACAGCGCATGCCATAGGATCAAAGCCCAACATACCTGCTTGTGTCTGACATGTAGTCAACTTCTCTGTCATCAAAATCTCCTTCATCACTTTCCTCAACAGCCTCATCATCAGAGTTCTGTTTTGCATTCTTCACCCGTTTACCTTTACCTTTGGCCTTGCCTTTCTTTTTAGATTTATCTCCCTCTGTGTCAAAAATACCAAATAAAGAATTTTCAGATTTATAAGAATCAGATCTTTCAGACCTTATCTAGTATTACATGTCTGCAGACAAGCTTGACTGGAAAACCCTCACCAACACCACACAGGCCTTAAACTGAATCCTACAAACCAAAAAACAATTATTGCCAGCTACAAAAGTCTGGCACAGGCATACTAACATACAGTTGTAAGAATGCTGCTTTGCATGTGCATGGTGCAGACGTACATGGTTGACATACTGTGATCATTTTTGTTTGCAAAGCAGACTACACATATAAGATTTAATATGTCACAGCCCATGGAAAACTGTTACAAAACTGTTACATTAGTTTTTTCAATCCATTTCTTAAAAAGACCAATCTTTGCATCCTCTCATTTTTAAAAAAGCGTGTACTTTAGATCTACATCTGATATTTTAAAGCAAATAAATATCACAACATTTCCTTTGCTTATTATTGGAATATCAACATCTCTTCAGAATCAATTATGCTCACCATCTTTAGGCTTTTCTTCATCATCATCATCCATGTCGTCATCATCGTCAATGTCAGAAAGATCTGCCCATTCATCCATGTCTGTAAGCAGCTTAAAAAAGCAAGGGAAAAAGCATGTTCAACCTCCACCATTTTGATTATTTGCCTTCAAAATCTTCTGATGACAGAAAAAAATGAGCACATCGAAAATCACCAGAAAATAAAAAAAGATGTAACAAGGCATGGTAAAATAATGTATACAGGAAATGATAGTGTCTCTGACTGCCCTACAGTACATGCTAAAATTACTAGCAAGAGATGCCACATTGCCAGCTGTCTCAGCAGATGGTAGATGAACTGGTTAAAATTTACTCACAAAATCCTTATTCTTCTTCTTAGATTTTGAAGTCCTTTTATTGGCAGGTTTCTCCCCTTCATCAGGCTCCACCTCTTTTTCCTCATTCTTCAAGCGCTTCTTCAACATGATGTTGAAATAGTTGAGAGTCTTGTCCCTTCTGGAAAGAAAAAAGAATCCAAACTTTTTAAAAGAAGTTTGCTTTGTTGAACATTCAATTCTTAAGCTATTTTGGAGGTCACTTCTCCAGTATGAACTGGTCAGTGATTACATGTGGAGATTAGTGCAAAACTCAAAAGAATTTAAAGATAAATGTAACCCTACGACTTGGGAGGTAAGAGGTTAAAGACCCCATGTGTCTTGCCAGGTTCTGCAAGGGTGGTGGCCATCTCTTCTCCCTCATTGCTATATCTACCATAACCCTCAAAGGTGTCAAGTACCCATTATGCAGTTGGGTCAGCTGAGACAAGAGTGCTGTCACACTGGACTGGTATAGCATTGATACAAGAGCATTGGTCACACCGAACTGGTACAGACCTAAGGCAAGAGCATTGTGTCACACTGAACTGTTATAGAACTGGCCAGTGTGCATACCTTTGGGTTCAGGCACTGTTACTCTAACTACTCAGCCAATTATTATCTCCTCCCGACCCACACACAAAAAAGTAGAAGAATGAAAAGAAAAAACGCAATAAATCTCATTGCCTGCAACACATTTTCAGTGAAGTCATTTGTTCATACAAACAATTTTTCTTAGGAAAGAAATGACATATACCAATTTATGCAGCAAATGTATGGCTACCCAAACCAAAAAAAAAAAAACCAGCAAAAGCACAGACTGAAGACCCAGGACACAAAAAGCAGACCTGCTGAATTCCTCCTCAGCCTCATCAGCATTCAGATATTTGTAGCGACTGACAGGTGCAAAATTATACCATTCCTCCACCGGGATAGCTTCAAAAGCACCATCTGGACTTTGCACGAAGATGTAGTATGATGTGTTTTCTGATATTGTTCCCTCTCTTACACCTTTGTACCTTTGAAGAAAAAAAAGGCAAAATATAAATTGAGATGGAGTAACACTGTTCCTCTAAAGCAGATCTTCATCAAATACCATGACTCTCAAAGGCAGTCCTGTCACACAGAAACTAAACAAGCATTTTTTTAATCTACTACTCCCTGCCATTTTACCTCTATTTAAAACAAAATCAAAAGACAGGCTTGA
This sequence comes from Marisa cornuarietis, assembly GCA_004794655.1. Lineage (NCBI taxonomy): Eukaryota > Metazoa > Mollusca > Gastropoda > Architaenioglossa > Ampullariidae > Marisa > Marisa cornuarietis. The sequence goes on from SMMW01000614.1 coordinate 3,725,912, forward strand.
TTCTACATACAAAATACTAAAAAATTATTCAAAACTATTTCTCACTTCCTTGCTTGCTTGCCGGCACCTAGCTTCAAAAGCCAGGGCTGGTCTTCTGGATTGTACTTTTTCATGATAATGCCATACTTCTTCCTGCGTGCCTCTTCTTTCAGGTCTCTGCCATATTCACTTCCAGCACCAAACTTTGGCATGGTATCCAGATCATTTGCTGTCTTGTATTCTTTTAAATTGTTTTCCCTCTCCATCTTTGCTGTAACCTAATATTAATAATTATGACAACTTAATCATCACAGCTAGGAAAATGATTTACCAAATCTTATATAAGTTTGCTTGTCATAACAGAAATGTGCAAATCACCTGGGGGGGGGGGTTCCCATACATTTGCTCTTTTTAGTTGTGAAATTACTGTTTTCAAGATTATTTGAGAGGGTATAAATAATAAGTTGGCATAAGAGCAAAATAATAATTGTACAACATGCCTTTACTTCAGAGATAGAAATGGAGAAAAAGATCATTAAAATTATCATATTTTTATGCAGAATATCATGTTAATTTGACCATTAATAAGTTTTATTTCACACCCTGCAACAATAATACTAAGATTTTAAATAGATTCTTTCACTTACATCTCCAAGTCTAGTAAAATCCACTCCAGCACCTGATCCAAATTTCATCATAGAAAACTTTCTCTTCCTATCTCTACACAGAAAATAGTGATGAAATATTATTGATGAGATAACTAAATGACATTGTCATGAGTGTAGCAGTTAATTTTGTCTATTTAGCTTGTTAGCTGATTATCTAGTACACCAAATAATGTGACTATGAACTGCAATATTGTATTGTATAATATCAACTCTTGTGGTTGCATATTGTGCACTTTATAAGCAATATAAGGAATCAAACTTATAGCCAAGCAATCTAATCGATCTATCAAAATCATTTAAGTAGAGACCTCAAAATTCTAAGAATGAAAATAACAAATGTTCTATGTTTCCTAATTTATTTTTAAAATTCATTATTCTGCTTCAGTGCTTCTACAATTACCTCTCAACACCCTACCGAGCACTAACTAGGCAGGTCTGACTCAGGATCTATGACAGAATAACACCAACTAAAAAACAACAACTACACCATTTTCTCCAGCTTCGAGTAATTAAATAACATACTTAGGATACAATCTTTATTATCGGCAGAAGTTTGTGGCTTCAAGATGTGGAGCAAGAACAAATACAAGAGAATAAAGCTGTACACATCTGACAAATATAATGAAATGTAATACTCACTTTGGAAGTCTTACAATAAACTCCTGAGTAGTTGTATTTGTAGAACTTGCTGTGGAACTTGTTGCACTTGATGACGGACCTGGCTGGAGAAAAAAAGAGAAAGAGCAATGCTTTGTGTGTTTCAAACTCTTTGTTAGTGCACTAACATCTCTAGCAAAGCAGTGGTTGAACAATATAAATATAAACCACTATACTGCAGCCCTCTTTGTAGACTGTGCGAAAGCATTTGACATAATAGATCCTGACGTGCACATCAAGAAATAAGAACTTTACAAACTCAGCAACTACACCATCAAATTCCTTAAATCCTTTCTATCAAACAGAACTCATAGAGTCGCAGTTAAAAACCAAATGTCAGATCCCATTGAAGTAAAATTTGGTGTCCTACTGGGCTCAGTCTTAGGTCCTCTTCTGTTCTCTATTTACATAAACGACCAACCGCTTCATATCTCCCAATCATGCAAAATTTTTGCAGACGAAACAACAATACATGCATGTCACAAACAAAAAGAGCCACTGGCAGCATAGCAAAGTGCTGATGAGCTTCTATCCTGGACAGAACTAAATCACATGGCACTCAACCCTATTAGAACTGAAGTTATGCTTATAACAATACGAAAAAAGATACAGAATCCCACTGCCTCTTTTCTCAAACTCAATCTCAGAACCCAACAAATATCAGAAGTCCCAAGCCATAAAATTTTAGGTGTAACCACTGAGAACAATTTGTCTTGGTCCCAACATATCCTAGCCATAACCAAAACTATAGCACAGAAAACTTTTCTCCTCTCAAGAATTAAACACTTTCTAAATGCTCACTCTAGAAAATTTTTCTACACAGCTTATAATCAGTCGACCATTTATTACTCTTCAACCATATATCAGCCAGTGGAGCTTCCATAAAACCTCTAGCAAGTGTTCAGAGGCGAGCAATTAAAGCAGTTTCACTAAAATCCAAAATAAAGGCAAATGACTTTGCCTCTCTGGGAGTTCTTCCTCTGACAGACTAAAATTCAACAAATGCATCTTCATTTTTAAAATGCCGACAGGTAAACTGTTCCCCTGAGTCTCTGCTATTTTCCTTAAACAACACTCAAACTTCTCTAAAACTTAATATTCCCATTTCTAGAATAGACCTTTTCAAATCATCTAAAATACTCAGAGGGTGTGCTGTGGAATAGCCTCCCTTCATCTTAAGTACACCTGAGCCTGCTGGTCAGTGGATTTTTTTTCCTTTTTCCTTTCCTTTTCTTTTTCTTTTAGGATAGTCTGAGGAAAGAACACCCAAGCATTACACATGCAGATGTTGAGTTTCAAGTCTGTAGTATACAATTTCCAGGCTTAGGTAGGCAGGCCTGGGGCCAGAAGGCTGCTGGACACCAAGGATTTATCACACATGAGCTGTCTAGAAGAACGTTTGTGCACTTAGATTGCTGGATTTATGTGCCACTACAGCCAGGTTTCTATTTTGCTGGCTGCAATAGTATTGCAGGCTAATTTGGTATCAAGGATCTGCTGTGCAGTTATTTGTTTGGTAATGGGGAAACGGGAAGAGAAAGTTTCAGTGTCGTTAACTATGAAAAAAAAGCACCCTAGACACCTCTCGCTTAGAGCTGCAGCTCCACGGACTGGATAACAATCAATTTTGAAATGTTTGGAGCAAATTCTTGAGTATGGTGTGGGGACCAAGTTCGCAGGGCATATTTGAACAAAGCAGAGATCTGTATATACGGTGACCGGACACTTAATCCCCGGACACTTAATCCCCAGACACTTAATCCCCAAATCGCGACACAACACTCAAAACTGCTATTTTGTGAACTATAAATGTTATAACCGTAAGAGAAATGTGTCGCGTGGTAATGTTGAAGTTAAGTATTATTTGAATTTGAATTAAATTTTTCATTCACTTCATAATTTTTTGAGTTGAAATTTCATTTTGAGGATTAAGTGTCTGGGGATTAAGTGTCTGGGATTAAGTGTCTGGGGATTAAGTGTCTGGGATTCGTATATACACATCTCTGAACAAAGTTAATCCACTGGTTTTTGCTGCCATTATCTTTAGGATTTCCTTAATGAGTACAAACTAACTCCATCTGAGTGTCGACGAGAACATTCAGCAACAGCACAATGTGTCCTGGTCAGTTTTCTTTTAGTGAGGATTCTATCTTTTCTCTTCAACTTCAGCTAGTGCAGACGGCGCTATTTTTAGAAATACTTCCGTTTCATCGCTTCCTGTTTTCTCGACAAATCCAGGTGTGCTTAAGAGAAAAATATTAATATAAATTCTTTCATGCCTCTTTATCATGAAATACCACTGGAATATGTTTTTGTGATACTTTGTGCTCTGTTTCCAGCGATTTCTGCTCAGCAACTGGGTTGGGCTTTAAGACATGGACGCACCAGGTATTGTATAGACCTATATTACTCGAGCGTACAGTGTTGTATTAGTGTAATCCATGACTCTGTTCTTTGTACTGCTAACAGCCACCTTTATCACACCTGCAATAGGCTGTTGGAAATGAACACTTTACTGTCTTTAGGCTCTAATCTGTTGAGGTTTTAGCATCACTGTTGACATAGCATTCCTGACTCTTGGGATTTTTTCTATGGAGCAGAGTACTACACATTTGATCCTTTAACCCTCTGAGTCCGAAGAGCCAGTTTTGTGGCTCTGATACAGGTATCGTAGGAAAACTTTTCCACTGGTTTATTTGTTTAAAAATCAACCAATCAGAAAATTGTTTTCCATTCCATGGTCTTTGTCCTTTCATTCGCTTGCCATCTTGTAATTTTCAAACCTGTGAAAAATTAGATCTAGCGCCTTGAATTAAGACGAAGTTTTTGAAGTCGGGGCGGACGCCATTTTCAGCATTACGCAATCCATTTTTTAGCATTAGCATTAGAGTAATGCGTCCAAGTTAGAGAGCAACTCGGTAAGCAATTTTGAAGGTATTTATGCCTTTTTTTTATTTGATGTAAATAGGTTTTGGCATCTTGTCCACACATGCTCTGTAAATAGTTTTCTGTGTGTTTTGGACAAATAACAGTAAAATTTGAACTTGTACAACAGTTTAAAAGTGAAATTTTATTTTTTGTGAATGTTGTGAGCATGTGAACTGTGAATTTTCTTGGATTATTGCTGGCACCAGAGTGAAGATAGACAGCTGACATTATTTTTATTGCAAAGTTCAAGCTTTTTCCTTTCTAAACGTGTATAGGTTTCTTGATCTATATCAAAATTAAAAAAAAACAATAAAACAAAACAAACCAGACCCCGTTTTGCCATCACCACTTCTAATTTTAAGCCGTGATTCTTAAACGTTGTTTTTGTTTTATCCAGGAGTATGAGGGTTAATGTCAGTTTTTATCATTTACTAATCACTGATGTGTAAACAACTCTAAACTCAAGTAGTGATGTAAATCCTAGTGCGCTTGTCCCAATGTTTGCAGTCTATAGTTCGTTACTGAATGAAATGTAGATACTGACATTAGAATTGTAATCATATTATTATATACTGGGAAAATAATTTACGATTACTGTTACAAGGCACCTAGAGAGTCGTCTGTCCTGGGGCTCTGCTGGCTCTCGGCGGCCCTGAAACCAGTTACTAAATAACATATACTAGAATGAAGGACAATCTGATAAGGCCTCCTCCAAAAACGATTCCTAAACCATAAAATATTTGAGATACTTCCCAACTCCAGGATTCTTGTAAATATCTGTTTTTAACCACTGCTTTTGTACATTTTCACCTTCCACTCTCTTTTGATACTATGTTATGTTTATTACTACTTCTTCTTTTGTACTTCGTTAATTTCTTAGCTTATATTTCCTCTGTAAAAGGCGAGGGCTAAGTGAAACAAAGCATGCCTTGCTTACTTTACCTTTCGTAAATAAAGAATATTTGCGATTTCAACAGCACTTAGACAATTAGGGACTAAACATTGAGAAAATAATTATCCATCTTCCTTTATAAACATACACAACTTAAAGTTACCTGTAAAGATGCCATTTTTATATCTTTTCCAGTGTCATTAAGTTGATCTGCAGGTGGAAATTTGCAGACAGGTTACTTCCAAAATAAAACTGTGGAGGCTGCCATTTTCCTTGCAGTATATCGTTACAATTGTTTTAGTTTCGACAAAAAGCTAAGAAATAGATTGTATATGTACAATATATAGAAACTTTAATTTGTCAGATATACTTTATATAAATTTAATAATACTTTTAGAAAGAAATGATTTAAGTGGTATTTTTGCGAAAATATTTAAAGTATTTTTTAAGCCCAGCAAGGGAAATCATTCATCACACAATGGCAAGGAACGAAGAAAAACAGCTCGCCAGACTAAATAGATTTTATCTTGACAAACAAAGGCAAGGTAAGACGAATATCAACATTAACACTTTAGTTTTATTAAGTTTATTTCTGAAGGAAGGTTGAAATATTTATGGTAAATAGATGAAAGAGTTCTGTATTTATTGAAATCATCGAAAAACCATTTTCAAACCATACAGTTTCTGTCGTCTGCTACGTGATGATGATGATGATGATGATGTCCATTTATGATGCGCAAATATTCATTAAGAAGAATGCTCATTGAGCACCAAAAAAAAAAAAAGAAACAGAAGAGAAGAGAAGAAAAAATAAAACAACAGGAAAGTAAAAAATAATGAAGGCAGAAGTGATGTGTGGTTGTTGTAGTCCGTCTTAAGTAAACGAGACTTCAGTCTTTTCCGAAGCTTGGTTGCTGAGGTGATGGTTGACATTGATGATGGCAGAGCATTCCACAGCTTAGTTGCAGCGTTTGTAAAGGCCCTAGCTGCAGTGCGCTTCTTGTTTGTGTCTTCCACTGCAGGGAGGCAGAAGCGTGACTGGGAGCCAGAGCGCAGGCAATTAACGTACGGCTGGTAAGGAGGAACTATACCTCTTGCAATTAAGTCAGATAGAGCAGTTTTGAACATACTGAGCAATCGAAAGCACTTTGTAGTCAACTCGCTTAGTCACTGGGAGCCAGTGAAGGCTCTGTAGTATAGGGGTGATGTGCTCAGTGGACGACTTTGCACGGCCGGTGACAATCCTGGCTGCTGTGTTTTGAACTCTTTGGAGTTGATCTAACTGTGTAGCAGGTATACTCCACACTTAATGCACTATTACAGTAGTCTAATCGCGATATGATGGTAGCTAGAGCAAGTGAGTTGGCAGCAGCCTGAGTCAGCATGGGCCTGTAATCTACCTAAAGTCCTCAAAAAGTAGTAGCATTTTGACACAACAGAACTAACATGGTTACACATGGAGAGCTCTGCATAAATAAAGAGCCCTCGGTCCCGTACACAATCAGCAAAGGTTATGGAGGCATCCCCAACGTGCACAGCACTAATGCCGATCTGCTCCAGTCTGGCCCTGGGGTCGCACAGTAACGCTTCTGTCTTGTCGTCGTTGAGCTCAAGACGATTCCTGGTCATCCAGGCCTTCACCGCAACACGACAAAGATTCAAGTTGTTGAAGCACAATCCCAGCCACTGCTGGGATGAGGGTAAAACTGTTTAGAATCTATATGTCATCAGGAAAGAACTGACGTCCCATCTGAAAACATTCAATTCCATGTCCAAGCTGTGAAGTGTATACAGAAAATAATAAAGGACCCAGAACGGATCCCTGTGGCACGCCACACACCAGAGGAACTGCCTCAGAGCTTTCAGAGCCGACAATCACTCTCTGAGATCTGTCAGCAAGATAGGAGTTAATCCACTGCACCGCAGCGTCCTCAATACCAGCCTCCGACGACAATCTCTGGATCAGCAGGCGGTGGTTGATAGTGTCAAATGCACTACTCAGGACAAGTAATACTTAAAGCACTGGTTGCCAGAGTTGACACTACAAAGAATGTCATTGGTCACACATGAGCAGTTTCTGTGGTGAAGCCAGGACGATACGCTGACTGAAATTTATCTAGGCAGCTGTAAGATTAAAATGGGTCATAAGCTGCTCTGCGATCACCTTCTCAAGTAACTTGGAAAAAATATGCTAAATTTTATACTGGACGATAGTTTTTACAGTCAGATGGATCCAGGTTTGCCTTCTTCAACAAAGGCTTCACAACAGCCTGTTTAAAACACCGTGGAACACAACCTGCTCTCAAACTGGCATTAATAATGTCCAAAATGACAGGAAGTAAAATGTCCAAAAACTGAAGAATACATGTATTTGGTATAGGATTCACAACACAAGTTTTAGTTGATTTCGCTACAAGTTTCCTCAAATAACTCTTATCAATACACGTGAAAGAAGTCAGGGGTACACCAGCAAATGGCACAGAATAGTCTTCCTCACACTCTGGCAACTCGCAACCGGCACTCGCAAGTCCAACACTAATTTCCTTTATCTTATTGTCAAAGAAAAAAGACAGCTGATCAGCAGCTGACTTGTCATCAACCTCAGGAAGAACCAGACTAGTTCCATTCTTACCCAGCAAGCTGTTCACAATGTCAAAAGTCTTTCTGGGATTTCCACTAGCAGCCTCTAGCTGCTCCTGAATAAATAACGATTTAGCTTTTTTTACAGCACAAACATATTTATTTCTGGCTAACTTATACAGCTGTCTGTCAATCTCAGGTTTGGTCTTTCTCCACTTTTTCTCTGCCAACTGTCTCTGTTCTTTGGCTTCTCTCACCCCCTCACAAAACCACGCACAATCTGGTCTGTCTACAACAATTTACTAACTGCAGGTGCATGCTTGTCAAGCAGCTCTAATAAAATCTGATTATATAATTCTGCTAACTCATCAACATCTGTGGGAGGATCTAATAACAAAGACTGAAGCAAGTCTTCTCTGAAAACGTTCAAGTCAATCTTCTTCAAATTTCTACACAAAACAGATGTCTTTTTATGCCTTGGTCGAGAAAAATCAGTCACCAAAGACTGCACAAAATGCCTTGTTAAGCAGACTAGAGTTCTGCTTGAAGAAAGTCGTTACTGGTGGTTAGAAGAACTTGGATATTTTAGGCACGGGCTTGTATACACTTTCATGGTTTATGCCCGGTATATACCACAAGGTCCAAAATATTTATTTGCTGAAGTAAAGTAATGTTGATAATCAAATCAAACCTCAAAGAGTTAGCTCAGTGCTGATGTATTAAATGTTAATCTCAGCAGGGTACATTTGAGTGTTTACTGCTGACCAGTAAGTAAGTGCAGCTCATTCGAAAAATGTTCTACATAAGAACAGTAATCCCCCCCCCCCTGCATTGTTGAGATACATGCCTACTACATCACCATGCACAGAAAGAAGTCAACAACACAGATACCTAGTCAAATAGTCAAAGCTACTGCAAAAGTAATGATGGGCCTATATGTTACCTAAGTGCATGTGTGAACAAATGTAGGTGATGTGACAAGTTGGACCTCTTTCTCTGTTTCTGTGCATAGTGATGTTTGTAGGCATGTACTCCTAGAATGAAATGCAGGATATGTTTTGGGAAATAGTGTTTTATGCTAAGCTTTACTCTGATATTAGAGCAAAAAACTGCACCCAGCTAGACTTTCAGTGAGTGTGGAGAGAGTTTATTGTGCATGTGCTTACTGAGAAGTTACCATTGCACGTTGATGTTCATATTGCAGAGAACCTCAAGAAGAGACCACCAAGACCAAGACTTGTGAGTTTCTGTGTTTTGGCCCCCTCCTCCCCAATAAATGTTAATTGCGATAACCATCGTTAAATTTTCAAAGTAGGATTATTATCATATTTAGACATCTATGCTCTTCCACTGATGACCGTATCCTAACTGTTCCTGTCACCAGAACAACAACATATGGTCACAGGATTTTCGGCTACTGTGCAGCAAAACAATGGAACTCTCTCCCTTTCCATATCCGCCACCTTCCTACAATTGAATTCTTCAAATCTGCACTGAAAACGCACCTCTTCCTTGAGCATTACTCCTAACACAGTCCACACGATACTCGTCCTTTTACCCTCCCCCCTTCTGCTCTTGCTACTTTTCTACCCATCTTTCTTTGCAGAATCGCTATATTCTCTGTTCCTGCTACTTAGTGCCTTTTTGTTTTCTTTTTTTGTTTTCTGTTTGTCGTCAGTACTGTCGTTTATTCTTCTGTCCCTCGTGTTCTATCCATTTAGTCCATGTCTCTTCCCTGTTTTTAAGCGCTAAGAGCATGCTCTCTATGAGTGGGAATATGCGCTATAAAAATCTTGATTATTATTATTTCAAAAAAATGTGGATGCATGTGCCTTGGCACAAATTATGTGCACATCCATATGACACAAGCATTGTAAATATTTAACCATGCAAGCCACATTTTTGGCATGCAAAATTAGTTTTCAGAAGCTATTTTCTATTAAAAATAACAAAGTAAACAAGTTCATTTAAAGGCCTTATGTCATAGAATTTTTTGGGAAGTAGTCAATTCCTTTTGTTGATACTGCAGGATTCACTGACTACTGGCAGAGAAATACGGAAATGGCTCCCAAGTATCACTCAAGATATAGACTTTTATGTAAAGGTATTGAAGTATTTTTTAAATTTACAGTTTTAGCAACATTTTCTCACAATCCTTCAGATGAAAGTAATAGATTCAACATGTAATTCTTATATTTTCCTGATGGTGGTAGAAGTGTATTCATTTTATATGGATATAACAGACTGGGCATTATTGAGTTTGTACCTCATAGCAAGTATGAATCAGTTATCTGTAATTTTTTTTTCTCCTTGGCTAGATAGTAGTGAGAATAATAAGTTTCTCATCACAATACTTTCCCTATCCTATAATCTTATATGATTTATATACTGGAAAAACGTTTTTCTTTTTTTATGATATATGCCATGTAAGCTTTTACCTTTCTATAAACAGCAAATGGAGGTGCCATGCTACCCAGAAAAAAAACTTGAAGAGTTTAGTGAGCGGATCAAGGGGTTGAAACATGAATACACTGCATTCCTTCGTAAATTGAAGACATTGGACCCAGACACAGATGCTATATCTTGGAACAATCGCCCATATTCTTGTCGCAAGCGATGTAAGTGAAACAAATTTTCCATGTTGTTCATGTTTCTTAATTTTAAAAAGTTTTGGTTATTTAGTTACTTATAATTTCTGACAATGTGTATATGATATCACATGTGTTACTGTAATCTATATTTATCAAAAACAATTCCAAAGTTGTGAAGAGTAACTGGATTCTTGAGACTTGTTTTTGAGCAGTGTTTCATCGATGTGTCTGTGAATGGTGTTTTATCTATGTGTCTTCAATCAAAAGTATATTTACATAAACAGGTTTGACTGAAAAAGATGGTGAGGATCAAGACAATGAGGAGAAACAGACCTTAAAGTTAAGTAGTTTGAGTAATTTTGTGCCTATAGCTACCCCAGTTCTACATCAAGCTAGCATCAGGGATAAGGTCTATGGATTTCCACAGCAGGCACCTATTTTGTGGAATGCTAACCCTGAGACAGAGGATCAGCCTCTTGATTTCAAGCCTTCATCACTCAGACTGCCGATAACTGACAAACCACAACATCAGGAACCATGTATTGGTAGAGACACACTTAGAGTTTTGGATTATGCACAGGGTGGTTTGACAAATGCCAATGAACCAGCAGATATTCCAAATGAAACAAGAACAGTTCTGGCTGTTCGTGCCTCACGTAAAGAAAGTGACCGTCATACTGTGTCTAGACCTTGTGGTGGTGCTCCTAATTTTTTTAAATCTGAAGAGCTATGTTCTCAGGAGAATGAGGGAGATGATATTGCAAAGAGCAAGAGTGGGAAAGCTAACAAGTATTCTTTGCAAGAGAGCACTCATGAGGTCAGTCAAGATGTACTGCCTGCAAAGACTAATCGTCTAAATCTAGATTATTCAGATTCATCTTCCAGTGAGGAATTTTGATGCTGCCAACTGTTAGTGCCTTTTGTTTAGGAGGTGGTGATATTGGCATTGTACCACGGACGTGTATAGGTGGACTGCTGTCTGTCTGACGAGACCAACGCTGAGCCTCTTGCAAAGTTCTCCACTGTTAGTCTCGGCGAGCTTAATGAATGTGACTAAACCAGAAGCTTTGTAGTCAAAAGCCTCATTCTAGTAGTTAACTGAAAAAAATCATCTGCAAGCAGTCCAGTAATACAACTTAAGCACTGTACATTATGAGCATTTCTTTTGTTTTTGTTTTTTCTCCCCCATAGGGAGTGGGAGTTGTAGCAAATTGCTGTAAGTGCAGTAAACATATACGGTTCACCATTTCTAGTGTATGGCATATTGCAGGCAGAAACCAACCTTCTGCACCCTCTTATGGTCCCTGATAAATCAGGTGATAAATGATTGCTATGTTGCTAGGGTTCATTCTTAACTTATGCAACAGGCTCAACAGGCCTCCTACCAGGAAACTTCTACCATGCAGTTAAGCAGACTGACCACTAGGCTACAGAGGGAGAGATTTATTTGTGTGCCAGCCTAAATGACAGATTGATCATGCTGGTTGTTGGAGTTTTGTTTCACTCATTGAAGATCTGTTTCCGCTTTCTGCATTTTATACATTTTGTAACTCCACAAAAATAAGCTGACCCTCAGGTCCACAAAAGACCTTGTTTATTCTAAGTAAATTTCTGCTTGTAGCATGCTTGGTTGTTTTTGATGGTTTATAGTAAAGTCATTTGTCATCACAATTTGGATTAAATGTACACTGGACAATGCAGACAAGTGCAAAGAGTAACTTACACATGTATTGTTGTTTAGACATGAATAAAATAAACAAGCATTCAGATATGAACATTGGTTAAAGGAAATCGATTTGCAGTCAATACTGCTACTACAACTATTGATAATGTTTATTTACATAGCATAGGGTAACTTTTACCCATCCTCCATTACATGCTGGAATGCAGAAAAAAACAGGACATCAACTTCACATAGTGCCTGATGCTGCTGCTGCTTCTTCTGAATCACAGAAAGCATGCCTGTCAGACTTCCAGTTTTGTCATTAGTGTGAAATGGGGCCTGCTGCAATGTAGACGTTAATCAGAGAAGGTAAATGCAGCAGAAGGAGGGCGTAGGACTCCATCTTCCACATAGTGCCCACTTGTATTCACTGCCCCTAAGACAGTTTACCTCTCTGCAGGCCAGAGTTTGTTGTTAGTTTAAGTTTTGGCGCTGGAAACACATTGGCGCATCCCTGCTGGAGCATCACAAAAAAGGGTGCTTGTTGGTGACTGGCTAGGTTCCTTGCTAAAAATCACTGGGGTTGTATAGGAGCATCGCAGAAAGCAAAGGATATACATGGCAGAGCTGAGACAAGAAAAGGAGGGGACAGATATGCTGCAGATAGAAGAGCAACACACAAAGTTGAGAAGAGACAGCCTCAACACTTTACTGCCTCTGGTGACGCAGCGCTGAACTTGCTGTGAGAGGATGCAGCTGTGTCAATTGTTCAAGCCCGCAAACGAAAGGGTCGTGCTGGCTAGTTCCTGCCTCTGTCTGAGTGTGTGGGAGAAAGTTTGCTAACACACCATAACCTCACCACTCGGTTACATCTTAAGATGCCATCAGAAACAGTAACAGAAGCATTATTGTTTTTCTTATTGTTCTTTTTCAGGGCTGTATGTTGTAAAATTAATTTCAGGAAAAGCTTTGTTTTTTGAAGGAGCACATCACAATGAGCTTGGTAATAGTAAACAATAATACCTCCAGAGCTGTATGAATGGTGTTTATTCTGATGATTGTAAGTTAGAAGAATATTTCAAGTAATTCGTTCATCAGACTGAATTAGGGAAAATACAATTTGCATAGTATATTAAACCTCTCTAGTATCAAAAGTCTGGTGCAAGTATTCAAGATATACACAGAAAGTAAGCAAAAATTTTAAAAACTTATGCCAGATTTATTATCAGTCTATAAAAGATTGATGCTTTTAACATGTTTTACATGGAATTTTACCCATGCTTACAGGCAGTGATAAAAAAACTGTACATATAAAAAATACAGCTACTGTAATTGTGGATCTCAAAAAGTAAATATAAATCTTCATGTACAGTATGATCATTGCAAAATATCTACAGAGATCCAACCATCATATGTCTACTGCTGATTGAACTGTCTGCTGATCCTGACATGCACATTTCTGTGTTACATGCTTATGTGAAAAGGTAAAGGCAGTCCGTGACCTTATCCTCTTAGGAAAGTGAAGTGTTTTAGCCATTACTTGTCTCAAGGCCAACTGTTGAGAGAGTGGTGCCCATATCCTCTCCTTCGCTGACTTGTCTTCCCCAACCCTCTACATTTAGTTACCCACTACACAGTTAACTTGGGAAAGTAGGCTGCATCACAGGGGTATAGAACCCACAAGTGTGTGTCTTCAGGTTCAGACGCCGTTATTGTAACAACCAGGTTCTCTGCTCCTCTCTTGTGTCCTATTTATGTGTACAAAATGAGAACAGTAGTTATCTAATATTGTTTTTGCTTTGTGCTCAATATTTGCATAGATCAACTTGAACATGCAAAACTGAATTAAGACATTTTAAATTATACTGGTACCTATTGGAATGTTTCCTCTATTTTCAGTCCATAGAGATTTAGCAGAAGTGTTCTTAATTTTGCAGTATTTTTGGCACTACCTTTGCAATGAAAGTACATTTTTTTCTCTAAAGGATTTTGTGTGAATTGTGAGAGACCAAGAAAATAAGGCGTGGGGGTAGGGCAATGAGATTATGAACACATGCATGCACTAGGCACGCATGTACAAAGGTGTGAATACACCTATACTTATGAGCAGTTATGTGAATGTAAGTGCATGTGTGCATACATCTGTATATCCACATGGATGCTGTTTTACAAACCTATGCACATGCTAACAACTATATATCCACATGGATGCTGTTTTACAAACCTATGCACATGCTAATAACCTAAAAATATAAGGACACAAGCAATTACTTTTGCATGCCAGCATACTATTCATGCATACATGTCTGTGTGAGCAGGTCGCTCTAGCTGACCCTTGTTCTAAAATTAAAGAACTCTTTCCTTAAATTTTGTATATGATACATTTAATAACAATACAAACTAAGAAACCTTTAATTTAAAACAGTTCAGGCAAAAGAAATCCAAATTCAATCTGGAAGACATGCAAAACATTCAAATATCAAAAAGTGTTATTGTTATGGGAGCCAAATGGTGTACTGCACATCTTCATTTGTATTAGGAAGATCTCTCATTACATTATTTTAATAGTGTGCGGCATTTGGTTTCAGAGCTTTATGTCTCATGTCTCCTACTACCACAGAATACACTCTGTTTTCTTTCTCTCTTTTGCATGCATCACAACTGAAAGTAAACACCACAAACATTATGCTAAAAACAAAGTGTCTAAGTTATTATGCATCTAAAGTGTAAAATGGTAGGCAACTAATTTTCAAACTGTATCACATCTTTCAGGATAAATCCCGCATTATCTGTCTCCTGCCTTGGTCAGCAGAAATTAATTGCATTGATATTGAATAATACTAAAAGGCTAAAACAGAAGAATGATGCAAGCACACCGGTGCAAACACAAGCATATGTACCATTTAAATAAATGTTAGCTGTATTACTATTATTAGTTTTTCCCAATCTGCATAAGGAAATAAATGTATGAAATAAGTATATTCCTGCTGTCACAATTCTTTTTTTGGAGTAAGTAGATAAGCATTCCCACCTATCCCACTGACAGTTGAACCAACAACAACAAAAATTCACCAAATACATACTTTTATGATGCATTCTCCATTCTACTGTGAACAGTAATAAGAACTTGTTACCCCCACTTACAACAATCTTTTGTTGCATTTTGTTTTTGGAACATATTTTATAGCACATATTCAAACAATTAGTTATTTTGTCATACATCTTGCACATCATGTTTGAAACATAATTGCTCGGAATTCACAACTACCTGCATTTGAAATTCTATATTTTTCTCCAGGAAGACCTAGATAATATATAATATACATTCATCCTAATTTTTCCTTCAAGTTACTGTTTTTTTTGTTTGAATTTCTTTTTGCTCACCAACAATGATAATAATCCATGTGGTCATCAAAGTCAGTCTCACACCAGAAAAATGGAGGTAGATGAGATAAGAGATTTTTTTTTAACCACTGCACTCCTGAAAAGATGTAAAATGAAAGCAGTGCCAATGCAGTCTTATAGATCAATGAACATGAACACATAAATGAACATGACAAGCTAACTTAACTCCACATCTTTGTTTCCATGAGCAACCATCTTGAAAAAATGCCCATGTGCTTTTATAAGAACTGCACTGACTTCCAGCCCATGGCCTTCAACATTGTTTTTAACCTGACACATGCACATATACCACACCACCCCATCTCCACACAAATCAACTTACAGTAGAAAGGCAGAGTATGCAGTGGAAACATTTGTTTTCACTTACTATGTTAATCATTTGTAAGTGTTTGATTCCGTAAAAGGCAAGACAGTCTGTAATGACAGTGAAAATTGTGGAAGGTCTTTAACACTTCTTTTATCTTTCTTCACTTGATCAAGTCAGCATCATAAAAGAAGAGTGGCCAGCAGAAGCACATGAGAATATGTTTAGGAAGTATGAACATGAAGCAGCTCATGTACTGAAAAATATCAAAAGAGGTTTACCAATGAATAGTGGTCCTGAACATTCATGTCCCAGTGATCTGTTTTATGTACTCCTCCACATTTATTTACCATTGTGCATGAAGAGGAGACTACTGTGGTGTCTTACAAGAGAAAAAAATTATTGGTACTTTGCATAGCTTCAGGGTTGGTACCACATCACTATGATAAGCTCAATATGGACACGAAATTGAATATGTAGCAAATAGGTTTAATGTAGTAGGCTGCAAAAATATGCATTTGGAAGACCAAGATCATCAAGGCACAATTTTTAGTAGTATGTGTGCAGAAATAAAACAGAAAAATTATGAATACACAGTAAAAAGTACTTCTTTAAATATGTTCAAATAAAATTTCATCACATAGAACACCTAGATGAGGTTGAGTCTATAAATGGGATTTTTTTAAACTTTTTGAGTCATACCCTGATGCACTATATACTGCATGAATATCTCAAAAGAGATGGCAGTTTGAAAAATATATTGCAAAAAAAAATCCCCATGCTTTTGCACCATGCAGCAGCCAGAACAAGCCTGCCAAACAAAACTGTAGCATCAGTGGTCTTTGCCTAGCATAGCTTCACAACTGTAAACAATGTCTCAATGTCTAATGTTGCATTTACACATCTTTAATAAAAAAAAAAAAAAAAGGAGAAGAAAAAATCACATACATCTAAAACACCTAAAAAAAACTAGATTTTGGCAGGATGTCTAAAGGTTATGCCTTGAAAAACATTTTTGTTTTGACAACACATCATGATGAAGGTCGGTCCATAATACTATTATCCCATGGCTCTTCAGGTTGCATTGATGAATTCGGCATTTGCAGTGTAGACTGGTGTATATAGTGGCATAAGTGACACATCTAATGTATAAATGTAGATCACAGCACCACAATACAGGCAGGCAGTGGGCTAGTCGCTGAAAAGAGTGAACAGGTCAACCTGGGATGGAGTCTAGGTGAAAAAACTGCTTATCCCTGTGCATCAGTATGGTCTCCCGAAATTTCAACACCTCGGGCAGCATTCTCCTTCCACAGGAACTGGTGCAGGGCAGCTGGGTGTAGGACACACATCTGCTGCGCACTCTATCTGACCCCTCTGAAAAGTCAAATTTGTTATGTGGTAATCTAGTAAATAAAATATCATTATAGAAGTTGCCTCTTAGTCATTTCTGATCTAATTTTAAAGATGATATTTTACACCTATATTTTCAGTAAACTAATTCAAGAATTCTGTATTTTTACATGATCCATCAATCTTTTAAAATGTTCAGATAAAAGCAAAATCAAATACACAGTACAAGCATGCAGGCAGGCCACGCATGCAACCTCACACATGAGCATATGAACATTTTCTTGTCACCTGAGGCTTGCACATTACAAACAGTTTGTGCGTCTTACAAATTTGTTGCTGTTTAAAATAATTACTTTATACATAAAGCATAGTTTTAATTCAACATCTTCAGTCTAACCAAATTGCATAGACACAGAGCAAGTAAAAATTAAAGCCAACTTCCATCACTACATCACATATAATGAAGTATCATTTACCACAACCGTTTAAAACCTTATAGGGAATAGTTTGATTAAAAATATTTGCAGATTCTGGAAATGTGAAAAGTAACCTAAACAAAAACAAAAAAATGTTCTTTCAATGATTCAGCAAAGACCACATTTCGCTTACAAGAAACATCAGCCACAGGCAGATAACACTGTTTCACACATACCTGCATTAATACATCTACCCACCTTGCATATACAGGTTGTACACAGACCCTTTTTCCATCGAATGCCATGGTGACGTAATCTGTGTGACTCGTCTTTACAATGTGATGCCTGCTTGCTCTTCAGCTTGTTTTCAAGATATTTTACCTGCAAAACAAGTACCATGACAGTCTGTAGCTCACATGACAAGTACATAATGAAAAATGAAAATGTTTCTGAAGAGGAAGCTCAGACGAAAAGGAGCTACACAATGACTTCACTGACTTTGCTTATGAACAAAGTCAACAGTTGCCCCTTATATAATATACCTAATGGTTTTTCGACAAATATTTATCATTCATTCATTCCCTTAACTCATACAGATTGACACAGATGCTACACAGCCCATATTGGTTGTTGGATAGATGCAGTGGCTGACAAAGCTAGTCAGATGCAAGCAAACAACAAACATTACCTTAGTCTGCATTTTGTGAACAAGATTATTCATTTCCATCATGGCTGCTTCCATGCCTTCAATGCGGTCTTCCATCATGTCTACATCTTCCCTGGAACAAGTATCCTTTTCAGTTCTCAGCTGTTCTGTGGCATTTATGTTTTCATGTACCATCTCAACTGTTTCCTCTCCTGAATGTAGCTCATCCTTCTCTGTTGTTGTGCTGCCCTTGGGGTGATCTTCAGGATAGCTATGATCTACAGATCTCCGTCCACGGAAGTGACTGGCAAAAGAGTTGAAACTTCCACGGCGACGACAATCTGTCAGGTTTGAAAAAATGTATATGTATATTGGCTTATACATGTTTACTTTAATGGGTTTCCCATAATTATCTAGGGAAATCCTCAAAATTACAGTAATTATATACCTAAATATTATGTTTATTTGATTTGTGACTGATTAAACACTAAATTGAGATTATAGGCTTTTTTTAAACCTGGAACTACATGCAGTTTTGTTTTGGAAGTACATGGTTGATCATCCTAAGGGTAAACACATCTGCCTCTAATATCAGAGTTTCCGAAATGTCTATAATATGGACAATATTTGCAGCTTTACAGATTTCGGAAATTAATGTGTCGGCTATGAAATGTAAGCAAATTAGATTTCTTTAAAACCAGTTGCCTGGATCTTTACAGACTACTGCATTACTGAGTATGCATATAGTGCATGTAAACAGTCATGTTCCTTAAATTATAATAAAGCAAATAATATCAACAAAATACACATAGCATGATCAACACACCTTCACAGCAATCACTCCACATTCGAAGATCAAGACGTGGAATACTGTCACAGTTAACATATTCATCATCGTTTTTGACTCGAATAAAGACATCACGCTGTATACGTCGAATGTTGTCACCACTCTGGCATATCACCTGTGCGAGTGAGGTTCTCTTGATCTCGGTTAACTGTTCAGGTGTAAACACTCCTGGGTTTTCGTAAAAGAACCTGATCATAAAAAATAAGTTTTCAGTGAAATAATGGACATAATACAAATAATGTTATTCAACAGCTACAATGCTGTTCATACCCACTTAGTTTTATTAACCGGCCCAGGCAATTTGTTAAAAAAAATATTTGAAATGACAGTTTCTTGCAGAATGATAGCATGGAAAGGGTAACTTGATTTCAGTAAGGTGACAACACAATAGCAAAGCACAGATCTTGAAGAAGAAACTGATGCAGTTGCCCAACCTGTCACCATCACGGACACGTTGGAACTGGCCAGAGAGAATGCAAGTGAAAGTTGGGCCAACTTTGGCTCCTTCTAGTGGTGTTTCGCTCATGCCTCCAATGAACAAATCGATGTTATCTGAAATGAGCAAAGCTGAACTTAAAAGACTGTGTAAAATGGGTATTTAATTCAGACTCTTCATAATGACTGTCTATACCACAGTAAACTGTGATAATAACAAACCCTGCAAACTATCCTTGTAAAGTTGTGTTTTTTAATAGTATCTATAAACAATTATATGACTGTCTGACTTTGTTGCCAGCAAGTGATTGACTTTTCTGAGATAAAAGAATCGATAATGTACTGAATGACTAGCATGAACAGCAACAAAACACAGTACATATCTTTCATGAACTCTCAGAAGAAAGCATTTATGT
This sequence comes from Marisa cornuarietis, assembly GCA_004794655.1. Taxonomy (NCBI): domain Eukaryota; kingdom Metazoa; phylum Mollusca; class Gastropoda; order Architaenioglossa; family Ampullariidae; genus Marisa; species Marisa cornuarietis. The sequence goes on from SMMW01000614.1 coordinate 3,745,692, forward strand.
ATTATATTTACATATCCCTATTTTTCAAGTCTTTATTAAAATTTAAAATCTTTAAAATGTTTGCTTGCAACTCATATTTCAATGCTCACCAAGTCCAGTTACCTTCCATGTTTTGGTAGAATGAATGATGCCCCGTTACCTTACTATAGCTTGTTGGGGCCAACTTTGTATTTTTCTGTGTTTTGATTTTCATGCCTGTTGTGTGCCTGTGATTCTTGCTATGATCATTATTAGTGCCTTCAATTGTTCTTCTTGACTGTTGCCTTTGTGGTTTCTCTCCAGTTGTCCACTTTCCCACTGACTTTTTTCTCTAATGGTCAAGTGTCCTATGTTTATGAATGTTACCAACAGATCGAACTTAACAGCACCAGCCATGTGATTTTGCATTTTAATGCAGAGTGGTCTTTTCCTTCTACATGGTGGTGGTAGAACCAGCTATCTGATTCCAGTCAAGACTCTCCTGGGTATTGATTAATCTATTCTTCTGGATTAAATAATGGACTGTCCGGCAAGCAGAGTCCCAAATGATGCTTGCTGAAATGTAGAGGATAATCCAGACATTTGAGGGCAAGTGCTTGAGGAGGCTGCTTCAGATCTTGTACAGAGAACATAAAACCGATGACTTTATAGCATATGGCGCTACACTGGTAGGACACCAGGAACTCCCTACTTGCAACAGTCAAGCAGCATAAGCTGATCTGGTTTGGCCATGTGAGCCACCTTGACACTTTGTCAAAGACTGTCTTTCAAGATACATTGGAGGGTGGTCGATGCCAGAGTGACAAGAATACTAACTGGCTTATGAATGTGAAGAAGTGGACTGGTTGTCCTGTGTAGGACCTGCACACTCTCACCCAAGACAGGTGAGAGTGGTTGGCCCTGTCAGCTGCCATGTCTATCCAAGTGGTTCCTCCAATGATCAGTACCATTCAAAGGACAAATGAATGACTGTCCAAGCTGTACATCTAAACTACTGTCACAAACATCTTGGACTGCAAAAATGGTGACATCTTGCTGAACAATTATTCTGGTTTTTCTCTTCACAGGATTTGTGTCTTGGTGCTGTAATATGCTGCTTGCTATTTGATGTGTTTATGAATGTGTCCATGCCAGAGAGAAGGATGAGATTTTTTGCGTACAGCATAGATAATCTTGGAATTACGTCCTTTAAATATTGGTCTGTTTTTTGTATGTTTGATTCTGTCAAAAGCCTTGAGTCTCTTTTCTCTGTGAATAACTGTTATTATTATTAAAAACAGGAGCATGGAGTTGAAATGGGATTATATTCAGGGAAAAATAACATCTGCTATGTAAACCCACCTGGATGACCATATAAAGCTTCAAGTTTGTTCCTTGTATCACGATGATGAATCTCGTTTCGAAGATCTTCAAATGTGTTAACCCTTGGCAATCCACACAATGGGCGATAGTCATTGTAAAACTGCAGGCCATGGTCACGGCTACGCTGAACATTCAGTGATGCCAGATCCTGCCCTATAGCATTGGCCATCACAAACAGTTTCTCTGTCAGCTCACTGTTGAGGAACTCTCCAGGCATTCGCTTTTTGGCTGGAGCAGCAAATAACCCTCGAAGAAAAGGATCAATCCCGCCCTCCTCAAGAAGTCTGTATGGTGCAAAGAATGCCCTATGCAGTGGAAGATTTCCTTCAGGGATAGGCTGGAATGTCTCGTTCAGCCGAAACAAAATAGGCTGTATCAGCGAGTGGCCAAAACGCATTGCAGCAGTGGCAAATTCGTTGACAATTGTAGGATTGACTGTGGGATCATAGCCCTCATATGGCCCCATCATCATCATCCCCTTTGGACCAAGAATCATAGGCAGCCAGTGGTCATAGGTTATATGCTGCATGATGGCACCCACAATTTTCCGGGATTCATGATACACCTGGCAAGAAAAGTGAAAGTAATCATTCCATGGCACATGACAATTAATGGAATAAGCCAAAGGTATGTGGAACAGAGCTGTGTAAAAGAAATACCTGCCCAATTTTTTGTCTGAGTTTGTGAGAAAATATCAAGTGCACAGGAGGGTAAGGGAACAAAATTAAAATATCCTATAATCATTAACATCATTACTGAATTAACAGACAAATTCCACATTAAAATCTACCTTATTTCCATCCCAGTGGTTATTAATCTGCAGCAAAGCTGTTGCAATCTGGTTGTGCTGCCTCATCCAAACCGTATGCATGGCTGTCAGGGCTAGCTGTTCATTAACGCGATGATCACCAGCTCGGAAGCAAGGGACATGTCTCTTGCCAGGCTCTATCTGGCAATCAGAAGGGGCGAGAGTGGAGTCATCAAAGGGCAGCAAGCGGTTACCACCGTTGGTGAGAGGGCCAACTCGCAACAAGCCACGATCTCTTGTCCGCTCTCGCAGATTCTCAGCTTCATCGAGACTACTTCCATAAACATTCGATGCGTCTATGAAGGCTGTAATAACATTCAGTTGCTGCCGTGGTGCCACCTAATGTAGAAAAATGAAAAAGCTATAAAATGACCAATTTATAGAAAGTTACTATAGCAAAGACATAAGTCATCAAAATCTGCAGTTTTCTCCCCTTCTTTTTAAGACACGCTTATAAAATGAATCACATTATGAACTTTTATATATTACTGTATGCAGCCATTTTTCCATGTAAGTTGCAGTGAATACACAAAAGTATGTGTGAATCTCTTATCCTATATTCCCTGAAGTACATGAATATGTATTAACTCCCTTAGAATATTTACAACGTGCTTATCAAGCAAATGCACTGTTTTGATAATTATTTATTGTTCCTTCTAAATGTGAGGAAGATAAAGCTCAAGTTTAGAAAAAAAATGGGACTCAATTTCGACTTGAAAGAGAGAGCTGAGGAAGAAAACAGAAATATCATCAAGCACACTAACCGTGTTGTAAAACAAGGAGGTCATTCCAGAATTGCAGGTGGCTGCTGAGCGCGTAACACCCAGACAGGCATGTCTTTGAATACGCAAGTCGCTTGTGGGGACTGGGATAGGGAAGCAGGGATTCTTGTTTTCACAGGTCTCATTGCAACGCGTGCCATCAGAAAACTGGGCAAAGCTGATGGCTTGGGGTGCAAGGTCAAGATCATGGTCCAGAAATTGACCCCACTGCATTATCATGTGGGTATGCTTGTCGTCATCAGTGATGTGAGGAGCAGACATAATCAGTGATGACACAAGTCGAGGACTAGGCAGATGAAGGCCTTTGTACAGTTTACCCTTGTTCCATCCTGCAATGAGTCACTTCATTAGAACAGAGACCCTCAACTTACAAAATGTCTCAGACTCCCCAAAGTTGTGTATTGCAAAAGGCAATAGATTGATAACAAATACAGTAAAACCTCTCTATTAAAATCTCACTATTAAAATTAGAGTCTATTAACATTAGACTCACTAAAATCCACCAAAATTGGGTTGTATCTGAGAGGGGTCAAAGTAGGAAAATCAACCAGTCTGCTTAAATTCCAGGCATCCCTATTTCAGTCTCCTGTAAATTCAATTCACTTATTTAAAACTTGAAATAAAGCTCTTAAAAACCATATCATAATGTGTTGTTGTGTTCACCTTTGCTTAGTATCGCCATGTTAAGTAAGTCATCCAGATAGCCTCTGCACATATGCTTAAACATTAAACTCCATCTACATCATTCACGTTCTCCAGATCCTTCATCACTTTCTCCCAGTCTGTTAGAAATCTTGGAGTTCTTTTTGACAAATCATTGTCCTTTGAGAATCATGTCAGCTCACATTGCAAATCCATCTTTCTTGAACTACGCAGGATCAGCTGCATCAGACATATATTCTCTGTTGCCTCCACCAATTAGCTTAAGTTGGCATCTGTATTGTCCAGGCTTGAGTCATGTAACGCTCTGTTCATAGATCATCCTGGTCACCTGCTTAATTGACAAGCTTCAGAGAGCTCAGAACAGTGCTGCCTGAATTGTATTTCGTAAGTGGAAGGCCGCCCATACCACATTGCTTCTGTGATCTCCACCGGCTGCCAGTTCGTGCTCTCATCAAATTCAAGATTGCCATACTATCAAATTGTTCATGGCCTTGCCCCAATCTGTTATCTTAAAAGTTGTTTTTCCATCACTGTCTGAGAAATTATACCAATAATGTACCTGCCAAAAATAAATATTGTCATACCTACTGGTGTGTTGAACCCATTTTCATAGATGGGATCCAACAGTCGTTGGAGTGCTGTGTTTGCAGCACCCCATGTAGGATTGTGTAGGTTGTTGCAGGTGCCATCCGAAGTGCGGTACTTGCGGTGGAAGCAACTATCTGAGCAGTCAACGGAATGTACATGTCGCAGGCAACCTGACATGTTGGCGATCATGTGCAGGTGGGCAGGGGAGACCAGCTCACGGTAAGAATTCTCTGTCCACAAAATTTTTAATTGCTGCATGAACAAAGTTTCTCTTTGTTATCAAATCAACCAGTGTAACTAAAAACTTTGTAACGACATGATGCAAATGCACTTAAAAAAATTAGCTCATGGCTAGTGCATAACCCCTTAATGTTGTAAATAGGTTAATTGGTCAAAACTATTCACTATGTGAACAAAGATTCATTACAAACAGATATTCTAGGTGAGTGGAAGGCAGTCACAAAAGCCAAAGGAATCACATGCAACTATTTCTCAGTATAACCTTTTAGTAGCCACCACTTGCTACCAGTACTTACCAAAGCCTTCTAGATCAAAGTTTTGGCCATCTTGGACCCGCTGCTGGATTATCTCCAGAGTTTGCTCAAAAATCTCTTCTGCACGTGCTGGTTCCAGGGCCTCAGGACCTGGGTATCTAAATGTGCGAATCAGATCAGAAATAGTGAGGCGGCGATTGCGATCAGACAGTTCTGCTAAAGTATTGTTCACTGCAGTGTTGACACGGTTTGTTGCTTCCACAATTGCATTGGTGACAAAGCGATCTCCTGGACGACTTCCCCTGGTACCTATAAAACAGCATTATGCCACAGACAATCTGTTAGGTTATACTAACCCTTCATTCATTTCTTAGTGCCCTTTTTCCTTTCCTCTATAGCACATCATATTAAAAAAGTGGACAACTCTGCGCATACTTACATATGGGTATGTGTGTGCATGTGTGTTACCATGTACAAATGAGTATGCAATGATGTGCATAAATAAGTATGCACAGAGAATAATTGTGTTGGCTCAAAGTCCCAGTGGCCACAGGCCAATGAATGTAGGTGGTTCATTGTTTCTAATGCATAGTATGTAGAAGGGGAGCCAACTCTCTCCTGCTGCCTTTACTTCCCTTGATAAATCAGCAGCACATTGTCTGAGATGGCTTTGAACCAATGGACCTCTTACTCCACAGCTGCATGCACTAATCATCAGGATGTAGAACCACCCTACCCCAACTTTGCTGGGTTAGTTTTATGAATACAGTGTCAGAAGCAGAACTGTCTCAAATTAAAAATTCCAGTAAACATACACGGAAAGCATTTTACAATTAAGAAACAAATTTAATTCACACACACACACACAATGTTATTTCACCACAAAATATGCAAGAAAATGGACTATGGATCAAGAAGACATCACATGTAATGACCAGTGTTTTTACCTCACCTTGCACCTGCAAGAAGATGGACTTTGTAGCACGTCCAAGAGCATTCTCTGCAATGCAATCATACCGTCCAGCATCTTGAAGACTGACACCAGTAATGGATAGCGCACCAGCACTGACAGTGATGCTGTTACGACTCTCCACTATTCTCCCATCATGCATCCATTCATAAAGAGGGTCAGGTTGGCCTGTCGCTTGGCATCGCAGAGTGATGTCTGTGCCAGCAACTGCTGTCACTGTATCACTAGCTTGGCTGAAAGTTGGCAAGGCTGGAAAAAGACTTACAGATTATTTCTGGTGTACTTTAATAGAAAACCTTGTGATAAAATTATTTAATAAAACAATGTTTTTCTAGTTGACTTATGATCGTTTCAAACTATAAGCCACACATAATGATAACACATCAAATGTGCATTCTAGGTATCATATGTATAGTACAGTTGCATCATTCAGCAGTTGCGCAGAACTAGTGTTTGTCACCAAGACAGTGAAGATTGCGAGTTTGCATCTTCATTCCAGCATTTGTGATTTCTCTCTAAAAGAAGGTGCTATTCACATGACTGGATGAGTCTGCAGTGATATGTTTAACCACTGGCACAACAAAAAACAAAACTAAAAATTAGTCATCAAGCTCTAATGGAGAATAAAATTATCATGTAAGACCCTCACTTTAAGCTGTACTGTAAGCAAAGGATATTCATCTTTAGAATGTTTAAGTTGTTCTTACTGCTTTCGACGATGAAAAGCCTGGCTGAGGCTGTGATAAATCCAGCTGTATTGTCTGCTCGGCAAGTATAGATTCCTTGGAGAGTTCTAGTTGCCCGTCTTACCAGCAAAATGTGGTTGTTTGACAGCAATTCAAAGTCTGCAGTATTTCTTGGAATCTCAGTACCTGAAATAACAGTACAGACAAACTTTATTTATTTGCACACTAGTTTACATCATGACAGCTGGTACTCTCAACCCTGCTGGTCTGTCAACTTTTGTTCACAATAAAGAACACTATATTACAGAGGTACACATAAAAAATAGGGTAGAAAAGAAATTTGGAGCAGCAACCATAGCCATCTCACATCTACCTCGACTAATGAAAAATAATTTCTGCCTGTAGCTGACATCTTTAACAGTAAAATTCTCCAGAGTTTTGTCAACAACAGACAAATAGCAATGGCAGAATGCTAAAGAAAACAATAAAAGGCCTTCTGAACTCTTTTAGTAGTTAAAAAATCTAAATTTTGGAAGTGGTCACATATTTCATCCAGACAATGACCTCTGGGGATAAGTACAATACTTACTGTCTTTAAGCCAACTAAGTCTAGGTGTGGGATCTCCACGGGCATTGCAGGTGAAGTTTGCAGGATTGCCTTCAACAACACTTGTGTCTGCTGGAGGCAAGTCGATGATTGGGTGCACTGTGACACAGACAGGCCAGCTTTCATTGACCAGAATGTCAGACATATTCCAGTACTGCTAACAAGACCATTTTAGCTGTTTATTTTATTTTGGAAAATGCTTCATTAAGGATGTGTAACAGATCTTTACTGCTAAGCTTTACTGTTGTCTCTCTCTTCAAAAATACAAAAATATGCATACAGATATGTTCATGTCACTCCCACTAAGAAGCAGGAAGCAAGAAAACAATCATGAAAAACTAAGCACAATTTGGCTTACTCCGCACTGTCAGATGAGCTGAAGCGGAGATGGTTTGTACAGTGTTTGAGGCATAGCACTGATATTCCCCTCTGTCACTTTCATGCACATTGGTGATGGTCAGTGTTCCATCTTCCTGCTCAGTGATTCTGGGATCCGGACCCATCTGACGCATATTTTTAGTCCAACTCATGGTTGGGCGTGGGTGTCCACTAGCATGGCAGACAAACTGTACAGTCTCTCCCTCCACAGCAGATATGTTCTGCGGTTTTTGCACAAATGTTGGTACAACTGCAATGAAAATGTATCACCCAGTTGAAACAGATGTAACGTTTCGATGTCATACTTGAGGTATAATAATAATGATGACTTGTATAGGACATTCCTCCACACACAATAGACCTCAGTGCGCTTTAACATATGATGCACTGAAGCTGACAATATTTTTCAGTTATGTTCAAAGTCTGCACAATGTGTTAGGATATTTAGAAAATGTATGAAGGTATATTGCAGCTGTCCTTCCAGCTGCGACTGCTGCAAGTAAACACCACTCTTCAGTTCCTCTTCAGAAAAAGATTAATAAAGATGTTTTGTATTGTTTACATACAATCTTGCAGATTCATTATCTTTTGATTTTGACAGAATCATAGTTGTTATGGACCAGAATATAGACAGAAGTTTAATTTTTCAGTTTGTTTGTTCTACTCTATGTCATTTGCTTTGTGACTGTTGCTGATCGCTGTTCAGTAACTTGCATTCACCAGTCTGTTCAACTATAGCTCCCTTTTGCACTATTTCAATATTTAACTATTCTTTCTGTTGCATACAGATCAAGCAAGATAGCAATAGGGGTATACTTCAGCAGTATGTCTGTCACACTTTAAAATGAGATTTACAGTTATGAAGAAGCATCATGCAATGTTTTGGAGAAGAAGCAAATTACAATGTGTCAGTGAAATATGTAAGTTGGCTCTTTGAAATTGACTCTGCTTACCTGGCTCGCCAAAGTACCTCAGTGTAACCTGGTTGGAGTGAACCTCGCCTGCAACATTGCGGGCAATACATTCATAAGATCCTTGATCAGCATCCTGTGCATCCTCGATCATGAGGGTGCCATCATGCAGCAGGCTGAAGCGACCTTCTGATATGTCCACCTGGTTACTTTAAAAAAAAAGTTTCCTTTCTGCTGATGTTTTTAAGATCTCAGTAAATATTCCCCTTTTTTCTCAGTCTCTTCGTCCATCTATCAGATCTCTCTTGCTCACTCATTCATATCTATGTACACCATGCATGCATGTACTATAAAGCCATATCTTCTGCTCAAAATTGCCAAACATTAAAAACATTAAGAAATATACATAGAATTATCTGGTCAAAGACAAGATAAGACAGGATTTTATGCCACTGTTATAATTACATCCTTTATCACATACACTGTATTTAATTTCTGCATTGTTTTTCTTAAGTTCTATCATGATGTTTTTCACTGGTCTATATATCCTAATCATAATAATGGCAACACTGCTATTTGCACAGATCTGATTATTATGATCAAAGCATCTGATCTTACTTATTATGCATCCACACAATTTCTGGATTGGGTGATCCCTCAGCACGACATGTGAAATATACAGTATTGCCAAAAGTAACATCCACATCTCGGGGTTCCATGGTGATGGTTGGTCTCTCTGCAAAGAAAAAAAAAAAATAATAATAATAGTGAGCAAACACACGCATTCATGTTATAGATGCACACATACTCAGTCACATACACATACACATGATAAGTAGCAATAAAGGCAGGACTGTGAAGACATGGACGAAAAAAAATCACAGGAAAAAATCTAATCTTTATCAATAAAAGGAAGACCCCTTTCATTATTGAAAAAGGGGCATGTGTCCTTGAATAACAAAGAACTAATCTAAAAGCCAAAAACTAATTTAACTGCATCCCAGATATTGTTCTGTGAAATCCCAGATAACTTAGAATAATAGAAACAACTGCTACCGCATCGCAAATCCTCCTTGTTAATGCTCATAAGAGAGCGTCCTTGCAGATTTTGCGGGTATTCACAGGTGGCTGCAGCTTGGGTATGGGCATGCTTCTCTTTCAGCATATCTGCTAGCCACATTATATCACAGTCACATATCAAGGCATTGGAGTCTAGGCGTCTGCAACATCAGAGAACCTACAAAATCCAGCTCTGTCCCATCTTTTTAAAAAGCTGCATGCAAGACAATCACATTGCTTTTCAAAGTTATGAAGGTCTCTTGAAAAGAAAATTTAAATGCAAGACTAATTCTAAATTTTGACATAAACTAAAAGTCACAAAACAAACGGGCTACATCTGATACTTACAATCGCCGTAGATGGGGAGTATGTGTAAATATTCCTTTTGGAAGTCTGGTAATTTGGTTACTGTGAAGAAACCTGTGGGAAGAAAAGGGAGCTAATATATTGCGTTAAAAATTACAGTTAGAAAGTAGGACTGACATGAAGCTCCAGAGAAAGAGAGAGACAGAGATGGGAGGAGAACTAGAGTTTGAAAGAAGAAGGGTACGTAGTGCCTAGAAGGAAAAGTGAAACAGAGAAAACCTTAAAGACCTAGTATAGTGTGCAATTGTTTTTCTAATGACTGACTAAAGTTCAGTGCAAGATACTATTTCCCAAAATCTGGGTGACAACTCTTTTACCCCGCACTCACCTTCCATTTTGAAAATACAAACATCACCATACATCTACAAACATCACCACGCATCTTCAAACATCACACATACCTATCTGTGGTGTTGACCTTTTTCGTGTTTGTAGACACGTATCTCAAAAATGTAATGAGGGGTATTCACCTTTTGATTTGGGAAAATGTTTTTCTTTCTTTCTTTCTTTCTTTATTTCTTTTTGCAGTGAGTTTTAAGCAATCATTAGAAAAAAAGCTGCACCCCTCTAGACCTTCATAGAGGAAGAAGAGAAGACTGAGAGTCAGGGGAAGGGGGGGGAATTGGTGTTTTACACCGAGCCACCAACTAAGGCTATATCACGGCAAGGCAGCCAGCCCTGTTAAAAGATGCCACATGCAGAAAAAGATTAGTGTGCCGGAGACGAGAGCTGAACCCAGGACAGTCAACCCTCACTGTAGCACAATAACAGAGAAGTGAAAACGGAGAATGTACAAGCAATATCTACCCTTGAAATATGCTTTCCAGATGTAAATCCTTTAATTCTGATCCTGCCTCAGATAGATGACACGGACTGTCATTGCATGAAGAAAAGCTGACACAACTGATGTTTTGTAAAAGATGAAGATTCTACACACAATAGAATTTGTGAAAGACTTGCACAGTTGGTCCTGTGTACTTTAAAGGCCTAGGCCAATATGCCCTACTTTGTATCCCATTCCTTTTTCTCCAGCTGGTAAGCAGTTAGGCTAGATTTCATTGTGTGTCTTATGTGTCTCTTTAGTATGGTCAAAGAAACGTGTGTCTGATCCTACCTATGTTTCCTTCCTGTCTTCGGCCTACTGTTAGCTTTGACCACATTTCTTGTTTGAGTTGGGTTTTACAGACACTGACTCTGCTTGGTCCCTCTCTCTCACTGTCTTTGCATGTTCACTATTTGCAAGTACAACGCCTACTGTTTAAACTGTGGGCTACCCTTTGAAGCCATTTTCTTACCTAGCTCTAATGCATTCATGTTGGCACGCAGTTGAATTTGCTCCCATATCTGCTGAATAGTCTGGTTTTAGAAAAGTTAAATGCAGTTTTTGTGTCAAATATCAAGTACTGTTTCTATTTTGTCAGAAACATCATTTCACTGACTTGAACTTTGTTCACAAACAGCCATGAAAGCAATGGAGAATATATATATATATATAGATGTAAAAATGTATGTGTTTGTATGTCTTTGGTTTAAAATTTCAGACTGTGAAGGAATCCTCTACTGCTTTCAAATACTGTCTGAACACATTCAAATCTCTGTACAAAGAGACATAGATCCAGTCCCTATTAGCAAACGCAAAACTCATTGCAGAATAGGAGACAAAAATGAAAGAATGTTAATCTATTTGCTTAGAAGCTGCATCATCAATTTTAATCAAAATCTTCATGACAAGTCCTATAAATAAAGATGGCAAATGTAACATTAAGAAAAATGGAAAACCTTAAAAACGACTTAATGGTGGCACATACTCCATTAAAATCTTCAATCAAGACAACAACCAAAAATAAAAAGTAAAACTCACTCACACTCTAAAAAAACCTCCATGCATGTGTATATAGTTTAAATTCATCCAAAAAAAAGCATAACCCATTCCCCAAAAAGCTAAAGGGATGTGCTGCATGCAGTAACTAGAAAAGTGCAGTGCAGTTTAAAATAAGAAAATAGCCAAAGAACGTTTTTTTTCTTCAAGTACTGATACTACAGCTTATTCTATATGTCAATGACATTTTTTGCAAGTAATATTTCTTTTAGTCTACAAGTATCACAAACATCATAAATTTTGTATCGTCCTCCCCTAACCTTTTTTATGTTATCGTGTGAGGTTGTTAAGAGACACTTTTCATGGGGGGGTGGGGGTGGGCACCAGCTTTACGTGATAGCATTGTCCATCTTCAATTCTTCTCGTTGCCTTACCTTCTCCAGCATTCTATGGTGTCAGGCACCCATTCCCGATTGCTGGGTTGACCAGGGAAAGTTTGATGCGCCACATGGGTATCATGTTGAATGCCCATTCTCTAACCATTGGGCTTTCTGCTTCCCCCATAAATCTGTTAGTTTCTTCTGAAAGTTGGTTACACTTCAATACCAAAACTAAACTTAAAAACTCAAAATGTCAATAAGAAAGAAAATAAAATTTGCTCACATTAATCAGCATAATGACAGAACAATTTTTATAGCTTAAATATGTTTCAACAATATGTAATACTTACAACTGTTCCAGCTTTGGAAGGTCTTTAAAAACATCACTGTCTAGAGTAACTAGTTTATTCTTGTATAAATATCTGAAAAGAATGAAAAAATGAAGCCCCTGAGAGGTCTGTTACATGGCAAAACAGAACAGCAGCAAAGGAAAGGTTTTTCTGTAAATTAAACTGGTTCCACAGGTGTTCAAAAAGTGTGATAATGTGCAATCAATTTTCACGTAGAGAGAAAAGGTAAGTTCTATAACTGAGTGACCTTAGAGATGGTAAATGTAAGTGGTCTACTGTGTCTAAGACACAGCATGTGGAAGGCAGAGCTATTTCCTTCCCCTGATAAATCAGGCACCCATTTCTGCTAAGCAGGTGTGTGTAGGCAGAGGGAGTTATCCAATCGTAGGCTCCATCAGACCTTGAACTAGTGACCTTATCCACAGGTGAGTGCAATAGCCACCATTTTATAGAGACTCCCCAATTTTCTGACTACACCAAACAGTTTGAAAATGAATAAAGGATTGTTATTCCTCATGGTGGTGAGTCAATTTTAATAGTGTGTCCTTTCTGGTACTAGAAATCATAAAATTCATTTTATCTTGCTGAATTCCATGTGGAAACCAGTTTGACCATTCAAAAAAGCTGATGCAAGCTGGATTTTGCAGCTGTGAAAACATGCATGAGTGAAAGCAACTTAAGTGTTTGTTTTTAGGCATAATTAATGTTTACATGGTAGATTTAATAATAATAATAAACCTTCCCTAACATATGTTTTCCACATTACAACATAGACTGACACTAGAAAAAGAAAAATATTGTATGCAGGGCAAATTCACAGCAAAACATGCACAAAAACATTGATTGACACGAATTTTAACCATATTATGTTGTTTCATGAAACCACAAAGCTTTAATGTGTATTGTGCTGTGAAAACTGTGGAAAGGATACTTCAGGTCTGCTGACTGTATGGCTGATGCAGACAAATTCTCTGTCATGCTAATACCAGTTACCCAAATGCACTGTTAGCTTAATTTCAACAAAATCATAATCATAAATAAGACACATACCTCCTCAGTACCCAAGACCACTTTGCCCCCAACCCCCCCCCCTAAAAAAAATGTACCTTTTAAATGGAGATACATATTACCTTCAATGTTGTGACATGGCAAAAAACAAACTTTATCTTAGTTTTACAGCTGTATAAATTACCAATTAAAAAAAGAAAGTGCTCAACAAAACAGTCCATTGCACATGAATGGAAGGATGAAAGCCATGTAAAATAATCTGTTAAATATTTTAAAAAATTGGAAGTTTTTTTTTATCCTTAATGACATGTTAAAATTTCCATGATAAAGTGTTTTCAAAAATCTCCTAGAGGTAGAGACATGCTTTTCATAGATGTTGATAATATGCTTTCTTGTGCATCTTTGTCTGACAGTATAGTACATGACTCTGCCTCAGGCTTGTGCACACATGCACACTCTGACGACTACCCACCCATTCTTTGTGTGCATTTCTTTCACTTACACACCCACACATGCACATGTGCACACACTAACACACCCACACATAAATGAGCAAGTGCATTTTCTCTGTCACAGAGCGATTAACTTTTTCCTGGTAATTTTGTACCGTTTCTGCATACCACAGACACACACACACTCACACCCGTAACACATTCTGAGTGTATCATCTCCCTAGCGCAAAAGAGCCAGCCAAGTTCTGACCTGACCTACCATCAGCATTTGTTCTGCATGCCATGTACTGAGGTAGGGAAGGAGAAGCCATTAATAACCTATCCCGTTGCCTCAGCATCTATGGGGATATCTAACCCTTGGTGATGAGGGCAACAGTCAGAAATTTTATGCATTAATCTACAGTAACCTAATTCATAATTTTTCAAGCTACTCATTTAGTAAATTTCAACAGCGCTATGAATGGGTTGCCCATTAAAGACATATCTGTCCCCTGCAATGATTAACCCACAAGTAATGCAAAAGAGATTTTTCACAACTACAGTAGTCGGATTTTGTTCATCTTTTTCTAAAATTATTGCACAGTTTGCCAATCTTACCGCTAACAATTTTACATACTTTTGTTTTCAAGTTTACATTTTGCCTTCCATTTCACATTGCTAACAAACTCTGCCTTTACAGTACATACATAAATAGAGCCTTTTCTAAGTAAGCAATATCCTTTTTACATCCTTGACTAACCTTAAACAACAGTCTCCAATAAGCCTCCTTGTACCTGTTATATTGATGATCCCCTTAACTCTGTTGTTCAAGTAAAGCATATTACATGCTGCTTGAAAGCATGAAGCATGCTCAACTGAGGGAAAGATTTTTAATTGTTTCTTAACCAAGCATGAAGGAGGTGGATGTTCAATTACAGACAGTGTTTGGCAGGGAGGAAACTCATCAATAGCATGACAGTGAAGGGTTGAGGTAAATAACTAATTCTAAGATAAAAAAAAAGAATTGGGTGCTAAGGTCAAGGTGTCTGAAAACCAACTACTTACAAGTATCTCAGCTCTGGTATGTCATCAAATGCACCAGCTTCTAGGGTCTCTATCTCATTGTTGTTGAGCAATCTGCAAATGTCAGAGAACCGATGCTGAGAAACAAATGTGTGGCTTAGTGACATGCAGACCTTTCCTCAGCAAGTATGATATGCTGCAGATCAGCCCCTTATGTTCCAGAACGTTACTGAAATCCTGGTACAAAGGCAGTATACACTTTAGGGTTCATGATTATGGACAGACATTCAGCACAAGCATATAAGAAGACAAAACAAATTTCTTTTGTATAATTTTGGATTTATATTTATGATTATGAGTTTCACACACACACACATATATATATTTTATCACATACAGTGAGACTGAAAAGTTCTCAAAGCAGAAGTGCTAAAAGCAAAAAAGCCAACTGATAAGACTGCTCACAGTCTACACAGAACACTTGAACAAGTGGCATTTATGTTGTAGTATTTCTGAGCAGTGAATTTCACATGTGCCTATTTCCACTTTCAGATAGAGCACGCATTATTCCTTCTTTAGCACAGAGGAAAAGGCCTTTTGAGAACCTAGCCCCCACAGATGACCTGAATCAGGTCATTTGTGACAAAGTGGGAGGTAATCCCCTCCAGCATAGCTATTATGTAGCCTACAGCAGATGTTTTATTGCTTTTACTGCATGTTCACCCCTGACAGTGTTTATGTTAATTTTTTTCTTTTATTAAATGCAAGGAGAATGTGAATATAATCCTCTACACCTGCATGGTTTTATAATTGGATAATTTTGTTTAATACCTCCCAGCTCTTCTCAGCAAGCATGGGACATACTTGATTTCTCACTCATCAGGTTCCTATCACATGATTAAACGTGGTACCTAACTCAGTCTCAAACTACCAAAATGTGAAACAAAGTGCTGATATATCTAGTTTAACTGTCTGTGAAATATTTCTAAGATAAGGAAATGATATCAGATAGAGGTTCTAGCTTTCATGAAAGTGACTGGCATCTCAACTTGAAAGCCTATAGGCTCTCTGTTCTCTTGGTCCTCATTACTGCCAGTCAGACTATAATAATTATCTAGCTATCAATTAGGTGATATAAAAAAGCATGCAGAAAATGTTAAACCATAATGATTTCTTTGTTATATACTTACAACGTATTTAGATTAGGTAGTCCCTCAAATGCTCCCCTTGGAATAGTTCTGATTTTGTTAAATCTCAAATCCCTGAAAAACAAGAGATTCTGAAAATTAACAGATTTTTGCAAAGAAATTATCAAATCATTATGAACATAAAAGAATATAAAGTAAAAATAATTATTAACTCTCATCGGTAACTCATGATTTTCAGGCATGTCATTCCAGGGAAGGTAAAGAGGGGATCGGTATTCTTTAAGCATGGACAGGTATGTTAAAAGGACAAAATGAATTTTGACAGCTACTGATTGTCTGCACAAAAGAGAGTTTTTCTTCATATTGGTAAACTTTGAAAGTGACAGCAGCTGTATGAACAATACAGTCCAGAATGTTATGCTGCATGAATATGGTGTGCAGTCAGCTGACTGTACTGAACGTTTGTTTGATAGCCAAACTACTTCATACATTACAGACAGCCACTGAAAATGTGTGAGTGTGTTTTTGTGCATGCTTCTTTTTGTGCTGTCACAGCCATGTGCTTGTGCGAACTCATTTGCATGATGCTAGGATGACACTGGGCATACTGAAAGTGCAGGCAACATCTGAAATTTTAATGTGGAAGAGAGAATATTCTCTTCTTTTCTTTTTTTCCACTCTGTTGAGAGAAAGGAAGTTTACTTTTCTTTCCTTTGCCTCACTAGATGGATTCCATTACCTGTGCTTTTTATTTTTCTCTTTATTTTTCTCATGAAACCACTCCCACATCCACCGCAACGAATGCAGCAGATGTGCAGATGAGGTTAGCAAGCTGTTTCAAATATATGTGTGTGTGGGTGGGAGGGCAGTTGAAGGAAAGTGAGCCAGGAAAGATGTGATTCATATGAAAAGTATCTACAAAGTTTTATACTTAGTTCTGATGGGCTGCATGTCAGAAGACACTGCACAACAGGTGTGTGTGGCTCACTATCTCAGTACATGTAATTTGGCTTCAGATAAATGGCAGACATTGAAAAAAAGTTAACCCAGAAAATGTAGGGCGGAAATTCAAGCTGTAATTTATGGAGACCTTTGCTGATGGGGAAGGTCCCTTTCAGTAACAAGTATCAGCCTTTGAGACAGAACAACAACATGCCCGAAGTCAGTCCTAGTGTGGTCAGTATGCATTCAACATCATCATCATAGCAACCACTTCTTTCATCATCATCATCTCAATCACTTCTGCTGCAGGATTTCACTTTTTTTGGTTTTGGCTTAATGCCAAGCTCATTTCACAGACACACAAATCACTTAAATCAACTAACACTTCTGCTCAGATGCTAATATTTTTTTTTGTATTTCCTGTATTTTTACTGTATTTTGTATTTAGGTTTATGAAGCACTCATTTTGTTCTCACGTTCTTGCTGAATGAACATCTGGTCCATTATTCACTCTCTCTAAATTAAAACATGCAAAAGCACACAAAAAAGAGAGTGTACTGTTAACAGTTAAATTTTCAAAGGTAAAAAAACTGATTAATTATTCTAGAAAATCATGTGATGGATGCCACATTTGAACTTTGGCAAACTCAGCAGGCAGCTGCAACAGTGGCACTGGTCAAAATAATAAAACAAATTTAACATGCTTAAAGACCTGCTGAAGAAGCAGCTGTCTGACACAGGTCTCCAGGGACAAAAATATACCTGGAAAGACCAGCCGTCATCTAGCTTGGAGTTTACATCAACAACACTCAGGGTTTACACTGAAACAATCTGGAACTTTCAGAAGATCAGCCAGTATTGTTCTGTCTTAAGTTTTGCACTAATACACTAGAGTCAGACAAGCCACTCCTCTTCCCTTTAATCAGGGATTTACACTAAAACATTCTGGAAGTCCAACTAGTCCTCATCCGTCTTAATTTGGGGCTTAACTTGGAATAACCAACCAAATTCTGTCTAAGCTTGAGTTTACACACTGAAAAACTAGACATGCAGTCACCAATACTGATCCTAAAACTATCTGAAAATTATCAACACGCTACACCTAAAGTAACTGTAGCTTTTCTACCAGAACATTACTTCCATAAAGCCAAAATACCAGTGGCTCGATCGTCCATTGGTGGGTTGATGGGGGAGGAGACTTCTTTATTTTTTTTATTATCCAAGTGCACTGAATCCACGACCTTTGTTCGGAATTTGAGTGCCCAGACCATAGGACTGTTGAACATGAATTGTTACTGAACATCTGTCTTAAGAAGGTTGGGCAATAGACTATAGACTATATACCCCCTGCGTGCATCTACCGAGAACACCGAGTTGCCTCTGCCCATGCACAGTAGCAGGACGAGAAGTAAAGGTACGTTTCACCTCAAAAGACGAAGAAATACTGCCATGCAGTACCAAACATGTCTGCAATCCCTTTTATCATTTTATTATTATTTTGGTATTTTTTTTAAATTGGAAGGTTAAATCCAACTTTCGTCTTCTCGCTTTTTTGGGGAGGTGAGTGGGGGGGGGGGACGCTGCAAACGTGCGTTGGTCTGTAAAACCTATGATGCGCACCTTTCTGAGTGTGTGGGTTAGTGAAGTGGTTATCACACTACTGAACTTTCATCAACGTACAGGTCCTTGCAGTCCACTGTATAGTCTCTCGGCTTCCACAGACTGGCGCGTGTCAGGAAATACATCTGCTCTCAGCGATAAAAAATTATCAAGGTTACGAACGTCTTCCCCACCTTTTTTAAACTAACCATTTTTTCCCCCACTTTGCGTCTTGTAGTTACGCTTGTCACGCAAGCGTGAATCCTCCATCCAGCCTTCCCCACCCGGCTCTTTTTTTTTTTTTTTTTTTTTGCGAGAGAACGTACGGCAGAGTGCACAAAGGTCACACGTATCAGGGTTTTTTTTTTTTTTTTTTTTAAATCAAGTTCTGAAGGTGCGCGTGGCTAGCGAGATTACCTGTCTTTGTGAAGACTATCGTGTTTCGGGTGGCACGATTGCCTCCAAATCCTCGACCTTTTGCGGCAAACAACTTGAGGCGTCGTATTCCAGCTTAAGGGGATTGGCCATGCGCTTCTTTCTGAGTCACGATCCTCCTCCTCCCACAACTCGATCCCCATCGTTTGTGCCGGCACGATCAGCATCCTCCCGTCACGCGATACCCCCCTCCCCGCCAACTTCCCGCACCCACCGCAGGAGTGAGAAGATTCTGCTAATCTGTCTTGTGCTTGGATACGCTTTTATCGTCCACACTGTCCGCAGGATGTATTTCTTCTTTCCTCTTCTTTCAGTTAATGTAATAACTCAGTTTCCAAGGGTATGGATCCCTCCTCTAAAAATAGAAACGCGCCTCTTCCCCCGTCTCTAAAGGGACTGAGGATTTCACATTTTTACAATCCGTTTCAAAATATTTCACTTCTGTTGTGATAACACTCCACACTCTTCAGTTAATAATTTTACATATTAATTTCAGAGGGTTTTTTTTATTGGCAGATAATATAACCGTCGTATTCAACAATGATGATGAGTTCGCGCATAGCTCTGAATCCCTTACAAGTAATGTTTCATACACAGCAAGACCACACAGCGAAGGCATCTTAAAAACTTTATTAAGTGTTCTCGAGGCATGCATCAAGAGACTAAGTTTTTTTTTAACAAGTGTTGTCTTCAGTCACACCCTTCTCACACACGCACCCTGTCAATTCTTCTTCCAGTTCTTCTCAAACGATCAGCTCTGACATGTGCAGGAGAAAAGGAGGGAGAGACAGGCACGGGGGATCCCCCGTGCCTGTCTCTCCCTCCTTTTCTCCTGCACATGTCATTATATATATATATAAGCAGCATACGAAAAGAAGGCAATTAAGGTGTACAGCTCCTGTCTCAGCTATTTCTGTGCATGGCGCCACGCAGGAATGCATTCTTCTTCAAGACCGTCTATATGTGGAGCTGACATCAGCAGGAGGATGAAAAATGAGAGGCTAGACATTATTCCTGTTTCTCCCTCTTGTGGTCTGCCGTCGTAATGGCCCGCTATTTCTGCTGTCTGTCTCTCATCCTCTTCTTTCCAGGATACTGCTATAGCTGCCACTTGGAGCGATAAAGAGGCGCACGTGCAGGGCGGCCTTGACAACTGGGTTATGTGCATGTCAAGGTCGGCTCTCCTCCGTGTCTTGCAGTTTACATCCATCGCTTGATGTTTGCAATCCGCCATCTACCCGCCATCAAATCTTTCAAACGTGAACTAACAACATGTCTGTTCTACGAGCTTTACTCTTCACTCCAATCAACACAGTTGTCAATATAATTGTGACTATAGTCAATTAACGGGTCCTCTTCAGGTTCATGACACTCTCCATCCTTACTCTTTGTACCCCGATTCCTCTTTGTGTCTTCTCGGTTTGTCTTTTATTACTTGTTTGCATAGTTGTTTCTTCTTCCGTTCTTCGCATTCTGCGCTTTATATATATATATATATACCACGCCTTTCGGAAAAGACTGAAGACTCATTTGTTTACTTAAGACAGACTTAAACAACCTATAGCACCATTTCTGTCTTCATTATTTTTTACTTTCATGTTGTTTTATTTTATTTTTTTCTTCTCTTCTGTTTTTGCTGCGCAATGAGCATTCTTTTGAATGGATACCTGCGCAATATAAATCGACATCATCATCATCAACCACAGACATGTATCACGTCCGTGGAATCAACTGGAGGGGTGGGGGATTTCCGGTGTTCATGAAAGCAGAAAGAAGGGTTCTTAACCTCTGATAAATTAAACGATTATCTAGATAGTATGTCAAGTTTGGAATGCGACACTAGGTACAGTTGTGTGCGGTGTCTGCGGTGGTTTTATGTCGGTTTTTATTGCTTTTATGACGAAGCGAGTAATAAGGAAACTAACCATGCGTGCCGCCAGTGCTATACTCGAGGTGTCGTGCTGATGATGATGTTGATGGTCTTCTCCTTTCCCTATTGTACTGGGGTAACCTTCTGATACAATGTGGGGATGTGGAACTGAACCCTGTACCTACTAGAAAATCCACACTACGAGAGTATGAGATACATTCGCCTCGGATCTGTCAGCGCTTCACAAAGAAGCAGTTCCGATAGAACGGAGGGAACGCAGGGTAACTTGGGTGGCAATGAACTGCTCTCATTTCTTTCATCACAACACGTACTGAACAATATTTAAAATGGTACTTCAAAACTGAGATTCCAGCAAATGTCACTGCTCTGAACCATAACACATATACGCCAGCTAATGAACAGCATGGCTGATAGTGATACATCGTCAGCTGTCTTACTCTCAGGGTCAAGAACATCTTGGAGTTCAGTGGGATGGATGTCTAGGTGGTCTACAGTCCCAGATAATTTCAGGGCTCCTGTCTGGTTCCAGAAAAGATTGTAATAACTGATCTGATCCAAAAGAGTTGACCTAAAGGTGGTGCATGAAATTCCTTCAGAATGCATCTTTTGAATCAGCCTTGAATCTTTTGCATTCTGATAAGTTCTGCCATGTGCTGTCTCTCTCCTTATTGTATTGGCACACCTGGCAGCATGTCTTCACCTGGCTGATTGCAGGGGTTTTCCAGCAGCTTCTCTCACAATTTCATCTGCACGTTTCTCCTGTTCCCTTGGCTGGTGTGACTGTTTCTGAACTATCTTGCCGTGATACATGGCCTTAGCTGCTGACACGGTGTTAAGCAACAACACACTACTGCATATTACTTTTGTTGCCTTTGGAAGGCATGCAGTACTTGCTCTGCTTCCTTGGTGCATTCATGAGCTCTTGCTGTTCACTTTTCTCAGGAAGCCAATCTACAGTTTTGTAGCTATGCCACAGCATAAGCAGGGAAGATTGGTTATGAAGAGAAACACACCTTGACTTGCTCAAAGATCTTTTCTCCTAGCTTACTGGTGAGAGGGCAGTGCTTCAGCATGCTGCTGATCTCTTCTGTCTGTTACTGTCGATGCTTCCCCCCTTGCAAAATGTTAGGCAGCTGGATGTGAATAACAAGCAAGATATCCAGTATAAACACTTCCACTGGTCACCATCTGAAAAAATAAAGGAAGCAAGCAAGTTAGCCTTGTTCAGACAAAACGCTGTTTATCTGTGGTCATTGAAGAGAGAAAATAACACCTTTAACTTCTCTTATTTTACAAGTAATTTTCACACACCAGCAGCTCTTTTTTTCCAAACTAATGTGAAGGTTGAAGTCACCTGACCACAAAATTATATATTGTTTTCATAATTGATATAACAATAACAACATTCAAACTTGTGGTCATGTAGTGCAATCGTTTTGTGATCAAAATGTTTCAAGTAAACCACATTTCCTATCGTACCACTACGACCACGATCATCTAGTCAGTATAATTTTCTAACCAACTCACAACACTTCTCTAATAAATGAACTTCAGAACATGAAATAAATGTGTGAACTTACCAAACATAGTTCTCAAACAGAAGGGCGTGAATAAAGGAGGGAGAAACGTCCAACCAAATCCTCCATATTGACACCACTCAGGTGATGTTGTGGGCCATGGTGGGGATTGATAGTGAGTGGAGCACATTCCGGCTTGACCACATCTTTTTCACATCAGATCTCGACTCGTGAGAGTTATTTTCTGAACAAGCCTGTTAGTCTTGTAGCTCGAAGAATTCTACGCCTTCTGATATCAATACAAAGCCAGTGTATACTCCGTGTCCACAACACTTTCCCCGTTCTATTTTAGCGCTTGGGTAATGTAGTTCGAAACTGTTTTTTGCTATTTATTTTGCAACGTGCCATAAAATAAATTACACAGTTTGAGATGAATGTGTGGATTTGAGTGGAACGAAAATGTTCATTCGTATAAGTTAATCTTTATATCCTGCTTTGCTTTGTTAATATTATGATGGGATCTCCCTCATATCATAATGAGGAAGTCAATGACATTAAAGATACATAGTATCAAAGTCTCTCTCTCTCTCACACACACACACACCAGCTCACTCTGCCTTCAACTCAAAAAAAATTACCCAAACTGATCTACCACGAGAGACTGCAGTCATATTAGAAATAAACATGCCAGGCAAGTCCAATATTTGAAAATTTCGAAGTCTCTCGAGTTGTTCACGTTTATATTTCGTCTCAAACAAGAAACAGCGGTAGTCTCCTAATACATCATCCTGCTAGGATGCTCCCAGTCTCTACAACGATTAGCTAATTAGATCAGACCCAAGGCTTAAGTTTTTGCCCCTGCTTCTGACAGCAGATGAATTCATGAGCTCTGACTCGTTCGACTACCCTACCTTCATGCATCCCCCACCCCAACAAACACATAAACACCACAGAGGTTTTCCATCTTCCAGCAGCGCTTGGAATTCCTCCGGTACCGTGTAGAGGAGGAGTGGCGCTGCTTTTGCTGAAAATCATGATTTATGGGGGTTAAAGAGAATTTGGCATGTTGATTTATCACCTGCCCTCACCTTACACCTACAGGATACGTATCACTGGCGGCTGAAACTGTGTGTGTGTGTGTGTGGTGGGGGGGACGGGATCTTCCTACATGTCTTTTGTTCGTAATGTCTTGCTAGCGTGGTAGCGGAATTTTTAAGACCTGTTTTATCCAACTGTTTGTTATGTATGCTATCACGACTAGCAGATTGAATCCTGGGTTATAAGTAATAATAAACAAAAAACCCCTTTTTTGGTATTTTATATGCTGGTGCATTGTGTTGGTGGTGGGGAAGGGGAGTGGGAGGCAGAGACTGAAGCTAGGAGTTTGCTTCCAATCCTTTAATTTTTCTTACAAACTTGTTAACATTTACAAATTAAACATCATGGGATGGGGCAAAGGTCTCAATCATTTAATTTTAGCTAACGAAAATATAACAAGTGGAAGACTCAGCTTCATAGAGACTATAAATGGCATTTATTCTTTATTAAAATAATGCCTGTTTAACCCAGTGTTCGCCTGCTTTTCTTCGTGGTTGATTTCTTTACCCTAGGGTCGTATGACCTATAGTCGTATGTCAGGTAGTATATACGTTCCAGCGCCCCAGTAAGCTGCTATGCCGCCTATGTATGATTATCCGTGCGTATGCGCGTGCGAACTAATGTAGTTATGGTAACGCCATCACCACGAGAGACACCTGCTATTTGAAGACTTTCTGATATCTCGCAGGGCTAGCAATAAGGTAAATCTTTACTTCAGTGTCCTAGGAGATAGAGAGAGAGTGCGTGTGTGTATATGTGTGTGTGTGCGTGTGGTAATAGGAGGGTGCATGGGGAGATAAGTCGTAAAAGCAGTAGGACAATTGTGTACAATGCGATTTGGAAAGTTTGGACAGTGACGCATTCACCCACCGATGGTATGCGAAGAATTGAGGGTATCGCTCAAAGTATAATCCGTGCCCCCCTCCCCCTCTCTAGGTGAGACTACGATCCCCATTTTGTAGCTCCTCCCTAAACAATAAACAACTGCATGATAAATCAATCTACAAGGTATGTAATTAAATGTACGATAATAATAGTAATTCTCAATGTAATCAAATCAGAACCCTTTCTGAATATTAAATAACTGCACAATCAATTATACATTGTAGCTAAGCTCCTTCGTGAGCGTGATTATGCCCTACATAAACCACACGTTTATTATTATTATTACCACAATGATAAGTGTAAATAAAAGAGGTAGAAGTCATGCGAGAATATCGAGGAATTTGGTAAACACGAGGAAACTCTGACTATACTCACAGAACTGTTGTGTCTGGTGGCACGGTGGGAATAGTCTCCAGTTGCAGGAACATGCACCGAACATTGCTCCTGAAACACAGGCATCGGGGCGGACAGGCCAGGTTGCCCTCAGTCTCCGGTACAATCCACGCCATGAGCACAATGCCGGTCAGACAGATCGAAGCAGTCCCCATCTTTCCGTCGAGGAGGAAAGATTCACTCGTTCTGGTTGCTAGCACAAGCACTGCGGGCAGCTGCTGCAGCCCAAGACGCTACCGCGGCTACCAGACCTGCGTGCGCACCCAAGTTTCTCACGTTGAGCACACCACTAGGATTCTTTTGTTTCGTTTCCGCAAAGCGCCTACCTCCGCAAGATTTCGTCCTCTTTCTTGTTCTTCTTCTTCGTCTCGTCGCTTCCCCCGCCAACTACCTCAGGCCGGTCTCTCTCGCGGTCGGCTCTCGCCAAGCCCGGGAAACCAGTTCGACAGTAGTTAGGGTGCTTGAACCTTTCCGAGTCAGTTAAAATAATTTTAGCCACAGACACAGATCGACTTCAGGAGAGCGAGCCTACAGCACAAACCTCTCTCGTCGCTTTTACTCCTCTGACTCGCCCCCACGCCCCCTAACCTTCCTTCTTGCCGCCCAGTTTTGGCTGGTTGTCCCCCCCCCCAACACTCCCCCTTACGGCCACCGAGCTTGGAGCAAATGCGCTGGGGGAGAGATCACGCCGTCGGGGCAAGTAATACGAGGTAATAGCCAAGAGAGAGGATATAAGAAAGTTGGAGGCAGTAGGACGCCTGTGATTTTTCTAAGAAAAAGTTTGCACTGAACGCAGTGGGAAAACAAACTTTGACGGAACAAAGTAAACAAACCGACTGAACACGTTGACAGGGATTTCTGAGCCAAGACTGACCACTACAGCGCCTTAAAAAAAAAGGTCTACACGAACAAAGCTGTGAGCAAACATGAATAAAGAAACACGGTCCTGAAGTAGCTGAGTTGCTTGGGAGACGTACAGGATTTGGCCGTCTAGCGACTGAGTCATGGAGTGCTGGGGCAACTGTGTCAGTGCGGTCAGGGTCAAGGCCCATGTTTGTGCAGGTCTTGCTGAAAACAAGTCCACTGAATGCTTCAGATCGGAGCGCGTATGTGTGTGTGTGTGTGAGAGAGAGAAAGTGTGTGAAAGAGTGTGTGTGTGTTCAATAAAGCCTGTGAAAAGTTGCTGATAGCGATGTAGAACTATTGGGAGTCTTCGTGACAAAAGAACAACTAGTGCTCGCATACTTTATTAATGGCGCAAACTATTTTTGTTTTCAAATTGATGTGTTTAACTCATTAAAAGATACTACTCACCCAAATATGAGCTACGGCTGAGTTCCGTTCAAAAGTTCTCACCCACATTTTAGAAGAAGAAAAAATGAAGACCTTGTTTCCCGTGACGTCACTAAGGTATAATCGCTGATTGGGTGATGTTATCAGCATGATGCTCGCATTAGCTACGGCCTAGAGGGAATCAAAAGCTGGAATTTAGAGAAATGGTATGCTTCAAGATCAGTCGACTTTGAAAAAAGGCCGGTCCACTGCACACAGGAACAGGCATATTCTTTCACCCATACACAAAAGTAAAACGTAGATTTTTTTTCTCACGTCCCCCTCTCCCGCCGCCATGCGACAGACTCAATTCTTCAGCAAAAAAGAAATCGTAGCATATAGTCTTTGAAAGAATCAGTTTAAGTATGTCAGTAGCATAAGAGTGGCCCACTGGCAGAGAATTAACGGACTTAATTTTGTGCAAAAGGGAGCAGAGGAGTTACCCAGGATGAAGATTGGCAGAAATCTGTGGCACTGTCCGTGGGTTGCAAGGTATGATGGAACTGCGGGTTAATAATGGTAAGCAGATTCAGGTCTAGAGGACCCCAAAAGGTCAACGTTTATTGAAAATGTAGAAGGCAAATTTGAATGTGAAGAGCGAACAAACGAAGAAAGTTGTGTAGTACGTCACAAAGTACTCACCTGTGAACATGGACGACGAAAACAGGTAACACAAAACAAACAACAAAGCTTGGAGAATGTTAAAGATAAGAGGCCTGACAAGAACTATATATACGGTATTGGAGATGACCAAGTTTAGACGAGATGAATACATATCAAAGGACCTAAGCAGAAACAAGCACAGAACGAGGCAGAAGATTTTATTCACCCTCTTCTCAAACTTTCGTGATATTGATTCGTATCAATGTATCATATTTGCACTTAAATGATACGAAAGGATTTTTTCAGCCAGACACATCTCGTCCACCCACCACTCACGTTCTCACAACCATCCCTGCTGTTCTCAAATGGCGGTGTGGTATTTCCTGCCAATACTTCTACTGTAGACACCCAGGAAATGACCACAGGCAGGACCGTCGTTCGTCTGAATGTCAATGTGTCAACTGTGCTACACCAAGTCTCTACAACTCTGTTCTGCCATCAACGGGAAACTCCACATGGGCTTATAATGAACATAACTACCCATCACCTCACTGGTTGTTGTTGAGATTATATAACAAGAACCAGTCACCCTCCAGTCATAACCTTTTGATCATTTATTTTTTATGTAATCCAATGAATGGTCAAGCCACAAATAACAAGTTTTTTTGAGACATGAAAACAATCTTTTCAGAATCTCAATTACTTGTAAACTGCTTATTTTCATATTTCTCATCGCCGGCCTTTTCAGATTTATCACTATAAGACCTGTGAATACGTATACATGCACGCATGCAAGCGCACGAATACAGACTCACATTCACACATATAATGAAAGACAGATCAAAGACGAATTACATTTTATCGTCTTTTTTTTTAAAGGAATTTATTTGTCAAGTGACGAGGTGCACGAGGAACATGTCTTAATGATGGCCTCCACTTACTCGACAAATACCAATCTCTCTCTCACACACACCCACGCACTCACACACCCACACTATACACTAACCACACATATCAGTTCCGTCACTGACTGCATGTAAAGACATACACAACCACACATGCGAACACGCACACACGCATGAATAGACTCTCACTTACCCACTTACACACACACACACACACACACACACACACACACACACACACACAATGCCCACAGAGCTCAAGGAGACACATTGAACATTCAGTCATAACTCGTGCCACAGCGGAGTTCTGTGCACAGATCAAGTAATAAAAGACAGACAGACAAAGTACATTTCCTCTGGCCTCTTCAGTCCATGGAGACGGACTGTAGGGTCAATGGTACAGACTCAGCTGCACAGTAAGCCCCACACTGATGCTACATGCCGCTCATTTTTGTTTTTCCTGCCGTCTTGACCAGGTCTCTTTGTGTGGCGAGCGAACATGGCGAGGAAACACTTGTAACAAGATCATTAAGTAACGACAGTTACATGCCCCCTGTTAGGACTTCTATGACTAAGAGTCAATAGGTCATGCTCTGCGAGTGCTTCGTCCTTCCGCTAATTACCTCTTACTGGTCTCACCACTCCATGCCAGGTAGGAGGCGACAACTTTGCTTCAGCGAGACTACTCAGTGCAGTTCTCTCCACTTTCGAAAGCCCAGAGCTGCTGACATGGTACAAAATTGTGCCCTAGAGGAAACGACGTGACGGAAGACCGTGGCTGTTCATTAAACCATCCAGTATAGTTGCAGGTTCCAGGTAATTACCGCGAGCCGCACAAATGACTGCGCACAAGCTAGCTCTAACCAAGTCACTTGACGATGGGCGTGAGGGGTCAGCACGGGATCAAAGGTCATCAATGATAAGTCACTAAAAATGTACGTTATCAAAACCGTCCACTGTATAAGGCAGTCCAAGTACCAAAAATGTTGATTTTGCACTATCTTCTTGGAATAAGTGCCATCTAGACAAATTACTCGGCGGGTGTGCACCAACATTTGAGTCCAGCAGAAAGCGATACATCGCACTTGAAAATGTACATACTTTTTATTGTGATTAAAATAAATACCCAGGTATTGAAAGCCGGTTAGAACCTTCAATTCTTAACCAGCAAACCTAAGGGTATGAAAATTCTTGATCTTGCCTCTAGAGAAAACAACGGTTTTGTGGTGTCAACATTAACTGTAAACCTCCATGATTTACAAATATTCAAACATAGCATCCAGATCTCTTTGCAAAGAGTGGAAACTGTCAGCACATATTACAGTGTTATTATTGCATAAACGTTTTTTAACCTAAATATAACATTTCGTCTACATTCCGCAAGTTGTTCTAGATGTTTCTCGCAATGTTGTCTAACGCGATTTAATGTAGAAGGTATCAGACTCCCCTAAGATACTGGGTGATTTGGGAACGCAAAGAATGGCCCGAAGAATGGAGGCACTCCCTAGTCATACCCCTCCCGAAAAAAAGAAACAGCAAAACAGTGCCAGAACCATAAGCCTTATCAACCACCCAAGCAAAGTCATGGCAAAGGTTATGTACAACCGCATCAGCACCACCATAGAGGAACTGCTAGAGGAAGAACAGGCTGGCTTCAGACCTCGTAGAAGCAGAGTCGAGCAGATCTTCAACTGTCGCATCCTTATCGAAAAGTATCTTCAGCATCAGTGGATCCTCTACCACACCTTCATTGACTTTAAAAAGTCATTCAATAGAGTCTGGCACGAAGAAGGCCTCATTCAAGTCACCGAAGTGCTGTAGCTAAATGAGTGCTGGATAATCAAATAGGAGCTTCTGTTCGCACCACAGTAGGATGTCCCCAATCACCGGTGCTGTTCAATATCTTCTTGGAGAAAATCATCCTCAAAACCCTCAACGACGATCAAATTTCAACTGGTGGAAGGCCGATCTGCAACCTACACTTTGCAGCTGACAGATCTGTTAGCAGGTACCAACAAAGAACTGCAAGACCTCACCAACAGACTGATAGTTCAAATGCATGAAATGAAGACTAGCACTGACAAGAGCAAAGTTATAAATAATGGCAACGCCAAAGAGGAGATCTATATGAACGGGGTACAGCTCGAAGAGGTAAGCAGATTCAAGTACTTGGGAGCCACCCTCTCTAAGGACGGCAGCTCCACGCCAGACATCCGTATCAGAATCGGAACAGCAACAGCGGCGATGGCTAGGTTAGATAGGATCCGGAACGGCAATAGGATTCACGTTCACTACCAAGTACAGTCTGTACAAATCCCTGGTAGTACTGATCCTGCTCTACGAATGAGACACGGGGATTTTGCTCGCCGAAACGGAAAGGAGAATCCAAGCATTCGAGAACAAGTGCCTGAGGAGGCTGCTCCCGGTCTCATACAGAGAACATAAGACAGGATATTTTGACTCAGAATTTGACTGTGTGTTGCATTTCAGAAAGTGTCCACACAACTCAGAGCTGAAGAAGCTCTACACACGCTTTGATATATGAACAGGCGATAGAAACGTTCATGCAGAGACAAACAATTGCCGGAAAGTGCAACCTGTACACACAACAGCGTGACCTTCACGCGCATGCCCCTATAAGCTGGTCAAATGCAAAGTCACGTTTTGCCTCGAGTAGTCACGAGTTGTACCTCCGTCTGACGCCATCAATTTTTTTTTTTTTTTTTTTTTTTACGGGAACCGATAAAGTTTTCTGCTGCAAGCTTTGATGTCGGCTAGAACCCGTTGTGCGAAATTCATGCGTACGAATGGCACGAGCCCAAGTTCCATTGCTGAGCACAGCGGAGTTTTGTTTTGTATAACCGGAAGTAGCATCCGCAAACTTTAATTACGTCTTCCGGATGGAGCTGCGATAGCTTTTAACTTGCCGACTCGAGTGTATGTTTTGAGCCAAGATGCAAGCTGAAATAGCTGTTTCCATCGTCCGCAGTAAAGAACCCTCGGCTAAACTGGCACGAAAAAGGAAAAGAGACGTCTTTTTGTTTTAAATTGTCGGGCACAAGTTGAGATTTGAAGGCCGGTAGCTACCATTGTTCCCTCTAACACTTTAACACCGCCATTCCTCCGCTGACTCTTCAGTGGGATGAAACAAGCGGCTTGAGACGATTACACAAAACATTAGTGAACGGAAAGAGCACCCGGACGGTAGTTTTACTAGTTTCAAGTTCTGCAATAAATTAAACCCTTCGTTTGTTAGTTAAGTATGTGGCACTTTCCCCGTCTCCCTGTAAGCTTCGCTTGGTTAGAAAGATAGGAATAAATGTTAAAAATAGGGCTTTTCACTTTCCTAGTTTTTCTTCAATTACTTCCTGCACTTTAAGATGACAAAGTACTTGAAAACTTGGCTGAACTTCAGTAAGAAATGTAGAAAATGCTGAGTCTAGACATAACCAGGAACATCTTTCTTATGGGGGGTGGGGAACACGGCGGCCATAACAGAAATGGCTCGCGGCATTATCGTCTGCTCGCTCCACTCAATTGCCCAATTGTACCTAATAAACTAAACCTAACCCTATCCCAAACCCTAACCCTACCCCAAACCCTAACCTCTGACAAAATAACATAGACGGCCTATGACGTCACATCCCCCCATAAGAAAGTTCTGCCCATAACCGGAAAGAAGTGGTGCCAAATTCATTTATTTATTGATCATTAGTCATTTAATTTATTTCGTGGGCAGAGTGTCAAAACCTCCAGTTGCAGCGTAGTTCGCAGCAATTCACTCTGAAGCTGTTTCTGCCTGGATGCATGCATGTCTTTCGTTCTCTGCTTTGCTCTCGTTGAGAAAACTGTTTTCAACTTACAGCCAGACAGATGTATGTTTCCTTACTCGAGGCAAATGGGGAGGTTGTGTCTTCAGGGGATGAATCAAACAGATCTTCCGATGACCTTTTCACTCTTTCGTCCGAAGTGCTGCATGTTTATCCTGATCACTTCTGGTAACTCCATCCCTCTAGCAATGGCGACCAGGGGAAAGGCTGGCAAGAAAAATCTCTTGATATCGCTTTTCTTGTCAGCGCCGGTCTCTCTTATCGCCATTTATATCCAATGGTGATGATTTACACTGCCAGCTTGCTGGGGAGCGTCAGTGACTGGAAAAAAAAGACTGTCGTGGAGAAACTGCGAAATTTGTCAGAAGCACGTGGCATATGAAAGGATACACAAAATGCTTTTTGAGCTCCAGCTCATGTCAGGGCGTTTAAAAAAAGTGTGTGTGTGTGTGTGTGTGTGTGTGTGCGTGAAAATAGAGAGAGAAGAAAAGGAAAAAAATTAAGAAAACACAGGGCAGAAAAAAAACTGAAAAGAAAAGGATTGCAAGAATAAAGAAGATATATAAAAGAGAGTCACTTACTAATGGACATCTGATGTTCGAGACAGGAATCCTCACACTTGCTATTTCAGCCAGTTAATTTCTCCTCAACACCTTTTCAGACGTCCAGGGATCATGGCTGCTCTGTGACTATCCGCCTATCATCACCAAACGACAAAATTATGAAGTCAACAGACCAAGACAATTTTAAATCGCTAAACATTGTTCAGCCTGTGTATTCATACAAGAGCTGAACGGCTTTTGGGACAGATGGCGGTATTGAGAGATTTTTTGTGACGAAAGAATTAACAAGAAGGGAAGGAAACTATGTGTGTATGCTGCCAGGTGAAATTTAATTGTGTGCATCAAGAGTCAAAATATGATGTCTGGTTGTGTCTTTTTTTTTAACTTCACTATATATAGTCATTTCAGTTTGGTCGAACTAGCTGCTGCTGCTGCTGCTGCTGCTGCTGATGATGATGATGATGATGAAGAGAAATATTAAATTGACGAGAGCTCGGTTTTAATCATTGAGCAGGTTTGAAAAGGTCGTCATGGACATGATAAACAGGCTCTGATAACAGCTGAAGCCTGACAGGACATTTTTTAAACTCGACCATGATCCTGTAATCAGGATCTCAAAAGTTTTACAACCACTGTATATAAACTGTTAATGGCCAGTGTTATGATCAGTGATACACTTCTCTTTGCAGTCGTGACTGTAAGGCAGTCATTTAATTCTTGAGTTTATGGGCCTTTTACACAACACCCCCAGGCATTTATTACAAGGCTACGCACCTGTCTCTCTTTTAGAGGCCATTAACACAATGCACTGTAGGGGGCTGTTCTTCTTTGTAAGATAAACGTAACAGTAACATAGCTTGCGCGAGAAAGAGCTGATATTACAGGAAAAATACAGTTCAAGTAAACGGGGCCTTCTAACATATCTGAAGGAAAACATAATACTTTGAAGAAGTTAAAAAATTCCACGCATAATTGCCTGATTGTATCACCCATCCAGACACTCAGATACTATCACTAAAGAAAGGAGAAATTGCATCTCGGCTTTAAAATTTATGGTGGTACATTTTGAGAGCAGAAGTGCTGCTGGGGTCAAGTGCTCATTGTTTCAAAAAGAAGAAAATTGCCGTCTGCCTTGGTTTTTCGGTAACACCCATCTGAGGAAGACTAACGCCAAGAACTTAGTCTTCCAGTCCTCTGAAAGGTGATATTCTTGTGACTAACCACTTGTTACAGCTCAAAATTGCTGGCAAGTTAACAGAACATTAGTTTCAAATAAAAATGCGTTGTGAGTTTTCTTTTTTGAGAAAAGCACTCATGGGTTGATCTAAAGTTCTAAACTGTCACTGCTGATGTCACTGAAGGCCGTAGCCATTGCAAGAGCTTTGAGCATTAGCATAAGGGGCCTTGCCCTGTTATAACCCTTGTTTTGGTGACAGTAGTGAAAACAAGGCCGCGAGTTATTTTCAAAACCTACGGGAGGGAGCTGCTATGTTCAGACGCTTATATCTTTTGAAAGAGGCAAAGATTTTCGATCAGATTTTTGGGCATTAGTGTGTCACTAGAAATGAAAGTAACATTGTACGCGAGTTGGTCTTTAACGGTTTAAAGATAATTGTACTTGACAGGAACGAAATATCCAGGTAGCTTGGTGATAAACAAACACCAAACATAGAGAGAGAGAGAGTCAGAGAAAGAGAAATTGTGTGTGTGTTTGTGTGTTTGTGTGTTTGCATGTGTGTGTGTGTGTGTGTGTGTGTGTGTTGGGGGGTGTGCATGAGAGGAAACTGATTTTAGGTTTTACTCTCTCGCTCCACCACACACTCTTTCTCTCTTTGCGTACACTATTATTTATCGGTAATTTATTTTTTAATTGTACGTTTATTGCAAATTTATTGTTATTTTCTTTACTTCGCTGCTCAATGTTTACATAAAGCACGGAGTACAAGCCTTTTGCCAAACTGCGGCACTGAATAATCATCCCGATGAAATGAAGTAAAAGGAAAAGAATTTTATGCATGAAGGATTTCTTATGAACGACAGCCATCACGCTGATTACCCCTAACTGTGTCTGTTGAGCCGCTTACTACCGCTGCCTCCCACTTTAGAGAAAAGCGAGACAGCCTTATAAGCGTAGGGGTCATTCTCTGGACAGCCACAGGTGCAATCGTTTAAGGCCATTGCTTCCCATTTTAGAGGAGAGGCAGAGAACCTTAGTGTGGCATTTCTTCTCGCCTTTAAACATTTCGACAACCAGCAGAGGTCGTTGTTTCGAGACACAACATCGTCCCCTACACTGGGAATGAGAGAAGATGTTTGATTTACTGGTGGCAGGCACCAACTACATTAAGCCGCCGTCAAGGCTTCAGCTTGAAAACAAAATCGGCCAAATTGGCTGGAGGTAAGAGTTTGAGGAAGCTCTAGCATTATGGTTATGTACTGTACAAACCCGACCATAAAACGGCGCTGTTTCATTCTTATCATGGGGTATAATGTGCTGGCGACTTTCATGGCCCCTCCAAACCTCATGCTTTGCCTTCAGGTTGCCACGGCATCCCCAGAATCACCCACTTGAGAGCGCGAGGCATGCACAAAGTCAGCCACTTGCTGCAGCAATGTCTGCAAAAAGTCAGACACAGGATACCACAATGCACGCCAAACAATCCAGCTTCGCCTATCGGTTCTCGCTTCCCAGCAACAGAAAGAGGCCGCCATAGCTTTTGTTGGCACGTGCAGTTAGGCACGAGGCGCCAAGGCATAAATGAGATCTCACTGTCAAGTGTCATGGAGTCTGGAGTGAGGCCACATTCATGAAGCAATGGTAAGTTGTTACCCGTGGTCAAAATAGGGACCCGCTGTCCAGACCCTGGAGGGATTGCTTTATGTTACTTTACCCCCGGGGATCTTTGCCACTGCTTAATAACTACGATAGCAGAGGTAATGCAACATCCGCGGGGTCTGGACACCACTTCATAGATATAGCGACAAGGCGGGACTAACTTGCTTTCATTTCATGAATGGGGGCAGTGTAGGTGGAGGTGATGCTTCTTTGTGCAATAGCATCGTCTTGTACATACATTAGTTCCCCCTACCACGTATCAATTTACCAATGAAACCTGTGTATACTGTGAAATTTATTGAGACGCTTGGTTGCAGAAATAAGAACGCTTCTGCAGCCCGGTGCAACAGCACAAACTTTCAATTTCTTATCTTTGGGTTGGGCTCAATATAACGCTTTCCCCAAATCTGAGCAAATAATTCCTCACTGATGTCGAGATGCAGTCCTATAAACATCACCGAGCACAGACATAGATTGGTCTCGCTAAGCCATAAATATCCACAGATATACAGCCTAATAAATGATACATTGTTACAGAAAAAAATCACTTTTGTATTATTGCAGTCCTTCAAAAGATGTGGGGTGCAGTTTTTTTTCTAATGATTGGGTAAAGATCAGTACGAGGTTAGATTTCCCCAAATTCCCTTCTCGAGATAAACAACTACAAATATCACCATGTACAGAAAGAGGACAAAATAGTCACATCGATATGCCTCATTAACATAATTATGTTCCCAGCTTTCCCATTGGCTGAGGCCTTCACAACGTAAGCGTATTCATGCACAATCCTGACGTGTCTTTTCTCCCCACTAGTTCTTTAAATATTTGACCTCCGCGGATTATGGGATAAGGATGAAGAGGATAAGGTAAAGGCTTCGTTCCAAGGCCCAGTCTATTATAGGATTCCTGCTGCTGTGTGCCGTGCAAGTGCACGTGTCTTTTAAGCACAGCTCACCCCATGCCGATTAGTCGCGCGACTACGCTGCCCTCAGTCAATCTTGGAGGCAATGTCGTCCAGTCACTCGTTCTGTTTACTCGGCTGGCACCATGCCGCGAGCAGTGAGTCTTCCACACTTGTGACTGATGTTAATCGGTGCGACCCGCGTATCTTGCCACACACATCACAGGAATTCAGCTTCGAGAAGCGACCAGGTAAACAGGTGGGTGGGGGAAAGGGGTGTGTTCTGTGATATCTATCAGCTGCTTAGCTAGAAAGCTGTAGAGTTTCAGCGTAGGTTTACGAGAAAATCTACCTGTACGTATGTTAAGTTTCATTGAGAAGATTTTCAATTTGACCTTGCTGAAAAATAATTATTTATCCTCACTGTTCAGCGGCTAAGTGTTTTCTATGGTTGCAGCTGCACTAGCAAAAATGTAGAAGAGAGGACGAAGACACGGGCAAAATCTCAATGAACTTTTAATAGGTTTGCAGTGCCAAGGCAATTTATAACGAATGCACATTTCTTGCCTTGAATATTTCCCATCTAGGTATGCAGGAAAACATGTTTAAAATAAACAAGTTTTTTAACGCATGGATTTTAAATGAAGTAAGGGTATGACAACAATTTTTAAGATGACTTTTCCATCCAGGCGATCGGTTTTTGTTTTTTTTTGCACAGTCGATTCTCAGTTCCTTTTCATGCCATGTTATGGTGCGAGTAGCTGGTGCAAATCGGTTCAGGGCTGGAATTCACATCGAGGCTGTTACTCATTTACAGGCAGGTCAGTCCGACACTCCTGTAAATGTGAGTAATTCACCTTAGACCAGGCTCTAGCCCCAGAAAGGGCAGTTCAATGCCTGGAAACTGTTAATGAAAATGATGATTCTACAATAAAATTATAGTATGTGCACGTGCGTATGTGGAAATGTTTACTTTCAATCTCCCGAAGGTTCAGTGAGCATGTCTGAATGGTAACTGGTTATTTTTTCTATTCTATTCTAGATTTTTCTATGAATATAGCATGTGCGTGAGGAACAGAACGAAAGAAAAAAAAAGAAAGAAGGTGAATAAGAAAAATAGTTGTCAGCATCAACATGCTATTAAAAGTACATCAAGAGTATTAAGTGCAGAAGTACAAGTGTTTCACTCTTTTAATACAGAGTTCTCGAATGTTAATAAATGGAAGAAGCTTGACTCAAATGAAGTGGCATATCGAAAGCTGACAATAAAATCACAGTTGGAAGAAATTGAAGCAGAAATAGACTCGGGTGAGACCAGGTTTCCTGGTTAGTAATAATAAACAAACTATATAAAATCTAAATATTACTGGGGTAGGAAATCGAGCTATAGTTTGGTGTATGTATCAGAAATTTGAAATTTCTTGCAACACCAGTCGTCGTGTCACAATACGTCCATTTGCACAGAAACAGTTACACTTATAGACTGGCAGCTTGGACACACTGCATCAGTTGTAAATAGCCCCGATGAGTTAAATGTTTGGGGCTATGACTGGGGTGTAGCTCCCCGCCTGGGTCCCCCACTTGTTATGAGCTTATGCCAAGCAGGCTCGTTGCGGTAGGTAGTCGGCTTGTAGGTAGGTCACAAGAGGACTGACGTGAATTTCAGCCCAGTGAGACTGCCAGCATGTGCCGTGGCTTAGCAAGATGATGTCTGCGGAGAACAATAATGTGTTGACGACATGAACTGTGTGTCTTGAGCTTTGCAGCAGAGGCCGCAAGTTTGTCCTGACACCACGACATGGACATCTTTCTCCCGTACGCCAAACAGGGGTGTGGAGGAGGGTACAGCACAGAAAGAAAGCATGAGAGTGAGAGAGAGAGAGGGGGAGAGTGAAAAAGAGAGAGTATTACAATAATGTTTGGAAATGCTGATTACACATTCCTCCCTCCCACACGAAGAGCACACACACACACACCCACTCATCTCGAATTTCTACTGGACTGCTGGCTCAGACCACGTGATCCACGAGGGCGGCGAGTATGACTGTTCTTTGCACATGCAGTGTGGATGACTTGTGAAATGTTGGTCAAATTATGTTCCTGTGATAACGTACCTGTTTTAGTGCACATGCTGACAAAACTTCTGTGTACAAAAGAGTGCATTTAACTATAAAATTCTGTCAGTTTCTGAACAAAAATCAGCAAAATCTAACTTGTCATACCACAGTTACATGTTGTCGAGCTTCACCTTGTGATCGTCTGCGATTTAGATATGTTTCCAGTGTTAGGCTATTCCTTTAGGAAGCCACACGCCGTCCTCGAGAAGATGAAAGCGTACGGATCTGCTTTAACAAGGACACTTGAGGAGGAAAATGCAGCAAGGAAGTATTCTCTTATTTTAATGAAATCTTAACATTTTACACCGGACAAGTCCGTTGTTTAGTTGGGAATTCGAAGTGCCGCGGAGATCATACACAAAAAAGGGGGAAAAGTTGTTCATACTCTTGACAAAGCGTATTCATCCTAGTCGACCCAGCTGTGGGGTGGGTACCTGACTGGTGAGGAAGAGATGGGCTCTGCCCTCACAAACTCCTCTACGACCGCAAGGTCACAAAACTACTTTTATCTTTTACCTGTATTCAGTTTTACAGAGATAACTCTGGTCTGAAAACGCTGAAGTTGGTTTTCGCTGCTGAAAAAGTTTATATATATATATATATAATTATATAAATCCAGTCCACATGCAACAGCAATAAAATCCATTAATTAAAAAGCATGTCTATACTCGGTTTTCTACTGTAACGATGACGCAGTCAACAGGAAATTTAAAAATTCTGTGCAGGTATTTGTAACTACGTTGGCATCCGATAATACATCCTGTGGTGCCATGACGTCAGCGAACGGCGG
Source organism: Marisa cornuarietis (assembly GCA_004794655.1). Classification (NCBI taxonomy): domain Eukaryota; kingdom Metazoa; phylum Mollusca; class Gastropoda; order Architaenioglossa; family Ampullariidae; genus Marisa; species Marisa cornuarietis. The sequence continues at coordinate 3,784,141 of SMMW01000614.1, forward strand.
GCCTGTCTGAGGAGCCACACCTGGGCTTAATAAACATTGAGACAGGCACGATCGGGTAGGGAAAAGACACAGGTGTCGAAATAGAGAATGAATGTAAGCCTGGATGGAAAATGAGTTCCTATAGGTATCTAAATGGTTCTCTCTAGCGCTGTCACAATAAAGAAACTAACAGAAGCCACTGGCTTTTTCTACGATCCTTAGGTGCTGTGGAGAGAGGTCTGAACCATTTCAGAGCCAACCGGCTAGAGCAGCTGCTGCTGCTAGTTCCCACACCCAGGAAGACATCCTATAGTTTGATGAAACCCCTCTTAAGTCAGCTGTGCCAGGAGCAAGTGTGCACCGAGAGTGCTGACACAGTGGAATGTCATGCCAGGGAGAAAGTGGTGGGAGTAGGTCTACAGCAGAAACAATATTGTAATGGATTTCGCGCACCTTTGAGAGCCAGGTAATAAAAATAGGCTGATGTTTAACACAGAGATAGTGTGTATGCTTGGTGCTTGTTTATGTGTGGGTGGTTTGATACGCGCGTGTGTGTGTGTGTGTGTGTGTGTGTGTGTGCGCGCGCGCGAGAGAGAGAGAGAGAGAAAAAAAAAGAACACGTGTGGCTTTTCTTAATTGGGTTTGACGTCCCGAGTAGAAGATCCATGTGCTGCGCGATATTTTTACCTGGTACGGCTATATCATTGCGCAGAATCACACCAAACCTGAGCCAAGAAGAAAAAGCAAAACACACACGTTGATCATTGCATGACAAGAGCAAACCTCTGGGCATCACTCATTCACAACCGAAAGGTCCGTGGAATTTTTGTGAAAGCTTTACGACCAAAAGATGAATCTATAACAAAAAAAAGGCGGAGAAAAAAAAGAGAAAATTACGATTTTATCACCACCCCACGCGCTGCTGGCTTCCAGTTGCTAACAGTATATAAAGACAGGCGCGATGTGCAGTCGATACACGGCCTTATCGCAATGAGCGATTTGGTGCGTGGTACGAAGAAACAGTGCAGCTAACAGAGACTTCTTTCACCAGCCGCGTCTTGCCGACAACAACGGCCTTCAACAACCTCCAACGGCTGCAAGACACTTCCGCTGCAACGCCATCTAGGACTGGCTTTATCGTCTAGATGACCAGTTCGCCCTCGATCTATCGTGCCGCAAGGGATGTGGGCATCAGTATGTGTGTGGAGTTGGGGTGGAAAAGAGGGGGGAGCGGAACCTGATCGTAGTAATTCCAGACTCGTTCACTCTCCCTCCACTGCGCATGACAGACGATGGGTCGTATGAAAGGGTGTTTTATTTTATTTTAAAATAAAGCTAGAGACGGCAGATGAGGATAGTGTAGACAGGTGCAAGAAAAATGTAGACACGCGAGAGAAAAATATAGACGGTGTGTAAAATAAAATGTAAATGGGATTTGAGGATGGAGTAGACGTTGGTTTTGAGGAAATTTATAGTCGAACATCCAAGAATTGGCCACAAAGACAATACGGTTATGGGATATTGTTCAAGGAGGGATAATTCAGAGCCGTCTTCTTGGATGAAAACTAATTGTTACCGTCACAAGCATACTGTGTATTGGCCACTCTTGCTGTACAACTACGAAAGGACCCAGGATGCCCTGTCACGAGCAGCGGTTGCAGTGCTTTGAAGCCACGAAACAAAAGAGGGTGTGTAGAACTTGGGAGGGGGTGGAAGGATCCCAGGAAAGTGCCATCAAGTCTGAGGGCCGCTGACCTTGAACCTTGCAGTAAAATAAATGTTACCTCATCGCTGATCCTTCGAAGGAATATTGGACTTGCAAGATTATTGTAAAACTTTTAAAAAGCTTTGAGCAAAACAGCTTGATCCATAATCCATAGGCGAAAATAGATAAAATAGATTAAAGCATCATTTCCTTTAACAGATGAAAGCATTTTACTTTTCTTATGAAGTCAGTCTGGAAAAGTCACACAAGAATTTCCCAACAGTGTGCGCACACAGTTTTTGTTTCTTTTCTTCTTTTTGGTCACAGACGAGTGAAGTACAGTGGTCTACTTTTTTTTTCTTTTGAGTGAGCAGTCCATTTGATTTCTGCTCTAAGGGTCGGGAAGTGCTTGCAAAAACTTACCAATCTAACTCGTCTCTCGTCATGCCGGGTTCATGTGCCCAGTACACAAGAAGCAAAAAATATTCCGGTAGCCATCACGATCGCGTACAGTGCACCAGGCCCCTGGTCTGTCAGTCTTCATGCAGTTCAGCCCGGAAAGGAAATTATTTCCATGCTGCCTCCGATTTTACAACTGTTCAATGATAAAAAAGAGACAGCTGGGCATGAAAAAATGGGTTTGCTATAAGCAATATTCACTTAAAGTTCAACATCTTATTCGTGTTGGACTTTACAATGTCGGTCACCTTTAAGAACTTGTCCTGCGCCATCTTGCAGTGTGATACGACCCACAAAGCGGCTCAGTGTTAGCGCCAACGAAAAGGGCTTGGAACTCCACCAAACCCATGGCGCTGATCGTTGCCAAACAGCCCGCAGCACAGTCTGCAATCTGGGACACCTTCCACGTGTTGCTAACTCTTTTCGATGCCAGAATGTGGACGGGTAGGTAAGGAAGTGGTGGTGGGGTGAGAGGGGGAAGAGAACAGACAAAGACCGGAGAAAACTTTTTTTTATTATTATTGTAATGACCTATGAGCTACAAAAAAGGTCACACGGTCCTGAGGCTTCTAAAAATCTCTACGAGGTCTCTGCTTTTGACACGTAATCCCAGTTGAGCCAGCTGACTGGGCGCACAGATGATAGACAAAAAGCATCAAGACTGTCGTCTGTCTGATTACTCCTCCCCCCCACTCCACCCATCATGGCTGGATCGGTCTAGAGCCCACAGGATGTTGAGAGGTAACAGGCTGTGAGCCGTCACACCCACGGTCTCTGGAAAGATTACTCCGCTTTCACTTAATTAGTTTTCTTTTCTCCTTTTTTAAACTTGACACTCCTAGTGATAACGACAGAAGCAGAAAATATATTCCCATAAATGAGGGTCGTCTGAAACTCTAAACAAAGTGACGGGGCCCATGGAACTATTGATTTCTAGACAATGAATACTCTCGGTCTCACGCACACATACACTGTAATATGTGAACGTGCCCTCCTTCCTTAACTTCTCACTTAATCCTTCGACAAAAAATGGGGGTTAAGAGAAAAAGGCTGGCTCCCCTCCCATCACATAGCTGATTACAACAATGGGACGATTACCCGACTTTTTAAGGCAAAGCCTGGCTTATCACCCTAATAGGAGACGGGTTCTGGATCCTTAAAAAAAAAAAATGCCGCGACAAGGCAATTACGACCGATGAAACTTGATCTGCTTTGAGAAAGAAATGCAGTTCACCCCGTTTTCCAAGCACAAATGGTTTGATATCAACAGCAGCAAAAGAAAAAAAAAAGAAAAGAAAGAGAGAAGATATGGGAGAAAGAGAAGATGGAAGAAATTCAATGAAACGCTGTCACTAAAATGCACGAGAAAAATCATCAGTGAAAATAAGTTTTTCTGTTGTTGTTTCGAGCGTATTGTCTTAAAAAAATGGAGGGTAAACATGATGGGAAGTCCTCTAACGGTACGTGTTGTAACCAAGCTCTAAAATGTTTTCCTCCTCCTGACTCACAAGGATGGGAGTGTCTCACAACTGGAAGGTGGCAGGTACTAACTTTTCTCCCTCCTGCCATATTGTAAATTCTGGCGCAGCGCAGCAGATGGTGTAGTCACATCTCTTGTAAGACCTCGTTTGCATGTTCTATAAAAGAAGCCATTAGCAGAATGTTTTGAGAGCTGAAAAGACCCATAGAAGTATATAAATTACCTCTAGGAAAATTTACGCCTACACGAGCAACAATGATGAAAATCAGGTCCAAAATATTTTATCCGCTGTGTGCCTGATAAATTCTACAAGTTCTGGCACTAATAGATGTAACAGACCATTCTGCTCCAGAATGTATGTTGTAAGATGGATGTGACGAATTCATTTCTTGCGACCGATTTGTGAGACTTTTTTTTTTTTAAATGCACGCAGCTTGAAAGTCGGGCGCACCTCAGTCTAGTTTTGTTGCGTGTCTGCGGCCAAAGTTATGAACCTTTCAGTGGCTTGATGTCAAGTTCTTGCCGAATATTTAGGCACATTCTCACTGTTGACTTCCTTCATTTCAAAATTATACGCAAGTGGGACAAGTCGACAGACGCCTTAAGCCAGTGTGAAGAAAATGTATATTTTGTGAACTTAAGCGTTATGTAAATAAGAAAACTGCTTAACAATATAAAGACGAGGGGAAATGTGTGCAGTAAATCTCTCGGAAGCCAGAAAAGCATGTGGTGAGAGAGTAGAATCTTAAGTAAACAAGATCGTAATGGTCAGCAACTTATATGTCTGATCAAGTTATTACATTTACTAGTAGACGAGCTCAATATGTAAAGCTGTATGCCTCCTTCATGTCCTTTTGGTGTGAAGGTAGATGAAAACTAGCTACCGTTCCCCAAGTCCCGATGCTTAACCATTGTCCTAATGATCGCTTTAAATTTAAGAAGTATATGCAGACGCACGAGAGGCCAGGTTTTCGCATCACAGAGCCACAATATCTCTGGTACCTAATTTGCCGCACAAGATATGATTTTTCAAAACGTGATTAACCAGCCATCTCGATTGTTTACTGTGGAGCTAAAAGCCTACAAACATCACCACACACACAAACAGCTAAGAACAACATGGCATCATGAAAGATAGGTCAATGTCGTAATGCTAGGTTCATATGCTAATCACGAATATCCGGTCAAGTGGACTGTTAGTCTCGCACCACATTAATGCAGTTTCTAATGGCTGCCAAGAAACTCCTGTTGTGTTTAAATGATACATAAAACCATGTACAGCGACATATAACCACACACAAATAAAAGTCACACACGCCCATACACAAACAAACACGCACTAGTCAACAATCGCGTGCACAAGTTTATGATACCAAAGTTTTCAGGTCAGAGTGAGGAAAAAAAAAAGGAAGCAGTGAAGTCGGTGCTAGGCGATGTGGGGCGGACATAAATACAGATGCTTACGATATTCGCTATTCTCGCGTTCTTGACGATCACCCGAGCAAGAGGCTACCAAGATGAGATGAGATATATTTGCGGTGTCTGTTGTTGACCTTTTGATGTGAAATTGACCGAGCGACTCGAGGCGTCCATGACTACATAGGCTATGAGAAAGAAAGGGAAACTTCAGCTGTGTATGCGATCTCTCCTTGCACAAGGCACTGTGAATGCGTTGTTTTCGTGGAGGAGTTGTATGAAGGGGTCTGAGAGAAGAACGGGGAAAGCAAACAAAAGACCTTGTCTGCCACACTGCAATGCACAAGCATCATCTAAACTGTTACCCAAAATAACTGGTTCTTGGGTGTCTGCTCCTGCTTTTCTCTCTTATGCAAACGAACACACACACACACACACACACGACATTTTCATTAACAACACAAAGCCGTTTCAGACAAAACCAGACCGTCCTGAGAAAGACTGATGGCATAGCATTTCGAAAGGTAGAGGGCAAATTAATAATCTTTATTTCAACATATACACGCCATGCATCCATCCAGATGCAGCATACCCTCAAAACAGCTGAAAAACTTTCCTTGCAAGTGACGACGCGTGGTTTATCCTACTCACAGATCTGCTCCACGTGCAGTGCACAGCTGTTAGTCAATGAGTCGATTACTCATGAGAACCTCGAAATCAAGGCCCTGAGAAGGTTACGTCCTATGGCGGATTTGCGACCTGTGTCAGACAACAGAGGAAGCAAAGGAAGTGGACGTGAAAAGAGGGAAAGAAGTGGAGGGAGAGGCTACCTCAGCAGCACAACCCACCCTCCAAAAAAAAAAAAAAAAAACGGGGAACAAAACTTTTTTTAAAAGAACGCAGCAAGCCAAGACTAATCAACGACGTCTTATGCCTCTAGGCAGCGGTCTGACGACTGAATCCCTGAAGATGGGCGACTAAGAGGGAGGCGTGAGCTATAAGACTTCTAGACTAGTCCCAGCTCTACTGGGTCCCGTCTGACTACAACTGAGCACTTACCGCCGGCAAAACACGCTTGGAAAGGTCAGAGTACAGGAAAGAAAACTCGAAAAAGCTTTTCTACTTTTTTTTTTTAAGGAGATCGTGTCTAACGAAGTGAATGGCAGTTGGGAGAAGGGGTACGGGGTGAGGGTAAGGAAAGATGTACGAACCCAAGTGACAAAGGGGCTGTAGGCGTTGTAGCCAGTACTGCTGGGGAGGGGGAGGGCACCCCTGAAACATGTGGCAAGAAACTGTGTAAAAAGTCTACATCGCTCTCACAATGTAACGCCTCAGCTATTTCTCTCGCGTTAACAGCATGTTTGTTTGTTTTCATTGGCGTCTGCGACCAGCTCCTATTTTCTGGAGCAGTCTGATTACGTTATCTTTCTGGATACACATATTTCCCAATTCTGGGTTTTGTTATTGTTGTTTTGTTTCAGTATTTCGCACCTAATTTGAAATGAAAAGCATATGTTAAGTAACCGTCGAATTAAAAAAAACTTCTATCTCTACGCTACAGGTACAGCCATGCCACTTGGAAATCGACGACGAAGCATCCTACAAGAAAAATCACACTTTATTGTAGTCAAAGAAGACAAGAATATGCATTTCTCGAGATCAGCAAAGGACGTACGCAAGTTGAGTTTAAAACGTTATGTATCGTAGGTGTCAGAATGGCGCAACACTAATTTTTTTGTGTGCTGAAAGTGTGTTAACATCTATCTCAGCCTTCGGTCTGATCGTGCTTGCTGCAGTCAGACCTGACATCCCGTTGCACCGAGATGCACGGGTTTGTGACCTGCTAACGGTGGGTCAAGAGGAAGTCTGTATGAAAACAAGCCCAGACGTGCCGCGTTGTAACTCGGTATCACATCCCGTGAAATCTCGCGTGACGCATCCACACATATTTGCCTCCGCACCTCGCTTATCTCACCCTTGCTCCCATCCCTTCGCCATCTGCTGGTTTGTTTGTTTGATTCGGATCGTAATCCATAGTTTGACATGACGATTGGCTGAATTCGTTTTAATTTCATGAACAGTTGAGACCATAAGCCTTTTTTATTTTTACTCCGGTTCGATTTGACGTTTGGAGTCTTAATCTGAAATCGTGTTTGATGTCACTTCTGGCAAAAAAAAAATGAGTATCTATCTCACTCAAATAATAATGAGTATTTATCTCACTCACGCTCTGTGTTTGTGTCCTTCCGGCGTTGATTGAATTCTAGCAAACACATTCATTTAATCTTCTTTATAAATTTCTTTCGAAGGTAAAACCTGCCCAATTATGACCATCCATGCCGTGGACGTCTATCCACCCACAAACACCTATGGGGATTAGTGGAAGAGCAACCCTGAGCACAGTTGAATAGGCCTTCAACATACCAATCATAAAAACACATACAACATGGCAGAGAGCTCTACCATAACTTCGTCGACTTCAAAAAAAGCACTGCAAGAGTTTTGGCATGTGAAATTCAACATCGAAGAGGGTCTAGTTCAAACAATCGAAGCGCTTTACAGAGGCTCCCGGAGCTCAGTCCTGATAAACAACCAGGTTGAAGATCTCTTTCAAACAACAGTGGGCGAAGGCCAGGGCTGCCTTCTGTCCCCTGTGCTGTTTAATATCTTCCTGAAGAATGCCATGCGAGAAACTCTTCACGACCATCACACCTTCGTGTCCATCGGTGACGGGCCGCTATACAACTACGCAACGGCATTGATCTGATGGAAGGCAGCAACAGCGAGTTCCAAGATCTCCCAAACAGACTAACGAACGAAAGTGTGTACAGGATGGAGGTCAGCAAGGACAAGAACAATGTCGTGGTCAACACCATCGGGCACATCAGAGCAGATATCAACATGAAAGACATACAGCTCGAGGAGGTAAACAGCTTGAAATACATAGGTACTGCGTTTTCCAAAGATGGCGGCTGCACCGCCGAGGTAGACATGGATGGCAAACGCGAAGGAGTGGACCGGCCACTCCATGTAGGACCTGCTCAACACCGCACTCGACTGTCACAAGTAGCGCACCCTGGCCGCTGCTGCGTCTAGTCAGGCCTCCTACCCTACCAACGATCGACACTGGCAGGTCAGTTATCTGGTGATCAGCTAGTATGTACCCAGTCAAGGATGATGAGACCATGACCCTTGCATGTGGAGGATTCGCGTTATAACTTGTGTCACGTCGTGTCGCGTAAATCTTGTCAAAAATAGCCCACTTAGGATGTGCAACGAAAAGCAGTGGTGCTTGAGCGAGTTCTCCCCATGTACTTCGCGGCATTGGTTTTCTTTCTCCAAACATTTTGCAACTGTTGTCGGTAACGCTTGCCTCGTCAGATGTAATAACATTCAGAGCGGACGGGAAGCCAAGCTAAACATCGCCTGGGGCAAGTTAGTCGCTGGAGTTGTTGCTGGTTGGCGTTACATTGCATGTGAGGAGCTGCATCGTCGAGGAGTCGGTTTCGAGATAAGAGTGTCACTAGCTGGCAGGTATAGTATGTCGTCCTTAGGTCACTGCGCTTGGGCATTTTTAAAACACTCACCCTCTTAACTAAACAATCCCTCCCGGTTTGAACCTGATCCATGGAGTCAAAATGTGTGTGTATGTCAAAAGAACTCAAATCAAAACCAAACAAAAATACCCGTGACAAATTTGTTTTAAATTAAAAGTCGATCAATCATGAACTGGTTTCGGTCATTTAGGTTTTGTTTCAAAATTTGGCAAAGCCCGTATAGATCCGCGGTTCTCAACCGGTGGTACGTGTACCCCTAAGGGTATGGCAATGGTTATGCAGGGGTACCCAGCGACATAAATAATTATTGTTTCAATGCGTTAGTAGCAGTTTAGTTTAAAACCAAAGAGTTTGAGAAGATTGCCAGTTCGCTGCGTCACTCATCGCCAAAATATGTGCAACAGTTAGTGCAACCCCCCAGAAAGGACTGGTTTTTAATGAAATGGAAGGGAAGTGACACCGATATGTTCGCGAAAGAGACTGGTTCGGAAGGTGTTGGGTCGTCATCTGATAAGACAGGCCAAGGAATACCTCAAAAACGGCCGCACCAGCAGCAAGATATGAAGCCACCAGAAGATTCATCTGCGGGCAGAAAAATACGACAATATTCTGAAGAATATTTGGGCTACGGTTTTGTCAGCAATGGAGCTGACCTTCCACTTCCACTCTGTGTCACATGCAACAAAACTCTGTCCAATCAGTATTGTTGCCTTTTCCATCAACGTATTTCTGTGAAAGTGCTTTCTCGGCTTTGACTGCAATAAAAACTAAAGAACGAAACCGACTTCAGCCTCAAGGTGATGTTATACTAGCCGTCAGCAGCATCCATCCTGGCATCAAATCTTTGATGGAGCAAAAACAATCCCAAGTATCGCATTAGAAAGGTAAGCACACGCCATTATGAAAATAAGTACTTTTATGCGCGAACTTAAGCGTGAGGGGTACCCGCGGATATACTTCACCCTTTAGGGGTACAGTCGCGAAAAAGGTTGAGTTACACTAGTTAAGATGATGTATCGACGAGGGAGGCTACTCTCACATGCGTGAGTGATGTTGCAGACGACTTTGTAACTTCAATGGTGAAAAGAGAAAAATGTAACAAACAAACAAACAAAATCACTGCTGTATGTTCTCCAAAGAAACGAGCCCGAGGTTTTTCCCTATTTTAAGTATTTTAGGTTCTTATCTACAAATGTGTCTACACCTGTGTAATAAGTTACGTTCGACTGATATTCATTATTATTATTATTTTTAACATTGATGTTTATTAATATACACCTTAAACAGCCATGCTCTTACCTTTTTCCTTTCACTCTCGATACGTACTCCGCACTTTAATTATACTGATACGAAGTAATGTACCATTTGGTGTTTGCTGTATTTCAGACGTTCTTCGATTCTTTCGATGCAAAAGAGACCTTTTCGCGTCTCTTTCGACATAAGAGCGCAGCCAATCAATTGCAAGGATCGATTAGCAGACGATAGGTTCCAACAGCACATTTGTGGAAACTGTTTTCCTCCTGAATCTTATTTAGCGACTTGTGTTTTAAAACAAACAAACAAGACCCTGCGTCTAAGATGGGAATGAAACAGTAATTGAACTAAGCTTAGGAGGAGAATGATCGCGTTAAATTACGGCTCTACATAGTTCACACCAGTGAGTAGTCTGCTCTACGAACAATGACACTGAGATGCTTTGACTGACCTGGGGCTCGTTACGCAAACAGCGCCAGAAGCATGATAGATTACAGCCATGCGTAAGCTTTCAAAACTCTAGTAAAATTTCTAGTTTAACGTAAAAAAAAAAAAACACAACAACAAACCAACCCAACCACAATTTCTAGATTTCAACCGACAGTATTATGTTCTCAAGTGCTTTTTTATTTGTGTGTTCCGCCGCTCGATGTTTTTCACCATGTATCGGTAGAGTGCGTTGAGTGAACACAAGACGACATCCATCGCGTGTTGTGTTGTCCCAGAAAGCTCTGGAGATCGAGTTATGTTATTCTTCAGTAGACACTACTCAGCCGTAATTTCATATTCTAGACACGCCTTCCTCTTCGTAACCTTTGGATCTTTCTTCCGAAGGGCCCTGGTCCTCGCTAAAGCTAGAAGTCTACGAAGAAATCCAACTCTGACGTGCATTTTTAGTAGACAAAGAACATTTCCCCCTCTTCTCTGAACATTAAGTCACAGTTTACTACTTTTTTTTTTGAGTCCCGAACTGTTTTTGTGCCGACACTACGGGAAGTAAATCAATGGGAGATAATAGAGTAAATAGACTAATCTTGCCATGTTTTGATTGCGGCGCTTGACGCGTTGTTGAAAGGCACAGCTTTCGGGCAGTGGGGATCCCGTCAGGGAGAATGGACGGAAAACAACTTTATGATTTGTGTTAAAAGCAATATGTGAGCTGGGATGGCGTAAACTTTTTTTCTTTTAGTGAAAAAGGTGATTCTGAGGTGAATCAGTTCCGTGACCTGTTTCTCTCTTACACAGCACCAAGATAGCACTGCATTCTCAGGATGGTACGTAAACAGAACTCTGCAGCAAGAGATTGCTAGATGCGTTCAGACATTACAGCAGTTCACGCTAGTACTACATATGCTGCAGCCGGCACATGCACTCAGGACAGAAATTTATGGACCAGTTCTTGAAGCGGGCACTAAAGAGACGCGTTTTCGTAAATGTCATTAATAATTGTTTGCATGTTATGTTTGATTCTTTTCTCTCTGATATCTACATTATTATGCATCATCATATTCGGTTTATTGCACACTCTCATTAGAAAGCTAATCAGCGGTCTTCCACACACAGAGGCGAATTTACTGACATTTTCTCGTTTTGTGTTAACAAAACTCAAGACTCTCCAGACAGGTGCCGGGATTATTACCATCATTATCCAAGGGGAAGTTGAACTCATCGTCTTGTCCATGCCGAAGCGAATGCGCTCTCGCTACGACCTCGGTGCAGTTCTTTCAAGTGGCGTCTGCAAGTTTCGGATGCTGAGCCCATGCATGGTCCTTTCTGCTTGCATCGCTGTGATGAGGTGTTTATCTTCCGAACTGTGCAGACCTCCTGTCCCTTTAATTAGTTATGAGCCCTTGCTGCTGGGTCTGGCGACAAGATGGCGTCATGCACACACTGTTATCTTCCTCGTGTTAACTGAAAGGTCGAGTCTTGCCTGCGGAAGACCGCTGATTAGCCAATTAAACTTAACGAGCATCAAACCGGACGTTTGGCTTTGACCACGTGCGCGTTGCTCTCCATCCTTCTTTCCACTGTCAACTAAGCAACGCTGTAGAGGATTGAGGGGTAGAACTATAGTTTCTCGTCACCCCCACAACTCTCTGTGCCTTGTTTCCACCCCCGCGGTGCTATCTGGTACAGTCCCGAGCTGAAAAGTACAATGGTACCTCGAGTTACGAGCTGCTCCATATATATATATAATACACACAAGCTTTTCTAGTTACGAGCAGCGGCTCGAGCAACATTTCTGCTCGAGTTACGAACATTGTTCCGAGTTACGAACAGCTGAGCGTCGGCGTATTTATTGAAAAGAGAGGCAAGTGACGATGTCGAAAGCGCATACAAAAAGGCAAAAACAGATGATTGGTGTAAAATGTATCATACGTACGTCAATGTTAAGCATAGGTTAAGTTAAAAAATTAAGAAAGTTTATTTTTACGATTCGCGTAATTTTGTGTAAAGAAAGTTTATTTGTTTACAATTTAATTTTATGAATTCATTTAAAGTAAACTGCAATTGTAGTTTTGTTTAAAATGTAAGAAAGTGTTGTATCTACGCTTCGTTCCTTGCCAGTATCCCTTCCTCCCTCCCTCCTTAGCCGCGCTCATCTGTCGCCAAAGTGTTTCTTAATTAAAAACATATATTTTTTCATAATTTAGGACATTTTGGCGACTTGTCAGAGGGCTGGAACGGATTAATCTTATTTCCATTATTTTAAATAGGAAAATTCGTTCGAGTTACGAGCATTTCTAGTTACGAGCACGGCTCTGGAACGAATTAAATTCGTAACTCGAGGTACCGCTGTATTTAACTACTTCTGACGAAACAGGAGAAACATCACATTGAGGGCTAGGCGACGTATGTAGGCTAGCGTCAACTTTGTGGGGTTTTCCATGGATAACCACGCAGCTGAGGTGAGTGCACTCAGATACAGAAAGAAAAGAGGAGAGAGAGAGAGAAAAAAAAAAGCAGGACGCAAAGTAATAAATAAAATGATGAAAGGAAATTAAGAAAAAAAACGCAGCGTCGAAGGAAAAAGTATATATATAGGAGAAGGAATAAGAAAAAAAATGGAAGGGAAAAAGGGATAGACCACGTGATGCAACGCTCATCAGGACATTTTTACACGCATCCGTCTCCCAATAATTAAGTCCTGTTTACAGCTCTTTTCCTCTGAACTATTAATTTCTCTCATCTGGGACGTCAAGTGCACGGCTGTCTGGTTCAGCAGGGGTGGAAAAACACCCCCAGAAGACTTCATCTGGTTATAGCGTGAGCACCTGTTTTTTCGCCCAGACTTGGAGGTGAGATGAGTTATGGTGACGTAGGAGGAAGGCCAAGATCAATGTTATATACCGAGCCAGCAATTAAGGCGCTATCACGGCCCAGCTGCCAGCCACGCCGTAAGAAGAAAGAGTGCCCAATTCCACACAAACGCCCAGCCTTTGCGCGCGACCGAACATGGCTGACGAGGAAAAGTGGGTGGAAGACGAGTGAAGAATAAGACAAAAGGCCAGGACTCAGACGGGGCTAGAACACTTACCCCCACTCTCCTCATAAGCCCGCACGTGCTACCCGCGACAAACACAACACTGCTGTGAAGGAAAAGGCGGGGAGAGGGTGGAGAGGAAAGTGTAATCGGGACACCCCTAGTCAATGCATACACGGATACGTAACAAATTACCCGCTTTACCTAAAGGCGCCACGTGACTGAAGACAAAAAACAAAACAAAACAAAACAAAAAAAACCCATATCGCTCGTCCTCAACATCCAAACCATTTTCTCCTGTCGTTGGAATTCTCAATCCACCCCTTCACTTTTCACTGCGCTAGTAAAACCTCACATTCTCTACGCCAGTCCCACTTTTTCGTTTAGCAAGACCCAGCCTTCCTAATCACGCGTCACCTGTCCCCAATTTCCATCAATTATGTCACCACCATGATTTCCGTCTACTATGTAGGGTAGATTTTTATTTTATTTTTTATTGTTGTTTTCGCACTCATATCACCCAAAATAAAACCGCAAACGTAAAATGTCCTCTCAGACACACTTCTTGCAATTGGCAAGTCATCAGCCACAACCATCACCAAAAATAAAACAAAAAAAAATATTTGTTCAGCATTAGTATGTACCTCAATACATTATCTTGCTGCCATCTTCCAAAGTCCAGTTACCGCTAAACAGTCAGTTTGCATGTTGTTAATCTGACATCCTCACAGTCCAATGTCTAGAAATAAGTTAGTTACAGTCTTATTATTAGCAGTCAAATAGCCCTTACACCCGGTGTCAAAATCTCATCTTTCTGTCCAGATAACCATTACAAACTGACATTGCGCACGTGCAGACCGACCAAAGCTGCCCATGTGCAAACTTTTAAATTCCGACACTCGCGGATTTTTCAGGGTTTTTTTTTTAACCTCTTGAAAGTGGAGGGCAATGAAGACCTTTTCTGAATGTACCCGTGTGCGATGCCCTGTTAATAACTATCAGAAATTTAAATCTCAAGCACAGCACATGGCGGAAATACCCTCTTGCTGGCCCGAGCCCGCGCAATGTGTTTGCAACGGTTATAAGAGCAGAAATCTGAGATCATGACACCGGCAATGGCTCTGGCGCTTCTTCAGGTCTGACCCTGCTGAGAAGCAAGTCGTCATATAGAAGCACGAGGGAGTGGCTTTATTAGAGTCTCCCTCCCGCGGGGGGTGGGCGCGCCGCTGACATCTCGGGGGAAGTGTCGTAGAAGACGCTCTGGTCGCCTGACGCGAAGAGGAGCTGACGAAGCTGTCGGCGTCTCACCTCCTGGCCGCAGCCGCCTGGGCACACCCTGCTCACCTGTGGACACGCCAGACGATGCTCTTTAAGCCAGCTTGTTTCGCTGATACCACCTGATTCCGTGTATCGCGTGCCTTTGAGCGGGAAGAAATCTGTGCAGTGTTATCTGTCCATGCTAAACTAGTGAGAGCGAGTAAAACGTTGTACATACAACTCAGCCATTTGCTTTTTTGGTTGCACAAAAATGACAGTGTAGGTGTACTAACGTGATGGTATAAGGAAGCTGAGAGTTACAATGGATAATGAGATAAACTCGAGCAGACTTGCCTGGAGTGATTGTCGCCAGCACATGAAACAGCAGACATGGCCACAAGTGTTCTCGAATGGTACATGGGCATCATTCTTACACTTGCTGCAAGTATAACCTGCACACAGCGTTGTCAATAAGGTTTATACAAAAATATACAGCCTCTGTGTGTGTGTGTGTGTGTGTGTGTGTGTGTGTGTGTGTGTGTGTGTGCGCGCGCGCGCGCTCGCGCGTGCATGCGTGCAAAAAAAAAAAAAACAATAAAAAAGTTATTACAGGCGAAAAGCAGAAAGTATGAGGAAAAAAAAAGCGTACTGCGACGGAGAACTGAGGGGAATAGAGATAGAGAATATTAATGTGATCATGCATGCATAAGTGAACATCATAAAATTTATGCATCCACTCACATGCATAATACACATGCACGCCTTCTCCCACATCCATATGTGCACATGCACGCACGCATAGGCATTCTCACACACAAACAAAAGACGGAAAAAATACTAGTGCTACGAATCACTGCATGTTTCCAGAATTATTTAGTGTAGACAGCAACAGCAACATCTTTCTAACCTGATTTCGGATGAACTTTGTTGGATTCTGTGGCCATGAGTCTGATCTTCTCAACATCAAGCTGCCCCAAAGAAACTGTTGTCTCTTGAGGTTCCCTAGTATCCTCTTGCAAGTACCTCTCAGTGCCGAAATGACTGTTCTTGGCCCCATCAGGTCCTGCTGCTCCTGCAGAACTCGTCTGTTGGACCCTGGCCGTGTAGTTCATCACTTTACCACCTGAGATGCTTGAACCAGTGGCCATGTTTCCATTGCAGTTACTTGAAGATGAAGGTCCTGTTTCAGCAGTTTTGGAAGTTCCAGGATTTTGATCCAGAGTTATCTCCTGGTAGGGGCCATTGTTTTGCACACTGTCTAGCTTCATTCTTTTGTCATGGGATTCTGATAAGAGGATTTAGATTTACTCATTTGATTTTATCAAAATATGATTTTCCACATTTTGTTGTTAAAATAAATGTATGACACAAAAAATAACAGAGTAGTTAATGGGTTTGATTTCAGAAGAGTAGAGCATATGCAGAACATATTCTGAGGTTATCAGGCGCCTCTATGACCTCCAAGGATGTGGAACTGAAAGGTGGCGGTAGTGGTGATGATGAAGATCCATGACTTGCACTGAGATGCTACTACTGACTGACTTCTCTGCTAGCCTCAATACTGTTTCAAAACCAACCACAGGACAAAGATTCTAACTGGAACTTGTAAATCTTCCTAAGCTGACTTTTGAATCTTTGTGTGTAATCATTATTGTTTCAACAATTCTACGAAAAAGAGCCGAACAAGGTTTTCTAAATCTGTATTACTCATACAGATTAGCAAATGCTCAGACTTTTAATTACACAACTGCGTTGCAAATACTCTCAAACTCTTTCTAGTTATGTGGTCTAATAAACTTGCAAAACTTTTTTAAAGCAGTGAACATATAACACCTAAAGGAAGCTTGTTACTCACCCTGAGCACTGCGCCCCATGACAGATTCCCAGGTTAGCACGTGCTCTGACTTGTAGTTACATGATTGTCCTGTCAGCGCACTGCAAATGCTGTCAAACTCTTTCTTATGATGTGGTCTTACAAACTTGTAGAACACTGTCAAAGCAACAAAAATTTAACACATACAGAAGAAGCAAACTCATGAAATGTAGAAGTAACATTAAGAATGAAGTATAATATTTGTTTCCAAAACTATGTATGAAGGGCGTCTCTATATAAACTTATTCCCTCACTTTGATGTGCCCATGCAAAGGTGCACCATGTATCCATTAAAAGAAATATGGTTCTCCAGTTCCAGAGCTAGATCTGTTAGCTCTAAACTGTTGTGGCAGTAAGACTTTCTTTGTAGATAAAACAATAATTCTTTATTGTCTACTTCTGTTCACAACAGACAGAAATTTTCCTTTGCTGGTAATACAATAATAACACTGCAACACAGTTCTATCACACACCCACACAGTTACATCTACTTTTGACCACCCAAAGAGAGTGATTGTGACCTCTGCCAGGGCACACTACAACTAGTGCTACATGCTCCACCACATGGGATAAGAACACTAAGGGTCATTTTCCAGTCCTGTTTAAGATGTCAAACTTGATAGAGAGGGATTAGTGAAGTCAAATCAATCTTCTTGACAACCATTTCTTTCCATTTGCAGCCAGAGGGTAGCATTTGAAAATGGTGATGTAATGGGTGAGAGGCATCAGTGTTAATGCATACAGCTTTCAACCTCACACTCCTGGTGTTGAGGTCACTTTACGGTCTTTGTGGAAAACCTATGATTTTTCTAGCAGTCTTGGCCACCCTTGTCACACAAGCTTTATCCTTGACATGCAGACGGCCGAAACACACAGATTGAAAGTTAAGATGCCCTTGATCAGGCTACAATATACCAACTCAAGTTCAGGGTTGCTGACCCTGAAATTCCTCAGCTGCTTCATAACTGGCACTGATGAACTTTCCTAGACATGATGCTGTCTTGGAAAGATAATTTGCTACCACTGTTCCGAGACACCTAACACTTTGACCATATTCTACCGTCTCACTGCTGTATAAACAGATTCATGTTTTTTGCTATAAAGAACCTCTTTAGCTTTCTTAAAGAATGCAGAAAACACTGGAAAAATTACATGAGTTATTATTAAAGCTTTCTTTTGTTCAGTGATGTAGGCTTAGGATGGCAGAAAGTATGTGCGCCACGCATGTGTGTAGGGTGTCACACACAGACATGAATGTTAAGGAAAAAGAGAAAGTAGCATTTGGACAGGGACATATTTTTTTAATGCCTCACTCTAAAATGATAAAAAGCATTGCTCTACTTCTGAACAGGTGGAACCGTTCTTTTTCGGTAGTGAAAAGGTGAGCAAGCACAGCAGTGACATCTGGCAAGGACTCTTTATTCTTGTATTCTGTGAGTGCTTTTGAAAACCTCTGGTAGTCTGCCCCTGACAGCACAGACTTCACCTGCAAGACATGCATGCAAACAGCACACATCAGCCTAATATTTCACATCCTTGAATGATGATTTCTAAGACTTTACTTTCTCCCTCCCTCCACAAAAACCCCTACAAATAAAAAACAGTTTCACACTGTTTTTCTGTAAAGACACTGAGGATTTAAAAACTTTATGGAGGTAAAAGATATTGTGTTCTTCTTTCAACTGTCCTTACAAAATTTAAACACTAAATGGTGTTATGTTGGACAGAACTACTTACCTCTGCGATGTAGTTCTGTGCCAAATTCAGATGAGTTTTGGGAGCACTTTGCTTGCTGCTGCTTATGCTGCTGCTGGTGTCCTTAGTGTCTGGTGCTGTTACAGATGGAGCTGGCTTTGCTGGGTGGGAGTCAGGCCACTGTGAGAAGACTAATCTCACAATCAATAATGCATTACTCCAAGTGGTTTACATAAATTTTAAAACTGAAGAGATCTTAATTTTGTAGCAGCAGAGTGCAAGGTCAAAAGTGCAGCACCTCTAATCCATGTATGTTTTTGTAAGCCATAATAATAGACTCTCAGAATGAAAAGTGTTACCAGATAAAAATGACAATCACCATTTGTTACAACATGCCAAAACCTAAACCATGCAACAGATATTCATAAAGAACAGCATCTGAATGCTGGCCAATACTTTTCTAACTTCTATCTAAAGATATCCAATGTTTGGAGATGGACTTATTTAACTTTTATCACATATTCGAATGAAAGCAGATCCAAAAAAATTTACAGAGATCATCTAATTAAAGAAAAAAAGGAATTAAAGTGTCTAAAGTTTATAAACCTTTACCTTTATCATGATTTTTCTTTTCCTTGAGACTTTCTTTCCAAGGGCCTGGTAAGAGGGAATCTGCAACATCCACTCAATTTGTGCATGTGGCCATCTTAAGGAAACTATCAACAAGCTGCAAAGATCGTTCTTTTGCTTTTAAAGAAATGGTGTGACTTGTTTGTGAGTCTGCAGATGATGCATTCAAGAGTAATGTCGGGTAAGACATATGCATCACTTTCATCTTAGTAAATAAAAAATTAAGAAATGTAAAATGAACAACATGGACAAAAAATCATGGCAGACAATCACAAGGAATTAAAACAATTATGTCACAATAATCTCCATGAATTACTCGCACACCTCTTACAGTACCTGACCATACATATGCAGCATACAAACATGCTTACTTTAACTTGACCATACATACACACATACCTGTGATTCTGAAAGTCTCTCAGTCTTTTCCACAATTTTCTGACAAGGAAAATCAAAACATAACCAATAATCAGGAAACTAAGCAACATCCACAATTATTTTTTTCACAAACAAATTAAAAATTACACCACTCTAAACATATCTTAAAAATATGGATTGTTCTCTTTAACAGATCTGCAATGGTTGAAAATGCTGAACAATCTAAGACCTGTGAAAGACAAGTGAAAACTTTCGAGAATTACAAAAATCCTGCAGAAGGCCATTAAGTTTCATAAAGGATTGATGAAAATTATATGCATTAAAGAAAATGGAATGGTTAACACAAAAAACACCCTCTACCCCAAGAAACCAAAGAAACGTACATCACTGCTCTCCAATGCATCAAGTAGTCCTTGGCGACTTCCAGCTGTAGTACTGACTTTTGGCATGCTTAACCTGCTGTACTGCTCCAAAGCAGAATTTGCGTCATTGTCTGCAAAAAACCCACTGCAAGTGTTTTATTGCATGTACTGAGCTGAACAAACTTGTGGGACAGAAATGGAATGGTGGGATGGAACAAGTTGGATGCCTTACATACTTGTTGTAGTGATGATGATGATGATGACGATAATGATGATGAGAAGGAGGATGAGGAGGAAAGAAAGCAATTGCATCACTTACTACCTTCATTTCTTTGCTTGCTCAGGCTTGGCACATGAAAAGCAACACCAGATGCCTGCTCGATATGCCCCACACGGCGAGAAAGTGTTGGCTCAAAAAAAGCCACCTGACAACCAGAGCCGCTCCCAGCTGTTTTTGACTTGTGCTGCCTTCCTTTTGGAACTGGCAACTGTTGACAGAGGGTGAGAAAAAACAATTTTCACTGACAATGGCTTTCTAAGGTCGCTGGTGATTACATTGTAGAGTGAAGCCATCTAACATATGAAAAAAAACCCATGCAAAATATTAAGATTGATACCAACACAGTTATTGATAAGAAAATGATAAAAATGCCAAATAACCTAGAAGAAAAATCTTCTCTCATATCTACTGCATGATATATCAAAATAAACAGTTGTTACACATACTGTTTTCTCTGCAATCTTGAAGAATGACAACATGTCTTTAACAGCTTGGCCAAAGGTGCTGTACTTTGAGACATAAGGCCTTATCCATGATGGAAGCTGGTTAATGGAATGCTGGGAAGAAAATCTGAAAACAAAAAAGTGAATGCATGAGCTAGGGGAAGGGTTGCGTTGGTGAAAATTAAGTTGTCAGAACATGGATTTGTTTTCAATCATGTGTAGACAGATCAGGATAGCACAGACTAAAACAAGAGATAAATTCAAAATTAAAAAAAACTGCAACACAACAATCTGCCATTTGCAACTGACCTTCGCATGTGCCTCTAGTAATCTTGATTATTGGAAAAGACCACACAAATGCTAACATTTGGGTATTATTATTTACCTATCCCTTTCCAACCTATGCCCTACCAAATGAAAATACAAAAGGCTTGACTCCAAAGAATTAATGTCTTGCCTGGTATCACATAATAGAATAGCGCCAAAGTCATCCTTGTGCCGTATGACACGGCCTATGGCTTGATTCACTGCTCGCGTTGCCTGCTGCTGGTACCACTGCTGACCCGTAAGACTCTGCATGCAGAGATGATTCCATGAGAATGCAATTCTGAATGGAATTTGGAAAAAATCAACATCTGAAAAGATACTAAATTCCCTTTTATTGATACTCATCAGCCTGATTGTATGGTAAGAACCAGTCCTAATATGCCTGTACTAAATATACCTCTATATAAACAGTAACAACAACTGACACACCAGGGTTTTTTTTCCTGCAAAGGTCATTGCTTTGATGTTATTCTTATAAACATTATGCTGACTTGAGAGTGAGGAGGGATAGCAAAAGTACTGTTAAGCTAGTCACACACCTGGAATCCCATCTTTCCCCGCATGCTGTCTAGGTGCTGCATTTTAAGAATGACACGTGGATCCATCATAGGAGGGAATGGCAAGCCAGTGATGACCACAGCACGGCCATTTGTATCAGCAAAGTCCAGTCCTTCACTCACCTAGTCATCAGCCAGTTCTCACAATGTGAGTGGATTTCACAGTTAGAAAAATCTTTTTAAAAACTAGATTTTTACAAATCATGAAAGCCAGTTTTATATCCAAGGATAGAGTCTGGTAATGCAGCCTTTAGCTAATAGTAAAATGAATGATCTTTTTTAAAATGTTTTAGCAAAACTTTTCTGGATCATTGCATTTATTGAAATGGATCAGCTCTTTACTGGTATTAATTACATGTTAAATACAAGAAGCATTTTTTAATCCATATGCAACTATAAAAAGTACTAGTATAAAGTTTATACTGACAATGAAGTCCAAGAACTGTTACTACAAAACTGAATTAAGAACAGTTCACATATACACCAGTAGTTTGTGCTTTGCTTCAGTTAGCAACAGCTTATTTATTAAATATTTCTTGAATATTTTTAACAGGTTAAAGAAAGATTTTAATCCTAATTTGCTGTGAAAGACTCTAGTACCTAACATCACTATTTGTATAGTTAGCATTATACAAGGTGCTTAAAATTTTACCTTGCCTCTGCACACTGCCATGAAGATAGCACCATTCAATGCCTCATCATTAATTTTGTTGTAATAATCTTGGATCGCCTGTAAATTTTAGCCAATGACAGAATGAGTGAACAAGTATTTAACTTTCTCTTTAAAAAAGAAAACCTTGAATACTTGAAACCAATACCTAGATTTACTGACCTTAAAGGCAAAAATCGCTGGAAACAGAGCACAAAGTATAACAAAAACATATTCCAGTGGTATTTTATGACAAAGAGGCATGAGAGATTTTATATTAATATTTTTCTCTTAAGCACACCTGGATTTGTTGAGAAAATGGGAAGTGATGAAAAGGAAGTATTTCTAAAAATAGCGTTGTCTGCACGAGCTGAAGTCGAAGAGAAAAGATGCAATCCTCGGTAAAAGAAAACTGACCAGGACACATTGTGCTGTTGCTGAATGTTCTCTTTGACACTCAGATGGAGTTAGTTTGTACTCATTAAGGATCCTTAAGATAATGGCAGCAAACGCCAGTGGATTAACTTTGTTCAGAGATGTGTATATACAGGTCTTTGCTTTGTTCAAACGTGCCGTGTAAACTTCGTCCCAACACCGTACCCCAGGAATTTGCCCAAAACATTTCAAAATTGATTGTTGTCTAGTCACTTATACAGTACAAGCAAGTTTTAGACTTTCAGTAAAACAAAGAAATCTTCCTACAGTTGCACTTACTATACAAAAGCACGAGCTGTTAAAACAAACTACAACTGTTGGTAGATCAAGCACCAGATATGCAACATCGACAGTTTCTACACCATCTGGTCTACAAGTAACATCGTGTGACAGTCACAAACACAACATCATCAGTCGTATCTTTATCCAGCATAAATGCTAAAAATAACCGACAGTGTGAGGGCACCATGGACGTGCGTGCTCGAAACAGCTAAAAAAGAAAAAAAAATTCAAGGTGATAAACCTATAAGGAGCTTAAACGGTAACACGTGCGAGTATCAGTAAGTAAACAGAAAATTTTGCATGAAGCTAAACGAGGAAGAAATAAGTTTTTACATCGATAAACATGTTTCAAACTATCATTATATTTTTAATTGTAAAAAAATCCTTATCAGCAGTCAGTTGTAACTATAAAATAAAATTGCAATGGTTAAAACCATCAAATAAAAAAAAAAATTACAGGAGTTTCTCTTAGACAAACACTTTTGAAATAATACACATGGGAAAATTAACTCAGATGCACCCACTTAGTAACAATCAGTAATAATACAATGTAGACTGCAATGACTATGATTGTTGCCTATTAAATTTTGATCTGGAGAAGATTGACTTACCAGTCTGTTGAATAAATTCAGTTTGGACCATTTAATTATTTTTTAATTAAGGCTCAAGCTAAGCGTTATCGAGAGCGAAAAAGGAGACGGCTCCCAGGAAGCCACGTGACTGGGTGCATCATGAGATTGGTATAAAGGAACATAGATCGTTGCAGTAAGTTAGTTCAGTTTGAAAATAAATACAGAGCAGAGTAGGAGAGAGTATGCTGCCTTTTGCAAGTACACCTCCTGCGGCTTGCACAAAGGACACTGTACACGTGCGTGACCCTCATGACAACACAAATGTGACCTATGCGGCCCTCAAGGGACCCTCAGTTTGACATGCCTGCAGTAGACCATATCCCCTGTTAGGTGACAAAGACAGCAGGTTCCTTAAGATGAAAGAATGTGCTTTCTTGTAAAAAATGAGAAACCATCACCTCTGTAAAAGCATCTTTGCCCTTTGGCTCTAGAACAACAGCCTTCTGTGCCAAGATCCTATTCCAGATGTTGTTCTTCTGTGAAAATAGAAATTAAAGGAATGAACAGAAAAAAAGGGAAAAAATACAAGGAAAGAAATAAAGGTCCACATTTTCAAGTAAACTACAGAGCTTTGATGGAAGACAGGAGGAGACACCTAAAAATTAAAAGCAAGAAAAGCAATTCTCCAGTCTGAACAGTACTATTACATTATAAACTAATGAAAAGAAATCAAACAATTTGTAAAATGATTGGTTTAAAAAAAAAACTTTCCTCTAATTTTAGGCAATAGCAAGACCCACCTGCCACATCTCCACACACATCTCCATCAGGGGATAGGAAGGGAAAAACACCAGAAGCCCTTTGGGTACCACGCGAGCAAAGTTTACTGCAGGAAATAAAAAGAGATAAAGAAATTAAAATTTCACAACCTCTCATCCAGTGTCATTATGTTCTAATATCTTCATCACACATTTCAAGCCATAGGTGCCTCCCTGTCAATACACACACATGCAGGCACAAACTCAGGTGCATGTGCACACACACACACACACTCTCTTCTGTCACACTTGATATGCTTATTATTCTCAGTTTGAGTGAAATCCCTGCCAAACACCATCATCAATCACTTCTGACATTGTTTTTGACCCCTTATATATTTCCCGTTAACCCTTTTACTACCAATGTTAACGTAAGTCCTGCATATGATGTGATGCTATTCTAACAATGAAAATATTTTAGAAAGCTGCACATACTTAACGTATTTAACCCAGCTAAGTCAACTATTTCTAAGACAAAGATCTAGTGCTATCAGAACAAATAAAAATCTAACGAATGGGAAAAAAGCACTGAATGGATGTAGATATGCAAATCTTCATGGAAGTATATTTATTACCTATAGAATTACCAAGTGATGACTGGTAAGACTCACTGAATCTGCAAAATAAAAATACTTCACACTTCTGAATTATATCTAGTCAGGGAATAAACACTCTAATTTCAAACAGATATATATCTGAAGACCAATTGCCAGTTTAAAAACTTTCAGATATCAAGCTTAGACAGATCTACAGATCTGAGTGGTATAATTCAAGACTTTAGCATATGGAATAATCTGTGAACTCTAAAACTTCATTTTAATATCTTACCTGTTTTGATAGCTAGAGTTTAACACAGTCCCATCAGGACCACAGCTCAGACTTCCAATCCACACCTGGTGCTTTTGTATGACATGAGGGTTCTCAAGGCGTACATTAAAAGGCCTAATCAGGGAAAGACCATGTCAGTGTTTCAAAATAAGAGATAATGAGCTGCAACTCTCAAATAATGTCTGCATTATGTTTATAGTTGGATTCTTCTTTAAAAAAAATTAATAAAAAAAAGACAAAATCATGAACAGACTAACATATGCACAAATGCTAAATACTTCTGCAAAACTGTGATCAGCATTACCAAATGGAAAACAAAAATTATGTTTGAAATGTATGATTCTCTTCTTTTAAAATGTATCTTTATGCTTTAAAAAAAACAAAAAACACCACAAAGCCTTTATGTGACTCACAACTGATTATAGAGAGAGTAATATAATATAACTACCACCTCACTGAGGTATGATCCAGTCACAGTATGATTAAATGACAAAGGGGAACAATTGGCCTTTATGTCATCAACATGTACTCAAAGCTATGAGCAAACTACGTACACTTGCATCTCCATGGTGAAGGACTCAATGGGGGAAAGGGTGCCACTAGTGAGAATGATGGAAGTGACCCCCTGACTCACAAGGTCTTTCATACTGTGTCCAGGGCTGAAGCACCAGTAGCTGAGGACTCGCTCTGCACCAACCATAGCAAGATATTACAGCAAAAAGATGCCGAGAAATTAGGAACACTCGGGTTTTGTTTTTTCACAAGAAAAATTTCAACAACACACTGTCAGTTTTAAAACAACTAAGCCTGTTTAAACTCTCAGGTTGACACTACTACAATATTTACTACATATATTTGATGAAGCTTTTCTAATTTCAACTTTTTATGGCTTACACAATAAAACAGACAAGAAAAATATTGAAGAAAGCAAATTTTAAATTGTAGATTTTCATTTTATATTTATGTATTGATAGGTTAATAGGGTGAGACACACACACATACACACAAAATGTGTGCCTTGCTGCAAGCTTTTGTGCAAACATACCCTGTTTTCCGGAAGTATTCACAGGTTCTCTTGTAAATTTACAAAAACAAAGCTCTTGATACGCTTTTTATTTTATAAAAATGCTTTTTTAACCTCTTTCCTTGCCATGTTTGTCTGGTAAGAGCTATTCACAAAAGGTGAATTTGAAATCAAATACTACTGTACAAATAGTACAGCATGTATCTAGCAGAAATGCAAGTCTAGGCAAAAGGAATGATCAGGCCTTAATGAATTTTTCCCATTTGTGCAGCTATTCTATAGGTCACAATAAGTGGGATGGTCTTTAGCCCTTGAAACTAAATCCATATCATCACAAATATAGATTCTATTTCATTTATTCTGGTAGCACTGTGCTTATGTCCCACAGGAACTTTGACCTTAAACAACTTTGTGCAATTAAAGTACTGCCCATCCTAACCACAACCTATCTCCAGCAACCACAAGTGGTAGATCTGATGTGGCAAATACATATAATCTTTTGGTTTTTGCATAAAAACAAGTTGAAAACTCCAAGGCTTGATAGCCTTGTGTGGTTTGAACAACTACCTTTGCAAATATATAACCCTTCTTCAGATGAACATACAGACATACCTGATTTCTCACTACCCCCAGCTGAAGCCCATGAGTCAAGCTTCTTTTTCCTCTTCTGTGTGTTAGCATCCTTCAGGTGTATGTGAACCTGTAAGGCATTTGATACGTTTATCACTGAAAAAATCTATACTGTCTAGTAGCCAGGATGTCTTTACAAAATGCCACATGTATACACCAAAATGATTAGAAATGATTAGTTTAAAACTTCTAGACTGTATTCAGAGACATATTACTCTCTACTCTTTTCTTTTGTTAACAGAGCTTCACAGATATTTCTCTCAATGCAAGAACACACAAATGAACACATGCAAACATCACACGTACATGCAAACATCACAAATACGTGCAAGGGAAAGGAAGGGTGGAATTAACGTTGGGTCAATAACTACAGCTATATTTTGGCAAACAAGAACTTCCTGGAAACAGATGCCACATAAAGAGAAAGAGCAGCATGCCAAAGAGAAGGTGACATATGAACCTATGTCACCCAATCATCATTGTACTGATGTTATGCTATTTTTTTCTGGATTTCAACAGAATATTTTGCTGAACATTACAGACCAAAATAAGGGTAAATGTATGTTCAGCACAAGTGTGGTCATTCTCCATTGCTCATACAATTAAGAAGTATGTTCTTTCTATAACTTGCCTTGTAATTCAGTGCTAAAGCAGCTTTATGTTGGCTGATAGAAACATTATCTCCTGGCTCTTGGCTAAACACTATCTGCAAAACAGAACAGCAGTACACACAATCATCTATTATTTACAGAGATGTAGAGAAAAGGGAGTAAAAACTAAGAGAGAGAGAGAGAGTGAGAGAAAAGATTCTTAGTTTTCCCACTGCTTAGAAAAATGAGTAAATTATGTAAGAGAAAATTTGCCAAAGTGTTTGAAAACACAAGAGTTTTGATTTGAGGTTTCACCTGAAAGAATTTTATAATAAACAGATATTTCATCAATACTTGTTATGAAATAACAGTAAGATATTTTTATATGCAAAAAAACTAGACATCAGGGATAAAGGTCATGCTAATAAGAAAAAATGTATGTTGCTGTATGTTCCTTGACAAGACCTCCAATATTTGTATAAGAGATGGAAAGAAGAGGGAGGGATTATCCCTCCAACCTCTATTTTAACTCTGGGACTGAAAACCCTTAGCATTTTATGGATAGTAAAACTGGATTATAAAAGTTGTGCTTCATAATTTAGATGGTTTTAACATAACTTGAAATGTACCTTCAAAGCATCAGCCACTTTAGACAGTCCAACACCTTTGGTATGCAAAAGTGAAGATGTACCTGGTGA
Organism: Marisa cornuarietis; assembly: GCA_004794655.1. Lineage (NCBI taxonomy): Eukaryota > Metazoa > Mollusca > Gastropoda > Architaenioglossa > Ampullariidae > Marisa > Marisa cornuarietis. Next base: position 3,811,803 of record SMMW01000614.1, read on the forward strand.
TTATAAAGATGCTCCTCTCTTTAAAAGATCTTGTAATGGGTAATGATGATGATGACAATGAAAAAGGTTCATTTTCAACCATAAAACACAAGCAGTTTATTTTCAACCATAAAACACAAGCAGTTTAAGAAGGGGATATATAAATTGTATGTTTGCTGTATTTTCTCAATATCCTGCAAATCCAATGCCTCAAAAGTAATTTATGAACAACTGATATATTTCTCCTTGCATAACAGCATTTAGGATATTCAAAATGTGATATATTTCCTTTATGTAAAACAAACTTCATCTGCCTTAAAAATGTGCTATAACTCACACACACATTGTCCACTATCTCAGAACAATTATTTCAGATAAATAAGTAATGATCTAAAATAACCATATCAAATGTATGCATTTATAATTGTTGACCTGAGCATTTGGCTGTAAGGTACAACAGGTGGGTGATATCTAACCACATGTGAAGACCATAAACACTTTGTTCCCTTGTATTTACAATCCTGTGTGGACCAATACAGATTTTCATTCATTCCAACGAGATCACAGTCTGTGAAAAGATAAAAATGTACTCTTACCATCATTATTTAAAAATGCCACCATTTTGTCCAGCACATTAATGACTTCGGTTTTTGTTTGGTAGGATATGTTGACCTTGGCCAGTAAATCAAATATATACCTGCACATCAATTCAATTTGCAGTTTACTAAGCTGAAGATCATAAATACATATATACATGCAATCACACACACACACACACACACACAAAGAAAGAGAGAGGGAAATGTATCTGCCATGAAAATATTATTTATGCTAAAAAAAAACCAACCTAAGAATGTTTTACATTTTTGTGCACATCATAACCTGTGACTTACATGCCAGGTTGTGTAGAACCTTTATCTGTTAAAGCCTCAGCATCTATCAGCTCTTCGAGTTCCAAGAGAGTTTCTGCAATATTGTTAATGCAAAGTGACGTGATATACACGCAGAGAAGTGCCTTCATTGAAATACATAAAAAATTATCATCAACATAATGGATAAATTGAGCTTGAAAAATGATTTAATTTAAATGAAATATATAGTTTTAACATACTGATTCTATTTCACAATTAGCTACACCACTCAGTTTCAACCAAACAATACAAAAATGAAATAAATGAATAAGGCATAAATGTACCTACTTTTCAGTACAACAATATCCTCCAATGTGAACTCAGGAACTGGAACAAATATTTTGGTTGTCAAATTTTCATCAAAATATAATAAAAATATCTAAAATTTTATATAATTTATGGCATTATGATCGATATTCAATAATTCTTTAAATTAACTGATGTAGTAAGGTCTATGCTAGATAGCTGGAAGTCTTTTTATAAGCAATGGCACTAAATGGACATCTGTAGCTTTATAATCTGTAAAAGAATAGATGCTATAGGAACATGAGACTCACTTGTAGTGGCATCTCCTGTATCAGCGCTACCTGCTTCTGCTTCAAGCAAGTCAGTCACTTTGACTCCCAGCTGTGTAGTTTCTTCTATGGCTGTGGCCAGGTCCAAAGAACTAAGGTCAAAAGAGGCACTTTCTTCACAAATTCGCTCCTAAGACAAATGAAAAAATGTCAAAAGTCAATGGAAAATGAGAATGAATACCCAATTATCTCTTCTGAACTTTTAGGCTTCTCTTCCTGACTAAAGAACTCTACAGTGGTCCTAACAATCTTAAAGCAAAGTGGAGTGGGTGGGTGGGTGTTATTTGTTGTTTTCAGTTGTTCCTCCATGTAAATTTAGTTTGTCAGATCCTCATCAAATCTGGCAGGAACACTCCTGATACCTACCAGCTATGTTTGGTTGGTGTAAGTAGCACCTGAGAATTTTTATTTTTGATGTTTATTTTCTTTGGTGTAAAAAAAATGCTGGTGGCTCTAAATGTAAGGGGGAAAAAAAATCTGTTGCACAGAGCCAACTGCAATGTTTCTCCAGCTATTCAGGCTGTCATCATTTGAGATGGAATTGGTGACACAGAGACCAGATAGAAAAAGGAAAACAAGAAAGGAAGGGAGGAAGTCAAATGGTGGCAACAGTTATTTTCCTCCTCACTACCAATGGCCAGTACTGATGATGGGAAGGGAGTGTAAAGAGAGAGAGAGAGTGGGTTGGGAGGAACAAAGAACAGGGGAAAGACTGACCTGGCACTAACTCCCCCTTTACTTCAAATAGAAGATTTCTCACCTTTTACTCCCTCCCCACTCTCCCCCACAAAGCTGTTTGAAATGTTCCACACTGTCAATTAAGGGTATCTCGTCCAGGCTCACCCCATGCCGCAACACTGATTATCTCCCCTTACCCAAGTTGAGATGTCAACCAATGACCTAGACAACGCTAAGTATCCTGGTTAGCCTCCTTGTACAGATATTACATCTGCAGAAAAAAAATTCAGGAGGGGAAAAAACATTTTGATGACTTGTAATTGCCTGCACATAGATCTATCTTACTGAACACTAAGCAATGAGTGCTCTCTCTGTGGCATGCACACATGCATGTACAAATACACAAAAACTTATCAAAAGATTGACTAAATATAGGTATTAGCATCAAATTGCTCACCAGATTATGGGCTTCATCAAATATAACAATATTTCCTTGCAGCTCCACACCATGAGTCCGTCTAGACTGTAAGAATGAATGAATAGGAATTATCAAACATGCCCCAGACTCGAGCTCGCAAAGAGAGAGAGATTAAAAGTTTCTAAGCATGCAGCATTAAAAGTCTTTGGATTTCTTCCCCAGTAGTACTGTCATTTTCATGTGTGAATGTGTGTATGTGTCTGAACCATGCATTCTAAGATCAATGTCTAGAAAAATGACCTTTGGATCCAGAAGATAATTATATGGCATAAATATGATGTCTGCATCAGACTTGATCTCTCGTGCCAGGTAGTATGGGCACACTCTGCAGGAAATAAAAAAGGATAAAAAAAATGCATACTGAACCTGAGGTTCTACAATTATGGTATAATGATACTAGCTTTCTATTATTTTATTACGACACCATTTTTAAATTATCTTCCAAGACATACACACATGTGCATTATGCACCCATTCATTAAGTAACTGAAAGAACAGGAAACTGCAAAAACAAAACCCCTCACTTGCTCTTTGAACCATGAGAGACAAGGTCTTCGATATCAACCACATTGCCAACAATGTGCCTAACCTCTGCATTGCGTTTCAGGTCTGGAAAACACAAACAAAAATTTAGAACACCCACCAACACAAAATTGTGTTTTGTGCGACAGATCAAAATGTTGTGTATGAATGCTCTTACAAGTAAGGCATATTTATAAATATAGTTCATGTGAAAGAACTGAACCTGATTTTAAAATGAGTGTCACTGAACGAACTAAAATTCTCTACTTTGTCGTATATAATATTTAACTAACCTTCTAAAACATTGTAATGGTGGCAGCGATGTGCTGATACCTTGGCTCTGCAAAGATGGACCTACAAGTGTAAAACAAGGCACCATGATATACACAGGAAAATATGTAGGATAATGACAACAAACTGTTGATATCTTATTAATAAAATCAAGACAGATGTAGATAAGTTGTAATTTATACTGAGGTTGATTATTAACACCCATGTTTTCCAGAGACCTATGGCACATTATGGAGAAGCAGATAGCCAAGTGGACACAGCACTGGAATTCAAACTGAGAGGCAGGGCAGTTCGATACCTCTGTAGTACAGTGAACTTCCCCCAGTCAACCCAGCTTTTGCAAACGGGCACCCGATTCCATACAAGGTTGGGGAAGGTATAGCATAAAAGAAAAGCGAGGTCTCTAACACCTTACTCCCCAGAAACCTATAAAAAATTGTCTAGGGGAACGACCTTTACCTTGAAGGCACATGGCTACCTCAGTGAGCAAATTAAATGGTTTTATTTGTGCTCAGAAATTATAGATGATTATGCCTGCCCTTTCATAAAATTACAGAATATATACCAAAAAAATAAAAAAAATCTTAAGGATTTACCTTTGCAGTGTTGCTAACTTCTTTCTTCACTTGCTCGTTGACACACAACTGTTCTCGTGACCCTATCACTGCTGTTTTCACACTACAGACAAATCACAAAAAATTCTTTCAAGATGTGATCAATATTTTACCCACCTAATCACTCATACTCACTCAACACTTACCTCCTATGGCCTACCTTCCATTATTAAATAAAAGAGTCATATCAATAACAACAAACGTTAATGCCATTTTTAGAAATTATTGACATTATCACTTGTGCAGCTTTTAAGAAAAACTTTGACATAGAATGTTCTATAAAACTCATTTGTTTCCCAAAAAAGTATAGTATTTACAAGTGAGAAACTTCAATAAATTGGGTAAAAGAACTATAGAAAGCTTTACTTTACCGTACAATTATGGGCTACCTGAAAAATTAGGATATATAATCACTCCAAACCTGCTGTATGCTGTCTTCTTCAGTTCTTGGACAGCCTGTGAAAGCTGTGAGTGAGTTCTAGAGGCATAGATGATCTTTGGCACCACTGGAATGAATCAAACCAGAACAGTTTGACTTCCTTAAGAGTATGTGAGTTTGCCTCCTCTGAACTCTTTCAGCATGGCACCATGCTGGCACAAAATAAATTTTAGATTGTCAAAAATTCTACAGCACAAAGACCTGCCTTTATGGAACAATGCCACCTCCATGTCGAAATATGCTGAGCAAATAATTTGCCTAATATTACTCCCAGTACTTACAAAAATCACTGGAACCCCAGGAAGAACCAGAAGCTCTTTGCAAGCTAGCTGCCATGGCTGAAAGAGTTTGGTCACTGACATTCTCTTTTCCAGCCTCTCCCAGCAAGGCTGCTGCTCCAGCTTGTCTGTTAAGTTCCACCTGTGCCTTGCGGCCTTCAAGCCATGCCAGAGATGAACATAGCAAACAGAGTGTCTTACCAGTACCAGTGGGACTTTCCAAGACAGCATTTTCATGCTGAAAAAAAGCATCTTTCTCATTATCATATGAAGAATATGTACACAAAACCCCACAAAGTATGCTAAATTAAGCAAAAATTTTTAACTTTTAGTTTAACTGATTAATATCAACGGTACAATTTTTCTGGAAAAAAGCATTAATACATACATAAATAAAATACATACACAAATAAATTCTAAGTGCCAAACAGAAAATTACAGGGCTTTTTATTATGTACTCACTGCCAGAACATATCTGACACACTAGAGCTATGCCCCTATATTTGTTGATTTCTTTGGCATATCTAGCACCATAAGTGTTTTTAAGGTATCTCCATATAAATTATTTGTGCTATTTTTCTGTCAGTTATTCATCCTTGACTGGTACCAGTCGTTAGGGAAAGCTGTCATGGGTGATGGTAAACAGGTTCTGCACAGGAGGATCAGTCCCCTACTTCACATTCATAATCCAGTTCCTCCAAAGTACCATGAAGGACCATCTTTGACAAAGTGTTGTGCTGAGTCATATGGCCGAGCCAAACCGGCTTATGCTGCTTGACTGTTGCGAGTAGGGGTTTCTGGTGTCCTCCCAACATGGCAACCAGACTTCATATAAAGTCATTGATTTTTATGTTCCCTGTAGGAGATCTGTTACAGCCTCTTCATGGATATATTCTCAAATGCCTGGATTCTCGTCTGTTTTGACAAGCAGAGTCCATGTTTCATATCTGTAAAGAAGGATCAGTACAACAAAGGACTTTCACAGATTGTACTTTATAGTAAGCCTATGTAATGTTATGGCTGAGCCACACCCTGTCTAGCCTAGTCACTGCCACTGTTGCTGTCATGATCCTGATGTGCATATCTGCTGTCTTTGAAGAGGGTGGCTCTCAAGTATTTAGAACTGCTTAACTATTTGAGCCATACTCCGTTCTTTACCTTGTCGTCACCAATTACCGTGACCTTAATCTTTAATGCTGGTCCTATTGTTCTGTCTTCTGGCACTGTTTGCTGTTTCCTTTTCTGGGTAGGGGGTGGGGTGGAAGGGGTATAACTAGTGCGGTGTCCATTCTTTGGTACAGAGCAGATGCTTTGGTACAGAGCAGTGAGGGCCTTCCTTGCTTCAACCCTACCCTGACTGAGCAGCCCAATTGACTTTCCTCCCTTAAGACTGCGTACCACCCTTTTGACTTTTCCCGTAGGACTGGTAGGTCTGCAGATTCACTGGTTCTAGTCTGGTCATTTTAAAGAATGTTCTGGAAGTTGTACAGGTCTTTCCAGTATTTGGTCCATTGGTTAAGTACAGAAGTGCTTTCTGTGAGAAAGCGAGCATTACTGCCTTTGGTTACTGAGGTCTTTTTCTGACCTGTCTTGGTGAGGGTCTTAAGAAGTTGGTAGGCATTTTTATTGTCATCCCCTGCCATTTCCTCCACTATGGTCCAACACTGGCCCTTAATCTAGCTGCCTTCATCCCTTTCCTGGCTGCACGATTAACTTCTTTGTATTTTGAAGCTGCTTTGGGTTTGCTTTTCTTTTCTCTCTAGGGCCCCTCTTTTTGTCATAGATGTAGGATGTCATTCATCATCCAGGATTCTTTCTTTTTTCTTTGACTTCCTAGCACTTCCTTGGCTGTTGACAGTAACATTTCTTTGATGTTTCCAGCCAGGGTGTCTATATAAAAAACCACCAAGTTCAATGCCAGGAATTTACCAGCAACTTTGGCTTTGATGATTTCCACAATGCTTGGGTCTCATATTGCTGGCTCCTGTTCCTGGAGCCCCAGGTCTTTCTTGTTTTTTTTTTCCATGTAATTCATGGATGCTAATATTCAGTGTCAGACTTGAGGTATCATATAATGTCCAAGGTCTTATGTAATAATAACATTGGCAGACAAACAATTTTATGAATAGGTTTAATAAAGATGTTTGTATTTGTCATGTTTGATGTTTGAGCAGTGCTTCATCCTAAGCTTAAACCAGACTCATTAAAACAAGGTCATGGTCACTACCTATGACAGTGCCTGGCTATATCCTCATTTTGGGCTAGTTGATGGTGATGTTGATCAAACATCAACAAGATTATTTTCTTACTAAGAAGGATAACAGCTCAACGTCTGGACAATAAGACAAGTTAAGAAAATAAAAACAATGCACTTGTATTTATAATATAAAAATAGCTGCGACTACTGAGGCTAAACCACAATAAGCCAATTAAAACCCTAATGTAAGTTTAGGAATATTTTTTTTAATTTGAAGTAAAAAGATACCTTTTGTAAAGTCTCCACAACTTTTTCCATATAGGTGACTTGACAAGGATAAGGTGTGTATGGAAAACTGACTTTTACACCCCTCACATCTATCATGGCCATTTTTTTCAGTTTTCTGCTGAAATACCACAAAGAAAGGTTTTAAACAATCAAGTTTCAACCAGTCATAAATAGGAGTATGGGAAGTGGATATGTTTGTGCAAGCGGAGATAAAGTATGATCTATAATCACAACAGGCACTTATGATTTTTTGAATGGGATATTGTTAAGTAAAACAAAACTCTACAATTTTTTTGTTTGATTTCATTGCTTGATATAATCCAAGGACCACAAGGACAAAGTATTCTTGTCTATGGGAACGACTAAAAGCTATTTTTTGTGAAAAACTAGAAATTATAGATTGAACTCTCAAGTTCCCACTTTCCATTAGTCATAATAATAATGAGGATTGATATTGCACCTTTCCAAAGATTTGCTTAGAGCACTTTACATAAATCATATACAGACTAAATCATTAACAACCATGCACTCATATTCACATATAACAGACACGCTTACAACATGCACTCACTTATACACAAAGTACTTCCTGTAAAACTGGTAGGTCTGAGGCTCACTGGTTCTAGTCTGGTCATTTTAAAGAATGTTTACCTGCTTGTGGACATAGTGAAATCATTGTTCTGAAAATATGCGTCTTAAGTTTAGAATTAAAGGTGATAAAAGAATCAGAGTGTAGAAGGCTGATGGATAATCCATTCTAAGTTGATGGGGCTCGGTAGGAGAAAGACCTCTGTCCACATGTCTTTGTCTTAGCTAGTGGAACTTGCAGAAGCTTGGTGTTAAAAGATGAGTGAAAAAGTTGTGTGGGCATATAGATGGGAATGAGTTTGGAGAGGTACCGAGAACCAGTGCTAGAAATGGCAGAGACAGTTAAAGTGGAAAGTTTATAGGATATACGGTCCACGACTGGCAGCCAGTGAAGAATGTGTATGATAGGTGATAAATGTTCATATCCAGATGGTCTGCAGATGAAGCGAGCATTATTATTCTGGATCCTTGGAAATCTGTCAAGACGATTCTTGGGAATTCCAGCTAAAAGAGAATTACAATAGTCCATCCTCGATAGCACAAAGGCACAGATTAGAGTTTTAGTTGCATCAGTGGTGAGACAGTGACGAATAGTACTGATCCTACATTGAAACATTAGTGTTATGCGCTCATCCATCCTCATTTTCGCACTGACTTTGTTTCTAAAGGGAAATGTGGACTTGTCTTTGTTCCTTGATCACTTAAAAAAAAAAAGCTCTGCTAAGATTAAGAAAAGCAGGCAAGAGTTTTGAAAAAAATGCGTGATTTATTAATGTATTATGCGTGTACGATATTCCACAAGCACTGTACGGAATTACTTGGGCTTGAAAATAACTGTTATTCGTGTGCTGTTACAACAGCCGGTGTGGGAAATATAGAGACCTGCATTTATTTCTCAATAAAATACAACACTACTCACATGCACGCTCTCTGATGATAACTGAGCTGTCACACTTGAGATATAGCCATGCCGGCCGTGAGTCCTCTCATATGGAAAGCGCACTAGCAGGCACTTATGGTTTGTAAGTTAAACAATTATTTTCCAATTTCATCTCTTGATACAATTAATTCACATATATACACCACAGCGAGTACGATGTGAGATACACCACTTCTAGAATTTCTTAGTTCTTTCTAAATTACTTATACACTATTGGAACTCCCGCCATGCTTATGTTGCACAAAATAAACTTCCGGCGTGAGTTTCGAAAACGTTAATTGTTGTTTGATAGAATAATAAGCGCACTAGAATGTATTATTATTATTCATAGAGAAATTAGCAGAAAAATAGCCATATTAGCATTACTGGCACCAGTGAGTTTATAAACCAATCACAATGTTGAACATACAACGTCTGTTTTAGCGCGCGCGTTTTTGGTCAAAACTTGATAACGAAGATTGCATCCCGTTGTTTGTATGTTTTCTCCACGAAAGGTAAGATGTGCAAAATGCAGGCTTAACAAAGCCCGAAATATAATGTTCGATTTCCCCAAGTTCTGGCAATACCTACAGGCTATAATACAATTGATACTTTGGGGTTGCAAACTATAAAAACCAAGAATTAAATCGCTTTTTCGCAACATTTGATTTTAGAATCAACAGTTTGTCACTGAAGTCCGACACTCTTAGAGACTGTTTTCTTTCCAACAACATCTAGTGTCCTATTTTGGTCCTTAATTATGACGACTCATTCAATATATATGGGCGATTTATAAATGATTTTCTCGCAATGGTTGATCGTGATAAATTCTAAATAGAGAATGTGCTCAGTGGCATTCTCACTCTCTCCCCACACGCGTAAAATATATGTTGATCTGTTTTGTTGTCCTTGTTACGCACTTGCTGATAATTGTTCAAACTGGCTGTGCCTTTTCATTCTGTACCTTTGACGCGTGCCTAATTTTGTTTTAAATGTTATTTACTTCGATTTTCTCTTTGCGTTAGAGGTTAGTATTCATACGAAGTACACCAAATGACTGTCAGTTGTTGTGTCGTTCTGCAGTTCTCGGTAAAAACAGATTCGACCCTATATATCCCGGTATATATATATATAGAGAGAAACAGTGAAATGTGAGCAAGTCGATCGATGCAAGGGAGCACCCTATGATGTAAACTCGCCCATTTAGCATCTGCGTACTGTGACTTGTGCCAAAATCGTGTTTTTGACATTACTCCAATTTAAATGCATTCCAGCGTTTAGGGTAATATAGCCCCTGACTGTGGTAATCTATTCACAACTTGGGTAAAGGGGAGGGGTGTTGACGTATGAGTGAACTGAAGCCAGGCGTACATTAAATTGTTCAACGCTCGATCGTTGTTCAGCCCAGAAGGTTCTTTCTTCTGTTCAGAAATTTAAGCAAGGAAAGTGAAAATATTTCATCGGCTTTTCTATTCATTGGGCAGCAGTTCTGCAGCGTAAACTGTGCACCGCTTCCGGAAGGGGAGCGCAGCTGATTAGTCCCAGAGGTCACCGTAACACATCACGCTTCCAGCTCAATTTATTTACGTATTATCTCCACTCTTACCCCCACCACCCGAATAAGTAGACGAGAAGATAGTTTGAGTGTTCCTTTATATACTTATTTTTTAATACTTGTACTAAGGTTATGCATGTCGACAGGGCAGGCGTACTGTGGCTTGCTAGTTTTCACCGAAACGTTGTCTAGGGACACGGCGCTTGTTACGTAGTATCACTTACTCAAATGGCAATAGAAACGATCGAGGCAGGGCGAGAAGCATCGTTTCTTTTGTTTAAAAGCCATGCGAAATGTGTACACACAAAATGTGACTGCTGCAGCGTGAAAAATGTAATTAAGTGCATGTTCTCGCCACTCTCCCACCGCTGCGAAACATTGCTCCATTGTGCGAGAAGGGGTCAAACCCCCCTCCCCCGCCAACTCACACTAACTCCCACCACTTGAGGAACCTTTATTGATGTGACGGTAGACATGCAATTCCTAAGTAAAAGACAGCAACAGTGGACAGTGCTGGTGTATGGACATTCATACGAATTATGAATATCGATTTTGTTTTTACAAATGTAGTGGATGAAACGTAGAAATAGGGGAAGAAAACAAATCGATCACGATGCTTCGGAAACCGGTGTTAGTGGGTAGAACAACCTTGGCAAAGAATAAGCTGGGCAGGCGCCAGTGTGTCTTGTGCTATTGATTTTCACGAACTGCGGCAAGCACGTCAGTGTAGCTGGACACGTACGTTGCCTCTGCCTAGACATAGAATCACCACGACGGCGCCAGCTTGGACTTTACCAATGCGACACAGTCCTCGAAAAAAATGCGCAGAACTCTCTGTAATAAGTCAAAAAGCGTTCAGGTACAGAGGTCGCTTGAACCACTAAACCCATCAGATGTTAACCAGAATTTGGCAAACATCATTTTTGCTGGCAGAGTAGGAAGTGGTAGGTCAACAGCAGAATTCAGAATCACTTACACTTACAAAGCTTACAGCATGTTCTCCCAACACTATTTTTATTTCAGTTTCCATTCACTGCTAAGCACAACTTTTTTATGATGAAGATTTCATTTGGTGTCAGTGGAGCTTTGGAAAAGGTGAAGCCGGGACATAGATGATCTAGTTGATCAGACAGCTCCATACCTCAGACACCTATGTTGAATTTTGACAAAGAAAAGGAAACTATTTCTATATTTTACTACTCTTGAAGAAAGTCTGTAATGGTAAAGCTATATAGGTTGAAAGATTGTCCAGTTTATTAAAAAATAAATCACTTTCAAGACATATTGGGAAGAGAAGGTAGTCTTCTCTGGTGAATGCTCAGAGATGGCATTGTCAGATGTAGCACCCATGAAGAGAACTGGTCCAGTAGCTTAGAATCAATAATTTTTATCTGTGTTGGAAGCCAGAGCTGAGCTGGCGTCAACTCACAAGACAGGCCTGCTTGCAGCGCCAGACTATTGATCTAGACCTCCACCAGCCACATTAACATTGAACCCTTCAGCCCCACCATAATGCATTCTTTACAGCAAAATTATCAATGTAAGGTACCCAGAAAATGCTAACAAAATATTTTTTCCCACATGTGCTCTTTGCCTCATATTATTCAGATAAAGTAGAAGGAGGGAAAGTACTAGTTTAGCTCTTTTGGTGCAGAAAGCCCTGAAAATATCGTTGGTTTGTCCGTGATGACGCACCCAACCAAATGAATTATTATAATGGGGTCTCAGGCTGTCTGAGTCAGCGCACATCACTAGCTGCATTTGAGGTGTTGGCTGCTCACACCAGTCGCCTACCTCCTCTTTGCCACACTGATGTTACAGCAAGCATAAATGAAAAGGTGAGAGAGTGGATTCTGGATGTTGAAGACAAGTCCAGTAGGGAAGATTTTCTCAGTTTCCACCCATTTTAACCACATTTAACATTGAGAGGCATTCTTGGTCTTGTTCTTCATAATTTAGTAGGTTGTGGTGAATGTCTACTGCTTGGTGTATGCTCATTTAGAAACCATGTATTAAACAATCTACAGCTAGAAGTCATGGAAATTGTGTATTTTCTTCTCTTTTTCAGAAAAACTTGTGAGATATTTCCCTAGCAGTTAGAATTGTCTACAACCAGAAGTGAAGATGTCGACAGGTAAGGATATGGAACATAGAAAATTTATCACGTGATGTGTCTGTTACAGAGATGGTGATGAATAAGAACATATCTTCTAATGCAGGCAATAACAATCTGGACACATTTTTCTGTGAACTTGTTCTCAAAAAGATTATTCATTGATTTGAGAGGGCTACTTTCAATATATTGTTTAGAATTAGAACATGCAGAAAAATTAAAATAATAGTTCCATGTAGGTCCCCCCCCCACCCCACTGTCAACTTCCATTTTGGCATGCTCTTTACCTTATTGGCAGGTATTATGGTAAAGTTTGGAAGCTGATGTGTCATGGCAGTTTTTTTTTTTAACATGTGTAGTACATTTTATTTTTCAATAATCTAGCGCATTCTGTATGTCTTAAGCGGGTTGCCAAGAACTGAATAATGTGAAAATCCAAATGGAGGCTGTATGGCCGGAAAATGGTTCTGATGACATCATCAGGGATGGTGGTTATGGGGGCTATTGATCATGATTCTGTTGTTATAAAATTGTATCCTTTTTTTCTAAAAAGAATTTCTCATGCATACATCAAAGAAAAAAATCAAAACTGTTGGTGAAATGAAACTACAGTTTAAAGAGTGGCATTTAAAAAGTGGATGTTAATTTTATGCAGACAATTATCTGATCATTTTGAGGGTAGTAGACTTCTAAATTATTGTTGTGGGAAGTCAGCCTTAATATAAGCGCGCTCTTCAAAAACCCAGTAACATTTGTATACCTGTTAGGGCATATTTCAGACAATCTAGATACAATGCATTTGTCTTGTTTTTCTCCCTGAATGCTGCGGCAGTGTGCAGTTGGTTCACCTTTTTGTGTATGCGTGACAATAAGTCACAGAAACCTCGTAAAGTACACCCCAATTCCAGCAGATATGATGCTATGGTGGTTTGGAAAGGCAAAGGTAATTTTGCTGTTGTGAACTGAATGGCAGCTTCAGAGTAGCGATGTGTCATTTTTGTACTCCTGATATTTTTTTCTTGTGTGTAGCTGTGCTGATTTGTGGCTATTTTGATGTTCAGCTATGGTTTCAAATGATTCAGACATTTATACCATTGCGTTTCATAACTTTTTTTGCAAGGAACAAGCCTGCTACTTTTGTTGGTATTTTACACATCTTTGCCTCATCCTCTTTTTTTTCTTTTTTAAGTCAATCTGAATGAATGTAGTTTTGATATTTCTATCAGTTTTCTGTCCTTTTCTGAATCTGGAAAACAACTTTTAATGTTTGCTCTGGACATGCCAATCTTGATGTTCTCCATACATTTTTTGGTTAAAAACAAAGTCTGGCATTAAAGTGGTGCACAGTGCATGAAACATACCAGATAGACCTTTTTTTTCTCAGTGATTACTAGCTTTATGAAAGTCTGTTACAAGGGTCAGTTGTAGAGGTAAAATTATTTGTTAGAGTAAAGCTGTGGGGAACACTATGATTTGGGCTGAATTCAATCGCTCATTTCTTCATATTGTGTGTTTATTTCCTAGAATTGAATCATAACTATATTTTCTATCACAAAATCTTTGGGTGTTTCTTTTGTTATTCATGAAAATCACAGTGTATGTAAATAGGGTAATGAAGCCAAGATCACTGATGTTCAAGTCTTATGCTCTCAGGCATCACTAGTCCAGCTCCTTGTCAGGGAGAGGTGGGGTAGATGGGGGGAAGTGATGGGGAGTTCACATCCAGTGTAGAGATTTTTGGGAATAGTCACACATACAGGTATGCATGTACACACAGTCTCTTTCTCCACCCTCTTCTCCTAACTGCCATTGCCACATTTATTGAAGTACCTGCTAGATGCATTTTCCAGAGCATTTTGTTTATCTTCCATGCCATAAATGTTGGTATTAAACTAGTTAGACATGTATATTTGAACATGTGTGTATTTATGTGTATATGTGAGAGAGAATGTGTGTGCACACACATATGCAGGCACTTATAAATAGAAGCAGAGGGAAGTACCCACATTTTTGCTTTTGGTCATATTTATTATTTAATAATTCATGAAACAAAAAAATTATGTGTAAGAAAATTTGGTGGAAATTTTGCTTATAATCCCAAGTTCTACTGAGCATGGTTTAAATGGCTGAGTGTTTTTCAAATTTATTCTGTTGTAGTTCTGTGCAGTCTAGACAATTTGAAATTCCAGTAACAGTCAACAATTGAAATTCTAGTATTTAATTGCACTATTAAGCCAAAGCTGCTAAAAGCATCTCAGATATAATGAGTACATGGCCACCTTTCCTAAGATATTGTAATCATTAAATATGCTCTAGAAACTTGAGCTAAATACAGGATAATTTGAGCAAGAATAGTGAGGTACTACATGCACTAATTTTGTGTTATGCTTAACAGCTGATAAACCAGTGCCAAAGTCTGGCAGTTTGGCCTTTGAGGTGATCCTGAAGCCAGCTTCTAATGATACTCCTCTCCGCCCAGTTTCCCCTCCAAAGATAAATCGTATAGTCTTGTCAGAAGACGACATAAAACTCAAGCTGAAGAAGGCAGAAGAGAGGCGGCAGGTGAGGCTTTGTCCTTATTTTATTTCATAATACTATGGAGCAGATAGCACTCTTTCATTTTGGGGCTTTCATAAACCTGTGATTGGAAAATTCTTATTGCTTGCCCATCATCTTTTCAGAAGAAAATAAGGAGGATGTTGCGTTCCACCTTCAGCATGCTGTGCTCTAGACACAGTGGATACACAACAAATTCATGCTGAATTTGAAAATTTTAAAAAAAACCAGCTCCTGGTTGAGAGTGTTCAGACTGACTTTCTGCCGTTGTTGGTGATCAGCTCTAGGGTTGCTATATATATTAATGAGCTCTTGACATTTTAAGAATGATTAAAAAAAGAGAAGAAAGATCTTGAGACTCTAAACAAAGCTTCTGTATTGTGGCTGCTCTCCATTTACCACTGGATTAGCATGCAGAATTTTAGTCTTCATGACACGTGGCACAGTGTGCATATAGGTAGCCAGACACCATGACGAGACTTGTGGAACAGTGTGTCAAGTGAGTTAAAAGATTCACATGCGCAAACTCAGCTTTTGATTTTAATGAAATCGGTTATTTTAATATTACATTATGTTTAATGGCAAGTTTGGGGTGGAAGAATTCAAAGCCACCTTGTCTGAAAACTGAGAAAACTTTGTGAGAAGCAAACCTCCAGTGATCTTGAAATTTAATGCGAATGTGTTGAATTCACTAACAGTTGAAAACAATGCTTGAAAGTAGTTTGATACATTAAAATAGCTACTCACCGTTAAGATCAAACAAAAGAGTCTTCATTGTTATATATCTGGCCAAATTTATTCGAATTATGTTGTCAGACTTACAGTACTTTGATTAATTGTGTTTTTGTGTGCTGGATTGTTGGAGGGTATGTAAACAGATTTCTGAATCAATTTCATGATTTATTTAACTATTTTATGTTTATGTACTACTTTTTTAATATGGTTATTTTTTGGAATGTTTCATATATATCTATATATATCCTGCTTCATTGTAAACAAAAAAATTAGCAAATATATCAATTGATGTATTCAGAAAGGTGATAAAAGATAATGATAAATGCACACATTTTTCAGGTAATGCCATTTTGTTTAAGGCTTCGCTCAAATAATTCTGGAAGAATTTTTTGTTGCTGTCACATAAGGGGTACATAAATAAAACTTCCTTGGTTTCAGCACCTCTTTAAAACAGTAAATAAATAGTATAAGCAGATCAAAACAATTCTATGTTTTCTGTTTACCCCCCCCCCCCGACCCGCCACCACCAGAAATAAATTAGAGGTTGTTCAAAAGCAAATGGATAGAAATACTTTTAGTTCTTTTTGGAAGTGAGGGGTGGGTGAGAGCAGGCTTATCTTACAATATGTTGTCAAAGGATCTTAGATATGACATTTATTGAATAAGGTGAATTAAAAATTGAAAAAAATCTTGAATTTATATTATCTGTAAAGTTTGACTTAACAGCTATACAGCTATATACAGCCTTGGTTTCTTACAGAAGTGGTTAATTGGAGAGTGAATAAAATGGCTTACAAAATTTCTCCTGAGTGATTACATAAGGTTTTAAATGAGTTAAGAGCCCTCTTATATTTCTGATAGTTTTACATAGTCATCCCCTCTTGTTTCTGTAAGCAGTCGCTGGAAGCGCAGCGTCTTGAGCAACTGGCAAAAGAAAGAGAGCGAGCACAAGAAGTGATGGCCAAAGCCCAGCAAGAGAGCAAAGAGTTCTCAGATGCCACCAAAGAAAAGCTGCGCAGGTCTATGGAAGCTAACAAGGAGAACCGCGAGGCACAGATCAAGGCTTTACAAGAACGCCTCCGGGAACATGTATGGGGCTGAAATTTTCCACTTCTTTGTTTTGCCGTGTCAGATCCTGTTATGTTGTTCTTCACCCAGTGTGTGGAGTGTGTTAAAGGACACTTGGGCTGTGTTCCATTCATGCAGTGTAACTTTTCATCAAATTGATCGGAACAAAATTGACAAGGCCATTTTCTCTATTTCCCCACCTTTCCCCAAACACCATCTTGCAAGACTGCTGGACATCTGTCATGTTTGGCCAGTTTGTCATGTCATATTTGATGAAATTCACTTGAAATGAGGTGGAACCCTGTTTTGTGTCTTGTTTCGTGTCATGTCAGCATCAATTGGTGTGACGACTAGAAAGTTATTTTATTTAAGTGTTATTACTCACAAAACCTCTGTATTGCAAAACCCATATGTAAGTTTTTCTTCAAACCTATCAAATTAAATTCGGCAGTAAAGGACAGATACATTTTCATTTAATTTGTTTCATGCCCAAAGAATGTGCCCTTTTTAAAAATGACTTAATACTGTTTTCTTTACACCACCAAAATCCAGGCCTTTTAAAAGCTTGTATTCACACCATTTTTTGTTAGTAAAACAAGGGCATATAATAACACTTATAAACATTTTTTTTTTACTAAACTCTTGATGCAATACAAATGTCAGATTCAATAACATGTAAAAGACTATATTGAGAGTCATATGCCTTGTGAAATAGTTGTTCGGCCCATTCAATAGGTTTTGCCATTCTGGTAAAGATACTGCCAATAATAAACACTAATATTTGTTAGGTTCAAGATAGATATTCAGATAAATTTGTTCTCAAATAAACAGGTTAGGTATTCAGTGCAAACTTTCCTGTGCTGATTATTAGAAAACTGTGTAATTTTATGATTTTGTTGGCCCTCTGTAATTCATTTCTTCTTGTCCTGTCATTCTCTGGTAGGGGAAGGGACAGTGAAATTTTTTTGGTTCAGTTTTTGTTCATTCCTTGGTTTTGGTTCCTTCTCTCTCTCTGTCTCTTTGCCTGCGCTCCAGTCCATCAGAGTTACAGAGACCTGTAGGCAAAGCGACAAGATGGCAGAAGAGTTTCAGGAGAAAATCAACAACAAACTTTCCCAGAAGTTTGAAGTGTATGAAGAGAACAAGCACAATCAGTTACAGACCATGATGAAGCGGCTGAGAGAGCATGTGAGTTGGTTAGATTCGCATGAGCATGCTTGATTATTTGGGGCTTTGCCATCATGCTTCCCTTAGTTCATACAGAGGGCTATGTTTCCTTATGCTTTTGTGTGTATGTGCAAGTGTTAGTGTTAAAGAAACAACTGGTCATGCTGACTCCTTGGCTTTGGAGGTGTTTTTGCATTTTGTATTTTTCCTCGTTTTATTTTTATCCTTTCCGTCATTATTTCTTAAATATGTTTATTATTGCCATATTTGACAGTTCGGGCATTTAAAGTTTTAAAAATTACAGTTGTTGATAATGCCAGTGATTCTTTCAGCTAAAGGTTTTCGTAATACTAATATTAAAAGGCATTTTGGTGTCTTTTAGTTTGCCACATGACCTTGTGAAAGACTGTTCCATTTATAACATGTTTATAAATTTATATGCATGTAAATGCTAATTTATATACCCAAAGTTTTGTGGGGTTTCTTGTGCTTTTTTTGTTCTTTTTAAAATGTTTTCTTTGTTTTGTTACACACAGGTACCTCTTCAGAATAACAAATGTCTTGCACCTTATTTCAGTAGAATCTTTGTCATGTGGGTTTTTAAAATAAGTATCTACAGATTTAATAGGTTTTTTTTCATTATTTTAACTAGTTCTTTGTCTTAAACTGTAATTTAGCTGGACATGTTTTCAGTTTTATGTTTCTCCCTTTTGTCCACTCAGAATTAATGTCTTACATATAGGCACTTTGCTTCTCTGAAAATGACACCTTTTCATTCTTTCTTTTATGGCGCAAGAAATCAGATGCTGTTCTAATGCTTCTTTTGGGATATTTGCCAGAAGAACTTAATTGGTAAATTGCTTTGCTGGAGGTGGGACCTATTCTATGTGATGCTTTTATACAACAAAGGCCATGTTTTTGTATTTTTATTTTCTTTTTTGTTGTTGTTTTTGTTTTAAGCTGTGATCAGCAAGTCAAAACCAGCTTTGTAACTTTGCAGTGGTACTGTCAAAGGAAGGTGATGGGAAATGCTTTTATCTTGCATTTTGAAGGGAATTTCCTTCAGAAGTTTGTTTCCCTTGTACGGCTAGATTAAAGGCAGTTGGAGGACAGACTGTTGGGTGTATGTATAATATAGTGTGTCTGCCAATGTCAAGGAGGGAGCTCTGTCTGCTCTTGCAGGCTAACCACATCCAGGAAGTGTGCCAGGCCAGTGAAAACATGGGCAAAGCCTGTGAAGAGAAGCTGGTGAGCAAGATGGAGAATGCTCTCCGCAATCGGGAGGAACAGCTGCGTGCTTTGCAGGAACGTCTTCTTGAACATGTTAGTACTAGAACACTGTTTCTTGTTAATACTAATAGAAAGAAAGAGATTGAGAATTTATCCTTGCATTGGAACTCTCCAGCCTTGGCAATAGGATGTTAGCATGAACATCAGCTCTTTGCATTTGCACATAAAACACTAATTATTTTGGTGTTTATTGTGGCAGCACTTTAACAAAGTATTTCATAAAACTTCTGTGCAAAGTTTTGGTATCTAATTCCTTTGCATTTTGTAAGTGTTTTTTTGCCAAAGCGAAGTAGTAATGGCATGTTAACATCATCTTTATTATCCGACCTAGGAATTTTTACGGGGTTAGGATTTTTTTTATTTATCTTTATTAAAATCTTTATTATAGAAAACATTAGCAAAGATAAACTGTGTGATGAACAAGTCTTTGCAAAGTAATGTATGCATGTGTATATATATGTATATATATATATATAATCAATATATTTTCCAGGAGCGTCGTATTGAGGAAGTACAGAAGAAGAAGGTAAATCGCCAGGAAACGAAAATTGAGGTGGATGCCTAAAGAAGAAGGGAGGAATACATGAAACTCACCCCTTTCCCACCCTATTCCTGATCCTGTCCTAGTCCTTTCCACCATCCATCTCATGAACAGACCCTTGTTGACAGTCCAAGGTCAGCTAGCCACTTGACTGAAAACGCAGAGATATGTGCCCAACACCGCCACTTGCTCTGAAATCAAATTGAGAGTTCTTCTGACGCCTTGTTTTCAGATAATGCCAGTCAGTTGTCCACAGAATTGTTTTTCCCCACTGCACCAAAATATCCTGCTAGGCTTTTGCAGAATGAAATTTTGTGTTGCACTCATCAAGAGTCGGTCTGCCCTTGACAGTTGTGCTTTGTATATCAGAACATTTGAATTTTTGACCTGTATACCCACATCTGCTTTCAGTCCCAAATATTGATATGCAACTGTTTGTTTCATTCGTTGACTAAATGGGTTAGTTAAACATGTTTTTTCTCAACTCTTATGGTGGTGCTTTTCTCAATGAGCTGAGCGCTCAAGGAAAAAACCAGAACTTGCCTCATAATTGTGTTCATTTTATGCATGATCTTCTGGGATGAAACTGTTGCTTAAATGTTTGCTATCTTACTTTTTTTTTTCTCTTCGCAGTAATCCTTCCAGTTTCACAAACTTTGAAATTCGTACCAGCTTGCGAGCGCAGTACATTAACGCACGTAAGATGTATCTTTATACATTACCTTTCCAGAGATGACTTTTCATCCCTTGTCTTTATTCATCTGTTGGATAGCGTCATTCAGGAGCACGCACTGGTTCTCATTAACAGATTTCTAATGCACTTTTTTTGTTTTGAACATTTGCTTGGGTTTTAGCTTCTGGTGTTTCATTATTGCATGGTACATGTATCATCTAATTTATTTGGTTCCATCAGTCTCATTGTCGTGGCATAATCAGCTAAACCCTAGCTTCTGCTGTTACTGCTGCTGCTTCAGACTTAAACTACCTGTGAAATTGAATGCAGTGTTGTTTCTTTAACGGAGGGGAATCGCTGTGCTTGGTGTTGAGTTTTTCTTGTGGGAGACAGTTTTGGAGAGCTTTTCGAGGGAAAGACAAAAACAGTTTTCCCCTGCCTAATATGCTTAAAAATGTTGATCTGTTGGAGTTGATGTACTTAATCTTTTGAAATAATTATTATTATTACTGTTCTTTATTTGTTTACACATAAGATCATACCATCCAGAGAGAGGCAGGCTTTGATGGGCTGCTACTGCATTTGGAAACTGTTTCACACCTTTGAAAGCATTGGATGCATTTGTGCAAAGATAAAGATGTGTTGCCTTACAGTATGATGTGAGCTTGTTGTTTCTTCATCATTGTCATAGATGGCGTGTTTGAAGTTCACTTTTCAGCCAACTTCAGATGGTGCATGCATTCTGTTTTCTAACCATGTAAGAAGTACTTGTACTGTGTATCGTCCAGAAATGACATTGTTCCCCCTCATCCCTCCCAACAGTTGTTCTTCATGTCACCGTAGCTTTTTGTACTAAGCAATTTTAGTAGATTCAATTCAGTTTGGATTCTTGTTTGAGCTAAAATTTAGCATGTGGAATTTCAGGTTTACGTTTAATTTCAGCTGTAGACAATGCTTTAATAAAGTTTGAGTAAGTATGCTGAAAAACTATGTCATGTTTTTTTTCCATGTGTTTAGCTGTATAATGGTTGTGGTGGTGATGGCCATTTTCTGGCAAGCAAGAACAGGAAAGCAGGGGGAGAGAGCGATTTCACTTTTGTTTGCCTGTGAGTAGGAATAAAACTTGGTAGACCAAGGCAAATATGAACTCATTTAAGTCATATTTGAGATGAGAAATTTACCTTAGTCTTAGATTTTCCACAGCTAGGTCAAAATGACTGCATCATGTTGAAAAAAAAATGAACAAGTTTTACCAAGACTACCACAGTGAACTGCTGCCAGTAAGAAACAGCCATGGGTCACAAATGACATTCTAGATCTCTGTGACCAAAGGAGGTCCTTAAAAGAAAAGCCTGAAGCAGCTTCCAAATAGAAGTGAACTGTGCCATCAAGAAAGGGATGAAGGCAGCTAGTGAGAACTGGAATGATAGCCAATGGTGGGACATAGAGGAGGGAATGGCACGAGGTGACAGCAAAAGCCCTAGCAACTACTAAGGACCCTCACTAAAAAAAGGTCAGCGCAAGACCGGTTATCAAAGACAGCAATGGCCGCAGAAAGTAATGCTGTATTCAACCGATGGAATGAATACTGCAAAGACCTGAAAAACTTCCAGTTGAAGAACGACGGCAGCATCCTTCAAAACACCCAGACTAGAAACAGTAAACTTGCAGACGTGCCAGTTGTACGGGAGGAGGTCGAAAGAGCTGTACACAGTCTGAAAGGAGGAAAGTTGCCAGATGTTGATAATGTGCCAACTGAGCTGCTCAAGCAGGGTGGGGAAGAAACTACAAAGACCCTCACTGTTCTGTACTAGAGTCTGGGAACGAAAAGAATGGACGCATTCACTAGTCATACCCCTTCCCACAAAATAGAAAACTGTCAGAACTACATAGACTTAAAGAAGGCATTCGACAGAGTCCGGCACGAAGGGTTATGGCGTGTGATGGCGAAAATTCAACATTGAAGAAGGCCTTGTCCAGTGCTGCTAGTTAACCAGCTTACTTTCACACCACAGCGGGCGTGCGTCAAGGATGTCCCCTATCACCTATGCTGTTCAATATCTTATTTAAAAACAACATGCGTGAAACCATCCACGACCACCACACTTCCATTTCCATTGGTGGAAGGCCGATCTGCAACCTACGCTTTGCAGATGAGGTCTGTTAGCACTAACCAAGAACCCGCTAGACCTTTCCAACAGATTGACAGTTCGAACGCATATGTAATGGAGACCAGCACTGAAAAGAGCAAAGTTGTGATCAGTGGCAAAGGCAAAGCAGAGATCTATATGAATGGGGTACAGCTCGAAGACGTAAGCAGCTTCAAATACTTGGGAGCCACCCTGTCCAAGGACGGCAGCTCCACGCCAGATATTCACATCAGGATCGCAACAGCAATGGCTAGAAAAGGTTCACTACCAAGTACAATCTGTACAAAGCCCTTTGTAGTATCGATTCTACTCTACGAATGAGACACGTGGACTCTGCTCTCCAAAACGTAAAGGAAAATCCAGGCATTCGAGAACAAGTGCCTGAGGAGGCTGTTCCGGGTCTCATATAGAGACGACAGAACCAATGACTTTATACGAAGCACTGTTGCCACGTACACTAGCAGGACACCAATTCGCAGCAGTCAATGAGATTCGTCATTTAAAAATGCTGCTTTTAGGGTTGGGGGATGGGTTTGGGTATTTTAGGTCGAGCCAGCAGCTAAAGCTATATCACGACAAAGCAGCTAGCCCTGTAAACAGATGTTACATGTAGAGAAAACAGCTTTGCCGAGATGAGATGTAGACAACCAATCCTCAGAGCATTTGTGACAGGCGCTAATTAATTGTTGCGTTACAGGACCGCACGGGATTTAGGGTGGGGAGGGAAATCTATCCCTGGGGTTAAAAGTTAAACTGCAAAATTCACAATCAACATCTAGACACTTTGTCTAGAACGACAAGAAGTTCACTTGTCAGAAGCTTTATCTATCTGTCTCTTCCTCTTGGCTGCGTGTTTTTGTTGTTATCTGTTTTTTCTGAAAGAAGAGTCAGGTGATGGAGGACGCTGAAAACCAGGTGTAAACATGAATGTGCACGCGCACGAATGGCAGCAATTAACTGCACGTTGAGAAGAGTTTACGGACAAAGCATAGAAACGATTTTTCCCCTCGCAGGGTTACTATCGCTACCTATTCATCTGTTTCTCTGCTCGCTCGCTTCCAATCGATAAAAGCAACAACTTCTGCAACCGGCTTCCATGACACTCGGCTGGCCACAGGGGAGACTGAATACCGTTGGTGGAGGGCTCGCTGCCTTGTTCTTGTGGGATCAGTGACTAAGAACTCCTCTCCCGCACGCCCCCAACCCCTCTCCCTGCATGCGCGTGGGCCCTCGAGCGGCTTTTACGCACACTGTTCACACCCCCCCCCTCCCAGCACGCGTGAGTGTCGTCTGCAGGCGAAGCCAGCGCCACACGAATGACGACAAGATGGCAGGAGTGTCGCACTCGCTAACGTTGGACGATTTATCTTCGATCATTCTTCGATTGTGTTGCCGTTCTACATTCCATCAGACTGCTTCCAACTGCGCAGTGAGGCAGGCAGCTGTATTGATCAGGCGATTTTGCAAAATTGGTTTTACTTCTGGCTAGGTTGGTGGATGAGTACGCTGGGGGAAAACCAGCCTCATCAAGGAAGGAGAAATCATTTTCTAACACTCAGAGTAGGGAAGAATAAACTGATGATCATAGAAGCATGACCCATACTTTGACAGTTCAGTTTACGCGCAAATCAGTATTATATTGATTCCCATTTCGTCACTACTTACAGTATATAGTAAAGTTTTTTCCCCATACATACTTGTTGGCGGTAGGGAAGTCCTTAATCGACTGTACGCTGAAGCTAGTTCTTGAATCAGAAGTACACGATAATTATTTTAATATGTATTATGTAAAACTAAAATGTAGTTTGACTGTTACTCTTGAAACGGTGTAGTTCTGTTAACTTCAATGAAAAGAGGGAAAGAAAGATTTCAACATTGTGTTCAAAGGAAGGGGAAGGGATGGAGTGAAATCGTTTCTCGTCAATAATATTTGTGGAGCTATTGGACAAATCAAACTCATACAACTGGAATCAAAGACAAGCTATCGAGTATCTCTCAATAGATTTTTTTTTTATCCGAAGCTAGAAACGAACACCGCTTTCCCGACACATATTCGTCAAGCAAATCAGATCGTAGTCCAAAGGACCAGACATCCGTTTTCAGTCTTGAAACAGCGAAAACACATTTTTTAACATTTTAAATAAAAATATACGAGTAAGTAAAATGCATAATGTCAGTCCAGACACCAGCCACCGACACAAATTTGCGCATCGGAAAACAGATTCGACTGTGTAGGTCACTTAGGTTTTAATTATTTATTAACGTTGATTAAAGACACTGACTCAATGAAAGATACGACCACCAACGGTTTCAGCGCTTTGCTTTAAATATTTATGTTAATTGTGTTTTATTGACGTTGCTTTTATCTTGCTATACGAACGCTAGTATAGTTTCTGCGATGTCAGTCGAGTTTAATGGTAAATGAAAAAAAAGCCTCCCGTATCTTTAATCACTAGAACCAGTATATAGCCATCTATCGTTGTCATGGTAATGAGTTTTGTTTAGGCGCATTGCATTTTACTCTGTGTGTGTGTGTGTGTGTGTGTGTGTGTGTGTGTGTGTGTGTGTGTGTGTGTGTGTGTGTGTGTGTGTGTGTGTGTGCTTTTCCTAGAGTTTGACTTGTAGAAAGAAAAATCAGATAACCTTATTACGACGAGTTTCATGCATTATTTACATCACTGAAATGTCGCAGGTTCTTTCTCTCTCAATCGATCTGTCTGCTCAGTCTTTGTCACTCTTGTCCTCATAATGTTTGCCACATTTTTGCATTTAACTGTGTTCAGATGTTGGTAATGATTCCACATAGACAAGTAACACTGAACTGTGAGTGGTTCACTGTGTTTAGGGACTAGCACGTAAAGTCTCTCCTTTCGCCATCTTTTACCTTTCCGTGGGAAAATAAGGTACCCATCACTTTGCCTAAAGTCTCGAACTGGAACTTGCTACTCTCAAGGCGCAGACAGCAACTACAAGGTTATTGATCGAGCCAAACTTCTTACGGACGACTAATGTGTAACTCCTTAGAAATAGGATGTTTACATCCTTGGGTATCTAGAGTATCAGTAAAGGGAGATCTCTCATTCATTTTCCATCTTTACATTTTCTTTAACTGCACTTTATTTGTCAAGTTCCTTTGCCATGCAGTAGTAAGGTAAAAAACAAAAAAAGGAGAGAGAGAGAAAGTACCTTTTATGAAAGGGTATGATTTAGCTGTTTTACTGTTCCTAGTTTTATTTTCATGGCTTGTTCGCCGTTTTTCCATTCATCGTAGAACAATCAAACTCCTTATTCATTTTGATACCATTTAACTTAGAATATCTTGGGGAGTCAGATAAGACATTTAAATATCTTTTACTGGTGACTGCACGACGTAACCCTATCGAAAATTCGCGAAACGTCCGATACGTTGGTGACGTCTTAGTCAAAAGGTATCTCTCTTTAAACCACAGGCACACCGTTAGGACTATTTTCTCAACAGTTCCAGTCATTTGAATGATCGTTTGCCTCACGTGACTTGAGAGAGGCCAGGGCGGGAAGTATGCCAGTTCCATACCCACATGATACTGAGCAGCGCTGACGTAGCCACGCAACCCGCGGACCGCCGTCTGCCAGCGGATGTGTCAACGAGCTGCTGTTTGGCCTGCAACCAATGACAACCAGCCCTGACTATAAAGATGGAAGGCTTCCAGCAACGGGTTCCACTGCTCATTGTTTCTCACGAGAGACGCATCAGGTCTTGGTGAGGGCGCGGCCATAAATCTTTTCTTGCTTATTCTGCAAAACAGCCCACCCAACTGCAGCATCATGGTGAGTGCCTTCTAACATATTAAGAATCCACAAGAAACAATATTGAAAGTCGTTTTTATGAGGTTTTCTACTATCCGTATCGATTGGGGATTGGAAGGCCTGGATTCTAGCTCGGAGAACCGGGGGAATCGGTTGGTTCTGACGGCTGGCTGGCTGGCTAGCTGGCTGGCTTCAGATCCTACAATCGTTTTAGGTAAATGTTAGTCTTTCGTACACATTACTATCCAACAGAAATCACCTAACCCCCGACAGAATCTGCCTAGTTTCTAATGGTTGCCTTGTTGTTATGCTGCACTAAATGTTTTCGAAATTTTCGGGATGTTTTTTTCAGGGCATTTTTATCTGTTGCGCCGAAAGGCTCGAATAAAAAATGAACATGAAAACATCAAAAAAGGCACTGACATACACACACTAATTATTTCTTTCGTGACTGCCCTATCTTGAAGACGAAAAACGAAAAACCCATGAAGCTTGCAAAAGCAGGTTACTGACCCACCTACGTGTTTCTGGCTTGAAGACGAAAAACGTGCAATTCACTAGCAAGTTACAGAAATTTCTCTGCGCGTGTTTTTTTTTCTCACATTTTATCTCCTGACTTTTGTGCGTGAGGCTGAGCACGTTCGGAGTCTGAATATAATCTTTGCATCATGGTAAACATCACACATGTTGGCTTAGTGCGGGGAGGTAACTGAGAAATAAATAGGTGGATTACTCTGGGGGAAGAGGGTTTGTTGAGAGAGAGAGAGAGAGAGAGGAGAATAGCAGGAAATGAATTTATTTACATTAATGGTTGTTGAAAAAGCGATACTTCTTTTAGAAATGTGACCTGTCTGATTGAAAGTCTCCAAAAGTACAAACAGCTTTTTAGCTCGCGTTCTGTTCTCGAGATAAAAGCATACAGACATCGCAGTGCACACAAGAAGGTTACACCTGACCAGATAAGGATAATGATGTATGTTTTTTTCTGCTCATCCACAGCGTGAATGCATTTCCATCCACGTTGGTCAGGCCGGTGTCCAGATCGGCAATGCCTGCTGGGAACTGTACTGTCTGGAGCATGGCATCCAGCCTGACGGTCAGATGCCGTCCGACAAGACCATCGGAGGAGGCGACGACTCTTTCAACACCTTCTTCAGCGAGACGGGCGCCGGCAAGCACGTGCCACGTGCAGTCTTTGTTGACCTCGAGCCCACCGTCGTTGGTAGGTTGTTAGATAATATGAATATCACTGGTCAACTAGTGTTAGGCATTAATGAAGCCTTTAATGTGTCTTGACTCTGCTTTGTATTCTCCCACACACTTTCAGATTAAAACCTAAAAAGCCATCCCCATTGGGATAAAAACAAATAAAACAAAAAAAGGGAACAACCCTGAAAGAGGTCTATCTGACACATGACGAGATTAACCATATGCACATGCGATTTTCCCCACATCTTCTCTCGGTAGCAGATCGATTTTAATGGATTTAATGTAACAAACCATGCAAGCAGCTACCGTATTAAGCAACACGGACTGAATGGATTTGGTCTAATTTCAAATCTGAAGAGTTATTACTAAATCCCGGATGACGCACGTGCGCGGCTATTCTCATTCACATTTGCTCGTGCACAGACGAGGTCCGTACAGGCACCTACCGCCAGCTCTTCCACCCGGAACAACTGGTGACCGGCAAAGAGGACGCCGCCAACAACTACGCCCGCGGCCACTACACCATCGGCAAGGAAATCGTCGACCTGGTGCTGGACCGCATCCGCAAGCTGGCTGACCAGTGCACGGGGCTGCAGGGCTTCCTCATCTTCCACTCCTTCGGCGGCGGCACCGGCTCTGGCTTCACCTCTCTCCTGATGGAGCGTCTGTCTGTCGACTACGGCAAGAAGTCCAAACTGGAGTTCGCCATTTACCCAGCTCCCCAGGTGACTGAAATTTCTATACAGACTTTGATGTGATCAGAAAGTTGCAGAGATAAAAGCTGGTGGAAAAAAATGTAAATAATCACTACATCTAAATGATGGTTTAAAGTTGATGTTCTGACGAATGTATTGGGTTTGTCGTTTTTCAGGTATCTACCGCAGTGGTAGAGCCCTACAACTCCATCCTCACCACACACACCACCCTCGAGCACTCCGACTGTGCCTTCATGGTCGACAACGAGGCTATCTACGATATCTGCCGACGAAACCTTGACATTGAGAGACCCACCTACACCAACCTCAACCGTCTTATCGGCCAGATCGTGTCCTCCATCACAGCTTCTCTGCGTTTCGACGGCGCCCTCAACGTGGACCTGACAGAGTTCCAGACCAACTTGGTGCCCTACCCCCGCATCCACTTCCCTCTGGCCACCTACGCCCCCGTCATCTCCGCCGAGAAGGCCTACCACGAGCAGCTGACGGTGGCCGAGATCACCAACGCCTGCTTCGAGCCGGCCAACCAGATGGTCAAGTGCGACCCCCGCCACGGCAAGTACATGGCCTGCTGCATGCTGTACCGCGGTGATGTCGTGCCAAAGGATGTCAACGCCGCCATCGCCACCATCAAGACCAAGCGCACCATCCAGTTCGTCGACTGGTGCCCCACTGGCTTTAAGGTAACCACAGTCATAGATAAAGAAACGTTATACTTTTTTCCTTACTTCAAGAACATAACGAGAAATAGGTAATTTTCGTTTTTTATCGACTTTTTCTTTCTGACTGTCTGCTAATGCTTTTTTAACAGGTGGGCATCAACTACCAGCCTCCCACAGTGGTACCTGGCGGTGACCTGGCCAAGGTGCAGCGTGCCGTGTGCATGTTGAGCAACACCACAGCCATCGCCGAGGCCTGGGCCCGTCTCGACCACAAGTTCGACCTGATGTACGCCAAGCGCGCCTTCGTGCACTGGTACGTGGGCGAGGGCATGGAGGAGGGCGAGTTCTCCGAGGCCCGTGAGGATCTGGCGGCCCTGGAAAAGGACTACGAGGAGGTCGGCGTCGACTCCGTGGAGGGCGAGGGTGAAGGAGAAGGCGAGGAGTATTAAATAGCCCCACGTTATCGCCTGACCTCTCTCTGAATAACCAATACCTATCAAACAGAATTGTTGTATTATGAGACAGAACTATGACCACATTCGGTTCTAGTACCTCAGCTGTTAAAATAATCATTTCCAAAAAAGTATCTTTGTTACGACGATGAAAATCCCGAAAATTGCAAGGTTTCATTCTTTTGGATAGGAAACTCTTTGACTGTAAAGTCTTGTAGATTTGGTACGTAAGTTTGCGCTTAAGCAGTGCGACTTAAAAACAGTTGTGTTTTTATCTTATATTTTCAGTGAAATAATAAAATATCATTTTTTCTCACCGTTTCTGAGAAAAATTGGTGTTTACATTGTTTTTCATTGTTTAAGCTTACATCCTCCTCTTGCATTCTCTCACGACTGTGTTTAGTAAGATAATTAGATATTAAGCAAGTCTTTCTCTAGTCTTACACTTTTTCTCTCCCATTCTTGGGCTGTCACGCAGGTGCTCAGCACTTTCTTTTTACTTACGCACCCTCCCCCTCAGATAGAAAGAGAGGGGAGAATAGAAAGCGAAGGGTACGTCCCATTCGCAGGACTCATCGAACTGTTCAAACAGAACCATACGGAGAAAGCCGGGCCGCATACTGTTTTCATTAACAACAATTAGGTGCAGCATAGGATTGCGGCCCTGTAACGTGGTGATAGTGTGGTGTAGCTACATGGTCCTGCTGGGACGACACCAGGCCATGCAGCGCCGCGTCGCCCAGCGACGATCCACAACGGCCATGCATGCAAACGATGTGTATCGATTGGCTGCAGCGTATGCGCGCACCTCTTGCTGGCATGGCGACTTCTGCTCCCAGCATCGCGATATCGACTGGCCGCGATTCGTGTGCAAACACATGCAGTTCCTGCAGAATAGCCCCCCTCTCCATCCATAGCGACTTTAAAACGGGCTGAAACGACAGTTTTATTACTTGCTGATCCTAGCACGACTTTAACAATTTAGTCGGTTGGACGTTGACAGGTAGTCCGTGGGAAGCAACCATCATGCACGAACTCATGAAAAAAACAATCGACATGTTTTGTTGGTTTTTTTGTTGTTTTTTGTTTCTCGTTGTTCCTGGCATTGGTTTGCGGTTTTAACAAGGGACGTTTTGTGGAATTCGTCTGGTTGTGGATATGAACACCAACACACACACACACACGACCAATATCACACATGCAACCGGTAACCTTCGCTTAGAACGACTATATTTAAAACTGCCCAAACCAAATGTAAATCCAACAATTTAAGAATAAGAACTAATAACGATTACTCCACAGTTTAACCATAGAAGAACTCCATGCAGCAAAATTGTAAAATATGCAACAGCACTTACTATACTTCGGTAATAGTAACAGTGCATTTATATATAGCGCCTTCCCAGTACCCTCCGGGCTAAATGCACACAGTTGGACGAGTACACATCTCAGCTTTTAAAAGTAGGCATCAAATGCACTTTTATGAACACTATCGCACGCACGCACGCGCACACACGTACACACACACTCACACAGATCGGGGGGGGGACTGGAATACACTGAGCACGTGTTTCAATATTATCTATTTTGAGTACTATTGTATAAACGGGCTCACGCTCGCTTGAGTACTACCACAAGAGGATGACAAAAAATACGAAAACACCGAGGACAACTATGCAGAAATAAATTACTTCAGATGAACAGTGACTAGAATAAGATGTATCACGAAACCAATTTAGATTGAGTTTTTATTGATAACGTTTGATAATATACTTTATACAGTATTTAGGAAGCTGAATTGTTTAACAACTGGTTTTTATGTGTTTTGACATAGAAATGCTTAAAGCACCTGTCAGTACAACTCTAGTTTTTTAAAACAGAACTAAACATCAACGAAGTGAACCAAGAAGGAAATAACTACAGACGGAGAGGTAGACAAATAGATTGGCGGCGAGTTGGATGATTTAACTGAATGGATGAATGTTTCCACAAGTCCCTAAGCCCGGTCTCACGACATTCACTACACATTTTGCCTAGGACATAGTGGCTCTTGGGGCCCTGGGCGAATATCATATGCGGGGCCTGTATACCGTACAACAGAATCTCCTTTCGCGGGGCCACCTCAGGCGCGGGGTCTGGGGGCGGTCGCCCTGCTCGCCCCACCCTAGCGCCGGCTCTGAGTGAAGGATAATTAAAATTTCATAAGCGGATCTAATAAATACAACAGCATGTATTTCTTTCATAGTCAAATCTAATAAACACATCAGCATATTTTTTTCATAAGCAAATCAAATAAATACAACATCATAACAATTATTTTCTCTATTTCCTCCGGTATCGATTGGTGTTTACCCTGCTTCCTATCTCTGTCACCGTCAGTCGGTTGGCAGGAAAGGTGTCAAAGCTTTTTGAACCGCCTAACACCGCCCCTCGAGCTACCCCATTGCAAATGTTCTGGATTTTTTCCCCCCATGGGTTTATTTCCATGAACGGTTCAGTATATGACTGGGGGGTGGGGAAAAGCGGAGAGGTCCGGGAAAATGGTTGAATAATATTTCAGTCTCGCATCCATTCTAGATACGACAAGTACTTGATGAAAGGGATCCACGCACTTTCACGCTAAGTTCGGTTTAAAGGACAAGTCAAGTCAAATAACAGTTGCGTTTGAACGGTGGAATTTGACGACGTAAATTTTGGGCTGGAAAAAATAGCAATATAATCCTTTAATAACAATTTAATTACAATTTTAAATACAGCGCTTGGCCTGCACCATGAGAGGCAGGATACTTGGTTGTTGAGTGACGGCAAATGCTCAGAAATGCAAGGATTATATTATCGTTTGTGTACTCGTCAAGACACTGGCAACATGCATCTGGGGACTATGTCATACAATAAGCCAGGAATCGATCACGAAGAGCTGGGTGAAAGTAAATGACGAGGCCTGATAGCGGTGGGGGAGGGGGTAAACCACATTAAACAGTAACATAGAGTGCCTATGGGAAAACTGCAAACACAATATGGCAATCGTTGCGGAAGAGTGATATCACTAATGATCTCTGTCTCAGAACTGGAATAATGTTATTGCATACAGAAAAAAGTATTCTGTGCCATCATGGTATCCTTTAGTATTCTTGGAGAATTTTTTTTTTTTTTTGCGAATGTTTGTATTCAAATGATGCCAAGGTAGCATTTGCACAGTCTTGTAAACAAATGATTGAAGCCAGTGTCTTCCACCCACGATGCTTTCTCAAAGGAAGAACTGGCTGACGTTTGATTTTGCCAATCTTTTGATTTCGAACCTTAAAAAAATCTTGTGGTTCCATTCTATATTCCAAAATTTGGGCTGCTCAGCTAGTCTCTGTGGCAGTCCTCTACCCTCTTCTTGTCAATTCTCTCTCTCTCTTTCTCATATAAGATCACGATTTAGGCCAGCTTGATTTCCGTTGCAAACAAGTATGGAAACATAATGGCCTCCATGAACAAACCTGAAGCTGAACACGATTGCAAACGATTTTTGTAACTTAAAATTTTGTGCAGAAAAAAATCAGAACGTCAGTTTTCGCCATTTGAGCTTTTTATTAGACTTGCTTTGCTCTTTAACTGGTCAGTCCCGCGATAGTCTCATTGGAAGGTGTGATGACTTTAAGTTTGGGCACTCCAAACTGCTGCAGCACTTAGATAATTGTCTTGACAGTGATGCAAGCTGTTCATCCCCGATGGTTTCCACAGCCTTTTTCCGGGACACATTAGCTGACTGTACAAGCTTACAGACAACTAAAATCTATCGCACTGTGTCTTTATGATAGCGAGAAAGGCATAAGAGCCCGTCAGAAATACACTCACTGTGTAGAGATGTAGATGTATCAAACTTAGTAACCTCTTAATTTTGAAGATCTACCAAGTCAAATACATAGCAATAACATCAATAAACCACTCCCTTACCAACAGAAAACCTGTAAAGCAAAAATGGCAAACTTTGACAAAACATCAATGAAAATAGAAAAAAGAAATCAGTTTGGACATTAGTTTTATGAAGTAGTCGTGTTGAAAATCTGTTAAGACGATGATTTAAGATTTGTAAATGTTTTGCATGCCCACAGGCTCAGTTCAAGTATATGTATAAAGAACGAAGGGATGAAAAGAGAAGCATACTTTAAAGTAATAAACAATCTGGATGATGATGATGATGATGATGATGATGATGATGATGATGATGATGATGATGATGATGATGATTTTATTTGCCACCCCGTGCATCATGCCCCTGCCTTTTACTCACATACTTTAACTACGATTCATCATTATTGTTTGGAGCTACGTAAATGGCAGAATACAGAAAAAGCCAAAGTTAGCAAATTGGAAATAAAGATAAAAAATTTAAGAACAAAAATAGTACTTATAAATTGTTTGTATAAACTGGAAATATCCAAAGAAAGCGTTCGTCTACTTTATAAATTGAAATTCTAATTAATGAACATTTTTATTTAAAAAAATCATTAAAGGCGATGTTCTCTTAGTCATTTGCCAGTGACGGGAGGTGATCAACCTCTTGCAGAAACGACGAAGTACTTAAATTATTTGCCCTTGATTTTTTTTTTATAAACAGCCCAACTCTGTGGGAAATCCTTATTTATGATATCCTTCCCAAAGACAAACAGTATACAGCCTGTTAGCCTATTACTTTTCAAACCTGAAAACAAAAGCACGCATTACGTGATTCGATCTTTCCTTTTTATTGTTGTCTTTAAATGAAATTAGAAATGACAATAATAATTTGTAAAGTGTATTTCCCCGTGTGGATGCGAGCTAATTGTGCTGCACATAATAGACTACCAACGAGCTGACAGTCAACCATACAAGTAACATAAGTGTCAGCAAACAGATGACACCATAAAAAAACAAAACAAAACAAACAAACAAACAAACAAACAAACAAACAAAGAAAGTACGTGGATAAAGAATTGAAGAGTGGGCAAAACAGTACTCTTGATTATACAAGATATTTCTTAACGAATTAAGTTTTGAGGCCGAATTTGAACGATTGAAATGTATGCACAGTTTGGAGAGAAAGGGGAAGAGAATTTCAAAAGCGGGGCCTTCCTTCTCGTACGTGGCACAGAGGACAACACCATCAAACCAAAGAGACCCACTTGGGTGCTAAAACATCAGTACCTCAGACAGGTGTGCTGGACAAGGGCGTGAAAATACGGCCTGAACACAGAGAGAAAGTGGACTGGAACCCACAGGGGAGGCGCAGGGTTGGAAGACCCAGACAGACGTGGAGAAGATCGGTCCACGGCGAGGCGGAGGCAGCTGGAATGACATGGGCTCAAATGGGGAGGGAGGCCCAGAACCGGGTTCGCTGGCGTGGTGTAGTTGCGGCCCTATGCTCCACTGGGGGTGAAAAGAAATAAGAAGAAGACAGAGAGAAAGTCATACCTTTTACCTGCCATTATATAGAGTTTATAGGCATTGTACATGTGTATGGCTATTAGTTATACGATTTTCGCATGGTTGCGTTTCTTTGTAAGGGACATAGCTACTCGATGCTTCTTCTGTAATAAAACAGAGTTTTTTCCCTTACCTTTTACGTGTACTTCAATATTATGAGCTCATTAATAATGACTAACTGATAACACGTCGTTGAGAG
This sequence comes from Marisa cornuarietis, assembly GCA_004794655.1. NCBI lineage: Eukaryota > Metazoa > Mollusca > Gastropoda > Architaenioglossa > Ampullariidae > Marisa > Marisa cornuarietis. The sequence goes on from SMMW01000614.1 coordinate 3,846,883, forward strand.
AGAGAGAGAAAAAAAAAGAACGTGAAGAAAAAAGTACTCAGTAACAAATAGTTTGTACTAAAGTTACTAAATAAACGCTTTGCTATAAAAGCGTGATAAAAAATAGACCAATGGTGATACCAGTGGTTGTAACAATACAAGTGTTTTTGAACATACAGAATACATTTGATGCCTTTCTCCCAACAGTCATCTGGTGTCTATCCTTTTGGTGTAAAAAAGAATTGCGGAAATAACGATTAAAAAAAACTTGCTCCAGAAAAAAGTTCTCAAAAACACTTGAGGGATCGAGGTGTGTGAATGAAGTATGTTTACTCACACACTCAAGTGTTCCTCTGCTAGATTATTATCCCTTCCACTACTTTAATGTTCTTTTGAGCTACTCTGCTTAATTCCCTCTTAATTTAATGTGTTCTTTACACCGATCTAAAACTACTTATTCTTTCTGCTTATCCAACATCACACAGATAAAAGAAAGAATCAAATAACCTCATAACTTAGTATGGAAAAAATAAGATTACAATTAAGCCGCCCTGATGTGAATACTCTTCTCGCTTCTCTGCCCTGTCAGTAGGCGACAGCTTGTGACAGCGGGGACTAGGATGAGTTAACACAGGCTTGTGATAAGTGTCACTGACTCACACCTACTACGTCCCAATCAAAATAACCTGCCAAGCCCTAGTTTGTAATGATCTGGGTCAACAGTCGCTGCAATATGACCCCTTGTAAGAGGCTCTGTGATTGGTGCATTCAGTCACACGACCAGCAAGCGAATGGAGGTAATAGAGACATGTGCTTTGCAGACCTGCCATGTATATTACTGTACTATAATGCTACAGTCTAGTTGATCGATTTCAGCTGAGACGCAGTTGGCTGGGCAGACATCGACACTTTGTGCTTTTTCATGGGTTGGGCGCGAAACTGGGAGGTCAGGTTCAAGTAGGAGCTGGCGATAAAGGAAATGAGAACAACGCGACATTTGGGACGTGTAACTGCTAGACCGGGACAGCCAATCAAATCTAAGGAAACTACAGAGCGCGCGCGGGCATACGGAGTGTTCCTCCCCATTGTCCCCAACGCCGCAGCTCGTTGGAAGGGACGGCGGGAAAACGCCGTGGTGACCCTTTCTTCATCCGATTCCCAGCTGTTTCTTATCGCTGACAAATCTTTATTAACATGAGTAAACAGTAAAAGAGAATTCTTCACGTACACTGAGGTTAGGGCTGAAAGCGAAAACAAATAGGCGGTGAGAGTCTGAAAACCAAAATTATTAAGGTCAGACGTGATCGCATAAGATATTTTGTAATAGATAATTATTATCAACTGTCAAGGACACGTGGTATGAACTTTCTGCGACTGGTAGATAAAGCCCCTCATGGCTATAACTGAAGTGTTATTTTTTAAAAGACAATGATTCACATCATGGGGAAACTGTGTGGGCATTCTGCAGACAAAATAATAACCATGCACACTTTCTCCTTGCGACACAGCGCGCATCTTTCCCAATCAAAGTAAAAAAGCCCCCCAATTACTATACACCATAATTTAATGACCTGACATCCTTGATGTAGATGGTCATGAAAATCATAAACCATTTGTGTGTTTTTTTGGACACATTGCATCCATGAATGATGCAATCGGCAGAGTCCCGGAGTCTTGTGCAGCACGGGTCACAAAGGTTAGACGCAAATCAGTAAGATCAACAACTGAGTTTCTGCTTACACAAAAACACAAACATGTGACCTCCGTCCGCTGCACGCATTGACGTAACGGGTCCACAACACAAGGGAAAGGCGTTGGGGGGGGGGGGGCAGAGTGGAAAAGGAGGAGAAGAAACATACATAAGGAAGGAGTCACGGAGTTTGAAGAACACGCACGGCACTAGCATAGCCCCTAGTTCTGAGAAAAGGTATGTGCGTCCGGAATTTAAATGGCAGACGAGTTACAAAAACAGTAGCAATTTCCCACAAACGTTCCCTTTCTCTTCCCTAACCTTTGAATTATGAATCATATTACAAGGAAGTTATTTCATTATTTTAGCGTCAAGTTGTCCCACCAGGCTTAGTCATGCAAGAATTTTTTTTTATGTTACACAGTTTCTCTTCAAATCTGCAAAATCAGAATTAGTTCTGACACATTTAGTCATTGTTAAACGGAAGAAATTTGTATCATGACTTGTTTTTAATTCAGAATTGTTTTTAACCTTCAAACAAAATCTTGACTTTAGTACCGAGATTCTCACTCTATGTTGTCGTTTGCCCAGTTTACCTCTCTCTCACTCACACACACAAAGATCTGGAGAAAACAGTTTCTCAACAAGATGACCGAAACTTTAATAACAGGCTTAAATCTTTCTTTTCTTGAAACAGTAGTTTTAAAAAGCAACCCAGTTGAAAGTTGCTTGGATTTAGGTTATTTGCTCGCATTTTAAAGAATGTTTGCAAATTTCGTTTGTCTGTTCAGACTAAAATATAAAGACTGTATGTGATCACGTTTTGTAAATTGTCCGGGATAGGATTTGAATTTCAGATTCTATGCATGATACATGGAATGTACGAAGTGCCTTATGCCGAAATGTCAATTCACAGCTTTCCGGGACACGTTCCTCTTTGATCGGTCGTTTATTGCAAGAATTTGTTTGGGAGATGCTTAATACTCCTCGCCTTCTCCTTCACCTTCGCCCTCCACAGAGTCGACGCCGACCTCCTCGTAGTCCTTCTCCAGGGCCGCCAGATCCTCACGAGCCTCGGAGAACTCGCCCTCCTCCATGCCCTCGCCCACGTACCAGTGCACGAAGGCGCGCTTGGCGTACATCAGGTCGAACTTGTGGTCGAGACGGGCCCAGGCCTCGGCGATGGCCGTGGTGTTGCTCAACATGCACACGGCACGCTGCACCTTGGCCAGGTCACCGCCAGGTACCACCGTGGGAGGCTGGTAGTTGATGCCCACCTGTTAAAAAAAAGCATTAGCAGACAGTCAGAAAGAAAAAGTCGATAAAAAACGAAAATACCTATTTCTCGTTATGTTCTTGAAGTAAGGAAAAAAGTATCTTTATCTTTGGCTGTGGTTACCTTGAAGCCAGTGGGGCACCAGTCGACGAACTGGATGGTGCGCTTGGTCTTGATGGTGGCGATGGCGGCGTTGACATCCTTGGGCACGACATCACCGCGGTACAGCATGCAGCAGGCCATGTACTTGCCGTGGCGAGGGTCGCACTTGACCATCTGGTTGGCCGGCTCGAAGCAGGCGTTGGTGATCTCGGCCACCGTCAGCTGCTCGTGGTAGGCCTTCTCGGCGGATATGACGGGGGCGTAGGTGGCCAGAGGGAAGTGGATGCGGGGGTAGGGCACCAAGTTGGTCTGGAACTCCGTCAGGTCCACGTTGAGGGCGCCATCGAAGCGCAGGGAGGCGGTGATGGAGGACACGATCTGGCCGATAAGACGGTTGAGGTTGGTGTAGGTGGGTCTCTCAATGTCGAGGTTTCTTCGGCAGATATCGTAGATAGCCTCGTTGTCGACCATGAAGGCGCAGTCAGAGTGCTCGAGGGTGGTGTGTGTGGTGAGGATGGAGTTGTAGGGCTCAACTACTGCGGTAGAAACCTGAAAAAGTCAACAACAACCATTTTAAATTAGCCTTTCAGTACAAAGCGAAGAGTAATAAAGTTATAGGTTACTACAAATATGAATCATTAGATAACGAGACTGCTCTGTTCAGTACCTGAGGAGCAGGGTAGACAGCAAACTCCAGCTTGGACTTCTTGCCGTAGTCGACAGACAGACGCTCCATCAGGAGAGAGGTGAACCCAGAGCCGGTGCCGCCGCCGAAGGAGTGGAAGATGAGGAAGCCCTGAAGCCCCGTGCACTGGTCAGCCAGCTTGCGGATACGGTCGAGGACGAGGTCGATGATCTCCTTGCCAATGGTGTAGTGTCCGCGGGCGTAGTTGTTGGCGGCATCCTCCTTACCTGTGATAAGCTGTTCAGGGTGGAAGAGCTGGCGGTAGGTACCGGTGCGAACCTCATCTGTAATGCGTAAGTTTTTCACATGAGCAACAAAAATAAACCCAAACCCAAGGATTAAAGTTTGAAAGCATTTTTAAATAGAATGTCGCCTTATACTCACCAACAACTGTGGGCTCGAGGTCGACGAAGACTGCACGTGGCACGTGCTTGCCGGCGCCCGTCTCGCTGAAGAAAGTGTTGAAGGAGTCGTCACCTCCTCCGATGGTCTTGTCGGACGGCATCTGACCATCAGGCTGGATGCCATGCTCCAGACAGTACAGTTCCCAGCAGGCATTGCCGATCTGGACACCAGCCTGACCAACGTGGACGGAGATGCACTCACGCTGTGGACAAAAGAAAAATAAGTATATAAAGCACGTGACCACGAATCACTTTGATAAAGTTATCTTGAGATGCACTGGTGAAGAGTTGTGTAGATAACACTTACCACAAAAATTGCTTCAAAGAGTAGCCATTCTAAATGACATTTCCGGTAAAAATGTTTTTCGGTTGACCATGTGACATAGCGTGATGCTATGACTAGAGATTTGTTTGTGTTTTACGCCGTGCCAGCAACTAAGGCCATATCACAGCGACTAGAGATGTTTTGCGACATTTGTTACTCAATCTTATTAACCCCTCGTTTGTAAGGTAAAGGTTGTCCCGAGACTTTTTAGGCTGTTCTGGGTGTGAGGTGTTAAAGACCTCACTTTCCTAAGGGCCAGCTTTATGTAAGGGAGGTGCCCATCTCCTTTCCCTCGCTGGCTTACCTTCCCCAACCCTATAATCAGTATAATGAGTCTTGTACCCATTTCCGCCAGCTGGGTCGACTGAGGTAAGTTTGCTGCGCTACATGGGTATCGAACCGGTACGCCTTTAAGTTCGGAGAGCGTCGCTCTAATCACTCGGCTTATCTTTTTAAAATCATTTTAACCTTCTCTTGATTATTTCTTAACCTCGACTATCGGAGTTGGTGTTATCAGATAAGCTTAAAGCTTTATTGAAAAAGAATGCTTGCCATCTTGTTTAAATTATATATACGGACTGTAAAATACAGTTGTTTGTAAGTGTACCACATTTATTTTAGAAAAAAATTCTTTCCAAAGCTGCTTGTATCAGCATGTGGTCTAAAGTGTATAACAATACCACTTAAACAAATAATAAAAATGCAGCTGTTAACTTCACAAGACAACTTTAAAAAAATTGATTTGTCATTTTAACCATGAAACACTTGCTGTATGCTTCGGCCGGCAAGAAAAAAACAGGTGCCCGGCCTGTTTATACCGGTCGATGATGCTACACAAGCCTACGCACTGCGCTAATAGTGCTCTTGTACCGATATTTAAAAAAGTTCGCCCACTTCCTAACTGTAATATTTTATGTAAATATAGTAATCTGCAACAGCTTCGACAGCCGTGGCAGGCAACAAAGCTAAATGTCACGCCCGCACACGCACACAGCACCGGCGTGTTGAACTACGCGCCTGTCGCAATGCCGCCCGCCACCATTGCCGAGGGCTCGTGTCAAGGTCGCTTCTGCTGCCGGTAACGTTTCCACGAAAACTGCGAAGTTTCGAAAATCCCTACCTGTACAACTTATCACTTATGTAAAACAAAGCAAAACTTGTACAAAACAGACTTACCATGATTACGATGTAAGGTTGGAGTGAAAAGAAAGCTGAAGCGAGGGTATTTTTCTCAAGCAGACGCGAAGTGTCTGATGCGAGAAGTGAACCTGTGGCTCGCTCGCCGGCTCGTGTCGCCTTATATAGCCTTCACCAGGTCGCCCTTAGCAGCGGCAGTGACGTCGCATAAACGGGACTTGAGGGCGAGCATTGCTGTCCCAACCACGGGGCAAACCAGACGACAGTTGCTATGCATGTGTGGTACACAGTTGGGCTCTGGGTGAGACCGGCTAGTGGTTTGAAACTTGTGCTGACGTGACACTCTCCTCATGGCGGTCGCCTACTTTGTGTAGGGGACCAAAAGATAGTCTTGCGCTATCCACAACTTGGAAAAGAAAAAGATTCACGAAAATTGTCTTCTAAATTTGACTTCTTTTTTTAACATGCCATGCACATAATGTGGTCCAAGTAAATTTTGAATAAAGGAGGTATTCTTTTTGAAGGAAAATGAACTAAATGTGATAGTTTTTTTGCTTGTACATCATTAACCAGTGTGCACTTCGACACTTACAGCCTTTCACTTACTTATCGCAGTTTGGAGGACGTCAAAAGTGTTTGTAACCACAGATGTGTAACCATGCAAACACATATGTATCTGTGACAAATGAAAGAAAATGAGAAAGGTGGCTTAGGTCCAACATTTTACACTAGTTAGAGAAGAGTTGCTGTGAACACGTAACTGTGTGAGCAGTGGTGTCCTAGGAACAGTCAAACATGTCTCTCAAATACTAGACAGCAGGAACCCAGACTCTATACTTCCATTAGTTACAGAGTACTTCGTGTCACTTTGTCCCGATTTGTAATAATTTGTTTCACAGACTAATTATTTATCTGATTTTAAACCTTGATTTGTTCCATTTGGTATTTTAGTAAATGGTGGAGGAGAGAGTACACATTCTTATTAGAAGACAGGAACAGATTTCATTAGTGTGTTTCATTATTTTTCCGCGTCTATTTTCGTCTGTACGTGTGTACAAGATTACACGCAGACCTTGATAAACAACTACCTGGTCGATCTAACTCATCTCATTCCCAGTGCCACCTTTCTTTGCGTTGTCTTTACAATCTACTACAGGTGTAAGGTGTGGTTGTCCTTTTCTGATCTCAGTTCAGTCCCCCTTTTAACCCCTCCCACACGTATCCCAGTTCGTTTGTCTCTATCGTTACCCCACTTTCCCTACCCTTGAACAGTTCTTTATTCATCATTGGAATGCTTCCTTTTCGCGAACTTGTTGATTCCCCCCCTCCCTTTAGTTCACTCGATCTTTACCCCTTGCCTCCCTGGTGTTTATTGATTTACTTGTTGATTGTTTGCCGAGTAAGCAACACCTTGTGTACATAACCGTCACCTTGCTGGCCGCCATTTGCCGGAATTCGTGTACCGGCTGCCAAACCTCGCCACACGTGTCGGTCTAAATCGTGTACCGGCAAAGCCTCGTCACCTGCCGAGTTGTGAGCTCTAGCGAGGACGACGAAAGAAGAATGACGAGAGGAGGGCTCGCGGTACTGGCGCTCGAAACCGGGTCAGCACAAAGGTGAAGCCCGGGGCGGGTGTGTGCGTCCGTACGTGTGTGTGTGTGTAGGCGAGAGGAACACGAGACAGGTTTCTTGACGTGGAGATAACAGGCGAAGTGACATGGGGCCATGGTGTATTTGCATAGTTCATACTAGAGCTTACAGATACCACTCAGCGGCCTCCTGAATGTGGCTGTCGCCTCTCTGTGGGCACGTATGTGTGCGTGCGTGCGTGCGTGCACGTGTGTCTTTAAATATATATATATATGTGAGAGAGAGAGAGAGAGTTGCTGACGAACACAACATTTTTTATTGGTGGTGGGAAATTAAAGTGTCAAGGAAGGTTGAAGCTATTTACGTGTGTTGAAATTAATGAAGGTCCGTGACTGCAGTTGAGTTAATTTCACAGCCACCCGCGCTCTTCAGCTCTCGGGTATTTATTCACAGGCATTCTCTCTTTCTTTCTTGTGCACCTTAACATTCTCTTCCCACTTTATGGCGAAAGCTAGACGTAAAAACACACGCGCGCACACACACACACACACACACTGATTTGCATATCCTGTCACCTTTGTAAATTTCATCGTTATCCTCATTGCCATCGTCTCTCTTACACACACACACACATGCCACGTAGCAGGCTGACCCAAGGCCTTGCCACACACCGAAGGTAATACATTCCTGCCCTTCGCTCTCCAATTATCTTTCAACGGCTTTCAGTTAGGTCCTTCGCACACTCCATATTTACTAGGCACGTCAGCGTCACGAGTGAGAGAGAGAGAACGAGGAGTACATAACCTGCGTTCGCCCTACCTACGTCTCACCGGTCGATAATCCACGGTAACAGCCAGATCACCTGCGAACAGGTGACAACTTGTTTCTTCGATCGCGCCAAATCAAAGAGTGTGTCGCCTTGTGATAGACATCAAATATCTATGGATGGTGCGAGCACGCACGCACGCACACTCACAGGCACACAGTCATACGTCCACACACACACACACGCAAACAGGCAGGCAGTGTGACTGAGCGACGGAAGTGCCATTTCGTCAGACTTTCCGCTAAAATAATTAATGGAATCATAAGTTTTGTGAGAACTTTGTGCTTATGTCCGCTGAATCAATGATGTGATAATAAGTTTTGTCAGAAGCAGGATTGCAAGTAGTTAATTAACATGATTAAACAACAACAGCAACAATAAAATAATCTCTGGATTAAGATGCATGTTTTCGTAAATTTAGTAGATGATTTTTTAAAGGACGGTTACAAGATGCGAAAAGTCGATGACTGTGCTTGTATAAAGTTTTTGAAAAGAAATAAATAAATTAATAAATATTCTATACAAAGGTGGACTAAGACGTATATAGCTATATGTAGCTGAGACACGCGATAATTTGTGTAATTCCACACACTGTCTCTAATTACTGACAACAGTCGATCGGCGGCCTTTGATCTCTGTCCCTTGAGGCAGTAACGGGAAGAACTACACCGGGTGAAGTCTTGAGCTCGCCACTAAAACGTAGGGGTTACAGGGAAAACACAAACATACGGGCGCGACCGAGCGATGCGCGCTCGCACACACACACACACACACAATCACTCTCTCAAACACATAAAACATATGAGAATATTAAAAAAACACGTTTTCAAACATCATTTCTTCGTGCCAAGAAGAAAACAAAAACGTTGGTAGGCTTGAAACAGAGTTTAATTTCACGGGTTTGATATTCTAGAAAGAAATGTACAGACAAATGAATTTGTCTAAAAGCAAATCTTCCTCGAAGCAGGCAACACGTGGTTTCGAAACAGTTCAACATGGGGGACTTGTTTTTTAATACTCCTCGCCTTCTCCTTCACCCTCGCCCTCCACGGAGTCGACGCCGACCTCTTCGTAGTCCTTCTCCAGGGCCGCCAGATCCTCACGAGCCTCGGAGAACTCGCCCTCCTCCATGCCCTCGCCCACGTACCAGTGCACGAAGGCGCGCTTGGCGTACATCAGGTCGAACTTGTGGTCGAGACGGGCCCAGGCCTCGGCGATGGCTGTGGTGTTGCTCAACATGCACACGGCACGCTGCACCTTGGCCAGGTCACCACCAGGTACCACTGTGGGAGGCTGGTAGTTGATGCCCACCTGTTGACAGAATAAGAGATATTCTGTGAAGAATAGTAACACTCACCGATACCAACGCCAAAGCGTAAATAGAGTTTATCATCAGTTTAAATATATATATTTTTTTACAAATCAAACTGTTTATTTTAATTTTGTAACTAAAGGTACCTTGAAGCCAGTGGGGCACCAGTCGACGAACTGGATGGTGCGCTTGGTCTTGATGGTGGCGATGGCGGCGTTGACATCCTTGGGCACGACATCACCGCGGTACAGCATGCAGCAGGCCATGTACTTGCCGTGGCGGGGGTCGCACTTGACCATCTGGTTGGCCGGCTCGAAGCAGGCGTTGGTGATCTCAGCCACCGTCAGCTGCTCGTGGTAGGCCTTCTCGGCAGAGATGACGGGGGCGTAGGTGGCCAGAGGGAAGTGGATGCGGGGGTAGGGCACCAAGTTGGTCTGGAACTCCGTCAGGTCCACGTTGAGGGCGCCGTCGAAGCGCAGGGAGGCGGTGATGGAGGACACGATCTGGCCGATAAGACGGTTGAGGTTGGTGTAGGTGGGTCTCTCAATGTCGAGGTTTCTACGGCAGATGTCGTAGATAGCCTCGTTGTCGACCATGAAGGCACAGTCGGAGTGCTCGAGGGTGGTGTGTGTGGTGAGGATGGAGTTGTAGGGCTCAACCACTGCGGTGGAGATCTACAAAGAATGAAACAGATCCTGTGATATATGAAGTGTTACGTGCACATGGTAGGTCTGTCTATAAAAGCAATGTCACAAAGAGATTTTTAAAACAATACAAATTATTTCAACAATAGTTTCTTCTTATCCAGCATTTTAACAAAAGATGCATGGGGACTTTTAATAATGACGATATTTGTAGAGTGTTTCATATGAATAAAAATCTTGTAATCAGCTAATACTTATTAATCATTATCGATCCTAGACTATCATTAATGTTTCTGAGAGAATATTCTTACCTGAGGAGCAGGGTAGACAGCAAACTCCAGCTTGGATTTCTTGCCGTAGTCGACAGACAGACGCTCCATCAGGAGAGAGGTGAAGCCAGAGCCGGTGCCGCCGCCGAAGGAGTGGAAGATGAGGAAGCCCTGCAGCCCTGTGCACTGGTCAGCCAGCTTGCGGATGCGGTCGAGGACGAGGTCGATGATCTCCTTGCCGATGGTGTAGTGGCCGCGGGCGTAGTTGTTGGCGGCATCCTCCTTACCCGTGATGAGCTGTTCTGGGTGGAAGAGCTGGCGGTAGGTGCCGGTGCGAACCTCATCTGAATTGCATAAGAAATATCAAGTAATGAAAAGTAAATATTAAAATAAAAGTAGTGACTTTTCCTCTTGACAGAGTACAGTTGCTTTTACGTTAATGCATTAGACGTAGTGTATCGTACAGGGCCTCATGAGTAAGTAGGTAATTCTGAACTATTTGTAATTATTGTTATTTTCTCACCGACGACGGTGGGCTCGAGGTCGACGAAGACTGCACGTGGCACGTGCTTGCCGGCGCCCGTCTCGCTGAAGAAGGTGTTGAAGGAGTCGTCACCTCCTCCGATGGTCTTGTCGGACGGCATCTGACCGTCAGGCTGGATGCCATGCTCCAGACAGTACAGTTCCCAGCAGGCATTGCCGATCTGGACACCAGCCTGACCAACGTGGATGGAGATGCACTCACGCTGTGGATAAGAAAGAAAAATCGTTTGTTACTCGCTGCAAGGCGTTAGTGTTATGTGATATTTTTGCAGAATTTTTTTTCAAAGTGTAAAGAGGTTTTGCTGAAATTATGCTTATGGATAATGCAAATTGTTTACGAAATTACATTACATATCAAACATTGCGAAGAAGAGAACAGTTTTGTGTATAAAGTCATTATATGACGATTTTATAATTACATAGTCTTTAAAGAGCAAGCTGACACTGTACTGAAACTGTTCTCTGTAATTACTGACATATCTACCAAAGTTCTACATGCACTTTTGATGACCATAAACATACTGAATTATTTACTTCAGCAAAATTATGTCTCTATTTTCTCCATTTTTAAGAAATGAAACGAACCAATAATATTACCTATCAAGACAATATAAGAACAAATATTCATATTTTCTATATTTGCATGGTTACATAATATATTTACAATATCTTTATGCCTTTTTTGTAAAAAAAAATGTAGTTGGTCAACAGTTACAGTCATGTCTCTTGACCTTAGTTTATACATCCCTTATAATAAATATTATCAGTCACTCCAACAAACTGTTAGAAGAGTTTCCAGTGGGTTTAAAAAAAAAACCAACAACCCCGTATTAATAAAACTGCTCCATTCTTCAGTCATCTGTTCCCGCACAAACGAGGTTTAGTCTGAAGCAGTCTGGGAAAATTGCTCGGCGTCAAACGTTGTTGCGTGTTGTTAATGGTGAAAGTAGGGCGCTGAGTCATGACCTGAACCTTAACCGACGTCGTTTGGTGGTGGTGTTACTGTCAATGGTGATACAAAATGACATGCTGAGTATCGTGTTACTTACCATGTTGAAGTTTGGCGGTTAGCGTGTGGCGAGAAAGAAGTAGAGGAGACGATCTCTCAAGCAGACCCGAAGTGTCCGTCGCGAGAAGAAGTGCTGTGCGTCGGCTGCGGGGCGCCTGTCTTTTATAGGCAAACGCCCGTTGCCCATGGCTGCACAGCAACCATGACGCCTACCCTGTACATGGTGACGGGTACGTGCAGAATAGTCCTGCACAACGTACTTTAAAAAAAAAAAGCGGCAAATCTGTTGACAGACGTTGACAAAGCTCGGACAAGATTTATTTCTTCTGAGGCTGGGGGATGAGGGGAAGGGTCTTTTCATTTATGTGCAACTTGTAAGGATTTAATCGTCGTTTGATAACGAAGCACTGAGTGTAGAGCCGGTGCTTAGCAAGTGAAGAAGGCAAGCCATGAAAAAGGACGAGTGTTCAACCTTCAGGTTCAAGAATAGAATGTATCGAAGTCTTATCAAGCCGCATGCAAGGGTTGTTGTCAACATGAACGAGCAAAACTTATATTTACTGGGGATTTGGTCGGCTTACCAACAGCACGAACGACACTTGTTTAGCAGCTTGTATTACTTGAGAGAAGACAGAATATACCATGACACATACTAGCACACACACACGTGTGCGCATAAAAACTTTTGCCTTTATCTCGAAAGTTACATATATACGCACATTCCCGTGCACATATAAACACACGTGCGCGCGCACGTAAATACATACAAAGAGGTATATATACATGAACACACACACACACACACACACACACACACACACACTCGCACGCGCGGGCGCACGTAAGAGCGAGACTTAACGAGATAAAGTCATCTTATCAGACTTTCCTCTAAAAGAATAGCTTCTCTTATGCGAGAATCTTGTGATTTTGTCCTCGTTTTCCCTCGACCTAACAACCGGAAAGCCATAACCAAAATAATAAAAAAAAACAGATTTAAAAGTAATCAACAAACATCGTCATGTTAATTAACAACAACGGCTAAAATGATCTCTAAAGAAAGAAAGATTTATCATAAAGTGCGCAAGTGACAAAAATAGTCAGTTAAATTAAGAACGGTTATAGGGCAGGAGAATTTGATGATTGTGTTTTTATAAATATTTTGAAAATAAGTAAATACATGTTATGTACAGAAATAGAAAGAGTTATTTGTAGGTAACTGTAATACACGCGTACAGTGTTGACATGTAACTAGTGACACACTGGCTCTAGCTGTTGACTATAGTCGACACCCGGCAACCGGTCTTTGTCCTTTCAACCAGTAGCAGTCACAGTTATGAAGTAGGTATACCGGGTGTAGTCCTAAACGTGCCAATAAAACATAGGGGACACACACACACACACACACACACACACACACACACACACACACACACACACACACACACACACGCAAAATATGTATGTAACCAGCAGTACTTGATGTTGATATGTGCCAGATGGCCTTCCAAAAACTGAATAAAGAAATTATTATTATTATTATTATTATTATTATTATTATTACACACACGCGCGCGCGCGCTCGTTCATTTACATAGAGCCACTCTCTAGTTCAGCTTCAGATGCAGAAAGAGAGAGAGAGAGAGAAAGAACACAATCTCATCGCACAATGAGGAAAAACAAGATGATGGTGTGAAACGTAATTTATTTTTGAGTGTAGTATTCTCGAAAGAAATGTTCCGACAAATAAATTTATCTAGAGAAAGATCTTTCTTGATGAAGGCAACACGTCTTTTCGATACATTCAACATGGGGAGTGTTTGTTTTTTTAATATTCCTCGGCTTCTGCTTCTCCTTCCCCCTCGCCCTCCACGGAATCGACGCCGACCTCTTCGTAGTCCTTCTCCAGGGCCGCCAGATCCTCACGAGCCTCGGAGAACTCGCCCTCCTCCATGCCCTCGCCCACGTACCAGTGCACGAAGGCGCGCTTGGCGTACATCAGGTCGAACTTGTGGTCGAGACGGGCCCAGGCCTCGGCGATGGCTGTGGTGTTGCTCAACATGCACACGGCACGCTGCACCTTGGCTAGGTCACCGCCAGGTACCACTGTGGGAGGCTGGTAGTTGATGCCCACCTGTAAAAAAAAAGCAAAAGAGATATTCTATGAAAAACATTCAACGATACCGAACATAACTAGAGTTGTCATGTGATTATTAGCGATAGGGTTATAGAGTTGGTGCCGCACTCTTGTTTCCCCACAAGTCGAGCGGACACGCGGCAAAACCAACCCGCACAAGATAGATCGGATAGCTGAACAGTGACCCGTCCTTGTGTCCGCCGGAAGAAAGGGATCGCCGATGTCAGATTGCTGAAGGAGTTAGACCATTCCTTGGAAAATGTAGGCACCCAGGTAAGTTAATAAATGACGAGTGTAGAGTATTGTGCGTGGTACTTAAGCTAATAGTCAGTGACTCACTATACCTGGATAAGCCATAGGGAATTGCATCGGGGGGACCTAGAAAGCGAGCTAGAACTGGAATTTTACAATATTGTATCCTTTGTGATTGATTTGTCAATCTCTCGACTATTAATTATTTTCTGATTACATTAAATTAGCTTGAGTTTTTATTTGGGATCTACGTTGGGGGCTAGGAGTAAGACTTAATCAGTAATTAGCAAGTTAATAACACTTGGCGTACACGTGAATGTCGGCGTGAGATGGTAGAGACATCGAGAGTATGATTAGCCCGGGGAAACGGCAGGCGCAACCTCTAACCGTCATCACGTGTCCTTTCCCAAGGTTCACGACAAGAGTTAATCACCAGTCTAATATAAAACTCTGTTCATTTTTATTTTCTAACAATAGGTACTTTAAAGCCAGTTGGGCACCAGTCGACGAACTGGATGGTGCGCTTGGTCTTGATGGTGGCGATGGCGGCGTTGACATCCTTGGGCACGACATCACCGCGGTACAGCATGCAGCAGGCCATGTACTTGCCGTGGCGAGGGTCGCACTTGACCATCTGGCTGGCCGGCTCAAAACAAGCGTTGGTGATCTCGGCCACAGTCAGCTGCTCGTGGTAGGCCTTCTCGGCAGAGATGATGGGGGCGTAGGTGGCCAAAGGGAAGTGGATGCGGGGGTAGGGCACCAGGTTGGTCTGGAACTCTGTCAGGTCCACGTTGAGGGCGCCGTCAAAGCGCAGGGAGGCGGTGATAGAGGACACGATCTGGCCGATGAGACGGTTGAGGTTGGTGTAGGTGGGTCTCTCGATGTCGAGGTTTCTTCGGCAGATGTCATAGATCGCCTCGTTGTCGACCATGAAGGCACAGTCAGAGTGCTCGAGGGTGGTGTGTGTGGTGAGGATGGCGTTGTAGGGCTCTACCACCGCGGTGGATATCTACAAAGAGTAAAATAGATGACGTGGTGTAAAAAGTATCTGGTGCACAAAGTGAGGAATCAAGTTTATCTTCAAAAGCAATGTTGCAAGAAGTTGCTAAATAGAGATAAAAATTATTTCAACAACACTTTTTCGTTAATCAGCCCACCATTATCAAACATGCATGGAGACTACTATTGATGGTAGTCTGTATAGAGTATTTAATTTACCAAAATATTGTAATCGGTTAACATCTGTTAATCATAACATATCTTGACGATAAATAATTTTTCTTAAAGATTATTCTTACCTGAGGAGCAGGGTAGACAGCAAACTCCAGCTTGGACTTCTTGCCGTAGTCGACAGACAGACGCTCCATCAGGAGAGAGGTGAAGCCAGAGCCGGTGCCGCCGCCGAAGGAGTGGAAGATGAGGAAGCCCTGAAGCCCCGTGCACTGGTCAGCCAGCTTGCGGGTGCGGTCCAGCATCAGGTCGATGATCTCTTTGCCGATGGTGTAGTGTCCGCGGGCGTAGTTGTTGGCGGCATCCTCCTTACCTGTGATGAGCTGTTCCGGGTGGAAGAGCTGGCGGTAGGTACCGGTGCGAACTTCATCTGCAAGGAGTAATTTCTTTATCTAATAGAATGTAACCAAATTCAAACACTGCCCCATGAATCATTTACATCTGATATAAAAATCTACAGAATATTTCATTTGATTAAACTCTGAAAGCGCTTTTGTTTGAATGTCGCCCTGCACTGACCAATAACGGTGGGCTCGAGGTCGAGGAAAACACAACGTGGCACGTGCTTGCCGGCGCCCGTCTCGCTGAAGAAGGTGTTGAAGGAGTCGTCGCCTCCTCCGATGGTCTTGTCGGACGGCATCTGACCGTCAGGCTGGATGCCGTGCTCCAGACAGTACAGTTCCCAGCAGGCATTGCCGATCTGGACACCAGCCTGACCAACGTGGATGGAGATGCACTCACGCTGCGGATGAGAAGAAAAACCCGTTTGCGACTCTGTGCGGGGAAATTAGGATTCGTGGCTGTGTTTTACTGAATTGTTTCAAGTCTCAAGAATTTTTTTCTTAATTTGTGATGTATGGATATTTTTTGAAATGCTGGCTCTAGTGTTACGTACCATGTTGAAGTTTGGCGGTTAACCTGTGGCGAGAAAGAAACAGGAGTGATGATCTCTCAGACAGACCCGAAGTGTCCGAAGCGAGAAATGGTGCTGCCAGTCAGTTACAGGGGGGCCTGTCTTTTATAGGGAAACAGGCTGCTTTCTATGGCTGCACAGCAACCACGATGCATGCCGGTACATGCAAAATAGTCATGTATAATAAACAGAAAAAATCTGCTAACATGTTGGTGGACTTACACAAAGCAGGGGAATGATTAAATTTTTTCCCGAGGCTGAAGAGGGGCGGAGTATGCTCCTTTGATTTGTGTGCAACCTGCACGGATTTAACCAACCATTTAGCTGTGGCTTAAGAATCGTGCTTAGCAAGTCAAAGAAAAGGGTGAATGTTTAACCTTCAGGTTTGAGAACATAATGTTTTTAAGTCTTATCACACTGCATGGAAGGGCTGTTGCTATCACCAACCAGCAAATCCGCCATTTAGTGGAGATTGGGCTGAAGAGCAGCAGCACCGACAACTTCTCAGCGGTTTGTTTTGGTTGAGAGAAGACAACACACACCATTATATTTGCATATCTTTACGTACATATACACACATGTCCACACATACACACACACACACGCGTAAGCGCACGGAGATAATACCTACATAAAGATGATAATGGTAAATAAAGAAAATTTTTGATTGCTGAGAGCGGGGCTGTTCGTGTGGCATGTATAAAGACAAAGTATAATCATTATGAAACCGAAACACTGCAATCAGAATGACAATCATGAGAGTGGAGTTTTTGTTAAATTTTTTTTAAAGTAAGGAAAAACAAATCCTAACTAATGAGGATGAAACAGGTTTCAAAAGTAGAAATTTTCCTTACAGGAAAGTAATGTTTGTCACGGTAATAAACGCACTACTGACTTTTTATTATTTATTAAATGTTTGGTTTTTATTAAGAACTTCGTTTGCAAATTGAATAAGCAAACGTGATGAAGAATGGATTAAAGTAAACTTAAAACTTTTCTATAAAATGATTAAAAAATACGAAAGCATCTTATAAACGACTGGTTACCGTGAAGCCAGTGGGGCACCAGTCGACGAACTGAATGGCGCGTTGGGTCTTGATGATGGGGATGGCGTGTTGATGAGAAAATATTTTTTTGTCACTGCAAGACTATAATGTTAAGTGATTTTTAAAAAGAATTTCAATCAAGAGTCTAAACAAGCTTTGCTATAATTATGCTGTGTGGATAATGCTACTTACAAAATTCTTTTATATATCATACTACGTGTTCGTATTTTCCTTACGGGACGATTTTATATTAATATACTCTACAAATAGCCTGCAAAATCTTTACTGAAACTATATTTCTATAATATATATATATATATATATATAATTCTACATGCATATCTGATGACCATGGACGTACTGATTTATTTATTTCCTAAGAATTATGTGTTTAAATTTTCCATTTTCAAGAAGTGAAACGAACCAATAACATTACCGATTAAGACAATACAAGAAAAGATATTTCGGATTTTCTGTACTTGCATAATTACACAATATATTAACATTATTGTAATGAGTTAGGGGTAGGTCTTGTATTGTTTCGTGTGTGAATGGTGTCTTGTGTTTGACGTCTTGTGTGCGTCATTTGTTCGTCGTCATTTCGGAGAAGGGATGACGTAAAAAGAAGAGAAACAACAGTTCCATGGACGGATGGAAAAAGGAAAACATCAAGATCTTCGTCTCCCGTAAAATCTTCATCTTCGTCTTCATCGTTATCTGTGGGGGCTCGTCAAGCGTTGTGCTACGTGTGTGGGATATGCGTCGAGCGTATGCAAGATAAGTGTACGTCCGTCATATTACAATTATGTTTATACTTTTTATTTCGTAAACAATTTTAATTTGTATGCAGTTACAGCCATTGTGTGCTGGCTCTAGTGTATACATCCTTTACAATAAATATAATCTGTCCAACAAACTGTAAGAAGAGTTTCAGGCGTGTTAAAAGCTCCGTATCAACAAAACGGCTCCTTTGTCATCTGTTTTTACATAAATGAGGTTCAATCCTGGAAGATCACTTCTGGGGAGAAAGAAACAGGATCTCTCAAGCAGATCATGTTTTTCATTTCATTTATTTATTGGCTATAGGCCCAGGGGATATGTTTAGCAATGACATCAGAGAATAACAATCATACAATAAGCGCTAAGAGCATGCTCTCTATGAGTGTGAATATGCGCTATAAAAATCTTCACTATTAACAATCTCATATGTGTAACAGATGGTGAAAATATGGAAAAATATACAGATGAATACATGATACTAAATATATATAATTATATGTACATATGGACATTACTTCAACAGTGATAATCAATTGGAATGAATTTGCTTAAATTAATAAGTATACTTTTAGATTTAATATTCATTAGGTGGTTAAATTTAAATTCATTTGGATGATGCACAAAATATACAGGAAGCAGAGTTTTCCAAGAAACAGTTAACAAAGGATGAACACAGAAACATGTAATGAAATTCATCTCGTCTATACTACACAAGGGACATGTTCTTAAATATTTAGGTATATCACTATTTCTTAATTGTTGAATAGGGAATTTATGACAGCTTAACCTAAATTGTATTAAATTAGTACTAAGAGCAGGGGACACATTTAATAAGTAATTCTTTGAACCAAAATATTCTTTAAAAGTACTGTAAGTGATGCGGATCTTATTTGTATATATCTAAATATATAGTAGTTTCCATTTTTATATAAATTGATCCTTTAAATGTTGCTTCACAATATTTTTAAAATGACAAGGAGAAAAGCTACAGTGAAGTATCCGAGGCGAGAAATGTTGCGGTCAGTCAGCGTGGGGTACCTGTCTGTTGTAGGGAAAAGGTTTTCTCGCATGGCTGCACAGCAACTATGACGCATGCCGGGTACATGTAAATAGTCCCGCATAACGTACATAAACAAATCCGCAAACATGTTGGTGGACTTACACAAATCACGGGACAGATTTAATTTGTTTCCGAAGTTTCGGAGGGCGGAATATGCTCCTTTCATTTGTGTGCAACCGGCATGGATTCTAACCAACCGTTGTGAGCAAAGCATTGACTAGGGGGGCCGTGCATAGAAAAGGTAAAAAGACATGTCAAGAAAAGGGCGTGTTAAACCTTCGGGTTTGAAAACAGAGTAGAGTATATCGAAGTCTTATCACACTGCACAAAACAAATTTCAACTCTACTCAGTACTCCAGTAAACGTGGTTCATAAAGTGCTTTCTGTAATTTCTACTAGTACACCACAGCTTTAGATCTTAATAGGTTTTAGTTTCTAGTAAGATGGAAACATTGGGGGTTGCTGATCTTTCCCTCTCTCTCCCTCTCTCTCTCTCTCTCTCACACACACACACACACAGAGACACACACACACACTGGGGGCACGGGCGCAGGTAAGGACCGAGACTTAACGAGAGGAAGCCATCTTATCAGACTTTCCGCTAAAAAAATAACTTTTGTTATGTGAGAACTTTGTGACTTTTGTCCTCGTTTTTTCTCGTCTAAGTCATCAAAAAGCATCGTCATCTTAAACAACAAGAACAGAAAAATTAATAAAAAAAATTACTCGTAACGTTTGCGACAAATAAACTCATTTAAGTTAAGAACGGTTATAGGGCAGGAGAGGTCGATGATTGTGTTGTTATAAATATCATGAAAGTAAATAAGTATAAACTATGTGCAGAGATTGAAAGAGCCATTGGTACCTAAGTGTAATACACGTGTAACTTGTGACACACTGGGTCTAGCTATTGACTGAAGTCGACACCCGGCAACTGGTCTGTTCAATCAGCAGCACTCACAATTACGAAGTAAGTATACCGGGTGTAGTCCTAAGCTTGCCAATAAACCAAAGGTAACAGGAAATACACACAAACACACTGTCACTGTCTAGTTCAGCTACATTTATTATTATTATTAGATGCAGAAAGACGCAGAGAGAGAGAATGAGAGAACACACTCTCATACATCGTGAAAAGAGGAAAAACAAGATGGTCTGGAACTTTATTCGTTTTTGTGTGCGTATTCTCATAATAAATGTTTAGACAAATAAATTTATCTAAAAAAAAGATGCAGGCAACAGATGGATTGGAAATAGTTTATCGAGGAGGATTGTTTTTAATACTCCTCGCCTTCCGCTTCACCCTCGCCCTCCACGGAGTCGACGCCGACCTCTTCGTAGTCCTTCTCCAGGGCCGCCAGATCCTCACGAGCCTCGGAGAACTCGCCCTCCTCCATGCCCTCGCCCACGTACCAGTGCACGAAGGCGCGCTTGGCGTACATCAGGTCGAACTTGTGGTCGAGACGGGCCCAGGCCTCGGCGATGGCTGTGGTGTTGCTCAACATGCACACGGCACGCTGCACCTTGGCCAGGTCACCGCCAGGTACCACCGTGGGAGGCTGGTAGTTGATGCCCACCTGTAAAAAAAAAGCAAAAGAGATATTCCATGAAGAAAACTAATAGTCAAAGATACAAATGCCAAAATGCAAAGTGAGTTTATCACCAGTCTATGATAAAGTTTTCATTACAAAACAAGAAGTTAATTTAAATATTCTGGCCATATAGATACCTTAAAGCCAGTGGGGCACCAATCGACGAACTGGATGGTGCGCTTGGTCTTTATGGTGGCGATGGCGGCGTTGACATCCTTTGGCACGACATCACCGCGGTACAGCATGCAGCAGGCCATGTACTTGCCGTGGCGAGGGTCGCACTTGACCATCTGGTTGGCCGGCTCGAAGCAGGCGTTGGTGATCTCGGCCACCGTCAGCTGCTCGTGGTAGGCCTTCTCAGCAGAAATGATGGGGGCGTAGGTGGCCAGAGGGAAGTGGATGCGGGGGTAGGGCACCAGGTTGGTCTGGAACTCTGTCAGGTCCACGTTGAGGGCGCCATCAAAGCGCAGGGAGGCGGTGATGGAGGATACAATTTGGCCGATAAGACGGTTGAGGTTGGTGTAGGTGGGTCTCTCGATGTCGAGGTTTCTTCGGCAGATGTCATAGATCGCCTCGTTGTCGACCATGAAGGCACAGTCAGAGTGCTCTAGGGTGGTGTGTGTGGTGAGGATAGCGTTGTAGGGCTCAACCACTGCGGTGGCGATCTACAAAGAATAAAACAGATAACGTGATATAAAAAGCATCTGGTGCATAAAGTAGTGAGTGAGGTTTTTTCAAATTCAATGTCGCAGAGATGCGCAAAAAAATTATTTAAAAATCACTTCCACCAGAACTCTTCAACAAAAATAAATGGAGTCTACTATAGGTAAGAGTCTGTACAGAGTGTTTATAAATGAACCATAATGTTGTAATCGGTTTACATCTGTTAATCATAACCGATTTTGGTGATAAATAATTTTCGTTGAAGATTATTTTTACTTGAGGAGCAGGGTAGACAGCAAACTCCAGCTTGGACTTCTTGCCGTAGTCGACAGACAGACGCTCCAACAGGAGAGAGGTGAAGCCAGAGCCGGTGCCGCCGCCGAAGGAGTGGAAGATGAGGAAGCCCTGCAGCCCCGTGCACTGGTCAGCCAGCTTGCGGGTGCGGTCCAGCATCAGGTCGATGATCTCTTTGCCGATGGTGTAGTGTCCGCGGGCGTAGTTGTTGGCGGCATCCTCCTTACCAGTGATGAGCTGTTCTGGGTGGAAGAGCTGGCGGTAGGTACCGGTTCGAACTTCATCTGTACGGTGGAAGTTTTTTTTTTCAATATACATAACAAGAAAATAAACCCAAACTCAATCATCAACTCTTACATAGGTGACTTCTGATTCCACAAATTACAGAATATATCACAAATATTTTGATGAATTTCTGAAAACACTTTTAAATAAGAATGTCGCCCTGCACTCACCAATAACGGTGGGCTCGAGGTCGAGGAAAACACAACGTGGCACGTGCTTGCCGGCGCCCGTCTCGCTGAAGAAGGTGTTGAAGGAGTCGTCGCCTCCTCCGATGGTCTTGTCGGACGGCATCTGACCATCAGGCTGGATGCCATGCTCCAGACAGTACAGTTCCCAGCAGGCATTGCCGATCTGGACACCAGCCTGACCAACGTGGATGGAGATGCACTCACGCTGCGGATGAGAAGAGAAAATCGTTTGCTACTCTCTGTGCGGAGCGTTTATGATTAGTGATTGTTTTTCACTGACTTGTTTCAAGCCTAAAAAAGTTTTGCTAAATTCATGATGTATGGATAACTTTTACTTTTTCAAATTTTTGTTATATATTGCATTCTGTGGAAACGAGAAATATTTCAGGTATTTTGTATTAAAACGTTACAAGATTATATGTTTTCAATGAGTATAGAAAGAGAGACAGTTAATACCTTATTGGAAGTATACTGTATGAATATTGATATTTATAACGAAATTTCTTGTGCTGCTCTGATTACAGTAAAAGTACTCATAAGGTATTTTTGCAAAATTATTTGATTAATTTATGTGATATATTTCTAAGAAGTGACATGAATCCTTGACACTACCTATTAAGATAAAATGAAAAAGAGATAGTTCAAAATAAATTTTCTGTTGTTTAGTTATTAAACAATCATGTTTTTTTGATTGTAAAGTCAATTTCATTGCGAAACAATTCCGTCCAAAGTCTGCTGGCCTTAGCTTAGAGGCTCTTAATATTGTAATCAATCGAGCCCGCTAGGACAAGAGTTTTAAGCGCGTTAAAGAACAACCTGAATGGTTTGCGGCTTTTCTTTTGCAGATTTTGGTAGATATAGGCGATATAAACCTGAAGTGCAAGTTTCAGCCTCCAAAACCAATCCGTTAATAAATTATCCGCTAGTAAAGTACGCGATTCGCACCTGCGATCAATGAGTGCCGTTAACAGTGTACGACGTCACAGTAGTGCACCATTCACAACATTGACAGCCGTCAACACCAAACAGAGAGAGAGAAGATTCGGACGTTAAAGTCTGCGTTTCTCTTGCTAAAGTAGCAGTTTTTGAGAACCACGAGAAATACAGACTTTCAACGTCTGAATACCCGAACTGTCGCTCATTCTCTCTCTCTCTGTTTGGTGTTGACTGCTGTCAATGTTGTGAATGGTGCATTAGTGTGACGTAGTACAGTTAGTGGCGCTTGTTGATCGCAGGTGCGAATCGTACCGGATAATTAATTAATGGATGGGGTTTAGAGGCTAAAATTTACAGGTTAGGTCTATATTGCCCATATCTACCGATACCTGCAAAAAACGTAAACATTCAGGTTGATCTTTAAAAGCCCCACATCAACAAAATTGTGCCATTCTTCAGTCATCTGTTTTTACATAAATGAGATTCAATCTTGGAAAATCACTTGAAAGAGTCCTGGAAAACCACTCGACGCCAATCATTGCTGGGTATTCTTAATGGTGAAAGTAGGCGCTGACTCATAATTTTAACAAACGTTGCTGGAAATAATTTTTTTGGTAATTGTGTAACTGTCAACGGGTATATACAATCTGCCATGCTGGCTCTAGTGTTACGTACCATGTTGAAGCTGGGCGGTTAACCTGTGGCGAGAAAGAAACAGGGAAGACGATCTCTCAATCAGACCTGAAGTGTCCGAAGCGAGAAATGGTGCGGTCAGTCAGTTGCAAGGGGGCTGCCTTTTATAGGGAAATGGTATGGATGGCTGCACAGCAACCATGACGCATGTCGGGTACATGCAAAATAATCCCGCATAACCAACATAAAAGATTCCGCAAACATGGTGTCGGACTTTCACAAAGCACGGAAACGATTTGATTTTTTTTCCGAGGTTGGGGAGGGCATAGAAGGTCCTTTCATTTGTGTGCAACTTGCACGGATTGAATAAGCGATTGACAGCTAACCTGTGGCTAAAGAATAGGTACTTAGCATGTAAAAAGGCATGTCAAGAAAAGGGCTAATGTTTAAACTCTAGGTTTGAGAACAGAATGATGGTGGGGTCGTTGCTAACACCAATGAGCTAAACCGACATTTAGTGGGGATTTGGCTGAACAGTTTTTTCGCAGCTTTTTGGTTGGGAGAAGACAGTATACTCCATTACAGATGCATATCTTTACGTACAAATATACACAAGTGCACGCATACACACACGTACGAGCGTACTTTAATAATACCTACATAAATGACAGACGTACACGCGCGCGCGCGCACGCAGACAGACGCACACACAGAGTTATTTTAATGCGCGCTTACAAACTTGAAGCACAATCAAACATCAATCACTATCAGCCTCAGCCAGATAATTACACTAGAGACTGTTTTATTTCACGACAAACACATCAGTAAACACGTTCTCGATAATTCTATAATCTCTCTATATAACTGTGGTTCATATGAATAAGCAAAGACATAAATAGTCACTTGAACTATTGACACTATGAGTAAGTGTCGATAAGTGTTCAAGATCTGAGCTACTTCATTCAACGTGTTCTGTGCAGGCTGAACTCTTCTTTGTATTTAGAACTCCTCGCCTTCACCCTCTTCGCCTTCCACGGAGTCGATGCCGACCTCCTCGTAGTCCTTCTCCAGGGCTGCCAGATCCTCACGAGCCTCGGAGAACTCGCCCTCCTCCATGCCCTCGCCCACGTACCAGTGCACGAAGGCGCGCTTGGCGTACATCAGGTCGAACTTGTGGTCGAGACGGGCCCAGGCCTCGGCGATGGCTGTGGTGTTGCTCAACATGCACACGGCACGCTGCACCTTGGCCAGGTCACCGCCAGGTACCACTGTGGGAGGCTGGTAGTTGATACCCACCTACACACCACAAGCTACTATTATCAAAAACATGTTTTCTTCTGATGTTTGTTGTTACAGAAGCCACTACTTCACCCGAAAGAAACCTGGACTATTGCTGAAATCACTGCATTGGGTTGGATATTCTTGCTAAATTGTGTTGAAAACAATCTTGTGGAAAATATATAAGATAATCGTGTAAATAATAAATAATAATAAATGAAGATTTGTATAGCACATATTCACACTCATAGAGAGCATGCTCTTAGCGCTTAAAACAAGAAAGAGACATGGACTACATGGACAGAACACGAGGGACGGAAGAATAAACAACAGTACTGACGACAAACAGAAAACAAAGATGGAAAACACAAAAGACACCAATTAACAGAACATAGAAAATATAGGGATTTTGCAGAAAAAGGTGGGTAGAAAATTAGCAAGAGCAGAAGTTGAGGGTAACAGGAAATGGGAAACAGGATGATAAATTAGCTATAAAAAAATTTAAGGATTGTCGAGACTGATTGCTGAGTAATTGATTCTCCGTGTGTCATTTATAAAGACAGAGCATAATCATTATGTAACAGAAAAAGTCTGCAACCAGAATGACAATCATAAGAGCGGAGTTTTTACGAGAGAACTTTTAGAAAAAAAGAGGAAGTTAATCCGATCTAAAGATGATGAAACAAGTTCTAAACGCAAAAAGTTACAGCAAATAAAAGAATGTCTGTCGCGGTAATAAACGCACTACTGTAATTAATTATTTGTTGAAGGTTTGGTTTTTTAGAAATTCGTTTGAAAATTTACTGAGCAAACGTGATGGGGAATGGATCCACACAGACTCATAAGTATTCTGTAAAAGGATGAAAATTAAGTTAGAAAGCATCTCATGAACGAGTGGTTACCTTGAAGCCAGTGGGGCACCAGTCGACGAACTGGATGGTGCGCTTGGTCTTGATGGTGGCAATGGCGGCGTTGACATCCTTGGGCACGACATCACCGCGGTACAGCATGCAGCAGGCCATGTACTTGCCGTGGCGGGGGTCGCACTTGACCATCTGGTTGGCCGGCTCGAAGCAGGCGTTGGTGATCTCGGCCACCGTCAGCTGCTCGTGGTAGGCCTTCTCGGCGGAGATGACGGGGGCATAGGTGGCCAGAGGGAAGTGGATGCGGGGGTAGGGCACCAAGTTGGTCTGGAACTCCGTCAGATCCACGTTGAGGGCACCGTCGAAGCGCAGGGAGGCGGTGATTGAGGACACGATCTGGCCCAATAGACGGTTTAGGTTGGTATAGGAAGGACGCTCGATGTCGAGGTTTCGTCGGCAGATGTCGTAGATAGCCTCGTTATCGACCATGAAGGCGCAGTCGGAGTGCTCAAGGGTGGTGTGTGTGGTAAGGATGGAGTTGTAGGGCTCAACCACTGCGGTAGAAACCTGTGACAAAAATAAATAACACCTTTATCTGTATATTCAATAATTTCTGCAAATCTCTAGAAACACTTAATTCGGCAAAAGATGAACAAAACTTTAGGTGAAGAATTCGAATTTTAAGAATCCGTCAACGTTTTTTTAAAAACAGTAAACACTTTGTAACAATTTTCAGCTCTATTGATGGTTTAGACTTTCATGCCTGCGGAGCTGGATAAACGGAAAACTCCAGCTTGGACTTCTTGCCGTAGTCGACAGACAGACGCTCCATCAGGAGAGAAGTGAAGCCAGAGCCAGTGCCGCCGCCGAAGGAGTGGAAGATGAGGAAGCCCTGCAGCCCCGTGCACAGGTCAGCCAGCTTGCGAATGCGGTCGAGGACGAGATCGATGATCTCTTTACCGATGGTGTAGTGGCCGCGGGCGTAGTTGTTGGCGGCATCCTCTTTACCTGTCACCAATTGTTCGGGGTGGAAAAGCTGGCGGTAGGTGCCTGTACGAACCTCATCTGAAGGAAACATCAGTTTTACATTTAATTTATTATTTTTTCTTATTTTTTGATTGTTGACTAAAGTAGATCACGCTAGCTTAATCAATTATTAACAATCAAGATCCACAATGTAAAGTACTTGATGAGAAACGCGTCATCACCACATAAAAGGTTACTAATACATTGTTCAGACAGATCGTTAGCAAACTTAGCAAAGTAAGCAAGGAAACTCAGTCAAGCTCTAACTGACCGATGACGGTGGGCTCGAGGTCGACGAAGACTGCACGTGGCACGTGCTTGCCGGCGCCCGTCTCGCTGAAGAAGGTGTTGAAGGAGTCGTCGCCTCCTCCGATGGTCTTGTCGGACGGCATCTGACCGTCAGGCTGGATGCCATGCTCCAGACAGTACAGTTCCCAGCAGGCATTGCCGATCTGGACACCAGCCTGACCAACGTGGATGGAGATGCACTCACGCTAGGTAGAAAAAGATATAAGGATTTTGCGTACTTGTACACCTTTAAGGTCTGCAAACATAGACTTCATCGTCATCAAATAGCAAGATTATACAGCTATAAGAATACAAAACAAACAAACAAACAAACAAACCCTCTAAAAACTGGGAATGATGCTTGTCGAAACATGTGCTGGCATCTTATAATAAACGGAACGGCAAGTTCTCTATGAATGCCACTTTACTGTCGATTTTAAATTTGGAATAATTGGCGTAATAGACTTCACTTAAAAAAATATTTTTTTTAAATCTCTATGTTAAAAAAGAGGATACAGCATTACTTTTGAAAAATTAGAGATGTGGAATGATTAGTTCTGTTCATATCTGATTGTTTGATTTAAAAATGTTGCTCGAATATAAAGTTTTCTTTTTAGTTGATAGTTACTATGAAAATAAACGCAAAAGAAGTTGAACTTTGTTTCTTCACCTACGCGGTCGTAGGGGTACAGGAGATAAAAAAATCCCTTGACATGCTCTTCATCGGAGTTAAAAGAAATAAATTAAGGGGATGAACATCTAAAGTGCAGTACATGTGGTTATTTTTTTATTAGTCTAATACTCATGCAAGAGTTGCAGCCTGCTTTTTTAAATATGTGAATGAAGACCTTTTTCTCACTAGGTAACTCTGTTAACTTGGACCCATTTGAGGACCGCTTCATTATAATACAAGAATGATTACTTACCATGTTGGGAATCTTAAATATTGGTTTGGCCACCAACAGAGAAGTCCGTTGACCAAAGATAATCTGCCTCACGCTGACAGCAATGTGTCGGGCACAAGTACCAACCACCGCCTAAAACCCGGGTATTTTTTTCCGTCCTTTTATAGGGAGGAACAGCACCATCTGCGTCCTTGCTGCATGGTAACAGAGTCGGCGCAAGGGCTCAGGCCACTTCCTGTTGCGCAGAGGAGAGTAAGTGTGCGGGGTAGTCCCAGGGATGGGTCGAGAGGTCTACTCAGGTCTGAAGATGGCAGCTCTCAGCATATGGGCGGTCAAGAATTTCTTTCAGTACAGTTACCAGAATCCACCATCTTGTCACCAAACGATTTATAATCCCCCTTTCCCTCGCGAAGGGCCCTTGTTCTCGGTTGTTGTGTAGCAACATACGTGTTAACGACAATAAGCCAGAGAACTGGAGAGCTGTTTGAAAACCATTTGTAACCGAGAAATGTTTTAAAGAAAAAAAAAGAATCGTTATCTGCATTTTAATAATGAGAGGCGTTCAGACACGTTTAGAGAAAGCACACGAAAACGGAAACAGATTCCATTTTGGTTTCAGCTTTTTTTTTTCAACTCGCAACTTAGAGACAAAAACACCTGTTACTGATGATCAGTTTGTAACTGCTGTTTTAAGACAGTTTAAAAATACTTGCATATAAGTCGTCAATTACTACCAAATGCTATTTCTTGAATGTATGTGCATGCGTTTGCAGTCCTCTAGAGCGAGACTGCATGAGCGAGTGAGAAAGATGATCTGTAGCTCCAGAATTTTGTGCATATCATGGCCTTGGGGTTGAAGGATGCCAGCTATCAAACCGATCTCTTTGGAGCAGTTACAGAGAATAGGCGTTTCAGTTTATTAAAATGTTTAATACAGCTGAGTTCTAAATTCTTCACACATAAAAAAAATATCCACTGCAGGAGTCTTTGATTTCCTTGACCTGTGAAAGTTTAACCTGTCAGCTTGTACTAATCATAGAAGTAAGGCGGCGGTTAAGATTGCCTTTGATGACTGGCGGTGTGCAGGCACGGCCAGGTTAATTTAGTTATGTTCAGACAGTTGTCCGTCTCTCCCGACTCTTAGTGCGCCTTCGAGGACAATATGAGTGTCGTACCGGTCACGTGACCAGAGGAAATGCGGTGCAGTTTCCTTAAACTGCACTTGGTAGCCAATGGCTACATAATTCAGTGTCGGCAAGTGAACCCCACTGCTATCTACCAGTCGTAAAACAGAATATCAAAACTGCGAGGGACTTGTACAGACGGAACGGATAGAAAATCGGATGGGTGTCGCAACCCTGATGCAAACTGCTCAGGTAACTCTTATTTAAAAAAAAGAGTTCTTGTACACTTACAGCTCTAAGCATTTAACCGTTTGTATCACAATGGTGTCTGTTCTATATGCACATACTCCGTCAGTTTTACCATCACAAAATTATGCCGAAGGCAGGCGACATGAGGATCTCACACTGGTCGAGATCGTAAGAGTTTCTCACTTTGAAAGCATCAGAACAGCACAGCTTCAGGTGGATCTACACATACCGTATGTAATATAGTGAAAAAGGAATTGTTATATTTTGTACACATTTATATCTTCTTGCCTAACCTTCAACTATCGCAAAGAAATTATTAGGAATGTTAAATAAACATTTCGTCAAACCAAGATGATAAATTACGATTGGCAAAAAAGGTAACCATTTTAAGATCGCATTCATGAAAATTAATGTCGCGCTGAATAGAAAACATTAGGGATTTACAAATTTTTATTACAGGAAAAAAAATGATCAAGACAGATCATTTAAAAAAAATCGCTGAAACAGAAAGGCACTCGCGACGAGTGACCAGATGCTAATATTCCTCTCCGTCCTCTTCAGCATGCGACTCAGCCGAGTCGACGCCGACCTCCTCGTAGTCCTTCTCCAGGGCCGCCAGATCCTCACGGGCCTCGGAGAACTCGCCCTCCTCCATGCCCTCGCCCACGTACCAGTGCACGAAGGCGCGCTTAGCGTACATCAGGTCGAACTTGTGGTCGAGACGGGCCCAGGCCTCGGCGATGGCTGTGGTGTTGCTCAACATGCACACGGCACGCTGCACCTTGGCCAGGTCACCGCCAGGTACCACTGTAGGAGGCTGGTAGTTGATGCCCACCTGTGACAGAAAAATTATTGTTAAAGGGCGAAAATAAAACACTGAAAGGGAATTTATCTTCACCGTTTGATCGCTTCGTAAAAATGATCTTTTAGTTAGTATCATAATGTACCTTGAAGCCAGTGGGGCACCAGTCGACGAACTGGATGGTGCGTTTAGTCTTGATGGTAGCGATGGCGGCGTTGACATCCTTGGGCACGACATCACCGCGGTACAGCATGCAGCAGGCCATGTACTTGCCGTGGCGAGGGTCGCACTTGACCATCTGGTTGGCCGGCTCGAAGCAGGCGTTGGTGATCTCGGCCACCGTCAGCTGCTCGTGGTAGGCCTTCTCGGCAGAAATGACGGGGGCGTAGGTGGCCAGAGGGAAGTGGATGCGCGGGTAGGGCACCAGGTTGGTCTGGAACTCCGTCAGGTCCACGTTGAGGGCACCGTCGAAGCGCAGGGAGGCGGTGATGGAGGACACGATCTGGCCCATCAAACGATTAAGATTTGTGTATGAAGGTCGCTCGATATCGAGGTTTCTTCGGCAGATGTCGTAGATAGCCTCGTTGTCGACCATGAAAGCGCAGTCGGAGTGCTCGAGGGTGGTGTGTGTGGTGAGGATGGAGTTGTAGGGCTCAACCACGGCAGTGGATACCTTAAAATACATGAAGTGATTTAGGCTTACACGAAAGGATGTTATCGGATAAGAACACGAGAGGTAACTTAATACACGACTAGCTAAAGTTTTGTTCTCATTCTTGAAATATTTGATATTTGAATATAAAAATGGGCTAGCATTGCTAATTGGATTGCCTGCTGCATGCTGTACCTGCGGAGCTGGATAAACGGAAAACTCCAGCTTGGACTTCTTGCCGTAGTCGACAGACAGACGCTCCATCAGGAGAGAGGTGAAGCCAGAGCCGGTGCCGCCGCCGAAGGAGTGGAAGATGAGGAAGCCCTGCAGCCCCGTGCACTGGTCAGCCAGCTTGCGAATGCGGTCGAGGACGAGGTCGACGATTTCCTTGCCGATGGTGTAGTGGCCGCGGGCGTAGTTGTTGGCGGCGTCCTCCTTGCCAGTGACGAGTTGTTCGGGGTGGAAGAGCTGGCGGTAGGTACCGGTACGAACTTCGTCTGCGCACGCGCAAACGTGTGTGAGAATCGACTAATTAAAGTTGTACAAGATTTAGAAACAAGGATTTGGTAGCATTTCTAAATTAAAATGCGATTATATTATGTATTGAAGGTACTTAAAAAAGATTACTAATTTCTTTATATACATATATACTCACACAAGACAAAAGCATGATACAAACCTAGTGAAGAGAATACTAGTGGAACATTGCAAATAAATTGTGCGAGATTTACAGAAACAAAAGCTCAGAACAAAAGATTTTCGTATCGTTTTGGTATTGTGGCAAGCCGGAGCATTTTGATAAAAGCCAGCCGTGGTAATGCGTTGCAAGCGAAAAGTGTTAACGTGAAGGATTTACTTATAATTTTCGACAGTAAGCAATACACTAGTGGACGGTAGAAAGAAGTCACACTTTAGTTGCACTATGCTCACCAACGACTGTGGGTTCAAGGTCGACGAAGACTGCACGTGGCACGTGCTTGCCGGCGCCCGTCTCGCTGAAGAAGGTGTTGAAGGAGTCGTCGCTTCCTCCCACAACTTTACCTGCCGGCATCTGACCATCAGGCTGGATACCGTGCTCCAGACAGTAAAGTTCCCAGCAGGCATTGCCGATCTGGACACCGGCCTGACCAACGTGGATCGAAATGCACTCACGCTGAAAAAAACAACAACAACAACATGAAAAACTTCAAATTTGAGGCAGAACTTTCTTATAGGGGGTTACCTGCGTCATAGGGCGGGCTATGCTATTTTGTGAAAGGGGAGAGCGGGTAGGATCGATGTTTGAGAGGGGTGTGAGGTTGGGCGTTGGTTGGTGTTGTGTGTGATTTATGAAGTGAGGTTAGGTTATGGGTAGGGTTTGGGTTAAGGTTAGGTTATATTGTAGTGAATTGAGCAGACGACAAATGTTGAGGACTGATCGAGTGACGTTATGGTGATTGACATGGAGGTGTGTTAAATGATTGGCTGCTTTGGGGATGGTTTTAATCATGTGATATTTGGTGTGGGAAAGTTTTTGATTTGATTTCATGTTAGCAGACGAGAAAGTTGAGAGGAGACAAGATGACGAGTGTGGATGGAAATTTAGGGAAAATTTGTGGTGCAATTGTGGCTTTCAAAGAAAAGTTGAGGTGTGGAGCCTGGAAAGTACAGCACAAAAAAGTTTAGAATGGATGGAGAAGTGACAGGTTGTTTGTTTTGAGTTTAGTGGAAGACTTTTTTTTTGAGTTTTTACGTGAATGTCGATTGATTAAGAAGAGTAATACGTGTAGCAGCTGTGGCGAGGAGATGCGTCTGGAGAATATGGTTTCTTGGATAGATTGGAGTAGGGAGTCGAAGAAGGACGAGCAGACGAGATCAGGAGGGTGTAGCGAGGAGACAGAAGTTGAGTGATGTAATAGATTTAGGCAATTTTCGGGGGGAGGACAAATTTTGTTTATTTTTGGATATTATTTCTCGGGAAAATTAGAGTAAGGATTCGAAGGAAATGGAGCAGACGATATGAAGGGAGTTTAGCGAGGAGAGAGCAGAAGATGAGTGACGTGGTAGTGACGTCACTATTTTGCATAGCTCCGCCTACAGGTAAGCCATTTTTGTTATGGCCATCGTGTTGCCCCCTTATAAGAAAGCTGTTTCCAATTTGACTGCAAAAAAATTTAACTTTAACATATCGAAGATATAATGGAAGTTCGTGAAACTATGTTCAGGTCATATATAAACATCACCAGCCACTTAAACTCAAGTAAATATGAAGAAACCTCGCAAACTTTTAAAATCGCGTGGTGCTCTACAATCAGCAACTGTTAAGACGCGCTGCATTTGAATGTTGGAAGTGACCAGCAGAGAAAAACGCAGAAAAGCGGCACTTACCATATTGAGACAATGTCAGCTAAAATGGCGCTCACTACGGGGTATGACGATCTCCAAAGGCTTAGCTGCCTCTCCCACGACGGGTCTTATAGCAGCACAGCGTGCACAGTGTAAAGTTTATATTATGTCGTCGACTTAAAGCTGCAGTGAACACAGCACGGACCTCATCCCCTCGCGAACAGCTGCCTGACTAGAAAAAGCGTGCGAGTGAGCAGTAGTTCACTGTCACGGCACAAAGGTCGGCGCTCAGTGGCACCTGAAGCGAGTGGCCGAAAGCTGAAACCGCGGGTAGATGCTCTGTGAGTTCAAACAAACCATGGCAGGAAGAATGTGTATACAAACAAGGTTAATATTTTAGACGCCATTTTGCCGTTCATTGAACGCGTGTCGACTTCAAACGTAGCGCAAAACGTGTTCGAACGCTTTAGGTAACGCAGTCCAGCACGCTCGGTCAGCACTTTTCTCATGGAGGTTGGAAACAGTTATACGGATACTTTGCATGTTTCTCTCTTTCTTTGTTTTCCCCTCGTCTACTGTTTATCATAAAGCCGATTTCTCTGACAATATAGGCTGGTTTTCACGTGACAGCACTCAGAAAAAAAGTGTTTGCACGACTGTTTGAACATAAGCATTAAAAGTAGAGAATTCCAGTTATCTGGCAAAAAATAAGTGAAGCAAATTCTTCCACTCATAACTCTTTACAAAATCCGTCAATAACGAAAGAGATTAATAGCTTGGATGGCAGAACTTGGCAGACCCCTGAGGCAGTTGCAGAGCCCGAAAGGCGTTCACGGGCGCCATCGATGGCCAAGTATGATGAATGAGTATGGCAAGTGATGTGTGGGGCTTGCTGTCAGTTCTTCAATAGGGTATTCACAAAAACATGTATCCACTCTCACACACTCTCACAGTACTCATCTATAATGATCGCTTACAGAGGCTTCCCATCCAAAGTAAGCACCTATTGCTAACATTGACAAAATGAACTTGTACCACTTATTACTTACCCATTACTAAAATATTTTTAATCCTTGTCAACTTTGACAAGCGCCATCTTTTATATATTCTGATTTTTCTCTCTTGTGATTTTACAGATTTGTTTTGTGATAGTGTATTGTTTCATTTTTTTAAAACTTAGATCGAGGGCTAGATGTAAAAATAAAATAACTTTTGTTTTTTCTATTATCCTCGTAAATTAAGATTTATCCTCTTTCTTTCTCTCTCTCTCACACACACGCGCGCACGCACATTATTATTCTCTCTTCTCACATGCGTTCTTATTCTCTCTCTCTCGCGCGCGCTCACACACACACACGCCCCCGTGGGCCCGGCTTCTCGTGCCGGGGGTGAACACCCAGCCTCTCTCTGGCTGGATGGCTAAGCTGGTCCAACCCTTTCTCTTATGCTTTTCTTGTTTCTCCCTCACTGGCCCTTTCACCTATACTCTTTTTCTATTCAATCATCTCCCTATGACACTACTGTTTGTCTTTTCTATCTTCTGTCTACACCAGTCTTCCCCTGCCTTCTTTTTCCATAATGCCTTTCTTAATGCGGCCCATCATACCAACACACCTCTTTGGCCCGGACTTCTCCTAGACGGGAGATTGGTGTGGCCCACACCAATCAAGCGGCTGGTCGTGCAGTGCCCTAGCTTTGCTAGAAGGCTGCGGCCGGGGTCAATCTGGTCTACACACTCTGTAGGCCAGAGTATATTCCTTCTGTATCCCTGGTGCGACCCTGCTGGAAATGCCCTTAGTGGTACCGCTTGGTCGCATCCCCTTGTTGGACTCCGTGGTGGGTGGGGAGCAGAAGGAACGAATCATATAGTTTTCATTGTGGCAACAACAACAAAAAAACTTGGGAAACGCCTGCGTGAGAGAGAATCTTCTGATAGTGAGAATGAGGTGAGAGAAAGCGTGAGGAAGAGTGCTGAAGAGGCCTGGCCCCGTTTTCTTGTCGTCGAAGGTACAGAGCCGGCCAAGCCGCTCTCGGATCGTCCCTCTCCCCTTTTGCGATCGCAAAAGGATTCAAAAATATTTCGTCTGGTTTCTCCTCCATCAAGAGATTGCGCACCGGACAACTTCTCATTCATTTTTCTAGACAAAAGTCTTCAAAGGCCCTTCGCCGATGGGACGGAAAACAGTTCGTGGGCCGCCCCATAAAGGTCACACCACACAGATCCCTCAACTCTTCAAAGGGGGTCATTCGATGCCCTGACCTTGCCGGGATGTCGGAGCTTGGCATTAAGTCAGAACTGGCATCCCAGGGGGTTTCTGCAGTACAGAGGGTGACAATAAAGAAGGATGGACAGTCTATTCAAACAAATACCCTATTTCTTACCTTTTGTCTACCTAACATACCCGACTCCATTGATATTGGATATTTACGGGTCAAAGTTACTTTATTCATACCTTCACCGTTGCGCTGCTTCAACTGTCAGCGTTATGGCCATGGGGCGAGCTTTTGCAAGTCCCAAGCCCGCTGCTTTCGCTGCAGCGGGACTGGCCACGTGGCAGCTGATTGTTCCTCAAGCGCCAAGTGTGCAAACTGTAACGGATCTCATGTTGCTTCATCCAAGGACTGCCCGAAGTGGAAGGAAGAGGCAGCCATCCAACGCGTACGCGCGGAATCTGGCGTCTCTTACGCCGATGCTCGCCGTCGCGTAGTGGGTGGACCCTCATGAACAACTACTGCAGGCTCCACTTCCTACTCGGCAGTTGTTGCAAAACGACCGTCAGTGTCTGTGTCTATCCAGACGGACATGACATGGGTCTCTTCAGAGGGCCCTGTCAGAGTCCGTCAAGATATGCCGGCCTCCTCCTCCTCCTCCTCCTGCACGCAGCGGTGGTTCCCAGTCATCACAGGCCTCTCAAACTCAAAGCAAACAAACCTCACCAGTCAGACCTCCTCGCAAACCAGAACGACACACAAAATCTCCAAATAGTAAAAACACTACACCACAGAGAAACAAGAAAGACACACAAGCAAAAACAAAATCACCAGACAAACATACTCCACAACACAAAACATCTGGAATCGCCACTGCAGTGATTTCTGTCCCTGTTACTAACCGTTTTGCCTCTCTTGGCGAGCAGGGGATGGACGTGGATGAGCGACGTCTTGCGTCTCCTTCTCCATCCCGCCTTCCCCTGCCTTCTCCTTCTTCTTCTCCTTCTTCTGTAAGGTGCTCTGTGTCCCACCCTCACAGATAAAACATGTCTACCATCCTTCAATGGAACTGTCGAGGGATCCGAGCCAACTTTGAAGAGCTCCAATGCCTAGCATCTCGTTTGTCACCTGACATTATTGCACTTCAGGAGACTCTTCTCCTACCTTCTACCTCCTTTTCCTTCAAAGGCTTTCAAATTTTACGTCAAGACTCACAATCTGACGTCCCTTCAGGAGGGGCTGCTCTTCTTCTTCGCTCCCACCTTTTGTTTCGCCAGATAGAAATTTCCACTCCTCTTCAAGCTGTTGCTGCCCGAGTTACGCTGGGCAAACTATCACTATTTGCTGTATCTACCTTCCTCCATCCGCTCGGATCTCCCGACAAGACCTTGAGGGTCTTCTGACCCAACTTCCTTCTCCTGTCCTTCTTTTGGGGGACTTTAACGGGCACCACCCTCTATGGGGCGGGGATTCGATTGACCCTAGGGGAGAGTTGTTGGGATCATTTTTTATGGAAAGTGATCTCTGCCTCTTAAACGATGGCTCGACCACTTTTTGTCGGCCATACAGCAGCACCTTTTCAGCAATCGATCTGTCAGTAGTCAGTCCAGCAGTATTATTAGATTTTACCTGGACTGTACACGACGATCTATGTGGAAGTGATCACTTTCCAATAATTTTACGTTTTATGAATACTCTGGAGCAGGACGAAAATTTTTACAGTGGTGGGTGGAACTTGACTAAGGCAGATTGGCCTGCCTTTCAGGCCCTCTGCGCCACCCGCCTTTGTTCTAATGATCGTTTTAATTTAGATACCTATGATACTGACCAGGACCACCTTATTACGATTTTTACCACCACTCTAACTGCAGTTGCTTCGGCAACCATTCCAAAGAAAGGGACACGGAAACACCTTCTACGTGTCCCTTGGTTTACTGAAGAGTGCAGGGTGGCCCAGCGTGATCGGAAGAAGGCCCAGCGCCTTGTCTTCCGCCACCCCACTCCAGAAAATGTGCTAAATTTTAAACGCAGCAGAGCACGAGCTCGTTTTATTTTTAAACAAAATAGAAAACTCGCGTGGCAAAGGTTTGTGTCATCATTATCATCCCGCACCACCTCCCAGGAGGTATGGGCAGCCATCAGGAAAATAAAGGGAAGGTTTCAGGCTGGTTCAATAGGCCACCTGCAGGTTGGAGACTCTGTCCTCACAGAAGCACGAGATGTTGCTAATTCCTTGGCATCCACCTTTGCTCAAAACTCCTCTTCTTCTAACTACTCTCTAGAATTTCAGCGCATGAAGTTGGTTCGGGAATCCTCTAGCTGCAACTTTTCTTCCGATAACTCTGAACAATACAACAAACCCTTCTCTCTTAATGAGTTGCAGCGGACCCTCCAGAAGTGCAAGGTTTCTGCACCTGGCCCAGACAACATTTCTTATCAGCTGATGACTCATCTCCCAAAGGCCTCTCTCCTTCTCCTTCTAAACATCTTTAACTTTATTTGGGTGTCTGGATGTTTCCCTCCCCCGTGGAGAGAGGCAGTCGTGGTGCCCATCCCAAAACCTGGCAAGGATCCTTCTGATCCCAACTCTTACCGTCCTATCGCTCTCACTAGCTGTCTATGCAAAACTTTAGAACGCATGGTGAATGCCCGGCTCACCTGGCAACTTGAATCCCAGGGTCTCCTCTCCAACCTGCAGTGTGGCTTTAGACAATACCGCAGTACCCTGGACCATCTGGTCCGTTTTGAAACTTTTGTTAGAGATGCTTTTGTAAGTAGAGAGCATGTGTTAGGAGTTTTCTTTGACTTGGAAAAGGCCTACGACACTACCTGGAAGCAAGGTATTCTGTTGGACTTTCACGCCCTTGGCTTCCGGGGTCGTATGCCGCTCTTCATCAAAAACTTCCTTTCTCAACGTCTCTTTCGAGTTCGTATAGGATCTATCCTGTCTGCTCCTCAGGAACAGGAAATGGGCGTCCCACAGGGCAGCAATCTATCACCTACTCTTTTCAACATTAAAATAAATTCCATTCTAAAATCTGTCTGTCCCGGTTTGGCGGCCTCGTTGTATGTAGACGACTTTGCTCTCTGCATCAGAGGCCGATCCCTACCGTGTCTCGAACGCCGGCTTCAGCTGTGCGTCAACGCTGTGCAGAAGTGGGTGACAGAAAATGGTTTCAAATTTTCTCCTACGAAGTCAGTATGCATCCATTTTTGTAAACTACGAGGCATGTTTCCAAACCCATCTATTACTGTAGACGGCAAGGTTCTGAACGTGGTCCAGGAAGTAAAATTTCTTGGGGTCATCTTTGACCGAAAACTTTCCTTTCTTTCTCACATAAAATCGTTACGTCTATCATGTCAGAAAGCCTTGGACGTTCTTAGAGTAGTTGGCCATGTCAGCTGGGGAGCGGACCGCACGGTACTGCTTCGCCTGTATCGGGCCCTGGTCCGCTCCAAGCTAGACTATGGATCAATCATCTATGGCTCTGCTCGAGAGTCCTATCTCAAAATTCTTGATCCTATTCATCATCAAGGGCTCCGCATCTGTTTGGGTGCCTTCCGCACCACTCCTGTACAAAGTTTGTACGCAGAAGCTGGTGAGCCTCCACTTTCTTTCCGTCGTTTGAAACTCATTCTATCCTATGTCTGTCGTCTAAAAGCTCATCCTGAAAACCCTGCTTACAGTGCTGTTTTTGAACCTCAGCGTGCTGACCTGTATGCCATTCGTACTAACGAGCAAAAACCAGTATCACTCCGTGTTGCACCTCATCTACAAGCAGCCGGAGTAGATATTCAGCAGGTAGAGACTCTCCCTCTCTTACCAGCTCCTCCTTGGACTCTTCCTGTTCCAGCGATCCGTCTCGATCTTTCAGCTTTCAAAAAAGGTGACACTTGTGACCTCATCTTTCTCCAGCGCTTTCAAGAGCTTCTGTCTGACTATCCTGAATTCTGTTCTGTCTTTACAGATGGCTCCAAAATTCCAAACGGTGGCCCTGTAGCTGCGGCAGCAGTCCCGTCGTGCCAGCCGCAACAAGCCTCTTCTGCCCGACTTGCGGAATACTGCTCTATTTTCTCTGCGGAACTTTACGCTATCTTGCTAGCCTTACAGCATGTTCATCGCTCTTCGGAGCAAAACTTTCTGATCATCTCAGACTCTTTATCTGCTCTCCAAGCCCTTTTATCACAACGTTCTGACCACCCCTTTGTGGTTCAGATTCACACTATCCATGCAGCTCTAGTCCAATGGAGAAAAGACATCGTTTTCATTTGGGCTCCTGGCCACACTGGTATCCCAGGCAACGTCCGAGCGGACCAAGCCGCCAAGGCTGCATGTCAGTCGCCTGATAAACTACACTCGATAGTATCAGCAGACTGTAAATCTATCCTCTCGGTCTATGTTCAGTCCTTGTGGCAACGCCATTGGGACAATCTAGGCCAAAATAAGTTACATGCCACCCTTCCTTCTCTTTCAGACCGCTTGCCTTCATGCCGTCCTGTGCGGCGGGAGGAGGTAGTTCTTTCCAGACTAAGACTAGGACACACCTATGCCACGCAGTCGCACCTTTTACGAGGTGAACCACCGCCAGTTTGTCCTTGGTGTCAAGGAATTTTTAATGTTGTACATGTTTTACTTACTTGTCCTGGACTCCAGAGTATCCGCCGGCAGTTTTTTTACTGCAAGCTCTTTGTTTTCTTTGTTTAGGTCCGACCCATCGGCAGCTATTTTTACCTTTTTAAGGTGGATAGGGCTTTATCATAAGATTTAAGCTTTTTATGCCCTGATAGTTTTTGGTTTTTGGAATGTTGGTGGCTTTTTTGGGCCACAACCCTCCTTTTACATGTTCCCGCCTCTCAAATGTGTTTACTGCTTTTTGTGTGGCTTCTTAATTTTTGCGATGTCATATTTATATTACTTGAGAGTTTTTGGTCCCAAAACATTTTAAATAAGAATACCTTTTCTCGCCGTGATATAGCCTTAGTTGCTGACACGGCGTTAAACACACACACACACACACACACACACACACACACACACACACACACACACACACACACACACACACACAGAGTTTCTTATTCTCTCTCCCTAATGCACACTTTTTTTCGCCATTTTTTCTCACACGCGCACACGCACTGCCAAGTAACAGAAGGTGTGAGCAGTAGATAACACACTTTACAGAACTGAACATGACCGATATGGTGGTCAGAATCAAGTTTGTTCGAGACCGTCTCGATCGGGACCTGTACCTAGTGGTGGCGAGCCAGGAGCTGTGTCGCGTGCCATGACCTGTTGAATCATTGAGTCGTGACAGCCTGCTGTCGGCATCAGTTCCAACCTGCAGGTGGAATACCGCGAGAACAATGCGTGAAATCAATGTGCCTCTGTGTGCGTGCGTGCGTGCGTCTTGACATGAGTAATAATCAAATTTTCATTTAACAAAATAATTGTCAGAGAAATTCATTTAAAATCCCCATACATAACCAAAAATCGGCATGGACCACGGCTGTAGAAAGGAATGGTTGGGAATTTTGATTTTTTTTTCTTTGCCTTCAAACATGGTTGACTGTGAAGACAGGAGTCTTGTACAAAATAACACAACTATCTATGTTTCAATGTGTTTGACTGAACATTCAAAGAGAGAAATCAAACCAACATAATTATTGCGTAGAAGTTGGTCCAGGCCACAGACTACAGTGTTAACAAGTGTAGCATCAAACGGTCCCGACCCGATCAGCTACCTACAGTATTCATCGAGAGCTCGCCGATCACTTGTTAAAGTGCGTGGAGCTAAATAAAGCGCAGGTAAGAATCACTCCAGGTGTGCGTAGCTACGGTAGGTAAACACAAGCCAAACAAACCCTGGTCGTGAAGGCAGCCTGCAGATCAATCAGGCGTTGAATGGTCGGCGGTGGGACCGTTGATGGGCCCCCATGCGGTTCGATTGTGGCTTGACGTGCAAACCTGAGACTCTAGGTGTCCAGCTTTTCAAAAGGGGTAGTTTCGAGATATGATCACCCTCCATGCCGTCTTCACAAAAGTTGCTACAGGTGTTTAATATTCCAGAATTGTTTGTGACGTTTTTGTTCTGGTATTTGTAAGACTGGCAAACGTCACGGTATTTCGGTTGTTTACTGGAGGTGTCGTTAGATGTGCGTTGACTTAAGGTAGATGGTTCAAGAAGTGAATATTGATTATTGATCAGTTGTCCCCAAACACAGGTGAAAAGGCTAGGTGTGGTTTTTGAGTCGATCTGGCTATTTGAAAAGTCGAATATTAGAGGTGCGTCAGGATCGCTGAGGTCAATTTATTTATTTGAGTATTTTAGAAACGAAAAGAGAAGTTTTGACATGAAACATTTGTGAGACCAGTGTTTAATGTTCATGCTTGTGATACGTACTAGCACAACCGACCAGTGTTATACCGACTAATATTATATAAATCTTCCTACAAACTCTGCCGATCAATTTTACTTATTTTCCAGACGTAATCTGAACTGTAAGCCAGTTCAAAGACCAACCAAGCCAGTCACAGGTTTGTTAAAATGCGTTCTTGCCGGTTACATGCATTGTCTTAGAAACACACCTACGGAGGAGGGGTTGGGAGGGACGTGCAGTCAAGTGCCGAGAACAAGGTGCTCGCCATATCAAAACCTGTAGGCGTGGAAGCACCATTCGGAGGAGATTCTTACCCGCTCCATCTTGCGACAGGTCGTCACTTGCTTGGCCGGGTGACGGAGAAGACCTCCCAGCCCTATCACCCCCGCCCTTGTCTAGTCTCGCTGAACGCAAACACTACGACTGAACGCCTGGGGTTGCAGTGGTGTGTCACAAACTCGTGCGCCTGAGTCAACTCAGCCACCACCCACCCGTCCTTAGCAACATGACAACACAACGTGTTATGTCCTATAGACGGTCCTCTCTCGCCCCTCTCCTCTGTTGGCTATATTTCTCTACTCATAGGATCTCGGGTCGGGGGTTGGAGAAGTAGTTGTCTTGTTGCACATATTACTGATAATACATGGTGGCTTACAGTTTGTAGTTATCGGACTTAATTCGGTCCTTTCCACTTTTTCACGGAAAATTATCGACAGATTCAGCTTTTATAGCAGGCGAGTTAGATCATAGTTTTTGAATAGCGTTCAGCGGGGTGACTTCATTTGTGTCACTTTCATCTGTAAACTAACCTGCCAGTATATGAAGATTAAGACTATCAAGTAAAGCAGACAGAAGTTAAAGTTTGTAGGAGGAGGGTTTAGTGTTTTACGCCGAGGCAGTAACAAAGGCAAAGAATCAGCCCTGCAACAAATGTCACAAGCAGAGAAAGAACAGCGTGCCTGAGACGAGATCTGAACCTCGGACAGCAAATCCTCACTATACTGGTGACAGGCGCTAACCGTTGCACCACCGAATCGACAAAGACAAAAGAGGAGAGCGTGCCGAAAAGAATGTTAACAAGTGGAGGAGGAAAATGGGGAAAGTTAGGTAAGGGGGAAGTAATGACAAGAGAAAATCTCTCTCTTTCTCTCTCTCGCTTACACGGACGCACGTTTGCTCTCAAGCACATGCTCCGCACATGCACAAGCACGTTACACGGGTATTTCAACTATTGTCTGTTATTACTTGTAAAGTCTGTTGTTCACCCTTCCGTCCCTGCTCTCAATGTCTTGTTTTTGTCTCAAGGGCTGAGAGCATGCTCCTTCATGAGCGTGGTCATGCACTGTATAAATCACACGATTGTTATTATGACACGCGCTCGCGTACCATCAGGACTCCCGGAGACTATGCGGGTCTCGCGTGTGACTCAAGGCTCGATATATGACACAGGTAAACATGGCTGACTGACGGACAGTGAAGTGGTACGAGACCGCCACAGTCGTGCCAGGACAGAATAATAGTGGAGTACGTGGTGATCGGGTGAGTGGTGGTGGCGAAGTGAGGTAGAGAGACAAAAGATCCAAAAGTACCAGGAGTTACCTAGGGGTCAGGTGTGACTACCTGCACAAGGTGACCTCTTACACGACCCTACCTTTCCGACGGCTCTGAAAGAGTAAAATGAGACGTCTGGATGAAAGGGACCGATCTCTATAGACTGGGTGTCATTTAATGAAAAATACAAAGTCACTTTTATTTTTAGAGCATCGATCGAAGCTAAAGAAAACTTTTTTTCCTGCGCATTTGGCTCAAAGATTTGATCCATCAGGAGTGCTATTCAGCAGAGGCAGCCCCACTCTATCACAAACGAAGAGGAGCGGAGAGAGAGAGACGGAAAGGGACTGTGTGTGTGTGTTTTGGTATTTTGTATCTCAGAATGTGCCTAAATCGAAACTCAGCTCAGTGTGTGCTACTCAATGCTCACTTTAACCCAAGGAACACGCGTGGTCCAGCAAGACGGCATACCTACAGCCACAAGGGTAGAAGGAATGGGAATTTAACAAATTTCTAGAAAGCAGAAGCGTCAGCAAAAATAGGGAAGACTTCTGAAGATACTACAGTCACTGAGGTGGTGAAGCCTCCATTTTTAAGTCCAAATATTGCAGTCTATATAGAATAACCTCTCCAGTATGAAGATACTGCATCGTACAGATTATGCACAGAATGAAAAGTCTCCCCTGTGAAAACGCTGCAGTCACAGAATGAAAAGTCTCCCCTGTGAAAACGCTGCAGTCACAGAATGAAAAGTCTCCATTATCAAAACCACTGCAGTCAGAGAATGAAAGGT
Organism: Marisa cornuarietis; assembly: GCA_004794655.1. NCBI lineage: Eukaryota > Metazoa > Mollusca > Gastropoda > Architaenioglossa > Ampullariidae > Marisa > Marisa cornuarietis. The sequence goes on from SMMW01000614.1 coordinate 3,891,125, forward strand.
CTCCACCATGAAGACACAAAACTAAACACAATGGAGTTTTAACCAACAGCCTGCAGCTCGAAGAATAGGAAAAACGTTGCAAGGTGTTGCAAGCTTTGGGTTGCTGAAGGCGTGTGGATACATGTCGAAAGCTACAATGACTACTGCCTTTTCTGGAGTGTAAAGGTTTAGTTCGCCTTCTACCACATCGCAAGACACCGTCACGGACAAAGGCCGGCTATCGATTTTCTGCACGCAGTTAAAGAGTTGGTGGTGATGTCCCTTTGCTTCGTTTCTCGCAGTCGACCGCTCGAACCACGTACACCGTGCCACGTGTTTTGCATTGGTTGGAATTAAAATTTAAAAGGTGTTATCTCTATCTGTCACTTTATCTGTCTGCGTATATGTCTCTCAGTACAGTATCTGTCTTACTGTCTTCATGTAATTTACTAAAATCTGTTTAATCCTTGAACCGTATATACATGTATCATTTGTCGTGACGGTTGGACGGTGGGAGCTGTTCACGGAAGCGTTAATTTAACTGAGAAATTTAACTGGGATTAAAATGGGAAAAATACCAAATCATTGGATACGGAATACACAAGACGCGTAGGTTTTATCAGGGTTTACCCGAAAAAGCCTATACAAACTATTATCACAATCATCGTGATCGTTCAGTGATGGTCACAATAGCCCCGGTATTAACTAAGGTTTATCAGAGTCAAAATTTAACAGACGATCTGCAGTTAATTTTATAAATAATGATTGCTTGCAGCTCTCAAATTGAATCAGGTGTTAATAACAGAAAAAGCATTTGTCTGGACATCTCAAACTTAAAACGAATCTGACACAGCTGCGCAAGCTCCCAGGAACCTCAGCGGCTGACCCTCGCCGCGGACCGCATCAGCGACTAGTGATGTGCTGACGTCGCTGTTGCTGACAAACAACAGGCAAACCGATGTCATCACCAGGGCTTGTGTTTGTACAGGCGAATGCCCGACAATGGGCGAGCTCGTAATGGCAATGGTGGCGACAAACTAGTCTTGATCGACATGTCGATCTGAGCATGACGCTCTGCAGCGTGGAAATGGTGGATCTTCTGAATACAAATTGTTTTCTTCCTTCTTGCAACCCTTGGCAACCTCGTCTCTGGTATAAAGGAGGGATGCGGGGAGAACCTGAATCAGCGGTAGGACTGTTTGGACCAAACAGCAGCACACCTGTAAGGTGAGACTATTCTTCTGATCTGCAGGTACATTCTGCTGTTTTCTTGCTGAGTAGAAAGCAATTCATCGCTGCAACATGGTGAGTAATGCACATAATGCCGAAAATGCCTTTTATTTCGGGTAAAAAAAGGCTGATAAATCTACTAACAAAGTATTTTTCAAAGGTTTCAAGCATCGCTTTAATATTTTGTTATATACTAACAACGTTAACTAAAACTAGAATAAATTGTAAAACATTTCACTGATCATCGACTCTCATCAATCTGTCGATCACTTGAGATAAATAAATCATTGTTCAGAAGGTAAAAGGTCCCCTAAGCCTAGAAGAGGACCTGAACCCTCTCCTTCCTTCAGATTTATCTCCCCTGATAAATCAGTTTTGCAATCCGTTAAGGAAATACTAGAAACGATAGAACTCCTATACCGAGATGGTTTGTGTCGTCCACAGCGTGAGTGCATCTCCGTCCACGTTGGCCAGGCCGGTGTCCAGATCGGCAATGCCTGCTGGGAACTGTATTGTCTGGAACATGGCATCCAGCCTGACGGTCAGATGCCGTCCGACAAGACCGTCGGAGGAGGTGACGACTCCTTCAACACCTTCTTCAGCGAGACGGGCGCCGGCAAGCACGTGCCACGTGCAGTCTTCATCGACCTCGAGCCCACCGTCGTTGGTGAGAAAATATAACGACATGACAAATAAAGAAAATATAGTTTGTAAACAACTTGACAAATATTTCAGAATCAGCTTCTTAACTTGTAAGTGTCTCTAGCATTCACTAACATGTTTTCATGGAATCGTTGTATTGTGTTCTATCGAGAGAGTTTATAGAGCATTTTTAATATAGGCTTTATCGTACTATTTTTCTCCATTTTAGATGAGGTTCGCACTGGTACCTACCGTCAGCTCTTCCACCCCGAACAGCTCATCACGGGTAAGGAGGACGCTGCCAACAACTACGCCCGCGGCCACTACACCATCGGCAAGGAGATCATCGACCTCGTCCTCGACCGCATTCGCAAGCTGGCTGACCAGTGCTCGGGGCTGCAGGGCTTCCTCATCTTCCACTCCTTCGGCGGTGGCACTGGCTCTGGCTTCACCTCTCTCCTGATGGAGCGTCTCTCTGTGGATTATGGGAAAAAGTGCAAGCTAGAGTTCGCTGTTTACCCTGCCCCTCAGGTTCCTAAAAATTTCTGTTCCTTTTGTTCTAACAGCGATAGAAAGCGTATAAGTCACCTCGAACATCCGGAGTTTTATCGTACATTCATGATGCTATTCGAATTATTGTCTACGGACACTTCTGTGTCCAGTTTCATGGTTTGTGATATTTATGAGTGAGCTTTGTCTTTACGTTGGAAACTGTTTGCTTTGTACTTCAGCTTTTAAAATTCATGCTCTGGCGGGGGAAAAATATCACTAAAGCATTACGAGGTCTACAGCTTGAAATAAAAAAGGGTTGCGTGATCACTACATGGAGTAATAGAATTGTTGGCTTTATATCTATAAGTGATGAATTCATTATGAAAAGAAATTTTTAATGTATACGTGGCAGGTTTCTACCGCCGTGGTTGAGCCCTACAACTCCATCCTTACCACACATACCACCCTCGAGCACTCCGACTGCGCCTTCATGGTCGACAACGAGGCTATCTATGACATCTGCCGACGAAACCTCGACATCGAGCGGCCTACATACACCAACCTCAACCGTCTTATCGGCCAGATCGTATCCTCCATCACCGCCTCCCTGCGTTTTGACGGCGCCCTCAACGTGGACCTGACAGAGTTCCAGACCAACTTGGTGCCCTACCCCCGCATCCACTTCCCTCTGGCCACCTACGCCCCCGTCATCTCCGCCGAGAAGGCCTACCACGAGCAGCTGACGGTGGCCGAGATCACTAACTCCTGCTTCGAGCCGGCCAACCAGATGGTCAAGTGCGACCCCCGCCACGGCAAGTACATGGCCTGCTGCATGCTGTACCGCGGTGATGTCGTGCCCAAGGATGTCAACGCCGCCATCGCCGCCATCAAGACAAAGCGCACCATCCAGTTCGTCGACTGGTGCCCCACTGGCTTCAAGGTACACGTGGCTACAAATTAAGAACATTTTGTTTTTGAAACAAATTGTTATACAATGACGATGAATTCCTTTTTCATTTTGGCATTTTCAGCATTTAACATTCATTTTTTATGGAAATTTTTTTTTTTGTCTTTCAACAGGTGGGCATCAACTACCAGCCTCCTACAGTGGTACCTGGCGGTGACCTGGCCAAGGTGCAGCGTGCCGTGTGCATGTTGAGCAACACCACAGCCATCGCCGAGGCCTGGGCCCGTCTCGACCACAAGTTCGACCTGATGTACGCCAAGCGCGCCTTCGTGCACTGGTACGTGGGCGAGGGCATGGAGGAGGGCGAGTTCTCCGAGGCTCGTGAGGATCTGGCGGCCCTGGAGAAGGACTACGAGGAGGTCGGCGTCGACTCGGTGGAGGGCGAGGGTGAAGGAGAAGGCGAGGGAGAGGAGTATTAACTTCGTCGCTATAGAGGATTTTGTAGAAATTTAGTGACTTTTGCTAGCATTAATTGTCTCCATGTGTAGAAAAATAAGAAAGTAAATTAATGTACAGATTTCAACCACTTGCTTTAGTGGTTTTAGTATCTAGGTGACTTCTGCTTTTTTTTTATTATTATAGTCTTCAGTGCGTTGTCCGCTTACAGAAAATTATATTTTAGGCGACTGAGAGCAGTAAATGTGACTAAAGAGCTAGAGAGAAAATTTCTCTTCAAGTCTGAAATTCACATGCACCACTTATAAACTTACTTTGAACACGCTTCATGTTATTTACTTTGCGGCAAATATACGTCTTCGTTAAAAACTGATATTTGTGTCTGTTTACGTTGTGGAGGATGGTGGAAAACTTAAACCAGGAATAGCAGATCATTTCGATAGACCTCTTAGAATGTTTATAATTTTGAACCTACTTTAATTTATGTACTTGGCACGTTATGTACTTCAAAATAAAAATGGATAAATGCAAATCATTTTACCCTCATGCTTTGTTTTTTTGCTTTCTTGTATATATCTTTGTGACATGCATAATCACGTAAAACTCTGCCAAATACACTAACCAGTAAACAGCAGCTGAAAAGATTTTTCTTTTACATTATTTTACTTTATTTAAATGGACGGTTTGTGCGTGTTGCTGGGTTGGAGTGGTATACTGTATGGCTCTACAATGGTGTTAATGTATAGACGTGTAATAAAAGGGAAATAACTCTATCCTGAATCGCGCCCAAAGACTAAGACGAGTTTCTTCCCTTGTCACATCACGGCAACATCAGTGACTTCGTTGATCCTCGTCAAGTGTCGATTAAGATGGGTCAGACTGAGAGTACCAAATTTGTGGGGCTTCTCAGCGGTTGAGAATACTAATTTGTGAGCTTCTCCTAGTTTGCATGTATACACACCCTAAACTACACAATTCATGCGTGCTTTTGGGTATTGCATGGCATTCTGCTGTCATATAAACGAATATTATCTGTTTTGACTTTCAATTAAAGCTTTTTTTTTATCAATTTCTACCCCCCTCTCTCTCTCTCTCTCGCACGAACGCACACACGCACACACAACTTACACAGATTTATACATGAACATAGCACTGTACTGTTAAGGTGCTACCTTCAAAGCTATGAAGACAAACCACCCACTCACAAAAAAAATAATAAAACGGAGAAATGATGCATTAAAAGGATGCTAAAATACAGCAAACCATATTAGGTTTAGTAGTGGAGGAATCTGCTTTAATGAGTTAATAAAAAATAATTACTGTATGAACTTCATGTGATTTCAGCTCAGATCGCTGCATATTCCTCCACCCTCACCCTTGTATCCACCTCCAGTACTTCTCTCTCCACTAGAAAAAAAGGTTAACAACCTAACCTAATCAGGACCGGCTCGTGCCTGCAGCTTATTTGGATGGGTGATGTTCAACACCCTCATTAGTCTGTAATGAGCCCTGTGTACAGTGTGCAGAGACTGCAGACCCCGACTCAAGAGAGACTTGGCCAATATTTCACGCAGCACAGGAGGAGCACTGCATGCAGCACGAAGGTGAGTTCCGTCCGGACGTATGGCCTGGGGCCTTACTCGACGTCTGCTGCAAGCTGCCGCATACGCGACACATTAATGTCATACATGACACAGTACTGTCATGTCATAGACGACACATTAGTGTCATGTCATTGACGACACATTATTGTGGATTGGGCAAGGTCGCTAACAGTCAGCTCTCGTCTTTCTCTGCATGTAGCACCAGTTAACGGAACCTTGGCTTACTTACTGGTGCGGCGTCATAACCAACCAACCAACCAACCAACCAACCAACCAACCAACCAACCAACCAACCAACCAACCAACCAACCAACCAACCAACCAACCGGTAACAAACTCCTGCCCATTCTCAGCTAAGCGGCTAATATTTTAGGATCAGTTTAATTGATTGCTGTATTTCTCACTCTAACGCCGTGATACGAGGCTGGCCCCTTAGGGAGCTGTTGTCTTTGGCACTGAGCAGCGCCTGGGGCAAGTTGCAGGATGTGACCCACTCTCTCATACTCTCCAGCATCGCTAGGTATTTGACACTTGGGGTCCATGATTTGGCTCCTAAGGAGCGTACCTAACCAACTGTGGTCGTAAGTTTAAAATTAAAAGAAATACTCCTAGTTGTGACTGGTTCGGCACTGGCAATTAAAAAGCACGGAACAGTTTTATTTACTCGAAGATCTGAAAAGCTGCCGCAAAATAGAACCACGAAATAGATGCCTGTGCTTTATCCTCACGAAGGTTTCTGGGACGTTCTTGCTGCAGCTGTTGCAAATTTTCTTGCTACAACGAGGATGGAAACTTGGTAGCCGCGGCATCAGATGCTAACCTCCTCTGTCTCTTGCTCGATGATTTTATGGGTGATGACACACCTCGACTAAAACAGAACATTAGAAGTATGGACAAGCTAAATTTCGACCTTGTTGTTCAGCTCGGGAGAAAATTTCCTCTTTTTTTTTAAGTGGCGCTGACAGAGAAGATAAGATTTCTAAATTACCATGCAAAATAATTATTACTCCTGCCTTTAACTGAAAATTCTATGTTTGAATATTTTAGAAAAGGTCGGCGAGTAGCTTTGCTATCTTTTACTGATTCTTGTGACTTTTTGTTTCCAATACAGTTCTTGCTTTTAACTTTCTGTTTCCGTGACGGCAGTGGTTTTGTGACATTTTCTCGTCTTGGGATCTCTGTGCAACGGTTACAAAGGGGTACATTCTTTACCAGTGAAGATATGTGCTGACCGTCTTTGTTTCTCTGTTTGTTTCTTTTTTTCTTTCCTTCTTATCCCTTCTTCTTTCTCCCCCACCTTTGTCCATTTTCCTTTATCGCCTTCTGTAACAAGGCTAGGGTGTAGCATTGCTATTACAGCATAACAACACACATGTGTTTATATAAAGAATGATCAAATGTGCCAAGTGGCAAAGTGACAGCAGGAATTTGTAAAGTTCTGCAAATCCTCGCCCGCAAGCAAGACTTGATTCTGTTCCAACAGAATGAAAGAGGTTATTCTTAACGTTTAATTTAATCTTTTTTCCCCGTTTTCTTCAGACCACAAAGCCTGCTCAGTCTGTAAAAGCATCCTCTTCTCATTACTTGTTTGTTTCTGAAGAAAACGTAATGCTTGTCTTTGTTTTCTTTCATTGTTTTCCCCGCATGTGTAGTGAGTTTGACTTGCTTCTCTTTTGATTGTCGGAAGCTTTCCATGAAATTCATTCACTACAGGAGAACCCTTCTAACTTTCTCAGGTTGAAATCGTTTGTGATCTTTGTTTTCGTCTGGAATAATGTACTATTCAAAATAAAATCACAGAGGTCTGCAAGCTTGGAGTTTCTGGAGCCGTGAAACATCACTTATTAAAAACATTAATTAAAAACTTGTAGAAGCGATCGGAATAAAATCTACATTTGAAGTTAGTATCTTGAAATATCTGCACTCACGTTCATTCAGAAAAGATAACAGTGACCACATATTTCTTAAAAATACTGTTTGATCTGTAAGCTAAATGCAGTTAACACAGCTTATTTAATAACAAACTTTATTTTCTATCATTTCGTTCCACTAAGTTTCCTCTACTGCTTTTACCCGTTGGGAAGCTGTGAATAGAGATTTGTTTAAAACAAGATGGGAAGTAATCACTGAGATGGAAAGAAGGAAAACAAAAACTAAGCAAAAGATTGGAAAATCCTACAGAAGATCCTGCCGATCCCGCAAAAAAGAGGTTTGCCCTAGTGGTTAGGATGAGGACTCAATCGAGGACTCGAACCCTTGTCGTTCACTGTTGAGATGCGCGTCTGTTGTCTCACACGACAGGTTAGCACCAAGGCCGAAGAAGTAATCGAAGGGTAAGCCGATTCAGAAGTCTGATCTTTTCCCGGAAACGAATGCTCTGCGGCTCTTATTAACGGCATCATAAAGATCAAAGCCGTCAGCTTAGAGAGAATGAAGCTGTAAAACTATTTTTTTTAAATCTTTTTTGCACATCATCATGAATTTATAGCGCATCAACGCAATTTCTCTGCCCTCAAGCAGTTTGGAAGGACTGCCGATTAAAGGTCTCGTGTAGGATTCGTCTCCCACGCAAGGCTAGCAGCAGACCGTCAAACAATTTTAATTCAGGTCCTTTTACAGTATCCAGCCAAACTTCAGTAATGCTTTTTGACTGAGCTTCTAAAACAGTTTTCCTGAAATCGTGATAGAGTAATGGGAAGAGCACAGTGATGAAAAGTGGAGCACATAGGAAAAAAAACATGTCGTGACAAGATAAATAAGAGAAGGCCATCGCTGTAGAAGACGTTGTTGAGCCAATGATCTCTGTGTGTTAACAGCAGAAGAATATGTCTCAATAAAACAGAATGAACGTCCTTCGGCGTGACTTGCGTTGAGACCGGTGGTACTGACAGTAGAATTCGTACAGATCCTCTCACACAAATGAAGCTAATACTCCGCTGGCACCTTTTTTTTTTTGAAAGGTAGAAGGCAACCAAAATATTTCTCATAAACTTATCCTTTCCACATAGTTCGATCGTTTCGTGCTGCGAAGGTCGAGTTAATCAATCGGCAAAAGTGGTAACAGTCTCGTTTGACATTCTTCTTGTCAAGTGGCTCCACCGCAAAACTGCTGACACTGTTCCAGCATCGCCCAACACTGATCTAGTCCATAGAACCATGTCACACCCATACTATAATAGGCTTTCGGACGAGATAAAACACTTACAGAATCTGAATTAAATATTAAATATTAATATAAATATAATATCAAAATGTTTTCAGCAAACAGAATGGTTAAGGTACATTAAGATATACATTGAGATGTATTGATAATGCTATTTTCTTCACACACAAAAGTCTAGCCGTAGCAGTCTCTTCAATTAAATGTCCTTTTCGAAGTCCCCTTGTCAGATCCCAAGCTCCAGAATTTACACACAACAGTCCTTAGCTTGATTGCTGCCCTTCTCACCGCCTCACCAAGATTCGACGCATCAAGAAACGAAGAAAAACAAAATAAAAAGAATAAACTGGACAGACACTCGTGCTGTATACCCATCAAAATATTACCATTTATTAATTTACATTTAGTAATGCATATCATATGAAGCAATAATTTATCTAGGCAAACTCAAAACTCCCTCCTCAAAAAATAATCTATACAAAAAAAGCAAAAAACAAAACAAAAATAAAGAAAAAATTCAAAGACTCAAAAACTCATAGAATTACTGATTCACCTCAACAGGTTTTCATGTGAACAGAAAACTAGAATAAGTCTGGTCAGGACTTTACACACCCGCTAAGAAAACCTGGTCAAAGGTGGAACTTCTCTAAAATGAATAACAACAGCAACAATGATTGAATTGATAAATGAAGAACCTCAGCCGTAATCTTCGCAGTTAAGATCCGTGGAGCATCTTAATGACACCATTAAGTCAAAGAAATAGTTGCCGTCACGAGACACTCGTACCCACGCACACTCACACCATTCACCCGCCACCCGCCCACCTTTTCCCCTTTCCTGTTCCTTTCCCATCCGAATATTTTTTTATTTTGAAAAACAAGTTTTTCACAGTTTGCTTACGTCACTGATTAAAGTGAATCTGTTTTCTTCCGCGAAAAATCTCCAACATGGTAGCTTTATTGAATCGTCCCCGCGCTGTTTTATAGATGGGATTGTAGGTAAACGATTGTTTTGCAACCCAAGATTTTAACTGGAAATGATTCAGAACAGCAGTATCTCAGCCTATCATTTGAGTTGCGTTTCCCTTTAAGCTTAGAAAGGTAGATCGTATCATAGATGAAAATGCCATAAAAGGATAGCACCCTGACAAGACTTGACATGAAACTCTCTCTCTCGCTTGTTACACTGTTACCCAAGAACCTGTTCATCGTCGATTACTTCGCTTCACTTCGTTTGTATAACGCAGATGTTAAGCCGAGAAAGAGATTCTGTCGCTTGTAAAATTGAGGCAAAAGGGAGGATAACTCGTGGAAATTGGAGTCGCTAGCATAGCAGTTCGTTCGTTTGTTCGTTGGTTCGTTTATTCGTTCGGCTTTCTTTGTTTCTTTGTTTCTTTCTTTGTTTGTTTGATTCTTTCTTTCTTTCGTTCGGCTTTCTTTCTTTCGTTCGGCTTTCTTTGTTTCTTTTGTTTGTTTGTTTCTTTCTTTCTTTCTTTCGACGTAGACACGTGAGTGTGTCAATGTGTATGTGTGTGTTTTGCGCACGTGCAAGCGTGACTGTAGCTTTGTTGCCTACGCAAAGCAGCCAGTACCTACCCGTTCCTCTGATAAGCCGATAAGATCCGACATTTATGTTAGTGCCATGCACCTACAAACGCTGCAAAGTCACGTGAGCCAGGTGTCTTTTGTTGGGCACTATCCGAGTTGTTAAATAAACGCCAAAGTATTAAAAAGTTTTATTGTTTTGTTGTTTGAAAGGGGGCAATGGAATGTTGGTCTTTTGTTAGACATTATTACGGGAACACATTAGCACTAAAGAGTTTTATTATTTAATTGATTGATAGTGCGTGCATTTGTGCTCGTGCACACACACACACACACATATATATATATAAGAGAGAAAGAGTGAATATGTGTGTGTGTGTGTGTGTGTGTGAGAGAGAGAGAGAGAGAGAGTTTGTGTGTGTGTGAGAGAGAATTTCAGACTGTGACTGCCTGATCAAAACTTTCTTCCTCAGTATGGTGGCAAGACTTCAAATGACATAGCTACAAGATTCACGGCTTCACAGACGCAGCGCGTGGTGCTGACGCAGGTCTAAAATCTTGGTAGAGCGAGATTCTGTCTCCTCCACCCCCCCCATCGCCCGCGCGTCTTGTTTATCTCCCCTTTTTGAACAGCGAACCACTCACGTTGTGTGTCAGGCGTTGACGTAGGAGACTGCGTCAGGACGAAGAGGAATGCTGGGAAAGAATCACCTCTTGAAAGATCGCCCATGTAGGATGGGCGCGATTACATATCTTCGCTAAATAATTTAGAGCGTTGTCGCTCAGGTGTTCTCGCACCTGGTTAACCCAGGGGATGCGGTGGTGGTTGAAGCGGAAGAGGGTCATGATGCTGACTATCGCAGAGAAAGATTTGTGGCTGCGGGGTGGGAAAAAAAGATTATTAGGGAGGTCAAAATGGTAGTTCCTTTTTTTCTTACAAAGGAAAGGTTAATTGAATTTTAAAAAATGAGCATCGGTAACTGAAGTCACCGAGGCAAAGTATTGGCCATGTGCGAACGAAGTCATTATTATTATTATTATTATTATTATTATTATTATTATTATTATTATGGAATATGAAGTCTGACATCGTTACAGTATGAGTAAGAAGTCGTCAAGGTAAACCTTTACCTTTAGACTTAATGAAAATTCGGTTGCATTATAATTTGTGGTCACATACCGATTTCTGGAATTTGTGGTGAAGGCATTAATGCGGTCAAACAATTTGGGCCAAACTGCACGGTACATTTGTGGTATGTGTTTTCTGAGGTCCCCCTCTCCCCGGTCAGGAAGAAGTCAGGGGCTCGGCGCGTGACACGTCCATGAGGCGCTAACTGCTCGTAAAACAGAAACAGTTTTATGCACGTTCCTCCTCCACCCTCCCTTGCAGACTGCCGACAGGTTTCACCTGAAGACCGTGGCCTAGGCCCAGACCGTCTGACCTGCGAGCACTCATCCACCTGTTCCAGTCAGCTTTACAAACAACAACGCATAAACCAGACCGAGGTGCCCTCTCACTGACGTCACATCCTGGTGGTGTGCTCACTGCAAAATGTTTGTCGTGAGTAACGGTTCAGTTATGAGAAAGATGGGGAGAGAGAGAGAAGGGGGAAGGAGAACGTGAGCGGGGCATGGGTCACGTGAGGGGCGTGTAATGCCACGTAACCTCTTAAGCTAAGACAAACTGATAGTTTTTTTATTTTTGTATTTTTTAAAAGAGGGAAACTGATGAGAAGGGATGAAGCAAAGCAAGTGAAAAAAAAATTGCAATGAGGGTGAAAAAAAAAGTTCGCAATCTGCTCAAAGACGAAGCAGTAGGAGAGGATTGAGTTTTGCAGTCGCACCTGGTAAAACATATTTGATCACTCCTTGATTCCTGTCAGCCCGCTTGCTCGTCTCATGGTAGGATAAAGGTTTGCGCGAGGTCTGCGGGAATGAAGAACAGGTTAGGTGTCCAAAGTGGGAATGAGAAAAACACACCCTCGCAAGGTTAAACACTTGCTTCCCCTACCTCAAGGCTTTGTTCTGTGAGGATGTTTCTGGCGAAACCTGGAAAAAAAGTGCTAACCACAGCTAGAAAAACGCTTTTGGCTTCCTGAGATAAGAGCAAAGCACTTTCACACATAAACACCACTCGGCGTACTGTTTGCGGTTTTTACATTTGCTAACACTTTTTGGTAAAAGAAACCTTTTTCTGGGGTTTCTTTTTTGTGCTAGTCTTTGTTGAAGTTCCAGTCACTACCTTTGGTAATGGTGATAAAGTAAATACTGCATATTTCTTGTTTGGAGAATTTCGTGGTAAAACTATACTGAACATGCAAGTGATGGTTTATTTTGCTAGATTTTGACTTCAGTAACGAATAATTACTATTATTAATATTCTTACTATTACTATTAGTAATACGAATTTATTTATAGAGCGGGAACCGAAAGGGAGCTCAAAGAAGTTTACAAAAATATTCTAACATACACTGGAATAATCATAGGAGGACGGCTGCGCAAAGTGGATGCCATTCACTGGCGGAAAGGAAATGATAGCAGAGACAGAAGATGAAAGATAAGTAAACTGAAAAGTTAAGAAGCGAAAAAAACTTAAATATCTCTCACGTATTGATGGTGAAAAAGGCAATAACAGGCGATCTTCCCAACCAGCCTCCAACCGTTGGTCTTAACCAGTCGCGACACACGAAAAGAAACAAATCGAAAGGACTCCACTATTCTGTTTGAGGTCAGGTAGAAGACTATAATTCTGGTTAATTTCTAAAGTTCAGTAAATCAAGCGATCAGTTGAATTATAATGACTCTTAACTGAATGTTGCAAGGTGGGACCTGCTTGTTGCCATGAGAAGTCTGTGGTTTGGCGGCTAAGGATGGAACTCGATGGGATGTGTGGAAGCTAGTGTAAATACAATACAGAGAAAGCCAGACAAAAAAACCCCCTCTTCCTTGCTTGTTCTCCTCCCGTGCATCTTTTCTCGAAAATGTGAAACTAAGTATGAAAAGATTGAGACCAGCACAGACATATGATTGGATGCTCCAACAGCTGGACGCACAAATATGCACTCGAGCTCGCTGATGGCAGTTCTTAAGAGACTTTCAGCAAGAGAACCCTTCTGCCAGACATACCCTTGCAATAACGCAGGATGGTGACATATGAAGTGTCTTCAATTGGTGATTAGTCCTAAAATCTCCAAGTATTTTGAGTTTTATTTTTATTTTCGTCACGGTCTGGGAAATGTAAGAAAACAGAAAGCTTGAGTGCGAACACGAAATAAGAAATTTGGCTTAGTGTCACAGCAAGTGATAGAGATCGGCGATAGCTAAGGCTTAGTGTCACAACAAGTCACAGATGGCGATATAGCTATATATGTTGCTTTTCTTATCTTTCTTTTGTTTTTATTTTTGCTCCTCTTTGGTTTATTTTTTATCATAAATGTATTTTTTGTTTTATCCGTACTTGTGAAGGTTATCCCTGACCACATCAAGAGGCAGGGTGTGAAGATCGCTATATAATCAACCATACGACGCTTTTTGTCTCTTTTCAGGTCGTTGGGGAGGGAGGTGTTAGAGACCCCACTTTTCTCGGGGCCAGCTTTTACATGAGGGTGGTGCCAATCTCCTCTCCCTCGCTGCCTTACCTTCCCCAACCCTCTATGGAGTCAGGTACCCATTCCCGTCAGCTGGGTCGACTGGGGGAAGTATGCTGCGCTTATCGGGAATTGAACCAGCGCGCTCTCGGTTTGGACGCCAGCGCTCTAACCACTCGGCCATCCGCTTCCCTTTTGTCTCTACTAAACCATTTTGTTTTTACATATTTGAATAATAATAATAATAAGAAGAACAACAACAATTTTATAACGTTAGGGCTTCGTCGTACACAACTGGACGTACTCTCACACATGCACGCACGCACGCACGCACGTACCCACCCCCACCCCCCACACACATAAGAACACACGGCTATATACGCCTTTATACATCACGGTGATCCACTATAACAAACCCACGCATGCGCACTTAAACAGAAGAGATCACGACAGCCGTGAAGTTTTGCTCAGCAAGAGATTCTGCCCGCCATCTGCATTCTTTTTTTTTTTTTTTTTTTTACACATTTTATTATGCCTTTCTATAAAACAAAGAAATCAACCTAATATAACTAACCAATGGATAAAATAAAAGTTTGGGTTATTCAGGAATATTTCCAGCCTTTTTTTTTTTTTTTTTTTTAACAAACTTTGTATATCTGCTTATTCAACTTTACAATCATTTTAAAAATATGACAACGAATAAATTTGCAAGTTTTGTACAATAGACATGAACTCCATTAGCATCTAACAATATGCTCATGTAAGAGAAAAAAACAAAACAAAAACAAAAAAAAACTGTAAGTGCAGCTATAAGATTCTCGTTACAAACAAAATGTAAAGTCTCAGGCCACATATAGTAGCAGGCAAAAAAAATGGCATAACAAGCATGTTGAACCTTATTTCACTGTACTAGGTATTAGCGACACTAGAAATATGGGCTCAGTTTCACAACACATTTCTAATTTTAAACACTTTTAGGTCTCCAAACAATTTTTTTTTTTCTTTTTTTTAATTATTAAGAATCTTTATAAAAGGGCTGGGACAAACGCAATTTACCCATTTCATGCAATGTCAATATGGGGTCTTTCAAATAGCCTAATCATAAAAAAGACAACATTACATAACACAAATAATAATACACAAATAATGTAACTCCATTTTCTTAACTTAAAATTTAAACAATACACCTAGGCTTACATATTACCATTTTTTTTTTCATAGATACATATAAGATATAATATTTTACAATATGAGACAAACATATAAACATAAGGTAAAAGTCATCCATCTGCCAAGCAGGTCATCCAACATGCTCATACATAGTTTTAACTAATCATACAGTCATGTGTATGTATATATAAATCAATATGTTTATATGACAAGTTGTTTATAGGGTAGCCATAGTTGATCCAACCTTTCTTCATTTATTTCTAAACATGCATTAAATTTTTCAATTTTGTATCTTTGTTTCAATATTCGGATAAAGGGTTCTAGTTGGGGGGTGGCTTTTTTGAACCTGCAGGAATATATGTATGTTTTTGCGAGTAGCAATATTAAGTCAAGTACAGCATCTGTCTCGGAGTCATTGCTTCGTCCAAACAGAACAAGATGTTCACTGACAGTTATTCTTGGAGCACTTTTGCATTTGTCTGATATACACTTTTGTAGGTTTCTCCAAAAATCCTTAACATTTTCACAATTCCAAAATATATGCTGAATGTTTTCTTTTTCATCTCTGCATAGGCTACAGACATCATCATCTTCAAGTCCCATGTGGAATAAAATTACTTTTGTCCCTAGAATTCTATGTAACACTCTGATTTGCAGCCATTTTAATTTAATGTCTTTTATATTAGCCATTGTTTTAAAAATAACATTCCAGTCAACATTTATGTTTACCCTCTCATCCCATTTCAAACAACAACTTGGCCTACATGTGTTAGATATCATCTTATCATAATATAGTCTTGCGCCTTTCTGTACTGATTGAATTATACTAAGAGTTTTATTTGTATCATATGTAAAAGAAGATAAATCTGTTTTATTTATTCTATTTAAATTTATATATGTCTTTATGGCCTTTATGCAACCAGTAAATGAGATGAAGTTAATGTTAACATCATATTTATTCTTGACAGCTTGGTATGATAGAAAGTTTCCTCTTTCATCCATTAAGTGTTTTACTAAGTATATATCTTTCTCCACCCATCTCTTATATAGAATTGGCTTATTCTCAATCTTAATTCTGTCATTACAAAAGATAGGTTCTTTCAAAATTTCTTCATGTTTTTCGCACACTATACTCTCTCCAAAAATCCTGTACGCTTTTAATACATCTGTCCAGAAGCTGTTTGCATTTATAAAGGGGCATACTGCAGGGCCTAGTTTGTCTAAATAATTTATTATTTTATGTGTTGACATGAGATTTCTTTTCCAGCTGTGGTTGGTTTTTTAATTTTCCGCAGCCATGATAGTTTTAATGCATTCATATAAATTCTAACATCAGGTATGCCCATGCCCCCAGCATGAATATTTCTAGTGGATATTTTTCTGTTAATTTTATCATTTTTACTATTCCAAACAAACTTAAAGATGGATTTCTGTAAGTCATTTATAATATAGTCTGGAGGGTTGGGTAGCAGTAGCCACAGGTGTACCAGTTTTGACAAGATTAATGACTTAAGTATTGCTACTCTCCCTAATGGAGTTAACTGTCTCTTTAACCATATTTTATACAGCATTCTAATTTCAGCAAGCTTGCTATCGTAGTTTAATTTTATACAATCTTTTAAATTATTTGTAAACCAAAGGCCCAGAATTTTAAATTTTTCTGGATTCCACTGCATCTGTAAGTGTGGTAAGAATTTAACTGGTGAATTTCTTTTGCTCCCCAGCCATATTGCACTTGATTTTTCCGTGTTTAATACTAATCCAGATATCTTTCCAAACATGTCTAATGTGCGCATAGATTCTTCAAAGGACAGTCTGTCATCTTCCAAGGTTAGTTCTGTATCATCTGCATACTGTACAATTTTACTTTCAGAGTTGTGGGTTTTTATACCTTTTATATATTTGTTTTTCCTTATCATAATAGCTAGAATTTCTACGCATAGGATGAATAAATAAGGTGAGATGGGGTCCCCCTGCCTGCAGCCTCTTCTATTTGGAACCATGCTGATAATGTGCCATTCACTGACACACTTGATTTGATATTAGTATAAAAGGTGGTGATCCATTTGCAGAAAAGGGGGCTGAAACCAAAGACGTGTAGAGTATCAAGCATGAAACTCCAGCTAATACTATCGAAGGCTTTTTCAAAGTCAAGGCAGACTAGCAGACCAGGCTGTTTAGTCATACTTAAATGTTCAATCAAATCATATATCAGTCTAATGTTATCCCCAAGATATCTTCCACGGATGAAGCCGGACTGATCCTCATGGATCAGAGATGGTAACACTTTTTTCATTCTATTTGCAATGCATGCTGCCCCAATCTTATATATCACATTTAAGAGAGTGATTGGTCTCCAGTTTTTGATATGATCTCTAGCTTTATCTGTTTTAGGTATACATATAATAACACCTTCTTTTTGTGTAGCTGATAACTCTCCTTTTTGCAAGCCTTCATTTAGTGATCTAACAATGAGAGGGCCAAGCTGTTTCCAAAAAACCTTGAAAAACTCTACAGTAAATCCATCGCTTCCTGGGCTTTTACCATTAGACATATTTTTACAGCCTGACCTGCTTCTTCTAGAGTGATAATTCCTTCTAGTAGATTTAGCTCAGGTTCAGTAAGTTTTGGTATGTCCACTCTGATGTCATCGAAGTTGCAGTTGTGTACTGATCGTTCCGAGTACAGATTAGAGAAGAAGGCTTGCACCTCAGCTCTTATTTCATCAGGTCTTGTGGTGCTTTCCCCATTTTGCTTTCGTAATTTTCGAATTTGTTTACTTACATAGTTACGTTTTTCTAATGAGCAGAAATATTTACTAACTTTCTCTCCTTCTGCTATCCACCTTGCCCTGGAGCGAATCAGTACACCTTCCATTCTCTTTTCCCTTATATTAATAAGTTCATTTTTATTCTTTTCAAGTTTGTTAATTTCCTCTTCGTTTAACCTTCCCTTGTCTTCCAGCTGTGTAATTATTTTTCTAATATTTTTTCCTTTTCCTTATTTTTCTTCTTTTTCTCACTTGCAAAGGCAATTGTTTTTGTTCTGATTTTCATTAACATAGTGTCTAGAAGGGTCTGATCAGATACAACAAACTGTACCTCCATCAGTGGAATCATTTCTAAATTATTTCTTTCATATGGGAGAGCTGAGTATTCTTCTATAACTTCTCTGATAACGTTACTTATTTGCGTTAGATAATTTTTATCTTTTAAGTGAGATGAATTTAACTTCCATAGATTAAATCTCCTTTCTTCTTGTTTATTGCTTAATGATAGAGTTATCAAAGAATGGTCAGTTCGATATCCTGGGGAAATATCTGCATCCACAACAAGTTCTGAGAGTGTATCTGACATTAGAAAGAAGTCTAATCTGCTTTGTTGTAAGGGTCTTTTCCTACGCCAAGTATATCTTAGTGCTTCTGGATTTAATTCACGCCATATATCAACCAGGTCCAGGCTTGTCATCATCTTATCAATTTGTTTTGCCCTCTAGTATTATTATTATGTTTATAATTGTGGCAATCTAGCTGAAAGTTCAAAACAGTATTCCAATCACCCCCAATCACAATGTTATCTATACCTGATTGCCTCACACACTCTTCTAGCTGAGAGTAGAAATTTGGATTATCCTTGTTTGGTCCATAGACATTACAAATTAGAATCTCCTTTTCTAATGTTTTTATCACTGCTATAATATAATTTCCTCCATTATCTCTATAAACATTTTTAACTGAAAATTCAAAATTGTTATTAAATAGAATTGCCACTCCACGTGAGGAGGAAGTGTATGAAGCAAAAAGGCAAGAGTAGCCCCATTCTGCAGAAATCATTTTTTCCTGTTTATTTTCAAAGTGTGTATCCTGTAGTAGGTAAACTGAGAAGGCCTTGCTACGTAAGTAGTGAAAAACATCTCTCCTTTTTTATGTCACCTAGGCCCTGACAGTTCATTGAGGCTAAAATGATTGGTGAGTTTGTGCTCATGTTGAGATAATTTCTAAAGAGACATGAAAAAAGGTACATAACACTAATAGGTATAGCTTTAAATTACAATGAGGAGCATGGCAGTCAATACAAACTTTCCACAAAGGACCCTTCATTTGATTAACAGAGCTTGATGTGTAAATATCTAGTAACAAATGAGCAGATGGGAAGTTAGAAAGGCATAGCAACGGACATACATGGACAAACAAAAACAGACGGATGAACATAAAATTTATGATAAATCTGACAGGGTGACATAATATCGTCACCATTTTTGCCATGAGCGGTGGTCTAGTGTTTTAGCCTTGGCGGTGAAAGTGTCTAGGGAGCTACTGTAACTTATGTAGGCCAATAGGTTTCTACAAATATCTAGGTTTCTATAAAAGGCTGAGTAGATACATGCGTGTGTGTGTGTGCGTTTTGAATGTTGTGTTTTAAAAAAAAAAAGAAAAAAAGGTCGATTTGCATTATGAAAGAGCTTTTCAACGTGTTCCATTCACGTCCTTACTGGACATCAAAACTTTCTCGTGCTCCATTTGCTATCCTATTGTTACTAATGGAAAAAAAAAAGCTTGGGTTATGTAGTAAGACACACACACAAAAACATTATACTAGATACACATTAAAAAATATCCACTTTTCACATCCAGAATCCATGAACCTCCATTCTCACCCTCGTACTTATCAACTACAGCTTCTGTCTTGTCTCGGAGTGCGCGCGACATCATAAAATCTGTGCAACAGTGGGCGTATCCTGACCTACCCATTTCAAAAACACTACTTGGGTGAGCGATGGTCATGCCGGAGAAAAGACGTGTGTGTGACTTGCTCCGGTAAAAATGTGTTTTTAGACCAAAAAGTGAAGGTCTAGCCTTTGAAAGTCTAAGAAAAAAAAATGTAAGGAGATCTGCTATCTCTCAGAATGAAATGGTTCTACAATTTTGCTTTTTGGTTAATCCATAAATCGACCTAAGGGAATCAGTACATGCCTACAAGATTGAAGGCAAGTAGTCAGAGCTGTGTATGAGCTGTTTCAAGTGCTGAACTGTGGTCACCCAAGGAACTGTGTATCGGTCGACCGCGCGCGAATAGACTGTGTGTGTTGATGCTCTTTCCCTTCATCTTTTGGAAATAAGCAATGGCTCCAAAAAAGAACAAGAGAAAGCAAGAATCAAGTACGGAGGAGAGTATATCTAGTACTCCTTCGCAGAAGTTGGGAGAGACAGATACAAGAGAAGCGCGGCAGAGAGAAAGAGCGGGAAGTATAACAAAAAAAAGTAGACCGTCACAATCACGGGACCGACAGACTCTCTTAACACAGGCCTTCTTAACTGCAGCTCCTCACGTGTCTAACAATCAGATAGCTGAGAAACTAGAAAATCTACAGAAAATCACCGAAACAACGAAACAGCAAATAGAAGACTGTCACCACGCACTAGCTAAACAAATTGACGACAAAGTAGAGATGCTAGCAAGTGCACTCTTTGATGTTAAAAAAGAAAATGAAATATTAAAGGCAACAGTGGATTCTCTCAAGAAGCAAACAGATGAATTAAGAGAGGAAATTGGCAGACTAGCAAGTCTATCAGGTGAGCAGAAGGAAGAAATAAACTTGTTAGAACAGTATTCTCGGAGAGAATCGATAAGGATTCACGGAATACCTGACGACCATACAAATGAAACAACAGAGGAGTGCGAGAGGAAAGTACTGTATGTTATTCAATCAAGACTGGGTCTGTCGGGCATTGACACTAACAAAATTTCAGCTTTGCATCGAGTAGGGAGGTTGCTCAAAGATAGGCCGAAGCCGAGACCGGTGATAGTGAGATTCATCTCTCGTAAAGATAGAGACAGAGTGCTAAAAGCAAGAAGGGGCCTTAAAGGGTCAGGTATGGCTATCAGCGAGGACCTCACTAACCTAAACGTGCAAAGACTTAACCGCTTAAAACAACACGAAGGTGTCCTCGATGCATGGACGGCGGCGGGCGGTAAGCTGTTCGTGAAGCTGCTTGATCTTTCGGTGAGAGAGATCAGAGGCGGCAACGTCAGTCACATCGACCAGATGCTGATAGGCATGAGCCACGACGAAATAGCTCAAAAGCATCGGGAAGGGAGCGAGAGGAAACGGCAACAGCGTCCAGTAAGAACACCACAACAACAAAACTGGAAGAAACCCCAACAGCTAACACACGGAAGAGAAGCTCACTGTACGACTTCTATCTCCATCTTCGACCCGACCACCCACTCTACACCTTCAGCAACAACGGCAACAACAGCACCACGACTGGACCCTGCGGCTCGCACGTTCCGCCCAACACAAGTGCAGGACACTCCACAGCTAAAGGCATCAAAGGACTTGCCACAACAAGTACTGAATCAAGACACTCAGCAGTTGGCAAAAGATGACAGTTGACGAACATCACCTAGTGGATAATTCAATGGTGTGACTTCACTGTGTCTCAGTGCTCCGTGTAACCAAGGACAGCCCCCTTCTTTTCTGTGGACAAATCCGCCGACTATTTATAGCAATCTGCCCTCATATCACTACTACTGCTAGCCGGTAAGTGTGCTGTGTGTGTGTGTGTGTTGGGGGAAGGGGGAGGAGACTTTCTAGTGTGAATACGGCCATCTGCATTCTTACCACGAAGCTGGATTAACTGCAGTTTAACGGCTTCGTTTTCATCGCCAGCAACATTTGCATCCCGAGAACCTGTCCTCATCGTTCCAACAACAGCAGCGACTGAAACAACATCGCTCTTTGCGTCCGTGTGTCAGTGGCTCCTCTTGCACGGTGGTCGTCCCAGACACGAAAAGCACGCGCAGAATGACTGGAATATAACGTTTTGGCACTTTTATGGTCCGCTGCATGAGACTGTAACCAAGGTGATTGGGCATTCTGTGAAATGCCAAAAAAACAAGGAGTTTATTTCTGGCAACAATCTAGCCGTGTACGGGGAGACTCCATACTTGTGTTGTGTTGTGTTTTGTTCCGCAGTTGTGTGGTCTTAGCACAGCGTTCACCCGGAACCGTCAGAGAGCATTTGCGTTTTAAAGACACGTGCATTCGTTGCTCCGATGTCAATAAACAAAATAGCAAAGACAGGCTGAAGCGAAAGGCTTAAATGTTTGTAAAGCAATAATAACTGTTGTACTTTGACATAACTAAATGAATTTTCCGACCGTTCACTCACACACACACACACACACACACACACACGCACGCACGCACGCACGCACGCACGCACGCATACATGTGTACACATAGCTGTTATGTTTTCAAATGCCTTCTTATAATCGATAAATATGCATATAAATATAACATAATATATATATATATATATGAAAAAAGCTTCATTTACGAAAAAAACTGCAACAAAGAGTGAAAATGAGGGCAACGGTCGACTGATTTGCTATGAGACCTGGTTGTTCAAATCCGATTATGAGATGTTCATCAAATACGTTTATAGTTCCAGTAATAATTACACTGATGAGTAATTTTCCCAAACAGGTAAGAATTGTGTTAGTGCAGTTACTCTTTGGGGTCAGGTTGTTCACCGATTTGCTTGTAAATTGGTTGACTTACACTAACTGCCCATATTTTTCGTGTTTCACATATCGAAGTTTCAAGCTGAATAATTCAGTAAGCAATGTCCACAGCTTACTGTTACTTTCACAAATTTGTTTAAGAAGAAATCAAGATCACAGATTTTGTTACACTTCAACTGGATTTTTAATTTCATTTCCAAATAGTTCAGCAAATTCCACAAAATGAGTATCCACTAACAAGTAGGTTTGTTCATAACTTCCAGGTTCCTGTGTTCTGGAAACACTTTACATGATACTCGTGACACGGTTTCTCTTTTCTCGGAGCAATCCTTCAATTAGTCATAAAATCATTGGCATCATTATTTATTAACTTTATTAGATTGAAACTTCTAACATTGCCTGTTCTTTGTTCTTTACTGTATTTCTCACGGGCTTCGCGTGTTCGCGATTCCTTGCACATGTGAGTTGTTTTCTTTCTCTGAAGAAGTTTTATGTTTTCTGTAGTATTCGTAATTAGGTCATGGACACAGGTTTTCTACCTTTTGTAATCGTAGCCTTGTTAATTGTGAACAACCTGTTAAGTTTCGCACTTTGATTAATAGTTCCATTAACTGTCTGTTCCAAAGGAAATCTAGTCACATTATGGTTTCACTTATTTTTTAAATCATCTAGGCAACAGACAAAATCTGTTTCTTTGTCTTTAAACTCTCTAGGTTTGCCTAGAATGTGGCGGGGGGGGGGTTGCATAAAGTCTAGCACCGGTATCAGGGCTTATAGAATCAATTGCAACAACCGGGGGGAATAATAGCTTTGCCAGCATTGCTGTTATCATGACAGCAAATAGCACCAAGCTTCAACACAAGAGGACAGTGGGCACAAGAGAACAGTGGGCACTAGAGAACTGTTCATCAAACGCAAACACTTCAATGTCATCAGACAGCAGTACTGCTGGATAACCAAATGGAAGCTTTCACTCACACAGCAGCGGCAGTCGGTGAAAGTTTCCCCTTTCACCTGCATTGTTTACCAATTTTTTTTGGAGAACACCATGCGAGAAACTTTTCATGGCCATCACACCTCCATGTCCATCGGTACGAGGCCCAAATGCAACGGAAGCCTTGCAGACGATCTCGATGTGATGGACCTTACCAACAAACTGACTGCATCTGTGAAGCAGAGCAGGTTTGTGTGATTCAGACATGGGACCTGGCACCGTCCGTCAGGATACCTCGTCGGGTGGGTTGACAACACCATGGTGGAGAGAGGAAGTGCTGGCTTGCAAGCATGAAGGAGTAGACTGGGTATTACAGGCAGGAGCTGCTGACGACCGTTCATAACAGGTTTAAGTGGCGAGGCATGTCAGCCCCGGCTTCTCTCCCCTTGTTCATCACTACGATCACTCCCAGCGGTCCAGCACATTGTTCATCAACTGGTACCTGTCAAGTGATTAATGAAGGAATGAATGAATAAATAAATAAATGCTCTCATTTGGCTCCACATTCGCTGTTTGATTGCTTTGTCCGTAATCTTTCAGATGCTAACGGGTTCTCTTGCTTAAAACCATTTTGATGGACCGCAGTTTGATTGTATGTTTGAATCCTGCATACGTATGTATGTCTTTGTATGTATACATGCAAGTTTGTGCACACACACACACACACACACGTGCATGCACGTATCTATGTATGAATACATGCAAGTTTGTATACTGTATATGTGTTTATACCTCTCGATTATGTATGGCGTATGCATCAATGTATGCATGTTTCTTTGTGATCATGTATGTGTTTACCTATATATTTCTGTCTTGCCTAGTATATGTACTAGTGTTTAATTAATAAATTTATTTCTTAAGAAATCAGTCAGCTGAGCGAAAGAAAGGATCGTCTCATCAGGCAAAACGGCTTTATACTCCCCCCCCCGACCCTCCCTGCATCTCAGCGGGAGGCACGTCAACAGAAGGCGAGCAGGTCATGTGACCACAGCAGCAACAGCACGAGGGATGTTGTGCACGAACATTGCGTGTGCACTGCGACTGCGTGAGGTAGTCGGTCGCCAATCCGCTATCACTGCAGGACAAGAGCACTTCCTCCCCTCCCCCTCCCCCACACTAGTCAACTGATGTCAGAGGGGACACCACGGTGCTCGGTGCTCTGTGCGCACTTGAACACCAGACACCACGACAACAGACAGTTGGGGGAATTAACATCTTCCTACATTTCTTTGCTGCAGGCAAGGATCGTTTGGAAACCCGCTTGGAGATGGTAGACAGACTCGGGAAATGGGTAAGAGGGGAGGGGGGAGAAACAGTGCTGAAGGGTCAGTTGCAAAGTGAGAGAAGAAAATTCGTAAACAAAACCCCCTTCAAACAGAAAACAACAATAAACAAACAATAACAATAACAATAAGAGATTGAGAAAGAGAAAGAGGCACCATAGTGCTGCCGCAGGCACTCAGAAGATGCTAAGCCAGCAGTTGGCATTTCCGATAAAATACAATGCCGTGGACAAATGATAGACTACCAACTGGCCACCCGCTAATTTCCCAGCTATCATGACTGCACACCGCCATTACTACGCGGCCTACTACTATTGTGGTGATGTTCCAAACTTCGTCTTCCTTCCAGACGTTTGCCAACAAGTTATCCCCATGTCCCCTCCGTAGCCAGGAGACATCTCAGCAGCGGCCAGTTTCTGTGGCTGCCCGCCTTGTGGTCCTCAACAGTTGATGACAAGCGGTGAACCCGCCTGCACATGGCGCTGGCCGCCTGCACGTGATCCAAGTCCTGCTGGCGCTGCGCCCCCCTTTTATTGGAAGCTGGGTGATAGGAAGCAAGGGCTTTGCTTGACTTCTGACAGGTCTGCCTGCAGCAATCGTCTAGGCCAACTTTCTTCCTAATTATAGATCGTGTTGACGGTAGTGTGACTTCTTTTTTTTCAGTGTGAGCACGCTGGCGTAGATATATATCCAAAAAAGGGGAGGGTAGATGGTCAAAATGATTATACAGAATAAAAGCACGTTGAAACTAGAACGTGTGTATGTTGTAAGTGAAAGAACAAGCATTATGGAAGTTTTGTAGGAACCGATAAGTAGGCCTATTATGCACATTCTCAGGGAAAGAGCAAGT
Organism: Marisa cornuarietis; assembly: GCA_004794655.1. Taxonomy (NCBI): domain Eukaryota; kingdom Metazoa; phylum Mollusca; class Gastropoda; order Architaenioglossa; family Ampullariidae; genus Marisa; species Marisa cornuarietis. Next base: position 3,916,552 of record SMMW01000614.1, read on the forward strand.
ATTCGTTTTGTTCGAGATTATTGTATCTTATTTTAAAGCGCTTTGAGCCCGCCTGGATTGGAGGGACGAGGAAAGCGCCATCATCATCATCATCATCATCATCATCATCATCATCATCATCATCATCATCATCATCATCATCATTTAGCTTTGTAGTGCCTTGAATTAGAGAGCTGCTGTTCTCTTTTTATGAATGCATGCCTACAGATTATGTAGTGCGTGGGTGCGTGCTCCTGAAGACGGCACACACGTAGAGGAGATATCACCCAGATAGTTCAGATTTATCAGATTAATAAACATTCTTTCTGATCGATACGGTCAGCTGAGATACAAGCTCTGACGGCGCCAGACTTTGTCAGTCAGTGCACAGAGGTCTTTAATAAAGGATCTGGGACGTGTGGCTAATATTTTTCTTCTCTCGTCGAACATTAGTCCATGTTATTTACCAAGCGACCATGTGTAATATCGGCTGCACGATGTTTACAGTAATGTTGATTTTCTTAACACTGAAGTAGTTAAGCTGTGTTGAGTGTTCTACAAAATGTTTGTAACTCAGTGGAGACAGATTTCTTCACGTAACATCTCTCTCAGCAGTAGACAGAGCTTGCCTCTATGTTGACTCAAGGAACACTGTGATTGTTTTAAATTTATCACGTGACTTACTGCATGAAGACAGTTTGTTTCGTGCAAATATTTGCTTTAATTTTAAGTATGATCGTCCGGATAGATGGACACTTAAGCTTATTTCTCGCTCTCTTTGAAGCCGAGAAGCAAATTTCAAAAAGTAAAAAAAATCTAGTCACAACAATGAAAAAAACTAAGAAGAAAATGTACTTCAGTGAGCTCATAGAATGCAAAAGTAATAACAAAAACATGTGGAAATCCATAAATACCCTATCAAATAAATCCAAAAAACTTGTCCTACGATCTCAGTTTCTTATAATGCACCAAACTCTCACATCGCTTCCATTGCGACCAAAATTGTTTTAAATGACAAGTCAAAAAAACCTGTACAAACTACAAGATTTCTGCAGCTCAAAGAATACTATAACCACCCTTAACATTCCCCTAATGAATGGTTTGAATGTATACTAAGCACTTACGCACCTAAAACAAACAAACACCAGAGGGCCTGACAACATTGACAATAAAATACTCAAACTCTAGGCACCAGTTACTGCAGAACAGCCGACCTATCTCAATAACTTAAGTATTGCTAAATCCCACTTCCTCCCCCTTTTAAAACAGGCTAAAGTCATCCAAATTCATAAATCAGGTGACGTAGAAAATCCTCCTAACTATTGACCGATCTCAGTTCTTTCATCACTCTTAAAACCCTTGGAAAAACGCATCCATACCCATCTCCAAACTCACCTAATAAAACATAAACTTCTCCACACTAATCAATCAGGATTTAGACCCAAACACTCTTGTCACACAGCACTAACATCTCTAGCAGAACAGTAGTTAAACAAGATAAATGACATTATACTGCAACCCTATTCTTAGATTTTGCGAAAGCTTTTGACATAATTGATCATAATCGGCTCATCAAGAAATTAGAATTTTGCAAGCTTTGTAACTGCTCCATCCAATTCCTTAAATCCTTTCTCTCGAACAGAACTCAGAGAGTCGCAGTTAAAAAGCAAATGTCGGATCCTACTGAAGTAAAATTTGTGTCCCACAAGGCACAGTCTTAGGTCCTTTTCTGTTCTTTGTCTCCATAAACGACCTTCCACTTCATATCTCCCAATCATGCAAAATACACAGCCTCATGATTTTCTGTCTCTAGGGGTTCTACCACTGCTAACCAGAATAAAATGCAAGAAAAGTAACAGGCAAAATAACCCTTAGACTTTCTACTATCTTCTCAATCTAACTAATAATAAGAGAATCCCTTAAACTCAATATTTCCATATCGAGTATTGACCTATTCAAGACGAGTCTGAAATATTCTGGCAGTGTTCTTTGCAACAGCCTTCCCTCGCATACCTAAAAAACGGAATTCAGTCTGTACAAGTTGAAAGTGCGACTCCTACAACACCTATTCCGAACCCTTTGACTACCTGCTGAAGTTTTCCACCCAGCTTAATCATCTATTATTCGCACCAACAAAACAAACATGTACATCATATAATAATTATGATATTATCAGAATGTCTCTCTATGTTTTTCTTTGCTTTGTTTTGAATTAATGTAGTGCTTTTTATTTCTTCTACTTAGTCGAGATATAAAAAAGTTTTTTTTAATTCTGCTAACCTAGTAAATAAAGATATGTCATTTGACAGAAATACACACATATAAACACGGACACACACACACACACACACACACACACACACACACACACACACACACACACACACACACACACACACACACACACACACACACAGACATCCGTGTATTTGTTTTACAGAGAATGGAAGCGTTGGCTAAGTGCCAAGAAATGCTCCGAATTACTTCATGTGGAAAATTCTTCCATCCACACAGATATTCACTCTTTTCAAACATCTCAGTTTACGGATCTTCCTGTTCAGGGTTTTTCCAGTTTCCGGATCTCCGGATTGCTCTTTTATTTGCCAACAGCAGGAAGATACGCTATCACATCCGGGCTCCCAGAGGTAGCGAGGACGAGAAAAACAATTCCTGTACGACCGCACTCAAAATGCACCCACCATGACAAATATTGAGTTATTACACAACAGGAAATAACCTGCCATCAATCATTCAAGTAAAAAAAAACCTCAAAAGATTTTTAAAATCGTTTTGGTTATGGTGATTGTGCTGTTTTGCTAGGTAGAATTTTCCGTGGGTCTCATGTCGTAGGAGGAAGGATCCACTTTAATTTCTTTTTTTTATCAGCATTCATGCAGGGCACAGTGATGACAACACCATCTGGCAGCGTTGTCACAGAGCAAAATCGGGTGTAGGATTGCTAACGTGCTTCGTGTACGCACACACACATACACGCAAGGCGAGAGTGAGAAATAGAAAATTAGCAAAGTAGATATTGGTCAATTGGTTGGATGATTGTCTAGACAGACAAACACGATCTAACAACCTTATAGGACAATATTGCATGCCTCACTTTCATTACTTACCAGTCTGTGTCGGGATATGTGATCGTGTCTGGACATCTATTTATGCTGACTTTAAAGAAAAAATTGTCCATCTGCTTTCATATTCATTGTTTAACTTTTATGCCAATATTGGTCTTCTGATGTTTTTCTTGTGAATGTACATTTTTATGTGATCTTCAATTTCTCCGACAGCTGCATAAAAGCTAGTAAACTAGCCAGTAAAAAACACGACAACAATGCGGAAATCGAAGCTGATTTCCGATTCACCTTAGCCAGTAAACTAATAAAGCTGAGTTGTAATATGTTGTCTATCTATATATGATTCAGATTGAAGGTGAACGATGCTTCGAAACAGCCATACATGACCATTTATGAATCGGAAATTATCAAATGTATTTTCGTACTTTAATCTTCTCCAGCATCATGTATAAATGGTGATGTTGATAACTAAAGAATATTAATAAAGCAACATAATCAAAGATCGTTAGCAGTCGTTAGAATTTGTTGCGATAGTCGTTTTAAAATGTCAACACCCGGCTCTGTTACCAATTTGCACGCTTTTATGAGGGCAGACAAACCTTTCTTTGAGAGGCTTAGATGAGGTCGATGGGTAATTTCACGATCCACTGAGCACTGAAAATAAAAATATGCCAACAAACGCCGGTCTTACATCCTACGACATGGCTGAGTGAAAGCAGTAGTCACGAACTACGTCTGAAGGTTTGCTGATTTATAATTTATGATTTATTTATTCTTGTTCAAAGGGTTTCATTAACAGCTTTGTCTCCCTGTGTAGACGGGTTACCTAGTTTTTGAGGGGGAGAAAAAACTTTATCAATAGAGAAAATCTGACACGATTTCCACCAAAGCTTAACACACGTTTTGTAGCAGATAACCGACATGTTTGTGGTCTCCCCTTAAACGGTCAAATGATGCAGACCTTTAGACAAATCAGAGAATCAGCGGTCAGGTATTGTCAGCCTGTGAGGTGGCAAGGTAGCTCAAATGCACGAACATTCTTGAGACACTTCTGACGTCAGCAACATGCGCGCCCACGGATATTGCACCCGACAGCTCCGCCTGGGAATCGCGGCGCTCAGCTTCGATTTCCGCATTGTTGTCGTGTTTTTGTGCGCCCGAGGTCTCTATCGCAAGGTGGCCACCCATTTCACATTCCAAACGCAGCCTGGGCGAGAAAATCTAATATAGTCCGCTATCGTCACGATGACAAACGTCTGGAGAGCCGAGACTAACCTGGGCAAGACAACGACAGCTATGGTGAGAGAACGCTGGTTCTGTAGGAAATACAAAAACTAAACCTCGCGACCAAGGTTTGAAATGAAGTTCTAAGAAAGTCCGGAGGGTTAAAAGAATCGATAAAGAATTTCTGATGAAGAAAGGAAAGAAAGAAAGTCAAGAAAGGAAGTGGAAGGTAGGGAGAGAGAAGAGAGATAGAGAGAGAGAACAAATGATATGACAAATGACAAGGTATGTTTATTGACAAGGGCGATAGAATAAGCACATGATACTAGTTTACATCTAGTCATCTCCTTATAAATGTGAACAAAGACATGGCAGAAGACTCGTAGGTGTCTATAAGAACATACCCACCACAGCTGCTCGGACAGTCGCAGGGGCATTTGTTACGCGACACGCGATTGGTCGGCTCACTGACCCCCACCCCCCCCCCGTGCACGTGAAACCGCAATCACGACACCGCCAATTGTAGGGGAGGGGGGGAAAGTGGAGTGAGAGTCTAGGGCTGAGGAGGAAGTGGGACGAGAGAGGTGGCAGGTGGGTTGGGGGAGAGGGCGGTGGTCGCGTGCCAGATCGCGAGGGACTGGTGATCGATCCGGCCACGTGATGGAGTGCGCGTGGCGTCCACGTCATCGCTGGCTGCCAACACTCCCTCACCTCTTCTGCCACCTTCATTACTGACGCTTCCCTGTACCCCTCCACCACCTTCATCTACACTCTCCCCTTCTATCCCATCTGACCTCCCCACCCTACCCATCGCTGTTTGCCGTTACAGAGCCAGGCCCCAGGCGTGAGGCAAGACTCGCTAAAGTCCTCCTGCGGTCCCACAGGGGTATCCATGCCGTCCTGCTAGCTCCAGGGAGAAGCTATTTGACGCACCCCTTGGGTTCGGATAAGATTCCATTAATACTCAAGTGGGGTGAGTTGAAAAGCGGCTCAAATTTTATTTGCCTCGACAAGATTTGCAGAATGGCTGGTATGACACGGCTGCTGCCCCGCAGAGAAAGAGAGAGAGAGAGAGACTCTGAGAGGATGCACGGGTTTTGGTGAAAATGTAATAGACCTGGACAATGAAGTGTTGTGCCTGACGTCTCAAGTTGATAAAATCTTAAAAAGTGGCTAAAACTGATCTTGCCAAAGACATGATGAAAGAGAACTGCGCCAAGTGAGGATGCGGTTTGTTTGCTCATCGCATTATCGACTTCACCCCACTTAAGGAGATGCTGGTATTTGCCAGTATCCACCCCATTGAAGAGATGTTGTATTTCCGTCTGTACTATATCATCTTCTGAGATTGCTGGAAGTCATCTATCTATCTATCTATCTATCTATCTATCTATCTATCTATCTATCTATCTATCTATCTATCTATCTATCTATCTATCTATCTATCTATCTGATACTTTTTCTTATTATCCATTTGTTTGTCTGTATGTACATGTATAAGATTTAACAGAAGTACGGACAAACAGGGATGAAATTAGTCTCAGCTCGCGAAACAGATCACATGACATTTACAAGTTAGATTAAAAGGAATGAAACTGAAATTACTGGGCAGGGAGTTGAATCTCTCTACGCAGATAATATTGACTTGCTGTTCAGCTTTTATTACTCCAGACGATTCAAGGTCGGGCCGAGAAACACCAAGAGACACTGTCATCTCTGATACAGAACTTGCCTCAAATAGCAGTCCACCATATCTCAAAAAAAAATTGTTAGCCATCCGTATATATTCCGAATGGTATCGTAATAACTTTCGAGAAGCCCTATCCTCCCTCAGCCAGTTCGACTGGCTAGTAACTTTTATTTTTTCATAGATATGTTAGACTATTTATAGAATTTGATTTCTCTTAAATTGTAGGAAATTTGACTAAAATTATCTCGTGCACAAATCTTGCTACGACCGGTAACAAGAGACCTTTTGTAACCAATCAAATCTTCATTTATAACCTCTTGTGATTTTTCATTCACGAACGCCAGTAGGATTGCACATCTGAGGAGTTCTGTCTGTTAAACAGGCGTGCGAGAACACTGCCAAGTCATCTGTCACGATGACAATACCGGAGAAGTAGCTACTTTGTGGGTAGCTGAGGACTGTCAGTGACATCAGCGTGGTCAAGTCGTTGCCAAAGAAACATTGTCACATTATTCTACCAAATCTTGACATTGAAGAGAAGTCGAAAACAACGAGAGAGTGGTGGTTCCTGGTTCCTGGTTAGACAGGAGCTGTACGGGTGGGGAAGGGAAACGAGGGGAAAGTGTTGCTTAGAACAAAGATCGATTCCCCTTGCTGTCACAGATATGTCAAACGTCTTCCTGTGTCGTGGTCAGACTCGAACGTTATTGGATTGGTCCATAGTGGCAGCGGAGCCACTTGTGTGCCGCTCTTGCATGTCCATCAACGTCAGGAAGAATATAACCAATAATGGCCCCTTGAGACCCAGTTGTTGTTTTCGCGCAAAGTAGTGAACCCCATAGGGATGCAAGATAATGAGACGTCGTTTGAGCTGTAGGTCAGCCAATGGGATGCAAGGCAATGAGAGATGGTTTGATCTGTAGGTCAGCCAATGGGATGCAAAGCAATGAGACACAATTTGGTCTGCAGGTCGGACAGTTGGATGCAAGATGATGAGATATAGTTTGGTCCTTAAGTTAGACAATGGTACGCAAGGTAATGATACATAATTTGGTCTGTAGGTCAGACAAAGATACGGGGAGGAACCAGAATACACAGCTGACAGAGAGGAAGAAGTTAAAGCTACATGCATGTTTTGGTTGACTTAAAATTATTGTGGTATTGAAGTAAAGGAATAGTGTGATGGTTAAGAAGATGGAAGAGAAAGAACATCAATTAGATGACAGAAGGAAACGAAATAAAAAACAAATAGCAGCACACTCTGATTTATCCACTAGTCCAACAACTTTAAGTACAGTTTCTCAGTAGCATTTTCTGTCATGTCAGTCCTGTCCAATTTGCTCCTATTTTCCTGACTGGACTCAAGTTTGAAATCGTATGCCATGATCTCCAGATTCACGAAGTCAGCGCTTTGACAACAGCCTTAAGTTTATTCGTTCATTCATTCTCCCCTAGGCTAGTGCCGGTCGTTGGAGAGTGGAGCACATTGATAGACGCGGCAGCTGACAAGATCCATCACTCAGGCCTGTCGTGGGCGATGGTGACCAGGTACTGTCCGGGACGACCAGTCCACTCCCTCCAAGGTACTCCAGAAGGTTGTGCCGAGTCAAATGGCCAAACCAAACCAGCATACGTTAGTTAGTAGGGATACCTGGTGTCCTCCGAGTGTGGTGACCATGCTTCGTACGGTCATTGGTTTTATGTTCTCTGTACGAGATCCGGAGCAGCCTCCTCAGACACGTGTTCTTGAATGCCTGGGTTCTTCTCTCATATCGGGAAGTAGAGTCTAACGTTTCACATTCTTTAAGTAGGACAGGTACTTGGAGAGAATTCTAAAGACTGTACTTCGCAGTAGACCTTATGTTACGCCTGTGCCTGACCCTGTCCAGCCAAGACATTACCGCTGTTGCTGTCGCGATTCTGATGCGGATGTCTGTCTTAGTAGACTGAAAGTGAGTGGGTCTGATGACACTCAAGGATAAAACATGTTGACCTCTTAGTATCGTCGAAATCTCTTTTAAACGCGATTGGTTTGCGACCAACAACTTTGAGCGAAAAGGATAAAAAAAACTTCAGAATCAATCATTTAAGCCCAACTTAAAAGTTCTTTAGCCTTTATTGTTAATGGAGGTCAACAATGTCAGAACATCCAGCGTAGCTGGTTAAGTGAAAGGCACGTGGAATGAATGAGTTGCCGTGGAGATTAGTCTTCCTGACAAATCTAGTCATAGCGTGTCTGCAACCAGACCGCGAGAGCTAGAGAGAGAGAGAGAGACGGATAGAGAGAGTTAGTAGAACCTTAATTCATCACGGGGTCAGGAATACTGAGGATGAGGGATCTTTTTGTTAGCATCATCTGATCATATATGGCAGGGGTTGGGAATCTTTTCCCTCCAAGAGCTTTGTTGATATTTATAACATCATTCGCTGGACGAACAAAATTATAAATTAAAAATTAGCTGACTCTATTCTGTCGAGCTGTAGTTTTGCCAAGATGTGCCAACACTATTACGATGTGTACTATCTCAGCCTGCCTGGCGCTGCTGTCCTCTGAGTTACCGCAGTCCACATTTTCAGATTTAGTTGCACGAAAACAATGTGCCAAAAAGCACAGCGAAACAACTGTTTCAAGTCTGTAATATATATATATATATAATGAAAAACTATCGGAAGAAAACAGAGTATATAGTAACAAAACCTTATTTCCTCAATTTGCTCTTTGTGATTTGCAGTGAAAGTTCAATAATAATAAAAATAATGACTGTTTAGTTTACATAATATAGTTTACACTTTCTAAATGCCATGAACTTCTCCACCAGGATATTATACCTTCTCCTGGTGGAGAAGTTCATGGCATTTAGAAAGTGTCTATACACATGCTACACACACAGATATGCTTGCATATACACAAATAAACTAATAAAGCCACACGAATGTTTGCCAGCCAAAGCCTTTTCATTTGCTCATTCTTTGTAAATCCATGAAAGGATAATGATGGACACTTGTAGGCCTGAACTAAAGTACGCAGCAATGTTGACGATAATTTTCTTTATTGTATGAATCGATATGGTCGAAGAACGCTCGCATATCAACAGCCGACATCAAACCGGAAGTGGTCTACCCTCGACTTTGGGTGAAGGACATATACATGCATAATTCTCCAAATCGTCCATATAGGGGGAGCCGATGAGAAACTTTAGAGTCTGTCCCGCCATGTACTCATATGTGTTCTGTTTATCCTGTAATGGACGTTCCTTGCTTGTACCTCAAACTTTACTTTATTATTATTCCCTTAATAGGCATTCACGTTGCTATGTAAAAAGGTTATACATTTACTGAAATCTAAGATTGCCTTCGGGGGCCGGATCAAATGATTTCTCGGGCCGTACACGGCCACCGCGCTGACCGTTCCCGACCCCTGATATAGGGCAACCAAATCCCTCTGCTTAGCTCCGGTAATCTTGGAACAGATACCGAAAAGGGAGAGTAGACTTGTTTCTGTTGTTTAAAAGAGGTTTTGGAATCAAGTAAAGAAAGAAAAAGGGATACAACTCTCAACAAAGGACTCCTAGCAGCACATGAGAGTGGCGAAAACATGCGAGAAAACCGCTCACAGGCGCGTCAGACACAGAGGTGCAACAAACATCTGACACTATCCGTCCATCATGGGGACGAACTCACGGCCCGGGTCTGTCAATGGGGCTGTCGATGACCACGATGGCGATGAGAATGATGAATGTGCTTTGAAGCAGGCGACGAAAGGTCAGCGTCAGTTCTTCGACCCACCAAATGTAATCAGCACCGCGCACTCAGAAATGACCCCTCCACCACCCCCATCCCCATCCCCCAAACAAGTAGTAAAGCGGGCTAATACTGCAACTAGTCGGGTATTCATCTTCCGTCACTTCCGGTAATGGGCATGCGCAGTGGACCTCGCAATTGGTCCTCATACTTTCCTCCGCTTAACTTCGATCGTCGTTCAGTTCGGTGGACCGATCAATATTTTGTCAAAAATTACTACTGGGCAGGGAGGAGGGGAAGACCTTCATTTTGAAAATTCCATCTCCCTTATCAAACCTGTGATAGTTCATCGCTTTACTGTAAAAAAAAATTGTACTGTGAAATGGAACACTGGTTCAGTATTTAGACCGATTTGTGTTATGTTCGTATTAAACCCCACAAGCATGCCATGGAAGACATGTCTTCCAGATCTGGAAAACAGTTAAGTTCATCTTGTTGTTTAGTTGAGGAAGCACTGAAATTATTAATAGAATAATACGTATTTTTATCTAGACAACATCAACTTATTCATGTACAATCCTGGTACCCGTGGTGTTGACCTCTTTATTAACATGGTGTTGTTTGTATATTGCGAAAGATGTCTCAGTCTGAGACTTTCTAAATATCTGCTTAATAATTAACAATAATTTGATGTTTAAAAGGAATTTGCGTGTTCAGCATTATGTAGTACTCTTCCATAATAATATCAATGGTTTTCAGATCGATCGGTTCTTCAGTAACATTTACGCTGTGAGCAAACATCACGTTTCTGAAAATAACATGAAAAGATCATGAACTTTTTGTGACAATTATTACTTCGGGACACGAAAACTGTTTTTTTTTTTTTGCAACCAAAGAGAGCCGCGTCCTGGGAATTCCACTCTCCTGCAAACAAACAAAGCCAGGTGATAAAAGAATGTAATTCCACTCTCGTATGTATTACAGACAGCACAGACATCCTGGGGCCTGGTGCACTGCGCAAGGTTGCTACCAAACTCGAAGCAGTCAACTAAATCTGGTCATAACATGTAAGGCTTATCATCACTTTACACTGCGGGAAAACTAAACCATACATAACACAGGAACCCTTCGTGTATCTGGGCTCTGACCATCTTGAAATTAAAAAAAATGCTTGCCTTTTATAGTTAACTCCGCTCCAACCATTCGTTTATTCGCACTCACCGTCCTGTAAGAGATATTGATAAATTACTTATCCATAAATTCAGTTCCATTCAAGGTGCGAGGTGTGAGAGCATGCCGGAAAAAACAGCTTGCCAGAATACTGCCATGCCAAGAGTTGTTAAAGAACACTCAGCTGTGTGACGGAAGATGTTTTAAAAGGGACATGTACACTTTCATATTAGTTTGACATGATACATTTCTGTAGCAAGATGTCTTGAATTGATGTCATACTCTTTCTTGCGCCTCACTCACTCATATGTATGTCTTTGTAATGCTGTGTGTGTGTGTGTGTGTGTGTGTGTGTGTGTGTGTGTGTGTGTGTGTGCGCGCGCGCTCGCGCTCGTGGATGGTTAGATGGATCTTCTTACCAAACATACAATCTACCCGACACCTTTGTACCGAACACATATGTAATGTACTCAAATTTCAGGTTTTGCACTACACAGTAATGCAATGTTTTATCTAAACTATGAATTATTCGACCAAATGTTCACGTAGTGTACTTAAAACAAAGCATGTTTGTACCATACGTACACAAACATGATGATGATGATGATGATGATGTTTATTTGTAGTGCGCAGGTATCCATTCAGAAGAACGCTCATTGCGCAGCAAAAACAAAATAAATAAAAAATAAGAAGAAAAAAATAAAGTAAATAAATAGATAAAACACCAGGAAAGTAAAAAAATAAAGACATACACGTAGAATAATGTAAGTTTGGCTGTCAGTCGGGTAGTTAAGAGCTATCTCTTCTGTCTTTTGAGCGATTTTTAACTTCAAGCTGTTTCCTATTTTTCCTTTATAATGATAATAATGATGGTGGCTTGTATAGCGCCATATCCTGGCCTGTGGACAGCTCAAGGCGCTGACGTCAAAATAAGATGACGACAAATTGTGGGTGTGTAGCGGGCCGTCTTCTCCACGTCACATGATGATGATGATGATGATGATGATGATGATGATGATGATGATGACGTCCATTTGTAATGCGCAGGTAGCCATTCAGAAGAATTCTCATTGCGCAGCAAAAACAAAATAAATAAAAAATAAGAAGAGAAAATAAAGTAAATAGATAAAACACCAGGAAAGTAAAAAAAATAAAATAAATAAAACCCAAGCAGCTCAAAAAATACACCCGAATCCCAAACATTATTATTATTATTATTAAACAGCAGAAATACCACACGCAAAGGAGTTGTGTACCGCATCTCCATATCTCTTCAGTAACAACACTGGAGAAACAGTGGCGACAGTTTTATTCCCGCCGCGTGTAGAGATTATGAAAGTGAGTTTCTATAGAAACCCTGAAGGCTGATTATGAAAGTGAGTTTCTATAGAAACCCTGAAGGCTGATGTTAAGCGTTTAATAAATCTGTATGCCAGGTGCTCAATGTGCTGCTGCCTGAGACAGCATCCGATTTCTAAGTAGTTTCGTGGTTTTGTTGAGCCTAAATGTGAGCAGACTAAATGACTTCGGACGGTAATGTTCTCACCAATGCTTCAGGTGTGGAGGTATTTTATTACGAAGGATCTTTAATGCAGCTGTACATGCGAAACAGATGAGAGAAGGATGTCATTATTATTTTCTGCTGACTAGGAAGAGCTTAGTGCACGTTGCTATTTTTTTTTTTTTATACAAAATTGGCTGAAAACTTTCTCCGTTTTCGGCAGACATGCAAACAAACAACTATGTCCAGAAAAGAGGTGACATGTGGAATGTCACTTCTTTTATCCACAGATCCCCTAATCCTAATTAACATACAGTCTCAGCTCTCCTACTGGTTGAAGAATTGATAACATAAACGCATCACTGTCCATACAGACAATCATACAGTGTGATCTTTCCTCAAGAGAACATCTGTGGTGTTGAGATATATTTAATTTTTGTGATGCTTTGTACATTGTCTTTGTGAACGTTGTGCTGAGCGTACATCTCCGTGTGACCCGCTTGATGCTACTCTCTCAATATTATCATTATATATATATATATATGTTTGTGTGTGTACTGTACAGCGAATAGAGTTATTGGTCAAGTGGGATATAGGCTATATAAATCATTTATTAGTTATAATTGCTGTTGTTGTTGCTGTCATGGTGTCCATGTTGTTAACCTCTTTCTGTGCTTATTGGTGTTTGCGGGCATGCATCTGGAGAATAAAAGAGTGTCATTTTAGCCAGATTATTGGAGATATCATCTTGCATATTAGTGGTCGTAAGGACAGCAAGCGTAAGTGCTTCATCGTGTCTAAGGTATATGGTCGACAGCGTCAGACCCTCTCCTTCTGTCACCTTTACCTTTCCTGAAGCATCAGGTGCCCGTCTTTGCTGGACAGCTGCTAGGTGGGCAGTGGTACGCCGAGAAAGAAATGACCAGTCTACATGCAGGCACCATTTTCAACATCGTCACGTCAAACGGTTAGAGCCTTTACAGCAAGTAGTGATCCATCGCTGAAGCTTAATAGTCTGTACACGAAATAGTGATACTTCACTGGAACTTGATAAACGCATTGAACAGGTTGTCCGCATCCCTTGCAGGGCCCCATCCAGCCAGAGCCAGAGCCAGAGGTTTCTCAGGACGAGTGGACCGCACTTAATGCAAGCCCAGGTGATTCAGGCCCTCCAGCCTTCTGAATTTCTCCGCTACCGCCATCAGCCACTGGGTGAGATGTCATCCCCACCCACAGCACCACCTCTTCGCCTCTAGTTTTAAAAGGAAGACTATCGAGAAAGTGATTCAAGCCTTCCGGCATCGAGCTGAGAACATTGTCCACACGGCACCGACTTGCTGATGCATGCACTTGTGTGTGTGTGTGTGTGTGTGTGTGTGTGTGTGTGTGTGTGTGTGTGTGTGTGTGCTAAAGCGAATATATAGAGGATGGGTGGGTAAGAAAGAGAGAAAAGAGAAAGTAACATAAGCATACAATGTGCTTTTTATAGCAAAGCCCCTGTTGTGAAGAGGGTAAAATAACAGACTTCCCTCCAGTTTGGAGGCGCCATCAGTCTCATCACTGAATCAGCCTCAGTTCACGTGCACTTCATGTGGTCGTATTTCGCATGCGCGCTGTAGATCCACCTCAGAAATAATTTAGGAAGCGAGAGAACAACTGAAGAATAGACTCATAACTATATACCTTGTAAAGAAAATAATTTACACTTACGGGTAGATTAACTAGCTGAGAAAAAAAAAGATCACGAACTGTGTTTTTGGTTTTGAAAATAACTAAACCAGAAATGACGTAATGCTACAATGTGCTCGTAATAAGAACCATAAGAACTGGATAAAATCCTATTCGTTAATAATACAACAATAACAGTAATCATTACATGCATGAAAAACTAAGAATATGGTAATGCACTACATAGTCATTGTAATAAAAGCGGTAATGATGTCCAAAATCTGTTTACACTCTTTAAGAAAGTTTTTGTAATAGAAAAATAGAGAGAGAGAAGGATAAGTATGAGTAAGCCAACGGCCCACGTCATACCGACATGACACACTAGAAAAAAACCCACCTGCTCATTAGGTCATCACATAATTAAATAATCAATCACAAAAGAGAGCGATGACTCACACACATGAAGAGAAGCCGTGCACGCTCGCATCTGACCCGTGGTTAATAACGTTTATAAGATAAAACGATTCAAATAAAGCACGTGATATAAATGTCGTGTTGCACACAAGAGACAAAAAAGATGTGAGAAAAATTAGGCAAAAGAAATAGATTGGAGCAGAAAGGAAAATAAGAAAGAAAACAAGACAAATTACTCTGTTTTTCTGTCCCCCCCTCTGTCCCTCACACACACACACACACACACACACACACACACACACACACACACACACAAACACACACACACACACGAAAATGTAAAGAAGAACTTGAACGGAAAGTGGAAGAAAAGGAAGAAAGAAGAAAACATTTGAGATCTAGAGCTCTTTAATTAGTCTTGAAAATCACACATGAGGATATGAAGAGAAAATATTTAAATGGAGAAAAGAACAAAAATGAAGGAAAAGAGAGAAAGAGGTATTCTGTTCTCTCAATTCTACTTAGTCTTCCAAATAACACAACGAAGAAGGAATGAAGAGAAAAAGAACGAAAGAAACAAGAAAGAAAGAGTTGCTAAATTTCGAATAAATTACACACGTGCACTCCTCTTCCCCCTCACACACGTCATGCACGCAGACAAACGTACTGTGTGTGTGTGTGTGTGTGTGTGTGTGTGTGTGTGTGTGAGAGAGAGAACAAAGAGCGGTAAAAGAGAGAGAATAGAGAAACTGCCGGTCCGGCCAGCCCCTTGCAGCAATTTGACGCACGCCTCTCGATCGTCCGCGCAGCAGCCGCGTGGCGTTGGTGGTGGTGGTGGTGGTGCCCGCTGATGGTTTCCTTGCCGGCGGAGGTCGGCGATTGAGATAAAGTGAAGTTTGACGCGCGGTGGGGCTCGCAGAATGGATCAGTGAACGTGGTGGAGAGGTAGCCCGCCAAGCCCTCGCGCGTTGCACGAGAGTACCGTCTGTCTACATGCACTCCACGTGCTGCGACTCCCCGACCCCCCCGACCCACGTCACGTGCACGTGCCCTCACCTTCTTGGTGTGGTGGTCGTCGCTGTAAACACCAGCTGTTGATTCCTTTTTTGGGGAGGATGAGATCGGGTTGAGACCGCGTGTGTCCATCATGTGCTCTAAAGAAGCTCGCCATCACACTGTGTGCTTTCTGGACAGGATTAAACTCCACGGAGCAATCATCGCCATCGTTTAGCGCGTTTCCCGTGAGTTTTTCCACGTTAAAAGGTCCGGGGAAATCCTAAAAAAAAAGTTTGAAACGTGCAGAGTATTGTTTTCCGAGCTCAAGAGAAGTCGATAAGGCTTCATGGTGAAGTTTTAGTGGTCAAGGCAAACGGAGTGAAAAAGAATACAGAATGGAAATGCTATCATGTCATCAGTTGGAAATGACGAAGGAGTGATTGTGATTATCAGTGTTTTGTAAATCATCAAACTCTCGAGACTTCTTCGTCCAGGAAGAACACTCTGAGCCGGAAATGGGGAAGGTTTACAGCAGATATAAACAAAAAATTATTACTATGTCTTAAATGTTAGTTGATCGTGTTGCTATTTTTTTTAAAAAGTAATTTCTAAAAACTAGTTTTGCTATTCAAGAATTCATGGCAGTGCAGCTGCGAAGAAAGTTTTCTTGCCGATTGATTCTTGCTGATTCTTTAAGTCTGGTCGATAATAATTCAGGGATCTGAGGTCCAGTATCGGTTAACTATCCAAGATTTTACTACCTTCTAAGACCTTAAAAGTGGAGATCAATGTCTGAGTCGTTGATGAACGCGGCGGAAGAAAAACCCCAGTGGAGCGCATTATAGAGGAGACAGTAACGGTCGGTGGTCCGATGTTGTCGAAAGAGAAGCCATCCTCTTGACGTTAATTTTTCACTTCACCGTCTGCGTCGTCCTGAAAACTGCCTCATGTTCCGCGCAAGATGGCCCCGCCTGCAATCCTGGACCTTTAGTCGATGCGGCGTTCGCCGGCTTTCAGGAAGGGCATGGGGCCAGCTCTGCCCCACAACAATCGTCACTTCTGCTACCACTTTTCCTACCCCCACCTTCTCCCACTCGTTTGGAACACCCTGCCTATCATCCTCATCGTGGTGTCCATCACCTTGAAAACTCACGGCGTGGGTTCTGCCGAGGTCCCCACGGCGTTGCAGGTCGTGAAGGTGGCGCTTCTCTGCGACGACCTTTCTATGCAGGAGTGCGGCAACAGCGTAGACGCTATGTCGGAAAGCGTGCAGCTGGAGAGCCAACAGGAGGTTCTGCCCTGGAGGATAGCCCTGAACGTGTCTGTGGTCCCCGTCGCAGGGGTAAATCCCGAGGCCTTGAGGAATGTGACGAACGCCCTGCAGTCAAACGCGTCGGGAGCGGCTGACGCCATCCCAGACGTTCTGGTCGCCGTGGGCAACGACAGGGTGGTCCAGTTGGCCACCATTGTAGGCCAGGCCTTGGGCCGCCCCTTGATTGGCTATGTCAACGACGGGCAAGCTAGTTTCAGCAAGGTGAGGTTTTCGTTCTTCTTCGTATTTCTTGTTTTGCTGATTTTTGGAAGTTAAAAAATGGTCTACAGACTAGCACCAGATACATATCGGCCACTGCGTAGGTACACATTAATGCATGAACGTTCACGTGCGAACACACACACACACATACACACACACGCACGCACACACACACCGAGCTTGCTCCAGTATGAAAAAAAAGGACAATGAAAAAAGCGACAATACAATACAATACATCTTTATTGTCTATGTCTGTCACAAGAGATAAAAATTTTCCTTTGTTGCTGATAGCTCCCACAATTAACTGAAAAAAGGATACATAATAAACTGAAGAGATTACAATCACACCTCATACACTCATGCAGTTACACTCATGCTTAACTCTCTTCCACATATGACAGTTAGCAAATGCACATTCTCTTCCTCTCTTACACACACACCCACACACATTCAAGCTAGGTACATTTGTTAGTCCTGTTCAAGAGTGCTATTGCGGTTGGTAAGAATGACTTGGCAAAGGCACTCTTCTTGGCGACCACTTGCTTCCATCTAGGGTAACATTTGAAAGTGGCGATGTAGTAGGTGAGAGGGGTCTGTGATGATGCTGACAGCTTTTAACCTCACAGCCTTGATGTATAGATCACCTAAAGGTCTTTGTGGAGAACCAATGATCTTGCTGGCACTCTTGACCACTCTCGTTAAAATTGAGTAATCTTATCTAACTCACAGACCTGATCGAGAGAGAGAGAGAGAGAAAGAGAAAGAGAGAGGGAGGGTAAGAGAGACAGATGGGAAGTGAAAAAGAGAAAGAGAGGTTGAATGACAGAGAAGGGAAGTGTCGACACAATTTTGTTACAGCATTTCGTTAGTTAAATCCCATGATTACCGTCTGTCGAAAAAATGCAAATGTTTGAGCGGATTTTTCTGATTCTGGCCTCAAAATTGAATAACGCCTGACACAGAAGTCTCGTTAATGTTATGTTTTATCACGTCCAGCACCCCTAAAGCATATGCCATTGTCTGTAAGCGCTCATTGCTGACACAACTTCACAATTGATGGCCCCTGCAAATTAACATTCCATAAAAACATTCAGTGCGAGTGATTTTCTATAACCTGAATCTTCCTCAGCTGTGCAACGCCTGCCCAGATCCTGATTTATTCAAATTTACATCTAGTGAGGTGAGTAACCTCCCACTGCATGTAGCGCTTGTCAGATTTTATGATTAATTGTCCCTTAAACATTATTTATTGGGATTGACTATTATGTTCTCTCTTCATTGCTCACTGAAAATATTACCCAGCCAGCAGTCAAATGTGAAGCTAATTACTTATATAGCTTACTAGCTATCTGGATATATGAAGAGGGTGGGTTTTGTAATACTAAAAATGATCTTCTTCAGCAAGTTAATGTTTGTGAGAGTGTGAGTCGGCTGTCTGCGGGCAAAACACGTTTTCAGTATATTCACGTTCCAGCAACATCCTAGTGAACCATGTAAATGTCATATCTAGTGATTTGTATAAAAAATATAATGGGGGTATAACAACCAATGCTTATTCATTAAATGAACAAAACTAAAAAATATCAGCTAATTATAGACTGTACAACCACCAGAAAACATTTTCTTGTTTTACTGAATATAAATGTTGCGGAAGATGAACTTTAAAAGACCGGTCAATGGTCAGTGTGTACTCATGTTTAATTCAATATGACTTTAAGTCAGTAATTTCCTTCATTGTGTAAACAATAACAAATCAAAAAATGATTTTCCCAACGAAAGCTCAAAGAAAAGTAAAGCAAAAATATATTTTTCAAGCTCTGATCGAAACTCGTTTTTAAAGCGAAATATCTTCAATAAACACCATACGTGATGTCAGGTAGTGACAAAATGAAGATATATATATATATATATCGAACAACATGTCATTGTCCAGTACTGCACAGACACTATAGGTCTTAGATTATTTGTTGTTGTTGTTGATAAGGATATTGTAATGGAAAAGTGTTTTTGACTAAAGGCAATGCAGTATTGCGATGATGGTTTGATATGGCGACCTAAAGTATGCAATGAAAAAAGGGATGAAAGGAAAAGGAGAGGTGTGCAGATGTTATTTTGTTACTTGATGAAGTAGGTGCTGCTTTCTGTTGTTGATGCCCTCTTCCAGTTGTTATTTCTTACCCTTGGGTCCAGGGGTCCCGCCGTGGGGTTCGTATTGATGGCGCACTTTACTGGCTTCGGGATCCCCGTGCTGCTCTCTTTCTATATTCTTGACCCGAGTAGTTTTTGATACTATATTCATTCATATTCATTATGTAAATGTACTTTACCTTCATGCTAACATTTTGTTGGCTTATTAGTTACAAGATAGAAGAGGTCCGTTGTGAACCCATGGTGTTTACTTGTCATTGCATACAGAGGTAGCGGAAATTACCTCGGAATTTTTTTTTAATGACCGTAAACAGTTGTTTTGATGGTGGAAAGAGGTCAACGGGGCCTCGGCAGCATGTTTACGTAATCAAGTATAGCGACTAGAAGCTATTTTGCACGGTGCGTGCCTGGGTGCCCTGGAGTCTACGCTCTTCTTTCCCTCATCTTGGCTTGTTGCCCTCTGACCTTGCTTCTCAAGGCGCCCGTTAGCTTATTTAAGCTGAGAATAGAAATGTTGGACTGGGAATTACAGAACTGGCATGCAGCGGTCAGGGGCCCAGAGCTGCTTAATATCAGAGGACATTTAGATTATCCTGAGATAAAAAGCCTTCTGCTGGTTATTGTAGTGACCCCACGAGCACTCCCAAGTCACTGACTGGTCGATTATTCGGGTAGAGAATCGGAAAATCGTGAATTTTCTCTTTTTGTAGCTAGCAGTGGGAGGGGGATACAAGGACTATGCTTCTTTTCTTTCTCTCTTCTTCTATCTCTCTGCCTTACTAGCCTCTTTTGTCTGCCTGTCTCTTTGTTTTCCATGTAGATACGTATATGAACTTTCTAATCGTTTCCTATTGTTGTCAACAACAATGCTGGTAGATTTTGTTAAAAACTTTTATTTTTGTGATAAATGGTATCTTTGTGCTCATTATGTGGATTAAATTATTTTTAAAGATATGTCACAGCAGTTTTCTGATAAGGATCACTAAAGATGTTTTGTATTTTGCATTTTTGTATTTGTATGTAGACACATGAAGACGTCAGGAGGGATGGGGAAAAGAGAGAACTAGATGTGTAGTAAGATGAGAACCTGATCCATTGCTTCTCTTATGTGGAATATAAAAGACAGCAGGACATCTCTGTCACCCCTCCCCTCTCCCCAAACAATCGTGTAAACAGGTTTACATCACTGTTTTATCACTGTTAGCCAGTCCCAAATGAAGGATTCTGGACACCTTCAAAAAAACAAACAAAACAAACGGAAGTTTGAAGAAAAAGTAACTAGTTAACAAAGTAGTCAAAACAAATATATTCTAATATAAATCAAGTAGGTTTGCAACCCGACAGATTGAGAACTGCATCCCCCACCTCAAACCCTTAAAAACAATCGATGTTCACTGGATGTTGGCGTTGAGACCTTCGAAGACTTAAGCCGGCAGAGAGAGTTGTCTGGTTCACAAGACGCTGTCAGAGTTATAGTTCTTGCCGAGGCTTTGCGACAGGACCTGGCAGATGGTATTCTTCATGTTGATTGCGAAGCAGAAGCGCAATTTTCGATTCCTGCTGAATGCTAAGGATAGAGAGAAAGAGAAAAAAAATGGATTCAGCCGGAAGCGACGTGTGATTTTCTGGCACCATAATCGTCTTGCTAAAGAACTCTCATTCTCTCGTGTGTGTGTGTGTGTGTGTGTGAAAGAAAAAGAGAAAGGGAGAATATGTTATATATATGTGCGTGCGTGTGTGTGTGTGTGTGAGAGAGAGAGAGAGACGGTCTGACTCCCAGTGCGTGAGCACATGGCCCGTGCACGTGCGGGGAGACAAGGCAATTGGAGAGGCTATTGCGCATGCGTACTTAGTTCGCGGTTATTGTGTTTTTGGCTTTCATCTCGTCGCGATAAACACCATCTTCCCTCGCCACTGCCAAGCGCATGTTGCTGCCTTTTGTTCTGGACATGGTGGCTGTTGATGGGGTGACAGCAGGGTACACGTGTGGTGGTTTGGTGGTGGTGATGGGGGTGTGCATCGCTCAGGATAAAAGTCTCGTTATGATTAATATGTCTAAGTGATAATACACCATCAGTATGTCACAGGCTGGTTGACTGATTTTGTATTTCTAGCTCTCTCTCTCTCTCTTGTGTATGTGTGTGTGAGAGAGAGAGAGAGAGAGAATGCGTGAAGGATTGCTATTTTATTTAGCAAAACAAAAACAAACTGCAGGCTCCTTAAAGCTTTTGTCTCTCCATGGCAATATCTTTTACAGCAGATTGCTGTCACTGTTATTTAGCGTTTAACGTGTAATAAAGATAATTATTTTTATTCCCTTGTATTTATTTCAGTTTACTAAAAAAGAGAAACGATCGTCATCACAAAGTTGTTTCTTTGTTAATAACAAGAAATACGTCAATGCATCATTATCGTCTTTATCGCCAATTATTTACCTGCTGATATTTCACTCTTTTGCGAAGAATGGCAGCCAGAGGACATAGGACTCTGTGATTAGATCTCGGGATTTTATTGGCGTTACGATGGTGGGGGGAAAGGGAGGGGCATTCTTGTCCAAGTTTCAGTTCCAGCCATAACTTCCTATCCGAATGTCAGAGATACCACACCAGCAACGTCCTGTAAGATTTCTCAAAGCACGTGCATCTCTATATGGTTCTTAAAGTAAAAACAATCGTTCCCATTCAATAACTGATTCGGTTAAACAACAGAGAAGAGAACTTCAGAGTTGCACTTCGTTCATCTCCGTCGATATAAGCCGAAACCCTTGCCAATGTGGTTTTTCTTCTAAAACAAACTGTACCGTCTATCCCTGTGATATGTATAGTCTATCCACGCAAATAGAGGAGTTTTGAAGTGTTTAAATGTTCACATACAATTATTTCATGATTAATTCAAGAACATGCGTTACACACAAGATTTTTCTTTGATGTGTGTTAAAATAATGGTTGCTTAAGTGCTGTTGCTGCAGGGTAAAATAGTTTGTTACGAGAAAAAATCTTACGGTTGAATGGGAATAAAATGGATCTGGACGCCAGCAGAAGACCTGGGCACTCAACATGCAGACAGTTTGCACGCACCAGTCTTTTGTTCTCGTCGAAATCATTTTTCCTTTTATACAGAACGTTTGCAAGAATTATGTTTCCCTTTAGCTATATCTGTATCTGTCTCTATGTCTATATCTATTTTTGTAGATTAGAGCATAAAACTAGAGGTAAGTTAAGTTTCTTAAAACCATTGGGGGTAAAGTTTTGCATTTTTTTCCTTTCAGACTTAAAGTGTCGCTAAAATGATCATTTTGTGGGTTTTCTTTTGTAACCTTTACAAAAAATCAAGAAAAGCGTCCTTTTTAACAACCCTTTGACCAGAAGTATTCTTTTATTTTATCTGAACAACGAAAAACATAATTATCGCATGCTCGTGCCGATCGTCAGGCCCCTCCCACGTACCCCTCCTCCAAAAAATTGCATACATTCCTGAAGGGAGACAAACGTTATTTCTTCGTTGCCTGTTGAAAGAAACGATCAGTCTTAAACAGACTTGGTGAACATAAACAGAAGATAAGCCCCCAAGTAGCATCCTGGACTGGTAATATAAACACAACGGCCGCAGGCTCTTGACTCAAGGCAAAGAAAACAGGAGCAGAGGTACATCTTGTCGCAGCCACCGCGTACAGGTGTTAACTTGGATGTATTAGGAGAAGGTGTTTCCAGTTTAGGGTTTGAACTTTACTTTTCTTTAGTGCTTTTAGCGCCTTTGTGACTGTCTTTTGTCTTGCTGAAAAAGATTTCACTCTTCCACAAACTGCTGAATATGGAGGGTCTTTGGTGCCCGATTCACAGGAGTAGTTTTCTGTGTAGTTACAGCTGCCAACACGCGCTACGACGAGCACGCCCATCTAACAACAATAAACTGAGTATCATTTCATCTTCTCAGGGAGATGCAAAGTGCAGATTATATTGGCATTATCGGCGGTCTCAAGTGGCTTGCTAAAACGACCGTTTTGCCAGGCTCTTTCACGGCTTCATCCAACGTGCTTGATCGCCTTGCTGTTGGGCTAACAATATTCTGTTATCTTTTTTTATTTTCTCTCCTGCGCCACGGGGTTGTGTCCAGCTAAACTATTGTCACCGTGTAATGTTCTAAAATCACACTGCTGAATTGCTGCGATGTAAAAATAGATCATCATCATCATCATCATCATCATCATCATCATCATCATCATCATCATCATCATCATCATCATCATCATCATCATCATCATCATCATCATCATCAAATGAGTCTTAGGTAATCGGTTTATAGGGCAAGTCAACTTAAGACTAGCAAAGTTAGCTTAATCCTAAGACAGGAGATTTTAGGCTTATTTTCCAGACCTCGCTGCGTCATACGGGTATCGACCTGGCATGCTTGCGTCTGACCTCCATCACCTCTAGACACTTAGCTGTAACCTCCTTATCTCTGAGTTATCTCTCCATGTCCGTGTTTTTATTGTTTCTTGTGCAAATGCGTTTTTGCGTGAAGACAAAAGCATATGGTAAACAAAATCCATTGAAGACCAGCATTTATAACTTGTATTTGTATCATGTAAAATTCACCACATGGCATTCGTTTTCTCTTTTATAAAAGGAGACAAAAAAAAACGAACAAACTAACTAGTTTCGTCTCAGAAAACATCGATACTCCCACTACTTGGTGTTCCTGTCTCTCCCTGAAAAGACTGTAACATAATGATGATAGTTTTCTTGGAGCTGCTGTCTGTATTTAGAATAACACCGAAAATGGATTCTATTCTGGTTCATCTTTGGGATGTAATCAATCGAGAAAAATCTTAGTGTTATTCACGAAAGGTCATACTTTCTGTTTGCGTTGTATTTTTTCCTTCTTTGGCTTTCTTCCTAGCCAAGATTTTCCGAATACAACTTGATCTGCTTTTATCACAGAATGATAATGACTTTATTAATCTGAACTAATTGTTTGCCAGTAGACAAAGTCCTGTCACGTGTCACAACGGAATGTAGTATTTACGTCACCAACGAAACTTAAAACAAGGGAAGCACACTGCGACGACGTCGCTAGAACATGATGGACAACACGAAGAAAACGTTTATGTGTACTTTTCGTGTAGCGATGGATATATGATTCTATCAGAATTTTATAAAAATAGAGGAGTTTGATTAACAAGCTAAAGTACGTGACGTTTTTGATGTTCATCTTAATTTTTTTCTGTTCATTTCTCTGCGGACCTCAAACTGACATCTTCATGTAAACTGTACATACCATCGTCAAACGACAGGATCAGTGGCGCAGGAAGATGCTCGGCTTTGGGGAGGAAGGGTGGGTGGTCAAGCTCTATCCTGACAGTGAACGACGTTCACGTTCTTGCCTCCTCAGTATCTTTTTTTTAATCCCCTCTCCCACCCCTTGTTCCTACGCCATTGATGATTCAAAGCATTTACAGCTAGTCTATTGTTGAAAACTGTGGATTAACGTATATCTCATACATTTTTTAATACTAAACTTTGTGAGTCACACGCTAATATTTGTTCACAACGCTCTAATTACGCTGTAGCTTGACTAGTGACAAGAATCAAATTATACAAGAACGAAGGAAACCAAGGAAGCAGAAAGAAAAAAAAAGCAGAATGAAAAAAGACCAGCGAGTATCTTTATCTTCTAGAAGCAGTTAAGATTGAAATCTCAAGAGAGTGCCACTCAAAGTCACCAGTAAAGACTGGATTTAACAGCCAGGCCTGCAAGTGGTCATCCGTTAATTAAAGCTGAATGGACGGACGCTCCGTCCTGTCTTCATGGCCGCAATCTACGTCCGGTCTGAAGAAAAAATGGTCTTCACAGCAGCTCGGACGTGAGTGGATTTTCGAAACGAATTCCATCCCCTCCTGCATGACACTGTGGCTGCTGGGATAGCACCGACCACCACGTAAGGTGGGGCTGATGCTGACAGCGAGTACTTGCAGACATGACACTGTTTAATTTGACTGATTGATAAAATGATAATTTTCGTTAGTTTTAGGCACAAAATGAACGAACGAGCTAAACCCAAAGGTGTGAATGAACAAAAAACCAAGCGGCGAGGCAAGACAGACAGAAGACAGTAAGAGAAAATAATGGAAAAAAAAGAAAGATCTGTTGTATTTTACTAAGACATACTTGTAAAAATACGGGATACACATGAAAAATTATCTTTTTTTTGCCAGTTTCGCTTCTAATGTCGTCTTGGAAAAAAAGAGTAGCCTGTTGACTGGGAAATGTCATGATTTCGGAAAAGTACGTCTGTCCTAAAATGATTTTTAAAATAGGGATGTGATTCTTTCTCTTTTTCTCTGATTGTCTCACTCTCTCTTTCTCTCTTTCTCTCGCATGCACGCACGCAAATGCGCACATGAACACACAAAAATACTGTTATATGACTGTCGGCTCTACTCGTGAGCGCTAATTTTTATGTTTGTCTTCTGTCGGAAACTATTCAGATTATGTTGGAATTATTTGTAAAAGGGATACAATTCTTTGTAAATTTGTTTATTTGCAAGTGCATTAGATGCCACTTGTGATGGATCTTGACTGGAACTTCTGTTACTCTCTTTTCCATGCTTTGTTTTCGTATTCTTCATCGCCTTCATTTTTCTAAATTTTTGGCTTTATTATTCTTCCGTTCGAGAGTTTACTCCACCTGCCATTTTGGCTTTTGTCTCCGACTGCAATAACCACCCATTTCACAATGCCTAGAACCCACAAAAAACGCCTATCCATCCCCATTGTCTTATATATGCAAAGCCTGAATTGTACTCATGCCAAAGTGGATACGTTTAAAATGTAGTCTGTCACTATAATTTAATGTCACCTTTACAGATAAGAACGCAGTCGGGACTTGGCCTTATCAGTCTCAATTTGTAAATTTTTGGTTCGGTCAGTCGGAAAATATATTAGGGTAGTGAGTTAGCCCAGATCTGGTTTAAACATATTTGCTCATACGTTACCACAACTGCTCTCAGTGGTAAGTTTTTTTTAATGAAAATATATCTCGAATGCATTTTCAAGATCAGAAAAAATCAAGATATTTAATCGCACCACTACTGCTGCTACTAACAATACGATGATTAAGATGCATCAATTAGTTTAAAAAATCCCTTTCTGCTGGCAAGTGTGTCATGTTTTATTTCAAGACCAAGATTAGTCGAACATCGAACTCCCATCTTTTGGCGCATGTCCGTGCGACAACTGTGGTGTTTTGGCCACAAAAACTCTCTTCGACGTCGGTCGAGCAGAATCTGGCGGAGGTCGCTGACGGCCATTTCGATTAGTCAGCCTTGGAAAGGAAAGAGAGCTCCTTCTTGGTGCCTGCGCCTGGTTGCCGTTTTTTTGAGGCTTCTTTCTGCTCCAGGTTCACCAAACCCACTATCCTCACTCACCCACTATCCTCACATATCCACTATCTGCACTCCCCCGCTGCCTCTTCTCTTGCCCTCCCACCTTCCCTTATAGCTCTCAGAACCTGTCAGATGTTTTGTGTCTATATGTGTGCCTTTAGAAAGCCCTGTCTCAGACGATTTCTTTTTTTGCTTTTTTTCCTTCCCCGCACTTGCTTATTCAATACAATTTTCGATTTTTACAGAAATCGCATTACTCGTACAAAATGCCCTTCGCGGACTGTGTACTCATCGCCGCTAATCTCCCTTCGCGAGCATGACGGTTAGACCGAGGAAAAATAATAAAAAGCCCGAGTTCTAAAAATGGTGTCTTCTGAAGATTCCACGGCGTAAGCAGAGGCCACGAAAATGAGGGTCTCGGTTCGATCCTTTCGAAGGAATCCATAGCGTAATTATCTGAAACATTGCTAGCGATGTACACTGGGGGAGGATTTGGAAGTCGAGAGATGCATGCACGTGAGAATGTTAACCTCTACAAGGGATATCTTTTGTTTGTTTTTTTGTTTTGGACATCGTTGCCGGTAACAAATAAGGAAAATATCAAGAGAAAAAGGTAAAACCCATAGAAGAGAGGCACGAAGGGGGGATATGATAGGGGGATCAAATGATGTGGTGATGATGCGGTGACATACTCATTGTCAAATCGTGCTAAAAAAATAAAAGCCAGAAACATAATGTAAGACATAAAACAGGGAATGTCGTCCATTGACAACTGTTTCATGACATAACATTATGTGTACGCTGGAAAATAATTCTTCTACATTGTGACTGCACTTTGAAATATTTGTTCACTTCTTTTTACTATCAAGAGGTAAGCAAACATCCCGAATACCACCGTTATCAGCGTACAAAAAGGAACTGTGGACTTGCAGCTTTACTTAAACAGGGTGCCAACATCTTACTACTCAGAAAAATGCACGCCGAAGGGCAGAAAAAATCTTGTCCATTCACTTCGGAGTCCTCTTTGCAAAGGAACGCCGGGAGGGCTTATGTCTCGTTACAACATCCGACCGTTCCAGTGTCGATTCCCTTAAAGCAGGAACCATGCCGACCGGTTCATAAAACTCGGAGGAGCCAGACACGCCAATGGAAGAGTAGATGGGACGAGGGGAGAGCAGTCATAAAACGACAACCGGTTAGCAGTCCGCCTGCCCTATTTTCACTGGCTGGCACCCTGCACCACAACGACCACACGCCACCCTGTGAGAGCTGCGACTCTTAAACGACGGGGTGAGAAATGCGGCTTAAGTTAGCTTCTGTACGGGACATGACAGGAAATGCGAGCAATGCGGCTAAAGCTAGCCTCTGTATCACATGTGACAGGAAGTGCGCAGTGGTTCTCATTTTACGGGCAAGTCGGCGGCAGAAGGCAGGGATGGTAGAGGAGAAGGAAGAGGAGGAAGAGTGGGGGATGAAAAGCTGGGTGTGGAAGTCTGCTGGGACGAGGTGAAAGGAGGTTCAATGTGCGTCTCAGTATTCTGGGTGAATTGCTTTTGTCTGTTAAGGTCATTCTAGACATGACAGAATGCAACATCTCTTTGTGCTTAAAGTTAGTGTTGTACCTTTTTTCGACTTCTGTTTTACTTACTAATCATTATCATTGAGAAGAAGAAAGAGAGAGAGAGATTTATCAAACACCAATCGCTATCAGATACATACTCCACTCACCAGCGGTCTGTCTAATAGTAGTATTAACAGTACCACACCAATACATTTGATACAAATTAGGCTCATGCATAATGAATTAATCGAAAAGCAGGAGTTACTATTAATAGCTGTTCTGTCCTCAAAAGCACACTCACAAGAACGAATAAAAGATGTGGTTGTGAATACTGCTCATCAAAGACGGTCTTCCAAAATTCCTTTAAAAAATAATCTTTCACGTATTTCTCATCATCTCGGCAAAACCAAGCTCACACAAAATATTTTCTTTTTCAGTTGAGTTATTCATCAGGTTTCCGTTTGTGTGTCCTATATAGTTTTATAAGCAGCTGACAAAATGTAGGACAAGAATACTCTTTTTGGGCTCCAAGTTGTCATCTGCCAGAGCGCAGTGAACCAAGCTCAGCTGTAGAGACGTTGTATCGAGCGCCACGCCTAATGCACATTGGCAGGACAAGGACACGATATTAGGTGCTGCCTATCTGGAAACCATGACAACACCGGACTACATTCCCAGTCGCCAGCATGCTCTGGTGAGGCAGGAAAGACGATTCGACAAGATCCCCACCGGCTCAGCCCTGCCAATCGTACACACAGGCTTCGGAGCAGAAACCGCTGGTCCTTGTGGGTTCATTCCAGCAACAGCTAGGGAGGGGAGTGGGAGGGGTAGAAGGAAAAGACGCAGAGGATTCAGTCGATTGAGAGGGGCGGTGATGAAATTTAGGTTTTCGGGTAAAGTAAGGTTTGGGTGGACCATTTTGGAAACCAGAAGGCTTCCTTTCTGCGCGCTTTTTTTAACTGAGCCGAAGGGACAACAGTTATAAAATGGAAGCGCAAATTTTGTAGAAGAACTTTGAGTTGTTAGAAATGAATATCGACAGTGCTGACGTTTATATCGATAGAACAGAATAGTTTGAATGTGAAGACATTGATGAGCGTGCATGAATGACGCATGCTGCTAAGGTCTCTGGCATCTGTTTTTATCCTCTGCATGCCACACCGACCGTTTGGAATGCACTACTAATAAGTTTCAGAAATATTCCGACCAGCAACCTCTTTCTTTTAGGCCTAAAATATTATCTTTGATCAGGAGAAACATTTTCTGAAAACCTTCTTACAGATCACTCATTTCTATATATACATATATGTGGTTGGTATGAGGTATGCTATGAGTGTAGTGCATGAGATGATTTTGATTATTAATGGAAATATTCATGGAATATTAATATGCTTGTTAAATTCGTTAGGCTTGAATGACGTCATACAGGGGTACCTGTTTTTTTGTTTTGTTTTTGAAAATCTGTTTGGTCATCATCATCATCATGCAGCTAACAATTTTTTTTAACAATCTCCGGTTCCAAAACAAACTGAATGGAATAGAATTTGCAGAGTGAAGCTGGTGTTGTGTGTTGTGCATTCCCTAACAGAAGGGTCCTCTTGGTCGAACCCTATAGGGAAATTATTAATGGAAACAGGTGATTGTAGGGGAAGTTATTGACAAATGGCAAATAACAAATGGAAAATGACCAACTTTATGAATCCCAGTATGCAATTATACCTTGGACAGTGTGCTCAGTTAAAAAAAATCACTAAAACAGGACAAGAACAAAGTAGTGCATTAAAAAATAATTGATTATAGTCAAAAATTTCATCGTAGCCACTTTAAAACAGATGTTTAGATGGTTGTTTTATATTGGATTTTTCTATCACAAAATATATTTAAAATCTTTAAAACATAAAGCTATTTTCTAGCGTGTACTGTCACCCTAAGGGTCTTTTCCCCGCACAAATACTGTCGCATCTTTACTTTGTCACATTCCCACATATGCCAAGGGCTAGACACGGCTCGAGAAATACAAATCTAAGGTTTACACGACATCGCTATTTCTTTTATACAATTTGTTTTTCTTTTGATTGAATCTTCAAAGAAATGTTGTTTTGACACACATCTCGCAATCCATGGAAACGATAGAAAATGGAGCCGCACAATTTAAAAAACTTAGAACTTTATTCTTGTTGTGAATAAACTCAAAAGTCTTTTTTTATGTGGTTACCTTAAGGATAGATGTATATTTTAATGCTTGGGCATAAGTAGAAACAACTTTGATTTTTATACACATTTTTCAAAATAGTATGGTTACGTCTCAGAAAAAAAAATTTAAAAACCAAGGATTCTGTGTGACCGTCACATAAAAGTTTGGCCCATAGTCATTACTGAACAACATTCATCCGGTTTAACAGACCATCATTTCTTGTGAGGTTATGCTTTAGGTCTCTTTTAACAATCGCCAATTTCAAAATAAAGCAAAATTTACTGGAATTTGAAGGGGGAGGCTTTCGCAGCGTGTTAGACATCCTCTGACGCCCGGTTGCACAACACATTTCTAATTTTAAACACTTTTAGGCCTGAAACCTATTTAGATAATCAGTTGAAAGTGCACACCACAATTTTAGAATGTTTAAAAGTAAATCTGCTTTAAGTAAGATAAAGTTGTTTAAGTTTTTGTATGTTCTTGTGCAATACACCAAAATGGCTTAGAAGAGATTTTGCTTCCTTAGAACAGTTTTAAGGTTTAGAAACGTGTTGTGCAACTGGCCTCTGGACTTTCTTATCAAACACATCTGCGACCAAGGGAAAAGTTTACATGAGAACAGAAAAACAAGCAGAGGCAGATATTCCACAAAGCATATTGCAAAAGAAGGACCTTGATGAAACGACTACACATACTGATAACAAAATATTTTGCTTTGTGCATATGTTACAGTGATAGGTGTTCAAAGACGAAATTTCTCTGCATGTGACATCTGTTTACATGGCCGGTTGAATTCCTGTGATATAGCCTAAGTTACTGGCTCAGCATTCAAACACTACCCCATCCAACCCCATCAAAGACGAAAATAAATTCATCACATAACCCGAATAACGCCTTCAGCAACCAACAACAGGCAACGACAATATTCTGGTAATTTTTTTAATCCAAATTTCTATGTCCCTCTCCGGGTACATCGATAGCATGTGTAAGTGCGAGTATGTATGAAAGATTAAGTGCAGTGGAGCTCCACGCTTGGCTGCTCGCAAGGAACTGACAGGCGATTAAAACCTCGAACAAGACAAAGTCATGAAAAATGTTCTCCACAAAGGAGACCGAAAAGTCGATTTAGCAACAGCATCATCACTCTAATTGCGGTGTCAGAAGCCGTTTCACATTGTAACAGCTCATCGAATACTAGCAAGGAGGGGGAAAATGGCGCAGAGATTGCTGTCTGTAGCTCCCGTGGTTTTTTTTCCCCCACACCTCGGTGTCTTCATTACGCATGTAACACGAAATGCAAACGCGGAGTGCTCCCGACAAAAACCAGGAAGTCCATTTCTTTACGACATCGAGGTCACTGACCGGGCCTCCCGTTATACTCAGCACCCGAATCAGAAAACGACAGCTGAGCTCGAGTTATCCCATGCCGGCGCAACTAATAGGAAGACAAAAAGCTGGCATTAAAAACAAAACCTGTTATTCAAATATTCGAAAATGGTAGAGAACCCGTATGAATCATGTTACCCACAAGCAAGCATGCTGGTGTCAAACATTTCAGTGAAAATATACAAACACACGAGGAATTTTAAAAGGAATTAAAACTGATGATGATGATGATGATGATGATGATGATGATGATGATGATGATGATGATGATGATGATGATGATGATGATGATGATGATAACAATCGGAAAATAACGCAACGAAAAGCTTTAGGGGAGACACAACTAATTTTCAAGATGATTCTTGAACAAACCTGTCTTATGTGCATTCTTGAATGACTTCATTGCCTGCTGGTAGCGTGTTATATTGGGAAGAGAGTTTGACAAAGCTGATACTGACTTGGCCTGTAACATACTTTTAAAGTGTGAAGAATGTGTGTGCAATTATAAGTAAGGTAGAAATGTCAAGTTGGGTGTCATCCACAAAGAATGGCTGGAAATAGCATGTGACTGAACCAGAAGAGGTAAAGGTTAAGTATAAAAACAGGTCCTAATACTGACCCAAAGTTCAGGGGCCAGTTGCACAACACGTTTCTAAACCTTAAAACTGTTCTAAAGAAGCAAAATCTCTTCTCTGCCATTTAGATGCATTGCAGAAAATCATATAAAAAAATTGTACTGACAGGACGGAAAGTCAGACTTATCTTACTTAAAGCAGTTTTAGTTTAAAAAATTCTAAAATTGTGGTGTGCACTTTAAACTGCTTATCTAAATAGAGTTAAGGCCTAAAAGTGTTTAAAATTAGAAATGTGTTGTGCAACTGGCCCCAGATGTGTAATTTCTAAGAGCTTTATACTAACCAGCACAGTATGGGTCCTGCCTCGAACCATGTGAAAGCAGAACCTAATAACAAGAAGACTACTAAGACGACGGAGCCAGGTTAAATAACCTATCGTATCTACGGTTGCAGATTGATAAAGCAAGCTTAGTATCGATACTTGTTCATCATTATTATTATTATTACAAAATATTATGAATGACTTTCTATAAGGCCGTTTTTGAGCTGGAGAATGGGCCGTACGCAAACTAAAAATAATGAATAACATTGCGAGAACAGTGGTAGGATGCTTAAGGATATTTTTTCTAGTCCTTTGAAGCAGAAGGACAAACTAGAAACCGCATGGTAACTATTCAGATCGTTGAAGTCAAGGGAACGGTTCTTTAGAAGGAGTTTAACGGTTACAGTTTTGAAGGAGACAGGGAGCACACCAGATGTCCAACTTTAATTGATGACTTAAGTCATCAAACAGAAAGTTGGTTGGGATCGGGTCAGGCATACATGTGGTGGGTTTAGACTTGAGAACAATGCACTTCATATCATTTTCACGCACAGGTTGAAATGACATAAAAATCGAGGTTGAAGGGTAAAACTAACGCAAGAGGACACATGAGAACATTTGGGAGAAAGTTTTTGATATGTTTAAGAGTCTGCAAAGAAGACAAAATGAAATGTGAACACGACTTCTTTTTTGTTTTTGTTTTAGTCTTCGTACATTGTATTCTTTCCTTTTCTTCCTTCGTTCTTTCACTCTTTTTACCCCGTCATTGCCTTTTTATTTATTTATTTTTTTTGTAGTCATACTATTTTCAGAAACAGAACGAATGAGAAACGCATTAACCTGTGTATTTAAAAGTGTGATTGTCTCATCAAACAGGACATTACAAGCGGAAGCTATAACAATTAGGATGTTTGGTACTGAAGAAATGGGAACAAATATTTTCAAGTATTGCCGCCTCGGGTACGCATTATTCTACAGGGAGGGTAAGATTCTTATTGCAGAAGACCACAGATGCACTAAAGGACACTGTCCATGCGTCCAACCGTCACGACACCAAGACACAGGCGATCTTCTTTCGGTTGTAAATGTTTGAATATTTTCATTCTTATTGGACCGAACAACTTTATCATGGCTTGGCAGATTTGTAAATATATCTCCAACCATATTCCATACCTCTTCACTAAGTGAGTTTTCTGGCTACAAATTAGACTTGTTCCTGTAAAGAGGAAGCAGAACAGACGATGCATGCATCTCTTGTCACGCTGAGTGCTACTGTAGTGGTGTGAAGCTAGGGCACAGCCAGGTGGCAAGGACCACAGAGCAAGAAAGATAGAGGGGCAAGGAGAAGATAAGGCAGGATGCTGGAAGTATCTACACCTTGTTCAAGGGGCCATCTTGAAAACGTCAAAGCGTTGGTGCGATTGATGTGTCTTTAGTTTCCACCGATAATTGTTTCTTGCTGGAAAGTTTACAGCTCTGCCACGCGCTTGGTTGATCTATTTCTGAAAAGAATGAGGTCATTCCATTAGGAACGAGGGCTTTACTTTACAGGAGAAAGCAACTGCTTGTTGCAATATTGTATGCGCTTTGTATCTCTTACTTTGACGCGCGTGCACGCACACAGACGCACACGTCTGACAGCGAGAGAAGAAAGGAAGAGAGAAAAATAGAGGACAGCAAAAAAGTAAGAAATAGGGCAGGATCCCTAATAGGTTTTAAAAGAACAGAGAAATATTTTTGAATAGAACAAAGAAATATGTTTGAATAGAAACGTAGGACTTTTTCAGTTTCATACTCTTTCATTCACTCGTGAATGTTGCGAAATGTGAGTCGGTGCCAGCCGCCTATTCAGATATAATTTAGGTAATGAACATACTCCGTGCTGTGCAACCCTACTCACTATAGAAGAACTGAAGTTATGTTTACTATGACTGACATCCTCTTTAAAATTAAATGCTTTACAAATACATTTTCCACGATCTAGTAAATCGCTGTAAAGATTAGTTTAATGTTACGAGAAGGCAATGAATGAAATGTCATTTCAGATTTCAAGAACCGCCAGACGATGTGATTATCCTGGATGTATTCTCTGCTCGAAAAGCAAGATGTTCAGGTCTACAGCAACCAAACAGTTGATACAATGGGGGCACAAAGGCGCACAAAGGTCTTGGCCATTACCAAAGTAATTTGGTTTGCGATGTTTTCTTCTTTTTTTTGGCTTGTAAAAGCACTAGAGGAGGAAGGGGAATGTTGGGGTGGCAAGAATGTTGAAGAGACACAGTTGACTTTTTTTCTGGTCTTGAGCTCAATGCCATTTGTCTTGGTGGCAGTTTGTGGCCGCGTACACCTCCGGTTAATAGGGAAACAGGTATTAGTTGCACAAGATGTCCGCCGAGGGAAGCGTTTTTCTGTTTTCCTCTTTGAGAAGAATGGCAATGCCAAGTACTGGGAGAAGAACGTTACGACTGTCGCTGTGGGTCTGTAATGTAGGGTGTGCACACGCTCCACATCACGCATGCGCACCACGGGGTGGACGAAGCATGTGACGTCAGCATTTTGACGGTTGGTGGTGCGTGTGGTATTCCCTGTTTCTCTGGAGGCTAGAGGACATAGAAAAACACTCCCCCCAGCACACACACACACACACACACACACACACACACACACACACACACACACACACACACACAGAGGTCCAATAGAGATTGAGAAATAAAGAGAGAATAAATACAGATCGATCAATCGATCAATAGATAGATCAAGCTGATAGGCCCTACCCCACGATCATGTGGCGAATGAGATTCTCTCCCCTGTCTCGAAGCTGATGTTCGCTTTCACAGGCCCTCGCATCGTGACAGCACTTTGTGGCGGGTAGTTCTCTCCTCCTATATACGTCTTATTTTTTGCCCTCCATGTCCGTTTACATTTAATTTCCTATCTGCAAATTGGCCGAGACGCACAAATGGCCCAGACGCCGTCTTCCGCGTTAATCGCAAACAAACCCCAAACCCCCTACTTTTTCCCAAAGGAACAAGAGTTGCTCTATGTCAGGAAATGTCACAGAGTACTAGTCCGATGGGTACTGTTATGTGTTCAATAAAGTAAACTGTAAACTTTCTTATCATTCGATTGTTAACTATTTGCCATTCATTTATTGTTTGGAGGTGGTGTCAAAGGTTAAAAGGTTGGATCATCCTAGCGTCACTTGCACAACACCCTTTAACAACACACAGCGTATTAAATTCATTTAGTTAAAACAGTTTTTAGAACGTTTCTAAACGTGATGCACAATACAGTTGTA
The DNA here is from genome assembly GCA_004794655.1 of Marisa cornuarietis. NCBI lineage: Eukaryota > Metazoa > Mollusca > Gastropoda > Architaenioglossa > Ampullariidae > Marisa > Marisa cornuarietis. The sequence continues at coordinate 3,952,424 of SMMW01000614.1, forward strand.
GAACATTTTTAAAACTAAAATCATTCTAAATTAAAAAAAAAAGTAAAAGGATTGTTTACTCGTCAAACTCAGCAACAGCATAACAAGAAAGGTTACATGCATCGTTGATTTGGCGAGCACAGTGAGTAGTGTGGGGTATGAATGCCGCAGAATGTAAACAAGTCACCAAGTGACTCAAAAGACCAACTCGACCACTACGATGAGACGAATCGGCTACTGCCTAGAATTTATTTGCCATAGTAATCTACATGAGTACATTATGTGTTAAAACACAGTTTCAAATGAAAATTTATTGAATCTTCATCGATGAATATTCAAAGCGTGTCGAGCTATAATTTATCACAATCACAATTAAATCGCGGACAGCACAACACAAATTAAGAACTTTAAAAACCAGAATTGTTTTAAATATTATAAAACTGTTATTAAATCCACATTTTCGTTCCGTTGTACAAGTACATGGCATAGGAGCGAGGTTTTTTTTCATAAAAGTTCCTATAGCTGCTTCTTCAGAACCGTTATAGGTTTTATAAACACGTTGTGCAAGTCCCTGGTCTCTGCGAAGTATCCTAAATATTTTGACTATAACAGTGCCCATGAGACATTTGGTGGTGTTTTAGCTGTCTGAACCTATTTCTTTCCATTAAAATAGTTGAAACGTGGTCAGTGACAGACCCACCTACCATGTTTGTCCGTGGCTAGACGTCTTGGACAGGAATAGAACTCTTGACCCCGATGTCGGTCATTATCAGGGGATGAGATGTTCATAAATTGGATTTAGTAAACGCTCAGTCCCCTTGTCTCTGATCCCACTCCTGTTTTCTTTTCCCCTTCATGTTTAGGGATTGATTCTACTTCTCTTGTCTGGCATATTTATTTTGTTTGTTTGGCCTCTTTTCCCTGTCTCACCCGCCTGCTTGTTTCTGGTTTATCTTCCTTCTTTCTTGTCTTTCTGTCTTTTTTTCGATTGACGTATTATTTATTTTGTATGTTTTTATTATAAATGTTTTTATAATTTTGCTTTAAAGCCCCCTCAGAGTTTTAATTTTTCTTACTCTTTTTCTCTCTCTGTCTCTAGCTAGTGCTCCAATTTTTCTGTCTTTTTCTGTTTTTCTTTCTCTTTTTCACACGCACGTACATATACCCACCACCCTGCCACCTCCACCCTCCTCATAACTACTAAGACCCACGCAGACTACTCCCACATTTGAGCTCACATTCAGATCTGTCAACACTAAGAGTACTGCATAAAACTTAGTATTTATTTCTATACAAAATGTGAGGCAAATCTGTTGAAAAATGTTACGGCGGAGAATATTTTTTCAACTCTCGTCCCCATCACGTTTGCTCCTTACCCTCACGAAGGTTGGAGATGCCTGACTGCTGGAAAAAAGGAAAGAATTATTCTCCTTTCCTCCAACTTCCACTTGACAGAAGAGTAAAAGTGGTTATTTGAGGAAACTCTTTAGCCCGTCTCGAGGACTGCTCCAAGAAGGAAATAAATGTGATTCCATTTGAATGACCTACCATGACAGAACTAAGTGACAAGTAAATTATAAAGGTACAAGGTGATGTTGAAGTTGTCAGGATTCTAGCACTCATATGTTGTTCTCTATAAAGAGCCTAATTAAAAACAAAAACGGCTATAGTGACTGTAATAATGATTAAGTCAAGACTGCAGCACTCATCCATTGTTCACCTCTTCACGAAAAGAGCCGCCTACAAACAGTAATAATAACCTCAATAATTGTAATAATGATCATATTAAAATGATGATAATAAACCTGATTATAATAATCACAAAAATTTATATTTCTCGTGGTTCTAGATTAAAGCTACTCACAGCGTAACACACACACACACACACACACACACACACACACACACACACACACACACACACACACATAACGAAAATATTGTTCAAATACGCCATCTATCAGAAAAGCAAGGAGTAAGAAGACAATCACCGGTTAACAGTTATATCCTCCGGGACATGAAGTTTACATTAGGCAAATAAATGCTTGGTTTAAAACGAAATGCATACAAAATTTCTAACAAATTATATAAATTTGAGCACCTAATGAGACCATGAACGAAATCAGCTTCAAAACGATCGGCTTGCCAGACAGTAAAATGTTTCAAATTAAATTCCATGACCATCGATTTCTCAATTTTGTTTCAGGCACCGTTACAGAATTTTGTTCATCACCTGCATTGCGCCTTTTGATTAACTTGCCAATAACTAACGAAGTAGGCTTTCTGTTTTAAAAAATATGTCAAAGAAAAGAGGATAAAATTTTTCCTAAAACAGTTTTTTTGCGTTCATTTTGTCTCAATCATCTGGGATTAATATTTGTTTTGCGATAATGTTGTTTATCTTCATATTATCTTTTGTGTATATGTTTCTTGGCTTTGATTATTTTATTGACCACAAGGTTTTTCGTCCAAGCAGCTGTTGCATAGACATTTGGTTATCTATCAATCAATCAGTAATTCAGTAATATCAGTGGTAGGACTGAGTTCATATCCCACACACCCTTGTCATTAGTGAAGAATGAAAGCCAAATAATTCGCTAGTCAGACTGTCTGTCTCGCTCGCTTTTCCGATTAACTCTTTTGTCATTTTCCTTTTATTCTTTATTTACTTTGATTTAGCTCTGTCTGATCTTTTGCGTCTCCCCCTTTCTCACCCTTGCGTGCTCAACACTCGCAGATTCTCGTATGAGTAATTTTTTTAAAGTTTGAAAGTATTGATCGGACTTTGTTTTGAAACGAAGTTTCAGCTTAAGGTAATTAACAGGGATGAGTGAAAAAAAGGATGTACTTAAAAGATGTATTTTTTTTTCTTTAACATAAACAGCCGTAGACGTCAGTAGAAATTATCTGTATAAATAGAGTTTTAACCTGAATCTTTTTTTTATATTCCGAATGGGATTGACAGGCCATTTTCTGGATGCGATTTTCCAAAATTTAGGTCAGTATTCCCCCTTTCTGTCTTGAGATTACCAATCAGTGAAAGAAGTGACAGATGAGCCTCATTAACATATTTTTGAAGCTCTTATCTTGCCGTAACCTTAAACAAATACATTCATGTGTTGTACTGGTGTCTGTGTTTTTGACTTCGTTTTCTGCAAAACTAGGCACCCATCTACACTTTAAACTTGTTCTTCTTGTACTTTGAACATTGTCAGGTTTGTAACTGAGTTACAGAAATAACTGTTTAAATTGCTTTGACGAATTATGTGTGAACTCCACTGAAAAGCTAATGAAATCTGACATTGTTGTCCTTTCCATTGTAATTGTATAAGTCATCAGCGTTTGGGTCACTGAGTGGAGCAAATAATAATAATAATAATAGGAACAAAAAGTGAATTGGTTTGCAAGGCTGCTCATCACTGTTAAAAGGAAAGCAACCTGCTGAGCGACATTAACAGAGATTAGCTACAATTCAGTGGGTGTTGTTCTACTGTGAAGTCGAAAATGCGCCACAGTTCATAAAACTTTTATGCTTCTTGCCCACCATGCACTCATTTATGTGCGGGGCACTGAGCCTGTATTGTAGGGAGACGCGTTTTACAATCACATGATACTAATAAAAACAACAGAAAAATACATCTTATTAGGTTTTTTGAAGTAAACCATTCTCTCTTTCTCTCTCTCTCTCACACACACACACACAAGCTAAAGAGTGTATATGAAGACAGTATTATACATGAACCTTGAGACTGACTTTTCATCATTTGGTCGAATCATAATCCAGTCATAATACCACCCAATGTTTGCCCAAGAATGAACTTTCTAGTGGATACAATAAAGTGTAAGTGGGGATGGCGGGTGTGAACATACGTATAGCTGCTTCGCCGAGTGACTTAAACAATTTAAAGACAAACATTTTTAACACTTCAAATTTATGGGTTGAGCAAACAATAGGGCTAAAAATTATATTCCTGCAGGTAAGCTTGATGCCATGTGTCTAGACAACAAAAGAAGAAGCATTTGTCGCAAGGAACAGAGTGAAATCATCAGCAACACTTATTAAAACAAGCCACGTTCGCTGTATCACGTCCCAGGAGGTTGAGCTCCTCACCGGAAAGACAACGAAACATTTTCAGCGAGCGCCGGAGACCCGAGATTCTCGACCCTCAAGAGCATTTTGTTATTTATAGGCAGCGCGTGACAGGGAATATTGTCCGCCTGCTGGCTCGTGTGGACAAGGCAGATAATACTCTTGAAAACCCGCACCGACGAACAGAAAGAAAAAAAGTGTTGGGGAAGGGGGGGGAGGAAGGGAAAGTCGGGGATGGCGAAGGTTAGAGAGATGATGAAGCACGAGCTGGTGTGAAAGTGAGGCAGCGTTTGGCAGCTCAGGTCAGTGCGCGTGACTGACCTTGAAAACATCTGGCCGAGTTCTTTTGGCTGTGCACCATACCCGACAGTAGGTTTATCCATAAAGATCGGCAGCATGAGGAGAGCTAACCCTGGGGTGGGGTGGGAGGGACAGTAAATATAGAATTGGGTGGAGTGGAGAAGGGGGAAACGTATCCTTCTCTTTCTCCGCCTCATCGTCGTCGTTCGTTGGGGAAGGTAGAAAAGTAAACCTAACCTAGAGAGGGGATACATCTGAGAGTCTATGGTAGATCTTTCCATAGCGGTCATATTTTATACCAGATGTCCGGGATAAGTTATTTTCATAAAGTCGGGTCAGCACGTCATTGTACAAGACAGCAAGGCGAGTGGACAGATCCTGCACTGTCTTCAGTCCCGTCCAAACTGCAAAGGGTTGTCCTCCGGCAGGACTGTCAGCTTGATTACATCAGCCGCGTGAATGCAATAGTCGTCTACGTCTCCTCCGGTTTTGCTCCGGGGACAAAAAACACCACGGGAAGGGTTCACTGTCTTTGTAGAAACAGCACTAGGGCCCCGCAGACATGAGCCAGAAGTACAGGCGTAGCTCTCGGGATTGCTTCACCTCCCTTCTGTACTCAAAGCCTAAGCATGTCCTCTGTAGTCATATCTACGGAACTTATGCCAGACGGGAACATCAAGATTATCCGCCAACAGTCTAGGTCTTAACCAGTTTCCAATTCCAGGGCCTGTAGCCTTTCTCGTCGTAGCCTTAGGTAAGCCTAACATAAACTTCGCTTCGTAACTACGGCCACAGATTAGGTAACCGTTTATAGCGAGCGTTCATGATCTACTCACGTGCTTCCGGTAATCTGCCTACCAACAGCTGCGTAACGCTGCGCCCTCTCCCCTCTTGTTCTATATGAGGGTGGATAGCAGAGCTATTTGTAACTCGCTGAATTTTTTAAATAATGAAGGAGAGTACGTGCAAGATCACAAGTACAAGATATCAAACAAAAACTTTGCCTCAAACCTCAAAGCAAAGGGGGAAATAGAAGTCTCTAAGAACTTTGCCGTCTCTAAGCTTCTGAAGAGGGTCAATGAGCTCGCCTTGGAAGGTGAAGAAAAAAGTTTTCTTGCTACGGACAAATTCTTGAAAGATGCTGGCACTTATAGCAGTCGCCTGCTCTCACACCATCCTGCAGCACGACTGACACTTGGTCCAGGCACAATCTTCTGGTCAAGGCTTTAACATATTTTTTTCATCGTTTCTTTCTCCATCCTCCTACCTTTTCTCTTCGTCTAATTTTCTTTCTTTTATTCCTCATCTCCCCCCAGCTCGTATTGGATGCCGTATAGAGCCAATAAATAATCATGTTACCGAATAAAAGCAGAATAAAATATCAGACTTGACATTGTCCTTGCAGCTCAAACATGGAGATAGAAAACAATGTAATACATCTTTATGAATCCTTTTCAGGCAATGTTTGTGTCGACCCTTAGTTACAGTAGAGTATCACTTTACAAAAATCATCAAGGCTATCAAAAGAATATAAAATATCGTTCACTCTATAGTCGTTTCTCGTTAACAAAAACGCGCGTGGGTGAGGGTATAGTTGTATACAAATAAATGATATGCGTAGCGGATACCAAAATGCTTGTCAAGAAAAAAAAATCTTTAGATGTCTGTGATGTCATGGCGATCGGGACAAGGACACTTGATAACGACAACCGGAAGAAGCGTTCACTTAGGTCTAAAAAAGGGGAGGCAACTTTGAGTGCTCTTTTGGTGGGGGAGACTTATCTGACCATATTTTGTTTCGCGCGTGAAGGGGACCCGCTCGCTATCAAATCACACATTAGCGAAAGCCGATAGCTGCTTATTTGCAAACTATTGATCCGCACGCGAAAGCAATGCATTTCCGTTAGATCCAGCATGATTGGGGGCTCCCTTCTTCCCTCGTGCTGCTTCCAGTTTCTGATTTATTTTCTTCTCCAGTTCAAGCGACCGTTAGGTCGTGCTAACGCATGTTTCCCTCCGCAGGACGGTAGAAAGAAAAGAAGAAGAAATCTTACGTATCGACCTCTTCACGGTTACTTTGACTTAAGAGATGAATGCATCGAGTTGTGTTGTATCGGGTTGATTAAAATCTTCAATCTGCAAAGATCCGGGTCACTTAATTTGCATAGGCACCCGAAAATCCTTTCGACCTATGCTTTGCCAATGGGTTTTTTTTTAGCTTTTGAAATTTCTTTTTTTTAAGGAGATTGCAGTCGATGAATTGACAGTAATGTAACCTCTTAAAGAGAGAGAGAGAGAAAGAAAGAAAGTAACAGAAGAACGCAAAGGGTCCGCATTGACTTTCTTTGACGTCTACCCTGAAGTCGATACTTATTCTCCTTCTCCCATGTCCAGCGCTGGACGAATCACAGAGTTCACAATATTGCACTGAAAGTAGTCTCTCTCTCTCTCTCTCTCTCACACACACACACACACACACATGCATAGTTCTTCGGCCAGCATTGCTGTGATAAAGAAGTGGAACAGTCCACTCATTTCTGTGCTGACCACACCTAACGGTACAGTCGCACCGTTTAACTCAAAGAGTGACTAGTGCTCACACGTGCCAACATCTACACCAACATGTATTCACTCAGACATTTGCACACTCTTTAAACCACAGCTTGCTCACAGTGCATCCCACAAGAGATAACACAGATAAAAGTCATCGAAGTACACATCACACATGCATACACATTCATCACGCTCAGTCATTTAATATAGTGATAAAAGCTGATAGGAATGACTTGTGTCTTTACATTGCCTTTTGTAGGTTATTTTGTACTAACTTTTTTCTTCTTTTTCTTCGTTTTTATTACCCCATTTCTTCTTGTTTGTTATGACTATTAACGCGTCTGGCTTTTAACCCTGAAAAAAGGAAGTGCTCTTCAGTTATCCCCCTTTTCTCTTCCTCGTCACAGACGGCACCGCACGGAGGAATCTTGTTGTGTTTGTTGACAGAAATATGAAACGAAGCCACATTCGGACTGTCCGTTGTGAGATTTTGGCAAAAAAAAAACATGCACTTGAGACGACTATAGATTGCTTTCAAGGTCAAAGTTCAAGTTTTTCGGTGCCGCAGGAAAGTGATTGGCTAGTTACACGAGGTCGTCAAGCGATCTGGGAAAGAAAGGTTGAACTGACGTCCTCGCTCACGTATTCTTTTTTTTGTTTTGAGGGTAAAAGTTGTTTTTTTCTCTGTAGGTCTGGCTGATTTGTCAAGTGCAAAGAGGTCCTCCTGAGATGGATCGCGCGCTTTGCACGGGCCAGACAGACAGTTGAAAGAAAGTCGAAAGTTGAATCGAAAGTTGACAAGATCCATTGAGATTCGCAGAAATGTTTGGAAGGCAAGGGGGGCAGCTGAGGTTTTGGCTACTTGGAAGGTTTTCTTCGAAAGCGGAACATGGGCGGTTATCGTTTGGTAGTTGGTTGGATGAGCGCATGGCTGGCTGGTTGATACTTCAGTGGGTTGGTAAGAAAGTTCTTTCAGTTAAGCTGATTTTGCGTTATGGGGAGAAGGGTTAACGATAGAGGGAGAACAGCTGGAGTACCCGGAGGAAACCCCTGACGAGCACCTGCTGTGAACAGGTGACGAGTAGATGTGGCTTGAGAGGAGCTTTGAACCACGCACCTTCTGACTTTTATATCAGTGATTATTCATCACTGTGTGATCGGATCCCCCAAAACTTTATAATTAACTTTTTCTAACGTTTTTTAACGTCGTATATAACTCTGTCGAATTCAAAGCACTTTTGTGCTTCTGGAAGTGCACTGCGAGTTTTATGAAAAATATAAAAAATACGAAATGTAGAGTTCAGACTATTTGCTTCACAAATGTACCACGAATCTCTAGAAATATTACGAGAAAAGGTGTTTGTTGATCTGATAAATTGTATCACGAAAATAAATGCACTTTATTATTTGCGATAATCAAAATGCCGTGCGATGTTTGTAAAACCTGTACTTCTAGTTTGTAACAAAACCGTCCTAGAGCAGGGATTCTCACAAAAAATCGACTGGTGATAACATTGCCGCCTCCCAATCAGCTAAATGTGCGAGGTCTGACGAATCAAGTTCAGGCAACAGACATCAAAGTTGATTATAAAAAACATTGTGACGTCACTTCCTTCTGATAGAAGCGCACACGATGCATCAAGTTTTCAAAGATGAGGATTTTGCTCCCCTGCCTGTGAACTTTCTAGAAATTTTGCATCTAAGCGCATGGCTGGTACTACAACAAACTTTTACTGGCTCAGAAAGTGATCTTTTAAGGCGACTGATAGTGTTTTCCACGCAGTCTTATGCATGAATATTCCAGGTCACACTGTCAATTGGCTAACGAGCCACAATACTTAATAAACAGAGTTTAGAGCCGGTGAAAGTTTTTAATTTGTTGGTAATTAATCAGGTACGTTCACACACTCTTAGACACACAGACTCAGATGAGCACACATGGTGACACCCTTGATAACACACACACACACACACACACACACACACACACACACACACACACACACACACACAGGACGGCTGTTTGCTTTACATGTTTGTATGCAAAACATGGGAGCAAATCGATTGCGTTCATCTTACAATTGATGTTAGTTATTGTGTTAAAAAGCTAGATTGGCTGACCTTCCTTTCTAACAACATTATGGTGTTGTTTTCTGTAAACACTGTTCTTACTCACACATATCAGTACGAGGCTGGTACTGAAGGCGGTCACGGTATAGTTAACTCATTGACTGTCTCCTCTGACAACAATTTACTTTGTATTGCCGGTAGTCAGTGAAGGTGGGGAGGCTTCCAAACGGCATCATTGCTGTACAGATGTGAATGTGCATCGTTGAAAGTTGAAACAGAAACCCCTTTTAGAGCTTCATGATACTGTCAGACCTGTCGTTTCCACAAGAGTGGTAGTTCATTACAAGTTATACAAATCGCAAATCGTGACTTTACATCTGTTTAATGTGAAAATTATGATGCATAAAACTAATCAAGTGATTGACAACGTATAAGAAAGTAGCAAAATACTAGTCTTCTTCAGAATAAATACTTGTTGAAAGAAGATTTAATATAAAGGGCAACATTTAAAAGGTGAGTATGGACTAGATAATAAAGGTTTAAAAATAAACACGAGAAAGAAATAAAAGAGGTAGAGGAATAAAGAGCAAAAGAAAAAAAGGAGAAAAAGAGGGAAAGATTAAAAGGAGAGAAAAACACAAAGAGAGAGAGAGAGATTGAGAGAGAAAGAGAGAGATAAAATTGTGGCAAACGTCGATGCCACAGAAAATCGAAATCTGTTTCCTCCGACAAGAATAGCAGCATATTTTTTATTTTGTGTTCTTTCTTTTTTACCTTGACGTCAGAATTTTTTCTTTTGTTAAGTTAAAAGTAATATTCTTAAAAACACATTTTTGTTTTCATATTTCTCAATTTTGGTCAATTTCATATTGTTTTTTTTTCGGATGGACCTAGTCTTCTATTTTATGTTGTTTTTAATGCCCTTTTGCATTTTTTTATTTGGCCTTCATGTGTTTATGGACTTAATGCACATTTTTAACAACCTCTACTCCTCCCAGCACAACAGGAGTGAAAAACAAGAACTTTACAACTTTTGATCCTCACTGATCATGCACAAAGAGATTGTGTGAAACACGAACAATGGAATGGCAGTTTTATAATCTCCGGGGTAACAGACGCTAAATGCCAGCAGCATCAGAAGTCAGAGGTTTCACCCTTGGAGGTTATGCCACCCTCTTACTTGGTTAACTCGCTTTACCTATAACAGGTTTCTAAACAGCTTGGTATCCGCCGTTTGACGTTTATCAACACAGTGTGTTTTGCAGACGTGTTTGTAAAACAGATTCCCTCGTATTTCGGGGCTCACAACATGCTGTATGATTTCTGTTAGTGGTGGGAAACGGAAATAATTTCCTGTGGCGAAAGTACGCGAGGGTTGCTATACTAACCTCTGATTAGTTCAGAAGCGAAGGGCAATTATATTTGACACGTGGCACAGTTATAAAGGAAGCACTACAAGAAGCCCAAAAGGCCGTTTGGACGATCATAAAATGTTTTCTAAAAAGCCACCCTAATTTGTCCGTGTGTTTGCATACAGAAAAGCTATTTCGTGGAAAAGCGTTTAAAAATATTTTAAAGAGCTTTAAAGCAGATTCTCTTGGGTAGCAGAAGACAATCGTTTTACAAACAATTTTGTAAACCTGGATTTTTTTTCTTCGTGTGACACAACCTTAAAGGACTAGTGAGGTGCAATTTTTTTCCCTAATGGAGGGGTAGAGCTAAGTGCACGATACTGTTTCCCCACTTCCGGGTGAATACCTAATCATTAGAAAAACATTTACGTCCTGCTTGTCCTTTAAGCGACTCCTACTGGGAATGGAGAGAGCCACGTAGCCCAGGATGGTGCGTCACTCATATGCACGCCTTGCCCTCGCCCCCCATGCACCTGCTTCGCCGCCATCAAACCTGCAGCGGATGCGGCGCTGAGAGTGGCCGCTGGGGAAGGCTTGACCTGCTCTTGGACATTGCTGCGGTTTTTCTTGCAGTTAATAGCTGCAACAATTTATTGTCCTCTGCAATCACATTGTTTTGAAAAATTCTTCCAACAAAGGTTAAAAAAAAATAACCACTAAAACTGAATTAACAAACCCTGGTTTTATCGCATCTCTTGCTTTCAAATGAGTCATTGCGTGAGATCTGATAGAACCAGAAGAGTGGAAAGGAGTAGCGGCTGCTAAATAAACTAGGAGAAAAAAGGGGAGAAAGAAAATGAAAAATAAAGACGGGATTCAATCAGACAAACGAAGATGAAAAGAATAGGGGATATTTCGAACCTTTCTTTACTCTATCTCTCTATCTGCAAAAGGACCTCGCCAGCCTTTAACAAGTAATCAGTATTCTAGAGGATGAGTGAAAATCACGCTCATAGACGTGCTAGTCAATTTCCAGCAGAGCTGATTACGAAGAAACGTTACCTTCGGAAACAACACACAGTCATGAATAATTCACCACATTCATGCAAATCGACAGATCACTCCTGACATACACAGCTGGGGAGAAGGGGTAGAAAGGAATAAAAGGTCCTAGAAAAGAAAAGAAAAACAGTAAGAGAATGAGAAAGACAGAAAAAGTGAGAGAGAGAGAGTGAGAACAAGAAATAGAGAAAAAGATCGAGAGATCATTGTAGCCAGAATGACCATACCAACAAGTCCCTCATCTCCTTTACACTTCCCTCCCCCTTCAAAACAGGAACTGGCGTGCTCTTTGCTGACCCGCCCAATATTTGCAGCATTCAAAATCCTGCTCAGACTTCCACTTTCATTGTAGCTCTGCCTTAGAGAAGACGTTTCAATGCCATCACGACTTTACTCAGACTCCGAGAAAGGCGGAGTAATAAGCGAGCTGTAATAAACAGCATGCTCATTAAGATAGCAGAAAAGCCCCGGGGTTACGGAAATTGCCGACTGTGCTCAAGCAAGAGGCATGAACAGACAGAAGGAAGGCATGGTGGCCAGCACGTGATTAGAGCTGTCTTCAGTGATTGGCTCCTTGTAGGCGCGTAAATGTCAGGAAAAAGGTCACGTGTCCAATGGGCAAATCATGCCATGAGAGGCGATTTCCTTCGAAAGCTTCGAGCGTCCTCAACAGATGAAGATCGAGCAACGTTTATCGACTTGTTGCATCAAAAAGAAGTAATCGAGTAGCTTTTTTTTTTTTTAGTCGGGTGGGTTCCATTGCGCCCATCGCATTTACCTGGTTTTTTTCTACGAGCTAGATGGTCAAGTGGCGAGGTTGTCACTCTTGAACAATCAGTGCTTTTTTCAAAAGGCATGATCAGGTGGCTTTCTTCAGTTTCCATTAGTTTTCACGACTGCAGGTCACAAAAAATGGGACCCAACACATGTAAAGTAAGGCCTTCATCTCTCTTACTTTTTCTGCGGTCTGAGCAAGAAGTTATCGCCGACCAGCCTCTGGGAGAGACATTGGAAGTTCCGGATAATTGTCCATTTCTTGAAATAGACCGCTTTTTGAGTAAAAGGAATAAAAAAACCCTTTCATTCCACACGGTATCGATGCATTCACTGCGCACAATCTGCTGTTGTAATCGATACGAAAATGTGGGCTTAAGGTCGTGGCTAACGGCTGTAGCGGCCAGAAAATAGGCTCTGTCTTTTCTCTCCTTCTATAGTGCCAGAATGTTACATCTCAAAGAAAGAGACAAATAAAGGAAACAAACAGAGAAATAGAGAGAGAGTACGGGAAAGTGAAATGAGAAAGTAAGAGAAAAAAGGTGTCATGGCATTAAGGTCGTAAGAAAGTGAGGTGCATGTGTAAGTGCGAGAAAGAGAGAGAGAGAGAATGAAAGGAAGAAAGAAAAAAGATGGCGAGGGTAGGAACAGGTAAGAGGAAGAGAAAACGAGAAAAGTGTGTATATGTGTGCGTACGTGTGTTTGTGCGTGAGTCGGAGAGGGAAATAGTGAGTGTGTGCGTGTCACTGCAAGTCTGTAGAGGCGTGTGTCCCCGGAAAGGTCTGTTTATTACCATAACAGGAAGACAGCCAAGGAAACAAAAAACATCAAAAGCTTACTTTTGTGGTGTTTGGGCAGGAGTTGCTCAAAAAGGATGTTCGAACTCCATTCCCTTTGGGACTGGGTGGAAAGGGCGGTGGAGGGACTGACGGGCTCTATGCAGCTGCTGCCTGTATATTACCACTCTCATCATTGGCATTACCACATCACTAGCAGCTCTTCTGTCAGTTAGAAAACCTCCATTTTTATCAGCGAGGGTTGAAGTGAGGGTAATAAAATCAAAATATTTATGTGTTTGTTTGTGCTTGTCTTAATGAGATTTGCTTGCTCATGTGTGTGTGTGTGAGAGAGAGAGAGAGAATGAGTGTGTGTGTGTGTGTGTGTGTGTGTGCACGTGAGCATACGTGTATCAACGGGAAAGAAAGAGAGAGAGAGATGAAGAGATAGAAAGAAGAAGCGTCATGCATCAGAAGAAGACGCAGAAAAAAGTCTAGAAAGTTCGATAATTGCTGTAGCGGACTTGCTGTTTCTACGTTGCTGTTATAGGCAACGAGACATCGATGTCCTCACTGACCAATCCTAGCCCCTGTTTATGAAGTAAATAAATAACACTCCTCGTTGTTTACTTGAAAACATTAATGTTTTCAATGCGCAGATGTTTTTAACGTCGCACACAGTTTTATTATAGATGACCGACTGCCCACCTGTCGTTTCCTTCAATCAACAGAAAAACTGTAAGAGAATAAATTGTAAAAATATACCTGATGCCAAATAGGGAATTTTCGATCGACTGAGAAGATTTTTTTGGTGTGTGAAACAACTTACACGATTTTCACTTGTTACTTTAAGCTGCGAATTTTTTTTCTGCAGTTTTGTTCAAGACAAAGACAGTCACGCAAAAAAACAAAAGATGAATTTATCTCTTCATCTCTCTTTCTTTCTTTCCCGTTGATACACGGATGCTCACGTGCGCGCACACACACACACACACACACACACACACACACACACACACACACACATTTCAGAAATCTTTAGAGACACAACAGGAGTTTTTTAGTCTTTATTTTTCAAAGAAGCAGCATAGGGAAAGACAAAGAACAAATGTTATCACAGTTTTCATTGCTAGCGGTGGGATAAACCAAAGCTTTGTTGAGATAATGAGGAAATATGGTTGACAGCCGCCACAGACCAAACCAGATCTTCGCGTTCTAACATAACACAAGTCAAGAATGAATGGGTCCATCTTTGGATCAGTGCTGCTGTAAAGAAAAGGGACCTGCCATGTTTTTCCTAGTGCGTTTGAAAATTATGTGATGGGGCAAAAAAAGGATATTTTCGCAGCAAGCGATTAGTCTCACAAGAAGAAGCAGAAGACGAAATTAATGTGAACACGCAGTTCACGATGTTCATGAGATTACTTGGAGGTGATGCGAGGTGTAGCCTTAACACTGGCAACATGCGAAACGGAGTCACGCAGGCGTTTAGTAATGATATCGAATCGTCGCCATAATGATACAGAGCTGCATGCAGACTGGAAAAGACCAGAAAGTGAAACAAACAAACAAACAAACAAAAAGACCATCCTCACAACTCAAATCAGCAAACAAAATAGAAACATTCTTTTAAGGACGGTTCTTCCTTTGGAGTGCCCTGTGCAGAATAAAAAGGAAGTCTAAAATTGCGTGCCATAGCTCTCGTGGACATGCCTGCAGCCAGCATCATTGGTATATCAAAAAAAAAGTTTTTGGCCGTTTTTCCAGGTTGGAGGCAGCGAAGAAGCAACAGAAAATCGTTCCTGAGTGCTAGTATCTTCATTAGCTGCAACAATGACATCCCTTGAGAGAAAGAGAGAGAGAGGGGTAAAACTAGATTAACATCAACAAATATTAAAACAGGGAAATCTTTCGATCGCATCCCTTGCCCATCCATAGATTACCGAATGCAAAACTTTTAAAACAAAAATTGCTATATGTTATATTGCTATATATTACAAGAGTCCTAACTTCATTCTAAAAACACACGCAGGCACAAGAACAAGTGCAACTGTCCAATATAATAAATGTGATTCGAGAATATGTTGCCAACGGATGTAATCAAGGGGGTAAACACGTGAGGACATGTCGACCTCGTGTGTCATAACTTTTTACTTACGTTTCAAAATACGTTTCACTGAAAATAGCATGGCACAAAATATGTTTTTATTATACACATGATGCAGGCTTTCTATTCTATAAGATTAAGAGCTACAGCTGCACTTAGCGAGAACCTCTAAGTAAAGAATAACAGTGCAATAAACAAAATCACTCAAGTGTATCAAGTGCAAAAACTAGGCTTTTGCTTCTGTAGCTGGCTTTAAAATGTTGTTTTCAGATAATATGTTTTATCCGATGTGACCAGAATAGATCAGTCTCTCTTTTGCATTTTGATAAATTGATTTTTTCGTCATGCTTGATTGCAGAGTGTTGAAGTAATGAACCACAGGAGTTCTTTCCTCTTCTGATTATTTTTACTTACTCTCTTGTCTTTTTTATTCTCTTACTTGTTTTCCTTATTCTTGTCAATCTAGTTCTTGTTCTTCTCTTTGTCCATCTAGGTTTTTTTCTTGTTTTTCTTCTTATCCATCTAGCTCTCCGTGCTCTCGCCAGTCAATTTTTTTTTAAATTCTTGTTCATCAAATTCATCTTGTTCTTGCTTTTTATCCTTGTCCATCTAAATCTTCTTGGTCTTGTCCATCTAACGCCTGTTTAGGTTTTTCTTGTACATCTAGTTATTCGTTGATGTTCTTCATAATTATTTTGTCCTTGCTCTTCTCAATCTAGTTCTTCTTGTTCTTGTCCATTTAGTTCTTCTTGTTCTTGTCATTGTTCTTTTTGTTCTTGCTTTTTGTATTTTCCTCCCCTTTTCCGGACTTGCACGCACATACACACACACACGAAACACGTGCTTACATTTTCTGTCTCTTTTTTCTGCTCATGTACCCACACCCCATCCGTCTCTCGATGTAAGGTGTAACCACACTGTATCAAACCCAAATTATCGCGTCTTGTAACCTCTAAGCACGGGAACGAGAGCTGATCGAAAATATATGAGAGACTCCAGCCACACTTTCTGACTTCTGTCGGCCGCTTGTTCTTGATGACGTCGCTTCTCGCGTGACCTGGCTGCTCTCGTGGAGGACGACGACGGGTTCCGATCGCCTATCAGCTCAGCCCTAATGTAATAACGAGGCTGCGTCGGTGGCAGAGCTGTGGAGACTGCACCACGCCCAGTGTCAGATCAGTCTGTACCAGGCAGTCAGGATGAGACCTCGTCACCACTGATGCCTGTGTGCACGATATGTTATTGGAAATCGCAGGCAATAAATACTTTGGCTGAGACATTAAAACAGACGAGACATAAACATCTGCAGAGCCTCACATGTTACGAGGAGTTGGTAGGGGGGGGGGAAGAATAGTCAAAGGCACTGCTTGCTGAATTGTTGATATTTAATTCTTGTTATTTATATACATATTGATATATCTGTCGTTCTCTCTCTTACTATCTCTCTCTCTCTCGATATATATATATATATATGTATATATGATAGGTTCCTTTTTATGGACGTATTCGCGATATACTTGAGTCTGTGACAAATAGTAAGGTAGTGAACTGTAAGTGGCTCATCGTTTCTAGGTAATGACACGGGTTTTTTTTTCCTTTAAAGATCACATACCATTTGCCTCAAACCTTCAACCTGCTGTAAGTCGTATGAACAATCTCGACACGAGAGCTTGGAAACTTGGAAACTCCCTTGCGCAAAGAAGGGAAGGGTGTGAGAGAAAGAGAGAGACAACACATCTCCTATCAATATCAACTGTTTACGAGAAAAGAAGATTGGCTCATTCTGCACAGTGCCAACGTCAGATTTTTTGTCAAAAATGTTTATGTTTCAGGGTTTTAGCCTGCAGGTCGTAAATTATGAATAGTAGAAATAAATCCTTAATTTTTACTCCCTTTTTTTGCACGTCCCGAGACCCCAGATATTTTCAAAGGGCGACAAATGTTATAACCCATAATGTGTAGCAGGCTTAGTTTGTCTGCGAGTCAGGAGAACTAAAGACAAGAGTTTAAGAAAAAAGATAGTTCGACAACCCTATGTGCAGGAAATACAGAAGAAAACTCTAGTATGAGAAAGAAAAAAAGGCGAAATTTTTGCTAGAGCCGCGCGGTTCGGCAAACTAGCTGTCGTCTGAACCACTTTGGATGCCGGGAAATTGATTTTCTGTCACGAATTCTCACGCGCTCACTGTGAGATGGGCGAGAAAGTGAAATTGCTGGCGGTGAGTGGTGGTGGCCTGGGGAGGGTGGGTAGGAGGGAGACTGAGTTACGGTATGGGTATGCACACATTTACCTCCCTTGTTTTTGATCTTCCCTGCAAATGAGATAAAAGAAATGGCTTCGAGGAAGCGTTTGTGTGTATGCGTATGCGTGTGCGTGTGCGTATGCGTATGCGTATGCCCACGCGTGTGTGGGAAGGTGGGTGCCCATGTGTTTATATATATATGTGTGTGTGTGTGTGTGTGTGTGTGTGTGTGTGTGTGTGTGTGTAATTAAGTTTATGTGGACATACATGACGTGGTCTTACAAAACACGCTCACTTGCGCGCACACAGACAGGTACGCACGTCCCCGCGCAGAATGGACGCCATGTCAAAGCACTTAAAACTCTCTTCTCTACGCAGCACCGCCGAAGGTCAGGTGGGTAGACAACCCCATCAAGCACTGCGCATGCGTAATGGAAAAGTGGCTTTGACGGGCTATTCTACTTGTCTAATCAAAGTCGTCTTTGGCGTCTACTTCTAATGTTCGACACGCCTTCGCGTCAGTACGTGTTCAGGGTGATACATCAGGCGGAAGTTGCGTCTATACAGTCTCGTTATAATTTCCATATTCAAACGGGGAAGGCATGGGTGGGGTGGAGGGTGCCTGGGTGAAGAGAAAAATGAATAAAGAGGAAAGGGAAACTACTGAGAGGTCAATACCTTTATGTGCATCGCGGAGAAACAAAATGTGTTTGTACAGGTGGAGTTTTCTGAGATTTGTCAAATTACCAAGAAAAGTGACTGTGGTGTCCTGGAAAGATGTCCTTTAAATACTGCGGGAAACAGGATTCAGCATGAAGTATTTTGAAATAGCCACGACGTGGCCAGACGCCATTTTGGTAGTCCAGCTCTACAAAATAACTAGTGAACATGTGAATAGAATCTGTTTAATGTTTTTTTTTAAAAACGTCACAATCGACAAATTCTGTCTAATTAAAAATATAGTTAAGGAGTACAAGGACGCCGATTTTATTGCAGAATAAATTATTTCTTTATTGAGGTGTTTGCTACCAAAAAAGCGTCTCGTGCAGTCTCGGTTACAACACAGTCGTTTGGTGCCACGGTGATGTAACAGCGCTAATTGAAATCGCTCAGTACGTTGAGTCTCACAACGATAGATTATATATATCGATAAGAAATTATAAAATGGAAATGTATTAAAACAAAGAGGAAATCGCAATTAGACAAGACAGAAAGAGAGAAAGAGACAACGAGATTTATGACGCAAAACGAAAAAAAAATAAAGAAAGAAAGAATAAGAAAATAAATAAAAAAAGGAATAACCAAAATAAAAAAGACAGAACGATAGAAAAAGTAAAAATTAAAACGATAGAAAATGAAAAAAGAACAAAAAAACGACCTCATGATTAACCCCAAACGACACGTAAAATAAAACTAATGTTTATTTCCTGTAAAGATGCAACTGCTCTCTCACGCTGGAGCATTCGCAAATTTATGGTCAGAAACAGCACTGCAGGCCAGGCCATGGTAATCTTGATGCACGGCCATTCCCCTTCACACGTCCGGCCTGATAAGGGAGCAACCGGTGGTCGTGAAATTGAAAATGGCAGATTGATCTTAATTTTGAAATTGCTGTCTGCTGTTTTTGCTCATTCTTAATGTCCTTGTTTGCCTTTTGCGCTAGTCAAGAGCGGTGTTAAACAACAGGTTTTTATGGCTTGATTTATACGGCCAGGAAAACAGTTTAGAAATCTCTATAAACGAGATTTACTTTTTTTTTGTTCGCTCATTTCTTCTTCATCGCTTTTTGTTTCATTCAAAACTCTCTTATTTCACTTCATTGCTCCATATATCGTTTCTCTTTCTCGCACTTGAGCTTTATCTGTTGGTCTGTCTCTCTGTACCCTCCTGCTTGGCTGCTTAACTATTGTTTGCTTTTCTTTCACCCTCTTTTATTAACTAACAATGTATATGTATGTTTTTGGTTTATATTGCTGTAGACTCTTCAGGCACGCTGTTCTTTCTCCGCATGTGGCATCTGTTTACAGGGCTGGCTGCCTTGCTGTGATATAGCTTTAGCTGCTGGCTCGGCGTAAAATACCAATTCCACCCTCACCCTTGCTGTAGACTCACCTTTGGTGAAGTCAGCTACGTCCTCTCTCATGTTTGTACCGAGAGACATGCATTTTATTTTCTTCTTCTCATCGTCGTCGTCGTCTTCCTCCTTTTCCTCCTCCTCCTCATCATCATCATCATGTAACGTTTCTGTTGTCCCGTGTTCTGTTCAGTGTGGCTATCGTCACTGTATTGTGATCCTGAGGCGAATGCCTCCTCTGAAGCCGGCCTGCTTTTCTGGTAGCAGCTCCTCAGCCATAGGGGTGAGGCGGTGCTAGTTCACCTTCAACACAAACTTGCTAGGAGGACTGATCAGCCTCTCTTTTCTGTAGTTCTGACATTGCTTGCTCTCGGTCATCCTTGGGAGAGGTATGACAAGTGAAGGCGTCCAGTTTTGGGGCCCTGTTTTCTCTTACAATCAGCAAAATCAGGCTCAGCTCATTATCAGCTCTCTGTCTCTCTGTACTTTTTCATTCTTCTAGTATTTCCAATCACGAGTGTGTATTCATGGTTTGCCAGATTTTCTTTCTCTCTCAGTCCAGTCCATGTTCCTTGATGTTAATGTTTCAAATTTTATTACCCTTTTATAGTTTCCCCATTGACGAGTCCTTTGATGTCCTAAGTTTACTTGTTCACGGTCTTGAATCTATATTGAAAAACTTCATCCTTCAGATTCCCTTCCCCCCCATAATTAAAGATGGATTGACTCAAACGAAACCAAACTATCATATGCGTCCAGGTGGAAAATGTCGAATATCGAAATGTAATTTTTTGTCTTTCTCGCGCGAGCATCACAGCTTGGGCAATGAGCAGTGTCAACACATTGTCGACCCGTGCTTCGGTCATTTCAGCATGAGTGATTACCTCCTCTTTTATCGCCAGGCATATTTAGCCCCCATACTGCGCATGATCATTACAGAGCTGCTTGTCTTCAACTTGTCGGTTTTCTCCAGAACCGTATCTGTCATTGGGCAGTTGCTGGCTCTTGTTTCTCGTGTGTCTTTGTATCTTAATGTGTTGTCGTTCAACTGATGGATACACATATAGTGTTAAGGGAAACATATATTCCCGCCATCTTTTATCTTTTTAATGACATAGCATTTTCTGCTGGATGAGCACTGGGAGAATACGTGACTGACCCAAGCAAGACCTGTACTGGAGCTGCTCTTCCCTAAAGTTGATCTACATAATAATGATTTCCTTTACAAGCGTTTGTAATGATAATGGAGTAGACTGAATATGTTCCTTTTTCTTGAAATGTTTTTTGATGATTCTACAAATATGATAATGTATTGTAAGCATCTTTTGCCTTTGAGG
This sequence comes from Marisa cornuarietis, assembly GCA_004794655.1. Taxonomy (NCBI): domain Eukaryota; kingdom Metazoa; phylum Mollusca; class Gastropoda; order Architaenioglossa; family Ampullariidae; genus Marisa; species Marisa cornuarietis. The sequence goes on from SMMW01000614.1 coordinate 3,973,141, forward strand.
ATCTGGATGGTTGTTTGGTTTGGGGGTGGGATAGAGGGGAGAATGGGAGGAGAAGAAACTGGGGTGTCTAGAGAAAATCCCTGAGGGACAGCCCTAGAACAGGTGTAAAGTATAATGCTTATAAACACCCCCATTGAGATACCCGCCTGCAAACATCTCCATGAACAAAGGTCAAAATTCGTGACAAGTTTGTTCACAAATACCCCAAATTAACACATGGTTCTAACTCTGTCATTGGCTGAAACTTTGAGAACATTTTCATGTACAATCCTGGGACCAGCTGCACAACACGTTTCTAAACCTTAAAACTGTTCTAAAGAAGCAAAATCTCTTCTGTGCCATTTTGATGCATTGCAGAAAATCATACAAAACATTGTACTGACAGGACGGAAAGTCAGACTTAAACAACTTTATCTTACTTAAAGCAGTTTTAGTTTTAAAAATTCTAAATTTGTGGTGTGCACTTTGCACAAATTATTTAAATAGAGTTAAGGCCTAAAAGTGTTTAAAATTAGAAATGTGAAGTGCAACTGACCCCTGATCTGTGTTGCTGACCTCTTTTTATGTGTTTTATGGTGTGTCTCCAGAACGGAAGTAGGATATTCATCTAGGTTTTTACAAAATAATATCTTGCACTGAGCTTGACATGTCGATATAAAACATTGCAACCTGCTTGGTCTTAAAGACATGAAGAGAACAAATGCTGACATGGTCAAATGATTATTTATTTCCTCTATTCTTCTGTTAAATTGTACGAGCTATTGCACGTGCTGTAAAATTCTAGAGTTTACATATAAGGCAAAGGTATGTCTTGACTATGCTTAATTAAAATCAATAGACCTTTTAAAGAATGCACAAGGGATCATAACTCCCACACGATTATTCTGATTATCTGATTCTTTGGTTAATTACGCTGCAATTTCTTGATGTACTTTTCTCCATTACACATAATCTTCATTTAATACGTCACGGACATTAATTAATTTGCGGATTAAAACACTCTTGCCGCATTATAGTGAACATTTGATTCCTTTCATGTCAGTTACCGAGGCATTAATGTTTTTTGAGGTTTTAGTAGTTACTTTTTAAATCTGACAGGTCGTTATTTATAATATCATCTGCTATATGGAGAAAAAGTGTGTACAAACAAAATTTGTCTCGAAACGATGATTGCTGATTATTCGTTGAAGCCGACAGAATATCGAACTTGTGTACTGAGTACTCCGCTATTTCAACGAACGGTTGGCTATTCGCAGGTGATCATCACAGATTTTGTGTTATCTTCCAGTAACCTGTTCCAGTATCTCTCAAGCAGGGCAAATGTCCTGGTGCGCTGATGTGTTTAGTACAGAGGAAATGGGGGTCGTCGGCTAAATCAGAAAAGACACACAAGTGCAATGCTAAAAAAAGTGAATCTGGAATAATAATAATCATCATCATCATCATCATCATCATCATCATCATCATCATCATCATCATCATCATCATCATCATCATCATCATCATCATCATCAAGTTAGTGCTAATAACTCTTTTTGATGTCCTACGTGTTTCATTTATCTATGGGAGGCAACTCTTTGAACGTCGATACGACGCATATACAGCATCGGTTGATTAGCAGGGGAGGTAAATTCAGAAACAGCAGGAGGGAGGCAGAGTATCTGCAATGACTTTTCACGCTTTGCTCCATCTCGTAACAACAACAAAAAATAGTCCACGTGCGAACTATTTACGCCCCATCCCTCAGCCTATCGCTTGGACGAACGCACGTTTCCTTGATAAACAAATCCATCAGAAGACTAGGGTTTGTGACTGAACGGCAGTACTTGATCTGTCAACAGGTGTTCTCGGTGAGTCTAGGGCGAGGTGGACTGTCCATCCATTTTGTGACGTGTGGCAGTCCACGTACTCTGGTAGACTGAGAACCTTTATTTATCTCCTCCCTTCTCTTCCTTTCTCGAAAGCGGATAGCGGAGTTATTAAAGAACTGGCGTTCAGGGGCTGGCCGGTTCGATACTTGAGTGCCGCAGCGAACTTCCCTCAATCAACTAAGCTGCTGGCAAAGGATACCTGACTCCATAGTGTGATGGAGAAGGTAAGGCAGTGAGGAAGAGAAAACAGACAACCCCCTTCTAAAAAAAAGTGGCCCCGGCACCTTACTTCCCAAATGACCGAAAGGTTAGGGGACGACATCTATCTTTATTTATATACCTCCCTCATTTATGGAAAGCCTGCATCGATTAAACAATAATGACTAGAAGGTCTTTTAGAACCGAGATTAAACTGACCTGTTGAAAATATTTCTTGAAACTAGGATGCCAGGTGAACTAACTGATGGATATTACTACCTGATGTAGTCTTGATTTTCATGGGTTACGGTGCTCGTAGTTAAGCAGGGTTTCAATTCGTTCGAGAAGAAAGTTACTTAGTTGATCAGATGAAGAAGAAAAAAAGAAACAAAACATAAGAGCAGAACCAATAACATAAATATAGAAACAAGAAAAAAGTTTAGAGACAGGAATAAAGCAAAAACAAAAATAATATTAAGAAAAATTTGTGTCCATCCTAATGCCTTTCACGGAAAAAACCCCTAGAAATATGAATGTTCATCTCGTTTCCATAAACATACATAAAACAGTCAGGATGTGCCTGTGGAGACACTTGCTCACTTTTCCAGATACAACTTTAGGAGGGTGGGGGTTTTCATCGCGAGTGCAGAGCTCAGAGGGGGGGGGACAGAGGGAGGGGACAGAAGTGGACGTGGTAGGAGGCTGATGACCTGGCAGACGACCCCATTTCACACGCAAGACGTTTCCAATTTATCGATCAAAGCGGAAGTCCTAACTGGAGGAGCGTTACACGGCGCAGATCTTTGTGTCTCGCCCTCTTGTAGCTTCCTAATCTGAGCGCTAATATCTCTGGGAAAGTTCGTTGAGAGCAAGATTATTTCTTTGATGCCAGAAAAACCTCATCTAGGAAGATTGCATGTTAGCGTTGGACCTATTGTCCTTCTGAACATCGCGTATGGCTCAACCCAACAACTTCCTCATGGACAGTTTGCGTTTAGGTTTGCGCATTCTTATCTACTCATAAGTGTGTCTTAAGGGAATCTTCCCCCTCTGAACTTCATGTAAAGGTTTTTGTATAGGATACGAAAGAGCTTGTAGCCTACCTATTACCTGTACATAAAAATTAGTAGAGAGAGAAAAAAAATACAGGAAGAAGGAGTTAAAGAAGAAGGTAAAGGAAAGAAAGAAAGCAAAAGAAAACAGAAAACAGAAGAAACAAATTGAAAAAAAAACAAAAAACAAACAAACAAACAAACAAAAAAGGTAAAAAGAAAAACCGCAGGCTTGGCTAGAAAGGGAACCCGGTGTTTCTCCTCTAGAACAAATTCTTGCTTCCTAAGCCAGTTGGTGGCTATAAAACTCCATGTCTAACAAAACATCGTTATCATCATCATCTATATCTTTATAATCACCATCATAATCACAGCTGCATGCACGTCTCGCTGCAAATACTTACAAGTAACGCGATGCAAACAAGCAGGTGGGGCAGAAGGGGCAGAACATGCCCCGAGTGATCCAACCTGGTCTACGACCACGAATACAGAATCGACCAGCATTTGCATTGCTCAAATTGCTCAAGGGACGATACATTTTTATATGTTTTGTTTTTATTTTGATCTGAAGAAGTTAACACATACTGATACACGCACTAACACTCTTTCAAGAGACAAAAGGCTGCTTTAGTCACACAAGAAGAGTTGCATAAACTGATAACTACAACAAATTACTTTTAAGATGCAGAAAGAAATAATAATTTTGCGGACATTTGATCTGTTGATCGTGAAAATCCCCGATGTTTTGCTGCTTGAAGAGTTGGATGTTCAGAGTGTTCTTCTCTGGGGTTTATTCCAATAGGCGACTTACTTTAATCAACAAAATCTAAGGCCACATCAAGTTTCCTTGTAGGCAAACAGCTGATATTATATAACGCAAGTATTGAGACGGTTGGCACTGGTCTTCGACTTTGACATCCTTCGTATACTCTCGCATACTTTCCTTCCTTTCGTATCTATCCCATGGTAGAGGTGTATGTAGGTCGGTTAGTGGAGGGAACGAATCAAAAGACAAACGAGGATATAGGCATTGAGGCACACACACACACACACACACACACCCACACACACACACACACAACGAGCGTGATTCATGATTCATGACCCGCATACCCATAAGCAATCAGTTATCCCATCTGTGTGATAAACGTAAATGTTCTGTTGACCAACAAGAAAAATGCTACAGCAAACATAAATTTTGTACCTAAAACACACTCCGTAATTTGTTACGAGCTTCTCTTCTCCCTCCTTGTCACATACGGTTTTTTTTTCTTTCATCAGAAAACAACAAAAGAAATCAGATGCCAGCTTCAACAGCTAGTGGCTTAGTTTTTAGAACAAAATCTGCAGGAAGTCAGCGCTGAAGGAAAAGTTAATCAAAGTTTTGTGATGGAACAACACCGTGTTGAGCCTGCTGGAGGCCAGGCTGTCGAGGGGAGGCTCTAGGAGGGTTGAGAAGGGAGTGGAGGTAGCCGCCTGCCTGTTTGCTAAGCGTTTTAACGGATTAGTGCCATTACCCTGATGAGCCCAGCGCGTCAGCAAACGGCGTCAGTCGGTAGACGGCTCACGTGACCCACGCGGCACGTTTGAGGCTGCCAGACCCTCCGTGCTAACCACCACCTCCTCCTCCCCTCCTTTTTGTGCCTACGTCAACAAGACGCACGTGGAACTTGCACGCCCCGTGTTGAGTTCACGCGAGGAGCTTTCCTCTCTCTTGATAAACCGATGCTGGAGCTGACGTCAGCTAGTGATGGTAGCGGGTGTTGCCTCTCTTCTATTTTTTTAAAACTTTTTTTTCCTGTTCGATGGCTGTTGATGTTGATTTTTGCATTTTTCGATGTGTGCCAGCTACGTCTTGCCCATGACGGTTTGCCAATGACGTCTTGCCAATGTCTAGCGACGTTTGCGGTGTAATCTCTTTGATGTAGTATTCTGTCTGTACCTCCCAGTCTTTCCTAAAAGTAAAAGGTAAACTTGACTGTTAAAAGGAGACTGTTTTATTACAATTTGAAAAAAGGGGTAAATTTGCGAAAAAATATCTTATATGAAAATATTTTGCCCAGGAAATAGATGAACTGCTGCACATGAATGTTTGACGAGGTGCAGTTTTCTGGAAACAAGGTTTCTTTTTTCCGCCTAGTATTTTCTTGAAAAAAATTGTCCCTCTCCTTCATCATACATTGGAGTACTACAGTGATCACTGACATTTGGAATAGTCAAGGTCGAGAGCTTATAACACCTTCTTTAGGGGACTTTCATAACATACAGGCAGAGCCTCCATCAAAACACACTGACAGACACAATAAGTCCAGCCGACGACCGCAGCGGAAATCGCCGATATATTAGAGAGTTTGAGATCCACGACGCGTAGGGAGACGTGTGCAGCAACGAGAACGGCGAGCCTCTAAACCTACCCGTTGTGAGAAAGCGATTGGTTGGCTTTTGTGGATGTGATGATGTAGGGCGCAAATTCCGTGACGCTACAGGTTGCCGCTCCCGCACGCGTCGTGCGAGCGCTGAATCTCAAACTCTCTATTAACTCTCGAGGGCAGAATGTTTATAAAGGGACTAAACTGCAACAGCCTTTAATCGTATGGCAGGGCCCGATTTAGGGGCAGGGTAAGTTGAACTTTCCAAACATTGCTGTAGTTTGTTGTAGTTTATACCTATTTCTGTATGAACAGCAAACAGGGCCTTGATTTGTAAGCCACGAGAGACAATTATGTAACAATGTAATCATGGTTTTGTTGCATTTTTCCATCGAATGATAAAATTACCTTCTGGTCCTTGAGCCTTGAACACGTCCCGCGTGCTTTTACCGAGAAATCTGAGACGGAACGTTCCCAGCAGCCTCTGCGATTTACGTTCGGCCATCAAAGGGGCTTTTCTTATCACCAAGCGAAAAATGCCGCAGGTGGCGGTGTGACTGGGGTGGTGGTTTTGGGGGGGGGAATGGAATACTGGCCACGTAAGCTGATCTAAACTCCTGGAAAGAGAGATCGTTGTCGTTGTGTAGGCGTTATTCAAGGGCCCAGCCCGCAGCGAAATGAGGCAGTTTGTGCTTATTGTTGCACCTAAACGATGCCTCGCGATTTAGTTACCAAGGGTCTCTAAAGATGCATTGTGAAATTGGCGGGTATTCCTGGCATGTTTAAATACACCGACTCCGGAGATCAAATGCTGAACCACAAAGGTTATTCAATAGAAACTTATCGTGTCGTTTTGCACAAACTGTAGGCCAGGAATGGCTGAATCGACGGGGAAAAAACCACTTTCGTCTTTGTTGTCTAAAATTGATGAAAAGATCCTGTTTGGGTCTCTTTAATTTGGTTTTAGGTAGCCGACTGAACTGCTCACTGTAGAGTTTTGCATGCTTTTTTTTACTTTTTAAAAAAATCTTAAAGCATCGGAAAAATCCTTTTGATTTTGGGAAAAGGTTGCCCTTAACGTCCTTATCGTTATCTTCTGAGGGAGAGGAGAAAGAAGAATTCTTTTTGTTCTTCAGATTCTGCGAACTCTTTTTCTGCTACTGCTGCTGCTGCTGCAGCTGCTGCGGTGCTACTACCGCTACATCCTCTGAGAAACCAGTCCTCACTCTGATCTTCAAGGCCCTGTTCTACTTGTCCCTCTTTTTCGAGCCATCTTTGGACTCAGTAAAGACGAAGACTATAAAAGAAAAGCAGTGGGTTTTGTCCCCAGGTCTCCCAGACTGAATGATTTATTTCAAGTTGAGCCTTGGGACACGCAGTCGGAGGAACGGGAGGATCCAGCGCAAACAGAGCCTGAAAAGCGCCGCCTATGTGGAGGTCACACCGGAAAAGACTAGACGACCGCCAACGACTGGCAGTAAACACCAACGCACAAGAGCACGTCAAGGGAAGTCACCCTACTGCAGCTGTCGGCCGTCACCGGATCGTTTAGAGTATACGTGCAGCCGCTTCACAACCTGTGGGATTTGACGATGCGCTTACGAGTTCATTTGTCGCTCGATTGAGAGGAAACTGCTCGGCTTTGAAGGTGAACGGAAATCCGCCGTTTTATAAGGGAAATGAAAATGATGGGTGTCCTATTTCAAGTGGTAAATTATATACCTGCACATACCGTGTGTGTGTGTGTGTGTGTGTGTGTGTGTGTGTGTGTGTGTGTGTGTGTGTGTGTGTGTTTTCACGCGTGCGCTAGTGAGCGCCTCTCGTGTATTAGAGAAGAGAGAGAAAGCCTTTGGGGCGAGGAGGGACCAGAAAGCGAGAGCGAGAGGGAGCTAGGTCCCAAACATCATCTCCCCAAGAATGTCCGAGGACGCGGCTAGTGTTGTCTCAGGCCGTTTTTCAATTTACGCAATCAAACTGACTGTCCGCGCCCTTGTCCTGTTTACATCTGCTGGCCGCCGCTGGTGTGATTGGCTCTCTGTTGACTCCCCGAATCGAATTCCTTTGATTACACGTTCATTGAAAATCCCGTCAGGAACTATTTTCTGATGAAAAAGCAGCTTGCGCTTCTTTCCTCAGACGCCTTCAGAGACTCACGCCAGCACGCATGCGCGCTCTCGACCTTCCGGTTGGCATGGCCGATACCTTCTCTCCCGCTGCACTTCTGCGAGGAGCTGGCGGTTGTGACGAAACGCCAGTGTTTACTCACAGATGTCATCCTTTGTTTGTAGATCGTATCAGCACAAAAGTTTGTTCCCTAGCTCTTGAGCATCAGCCAAATCTCCCACTTAAAAAAAAATCATCACTTATTTCTGTTTTTCACAAAAACTAAATTGTTTTCATGATTCTTTGTGCTGGAAGAAAGAGTTTAGATTAAAGGCGAACATTTCCTAAGGCAGTTCTTAATCGAGCAAATGTTTAACTCCCATTGTATTAGCAATGTAATTGCAAGCAATGTGGCCAAACATGGTGACCAAAGTTCCTATGCCCCGAACGTTCGCCTCATAACCTTTGGGGTTTTTTGTGATCTTTACTCAGCTTTGCCAAACTTGGTCAATAGCTCGGCAACATTTGCCCCGTTAAGAAGAACTTTTGTGCGATTTGCAATCTTCCTGCTACAATCTTTTTTAATCTTTCTTTCTTTCTTTCTTTCTTTCTTTCTTTCTTTCTTTCTTTCTTTCTTTCTTTCTTTCTTTCTTTCTTTTTCTTTCTTTCTTTCTTTCTTAATGGCACCAAAGTATTTACAGAACTAACGGAAAGTCAGGTATGAAAACCTTAAAACTACAAGCATCCACAGACTTACTAGTATCGCAATCAAGTTAATCCCGATAAAACTATTTTGACGCGCAATCCACTGATTTCATTTCAAACACTTGTCACGGTCATGTTTTATAATTATGACCATGAAGACCCCATAATCTTTGATATACTTACAGGTCTATTTCGTGGGGGTAAAGTAATTGTTCATGATCAAGGTTATGGGAGTCAGTTTTGTTTTTATCTTTGATGCTGTATTGTCACATTACGCCCAGAAAAGTTTAATTGTACTCTTAATTAAATGTCTTACAGAATTGGCTTTGGTTAATGTCTCATTCCTTAAGACGTTCTATTATTTTACTATAAACATCGTTTCAATCACAAGAAAATATTCATGGTAATGACAAAGACGACTAGATCATGATGAACACAAATTGCGCCACAAATTCAAGCTGAGTCTTTGTGGTTTTGACCATTTTAAGATTTTATTTCATATAAACATTAGTTTCATTTTACTTATGGGAATTCCAATCGTTAAAAATAAATATTACATAAAATCGGAATTATTTGTATGTTTATAGAAAGTAAGTACAGGGAACGCACGTTTACATGAAAGTCTGGAGGGCATGTAACTGGCTATTTTTTGTAAGGTTAACTCTTAGTTCATCAGTTCCCCGTGTTTACAGTGTTCTGATATGGCAGACATGTTTTAAATCGGTAAGGGGCTAAAAGAAAAAAATCCAGAAGCAGAGTAAGAGTGAGTGAGAGAACGAGAGAGAGAGAGAAGAGAAAGAGAAATGTAGGGAGTAAGAGACTGTAGAGGGGGAGGAAGAGAAAGAGAGACTGAGAGCAGATATATTACGAGAGATAAGAAGGAAGAAGGGCAGTATACGATGAAGGAGTGAAAGATTAAAGGTCTGGCTGGCTGCCACAGTACGGCTGTCAGGCTAGCAGGATCGACGACGAGAAAAAAAAACCTGGACGCAGGGCTAAAGTTAAAAGAATAAGAAATGTGTGTTACCAAGGAGACTGAATGCATTCGAATGGCTACAAAACTTGATGCTAAGCCAGGAAAAAAGTATTTAATTTGGCAAAGTCGGCGCCTCCTTTCGTTTAAAACACACGTGCATCTTTGGGCATTGCAAGACTGGGACATAATTTTTTGGTTAAAAGTAAAATAAATTAATTAAATGTATGCACCACTTGTGTGGAATTATCACCTTCCATGCCTGAGCCAGTTAGCGGATAGTATAGCAACCCTCCCATGTTTTCGTCACCAATAAAACGACATCCCTTCACAAGAAGCGCTCCTGTCATTGTCTTCATTTTGAGTTCATAAAGTAAAGTTGCATTAGTTTAGCTACTTCAGCGAAAAATAACAGCAACAGAAAAAACAGAGCATGGGTTAGGGACGAAATGAAATACAAGACGAGCGAAAAACAAGATTTATTTAAGGCAGTATGCAAAAAGGAAAAGAGGCACCAAAACAACTTTTTCAGCAGGAAAATAAATATGCTTTTAATTTGTTAAAAGTACGGGGGCACTCTGTCTCAGTGCCTTCCTTCATCTTTGTTTGTTTGTGTGTGGTGTATGTGTGCCCGCGCGTGTGCGAGAGAGAGAGAGAGAAAGGAAGTAAATGGGAAGAGAGAAAGAGGAAGAGCGAATGCATACTTATTAGACCATCCTCGACTCTAGCGCACGTGCTATGATCATAAATGCACGTACTACTGTATGACAAAAGAATAAAAGTGTGCGTAACTACTTAGTACTTCGAAAGGAAAGCAAAAACGTTTAGCATTCATCCATCCATCCGTCCATCAATCTGTACGTCTTTTCAACAACTCCGATCTCCACTCTCAAAATACTTTCCAGTGCGCGCACCCACTCACTTTAGAGGTCTCAGTTGTAATTATCTTCAACCGCTGAGCAGATGAGAAATCAGAGGCGACGAAGTTACACGAAGCTGGAGTGAGGAAAACGCACTTTGTCGTCAAGATAATGAGTAGTTTTCCTGACACCAGCATTAATGCAGGGGAGAGAGCTCTGTGGTTAGGAAGTTCAAGGCCCCATACGACGGCTAGACAATAGCCTAATAATGCTGTCAGTCGTGGTTGTCCTGACGCCAAGTAAAGATTTTTTTCCTTGCGGGCTGACAAGATGTCCAGTAACAAAGAAGGACGTGAGGTACCTTCCTGTACTCGAGAAAAGTGCGCAGCTGTGGTCTGAGAATGCGAACAAGATGAGAACTTAACAACGAAAAATATTTTCAATATTCACACAACTGACAATATATATTAATATAAAATTAAAACCGAAAATATTTGTGTGTTTTTTTAATCAACGAGAAGATTCTTTCCGGCTTGGAACATGCACTTCGAGAAAGCTTTGACCATTTTTAAGAGCTATCACACTTCTTGTATTTAAATACATGGAAAACTCCCCAAGCACCTGTTTATAGGGTCAGTTAGGTGTTTTGAATAATAAAAATCTTTTGAAGCACATTTACCCACTTTGTAGTAAGTTTATTGCATTTTGATAAGAGAGCAACATGAAAAGGAGATATGCGCAGTACGCAAACAACAGTGAGGGAGTTAAGGGAGGGAAGTACGGTGAGAAAAAGAGGAGACAACCATGGCGGCTTGCGTCAGAAGCTTTAAAGATGGCCACAGTGCGAAACAAGGCATGCCAGTCACTGTGGTAAGCCAAGCAGTACATACCAGACACTGTGACTAGAGAAAGAGGAGTTGCTCATAGATTTCTGGATTGACTATTGCAAGTTAGCTGAATTTCTTTGAAGCTTTCTCATATTTTGAGAGATTTATAAAAAAAATTATATTTTTTAGCTTCTTAATCTTGAAGACAAAGTGCATACAAAATCATGATCAGTAGTTAAGGAATCATTGAGAAAGAATACCAACAAACAATAAAATAAACACTTTAAACTGTATGTCTACACGGATCTCAATCCGTTGTAAGACTTGATTTTACTTTTCCTTAACACACGCACCAGGTGATGATAAACACGGAGAAATTTCTGGAAAACATACCAGATTACTTCTCCACGGCTGCGGGCCTGATGTATACGCGCAAGTCCCAGACATTTTTTTTCTTCGTCTGAGAATATTGTCAGTCGTTCCAAACGAATGGCAATCGGACAAGTGCAGAAACTGAAGTGCAGTCAAAAGAGCCCGCAACCGCTAGGAATAAATGAAATCATCCGGGCACAAGAATTATTAGCCAAACCGCCTTGCTTTTCTGGATTTTGTTCTCCATATCACTTGCGGTGTAGCGGTGTTCCGCACTTGTTCTATAGCGTCTGGGACACCAGCGTCTTCCCTCGGCTTGCCTTTGTGGTGAAGCTGGAACGAGGAAGGAGTGTGTATACAAACCCTTCTTGTATACGGGGGCTGAGAGCGGGGCATCCATTAGTCTGGGCTCCAAGGCTGGACGAAAGAATGCTTTCTTTGATGTCTGACAGCGCCTTGTGTCTGTCGTCGAAAGTGATCGGATTTGTCCCAAATGGCTGCTTTCTATCTATCTATCTATCAGTTGTCTGTTTGTCCTTTCGGCTCTGTGGATTACAGGCGAATTAAAACGTTTTTTTCCTGGCGGCACCACCAGAAATGATATAAATGTCTGGAGATAGCTCGACACGGGGTAAAATAGACACCTCATTACACTTTTTTAAAATTAAGTTTCATTAACTTGAGGTTTTGGCTAGTGCACATTGCTGGATGGCAACACATTGCCCAACCAACACATGCAACTAAACACGAAGTGGCAGCATGATGGACAATTGTATATTGTGAGTGTGTGATGATGATTGTTTGCCGAGCATAAGCAAACTAACTCTTGATTTCAAACACCTAGGAAGTAAGTTGTACCCAGAAAGAGCATACATCGTATCATAGTTTTCTCTCTCTCTCTCTCTCTCTGTCTTTGTATCTCTCTGTCTTTGTATTCTCATTGTCATTGTATCTAAATAAACTCGTGCATCAAATTGTGGTATATATCATAAAAGTGACAGAGCAAAATCCCGCTGTAAGTGTGCACAGCAAGTATGCTGAAGAGCAGGTACATAGCTACCCCTCCTTTCTCAAAGAAGCCTTATCCACAAGAGAAGCCAACGTGCGTCTAAAGAAAAAAAATGCAGGTGTTGTCCCTTTTCTAAGTTTTTCTAGGGACTCCTTCATTTCGTCACGACATTTTTTTTTTGTCTTTGAGAGAGAATAATAACCTTACTGGTCACCTTTCTTTGCAACAGTCTTTTTTTTTACCTCCACTACCCTTGGGCAGCATCTTGTTCCTCTATAATTAGCACCTTAAGCCTCGTTTGTAAGCTACGAATAGAGATAATAGCCATCAAGCTAGCGGCAAGTCTAGAGGGACATCGCCAGCGACCTGTAGAAAGTAAATGACATTTTTTTAAACGTCTTTTAACAGAACACCTGCGCTGCCTGTTGGCCGAAACCTCGCTTGTTTCTTCTCTAAATTTGGGAGCATCTGAGGAGTGTTTATACTCCCGCCACCTGTAATATTTCAGGGAGTAGAGACAAGTTTATTTGCGTGCAATCAGGTCCGTGAACGTCTGATGGAAAGGCTGCTGATCCTGTTAAATGTGAAGACTCCCGCATGTATAATTATTCCATAAAAACTCAGAGCCTTATATACTTCCCTTTTACCAGACCTCAGTGTGTGGATCAGCTCTCTTAATTTATAATTAAGTCAGTTATATGTCATTTAGAATTCAGCTTGTTCTGCTTGCTTATTTGTAAAGTTTGATGATTTCCTGCAAACAGCTGTGGACTCTGAAGCAGTGATGGTAAACTGATGCTGTTACCATGAGTCACAATGACTTACAACTGGAAAATCAAAGACTGGATCGTCTGCCTTCCTAATTTTTTTTAATATTCAACTGCAAGTCTTGCCACACTTGCCTTTTATCTGGCTAGATTGTCCATTGTCTCTGTTTCTCGTAGTGTGTCTTAATAGGTTTCCTGCTGAGCTTTTGTTACAGAATTCATATTAAAGCACCTCCTGATTAATACTTTAAACTTTTTTTTCTTTTAAACAGCGATGTATTATATGAGTGCATTGCGGGATGGAGCTTGATTTCTTGCGATATTAATCGGGGCATTCTCAAAGCAAAGATTGCTGTAAAAAAATGATTATAAAAATACATTCATCTTATCTTCAAAGCAAAATCATTCTCAATGAAGCGGCAGGAAAAAACCCACGAAGAGATTCTATTATCTATACTGCCTCGTGCACCCAGAATACGTTTGGCATCAACCCATCAGCCATCAACCATAAACTCAATACACAAGCGCAATGTTTGTAAGATTTTGAATATTTTGTATGTTGGCTCGTTCACTCTCTCTCTCTTTCTCTCATATGTCCATCCTAAACTTTCTGTTTATAAGTTTGTTAGAAATTCTTTTGTCTTTTCTTCTATCTTTATAATTTGCGATTCGTTTTTCTATGAAGAAGCTCTGCTTTTCATCAATTTCCTATATGCCACGATTGATTAAATCTCAGCAGCGTATGGCTTTGCGGTAAGGGGAACGATGGTGATTTTAGGAATATGGAGGCGAAGGAGAAGTAAGCCCATTACCCATCCTCGTCAAGATTTAATAAGCAAAATAAGTAATTACCGCTCGTCAAAGAAAGTCGCACAGCACGACAGAGCCGACAAGTCTGTGTGCTCCTCCATTTCGCTTTGTATTAACAGTCGACATCATTTGACCGGAGGTAGGCAAACAGCCCCTCGAGAAGATTTAAAAGGGGCTGCCATTCAAACAGTCTTTCAATACCTCAATATGCAAATACGCCGAGCCTCTAGGGTGGTAATGCCCCATTTCTTCGACCACGACCTGGGATAATGAAGGATTGTGTGTGTGTGTGTGTGTGTGTGTGTGTGTGTGTGTGTGTGTGTGTAAGTGTGTGTGTGTGTGTGTTGTAGAGTGGAGCAAATCACAATAAATACAGAAACAAACAAACACGCGAACGAGCATCCAAGCAAGCTAACGAATAAATGTCATCCCAGTTTTATTCTATGGCAGAATGAGCGAGCAGAAATCATCCACATCATCCCTCAGTTACTGTGGGCGATTAATTGCTTAGCATTTATCCTCCGTTTGCTGCCATCATTTCCTTCTCTCTTCTCGCCTTTCAACTTCTATTGTATCAGCCAGACGGTCTCTCCGGTCAAGAGTCCTCAGTGCAGTGCTGTTCGCGAGTACAGGCGAAAGGCCAACGTCTTATCCACATAATTGGAGAAAGCTTAGCCGTGTGCCAATAGCTTTCCTATTATGCCCTTTAACATGGCTCCTTCAGGCTAAAGTCGTCTGCTACAACAATATCCTGGGCGAATCACCTGGGATCTGGGTCCAGACCTTTCCTGGGAAAAGGCAGTACATCAGGAATAATTCGCAGTACCTGTCTTTGACTAACGTGCCTACAAGAGACTGTGCGTGCGCGCGCGCGTGTGTGTGTGAGAGAGAGAGAAAAAGAGAGAGATACGGAAATAAAGAGAATGAGAAAAAGGTGGACAGTACAACAAAATCAAATTCATCAGCACACACACACACACACACACACACACACACACACACAATAAACAGCATTCAACATTCAGCCAATACCATGACGTCACTGACAAAACAACTGACACTTTATCATGCGAATGCTCAGGCGCGCAGGCTCATCAGACATGTTGCCTGCATAATAAAGCTCACAGCATCAACATCTGCTCATTATTCCAAAGATCGCATGCGCCCCTTTCCCTCATCACACTTACAGTCCATACAGCTACTCAATTTCTCTACTGCTGTCCTCTACACATTCACATGTCTTTTGTCCTGAAACTTATTGAAAAACGATTGGACAGGCGATCGAAACCCAGACGACAGCAAGCTCACGTTAATAAAGGCAGCATCTATAAAAAAAACTCCTGAACAATCAATTTGAAGACATCAAAAAAATTTAAAGATCAAACTTGATGTCGACCTGAAAAATCTCAGAACCTACACGTCATATTCAGGAAAGTATTTATGTAGTTTTTTTTTTATCTTTCGTTTAAAAATGTCCACTAATGTTCAGAAAATTGAGGCACGTTTTCATCATCAGTTATTCCGCGGATCATATTTCATTCTTACTTTGTCAAATCTACTTTATTGTGTTTTACATTGCTAGAACAAGTGTGAACTGCGTTTTTTACTGGCGAAAAGCATGAAAATAAAATTATTTTTTATTATAGTTGGAGTGGGTTTTTTTAATTTTTTTAATTGTATGCTCCGATTTTACATGCCATATATAGTCTCATCTTTACTGAGATATTGTGTTGTGAATAGCAAAATACAGAAGTCATTTTAAGTGAAATAAAAACAACTGAATAATAAGAAACAAAACAGCATAAAAACTGCCAAAAACTAAATCTTACAGACCAAAGCAAAGCGCAGGGATGAGGAACAACTCAGTCCTTCCATATTTCTTTATTCACAGAGTTGAATTAATCGAAAGCCAGAGATCAACCAAAACTTCAATAGTTTTGTTTCTGAAAAGAACAAAAGCAGGGTTAGAGTTAGTCACCCTTCTTAAACTGGCTTTATGTCTCTGGGTTTACTGATTCTTGTAAATAAGTATCAGACTGATGATAGACCCAGACTTCATCTGTGTCTGATCACGAACTTGTATCAGTCGTCGGCTCGTACAGATGAAAAAAAACCCACTGCAGACGCGGTTGCAATGCCTGGAATGTTCCAGTCAAAAGAAGAGCTCTTCAGGTCAGAGACGTAGAACTATGATCGCCATGACTTGTCAGGAAGATTGAAAACAGTTTCTATGGGAAAGTTTGGATGTAGTGGTTAGCTTGTTTGGGTGAAGATGAGCTGCGTGCGAAATGTGGATCGAATAGTAATATAAGTAACTTGAAGTTCCGATTTATTTAGTTGCTTGGTCTCATTCTGAAAGTCTTCATCATCCTGATGTGTGTTTTATTAATCGCACTTTTTTAGTCTCTGAATCAGTCCCAAAGATAGGAAGAAATAGTTTAGCAGGGCGTTTGTAAACGTGTCTCATACACATGCCCAAGCTTTCCTTTCAGGTTCATGAATACCAATATGTAGTCTGCCTCTCATTCGCAAGTATTTACAAACCTCTGCGTCTTTGGTTTCTTTCTTTAACACGTTAATAACCATTTTTCACTTATTCTTTCTCTCTCTCTCTCTCTCTCTCTCGCACGCACACACGGGCGTACATTACACATCCACTTTCTGATATCTCAAGCAAGCATTTGCGATGTATCGACAGAAATAGTCACTTTCCTACTTTCGTTAAAAACGTGTACTGCTCTTCAGTCTTCCAGAGGTCACTTCGAGGCTACGTGTAAACGATGTCATATATATATATATATAACTTTATCTTTTTTCCAACAAATGCCTTCCTGTCAGATTTGAAGAGTACACCACTTGTCCATCGCACGTCGGACGCCATTTTGGACATGCGCTCGGCGTTCCTTTCGCTCTTTGGCTGATGCAGCTGTTGTGACCATCACTCAGCGGGCTTCTCGCTGGACATGTCCGCTCATTAAGCCGCCTCCCCTGTAGTCTGGCCATTACATTCCAGGCATACCGACAGTTAGTTGGCGCCAGCTCATTATAAGATGTCTCAGCTGTCATCTCGGGGGAGGGGGCAGTTGTCGAGTTGACTGACCTGCGATATTGTGCACAGGAATGGTAAATCCCAGTAATAGCTTCTTCAAGGATGGCTTAATCTGAACTGTTTGTTTGTCCGCCCTCTATTTGTTTTTGTCCATATGTAAGTAGAATCAACAAACCTGAAGTCAATATTTTTCTCTTTTGCAGCCTCTGGTCGAGGACTTGTACTTGTCGGCTAACTCTGACGCTTATTCTCAAGGTGTGACCCTGGCTCTTTTGATTGGCCGATACAATATGCCGCACACCTACACCCTGATTCAAGACATTTACCTTGGAGATGGATTTCTGTCGGGATTTAGGTGAACGAACTTTTTTGTTCTCTATTGTCGCCTTTAGTAGGGGCACCTGTGTTCTCTTTTTCTAAATTTTTGAAACTACTTGAACGATACACTTGAAATTTGCCAAGAAGGTAAACCTCATAGTAGACAATACTCTTCCAAGGTTTACAACTAATTAGTTTACAACTAATTTTATGAATTAAGGTATCTGTAAAGTAAAAGGTACAATAATTTTAACATCAGTTGAACGATAATATTAGGATACACGTAAAGATTAGAATAAATGCAATTAAATGTCACATAAATGTATTGTGTAATAAAGTGAAAATTAGTTCTTTTTGCCTGCTATAATTGCTTTGTTGTAGGCTTAGATACATGGCATCTAAAAAGAGGATGAAGGTCAAAGGTTAATTATTGACCCACAACGAGATCACTATCACAGATACACAGTTGCTGTTTACTGTTTTGGACAAATAAATTATACAAACTTTATCACATACCAAAAGCTGAATTTGGTTGTGTTCTACGCCTTAGAAGTGACTGTCTTGCTTTCCATTTCACAGGCTGCTGCTAAACCTAACCTTTTAGAAAAATGTTAAGATAAAATTTTGACATGTTAAATGTAAGTCTTTCTTGCCACGTTACAACATTCAAACAGGGTTTTTGTATTTATAGATTTCTAACATAATACTTAATCATTCTTCTTCCAAAAAAAAAAAAAAACCCGAAGAATTTTATGATGTTACACTCTTCGAAATTTAAGACGTTATCCTCCGGCAATTCCAATTTTAGGCGTTTGCTTCAACGGATAGGAAATATAAAATCAGATCATCAATGCCAACTGTTTGTGTGAAAATCAAAATTTTTTTGCGGTTTCTCCATCTTTTCCCTCTGTGTGTGGTGTGTTGTTTTGTATGTTTGCGTGGTCATGAAGAGCAAGTTGGTGCTTTGCCCTATAAAGGAATGTGTTCGTGCTTATGAAAAGCACTTTAAGCCCGGCTGATACTTGGGAAATGCGCTTATTATATTTATAATTATTATTAAATAAATAAATAAATAAATAAAAAGGCTAAATTAAATCTCTTGTCACCACCATTTCCTACACCTAGCTCGATGGCAAAAGTCTGTTGTAGGAAGGTGAAAGTACCTCCGTTGCGTCACAGGAAATGTCTCTATTCGTTGTCCTTGGTCAGGAGCAAGAACCCGGATAGTGAATCACAGGTTTTAAGCATTTCATCCAACTTGTGCGACTTCCTTTGCCTAAGGTCGATAATAGCCATGTTTTCATATATCTTGACGTGTTACCCCACATAAAATTACATTAAAAGGGTGGAACAATAAGTCAATGCTAAAACGCAGCTCGTATCTATATGCACACAATTGTTCTCCTTCTAAACAGCTACTATTTGGGGACCTTTATTGTGTGCCACGCTTAAATTCGTTTTTGAGATTAAACATAGCGGACAAGTTCATCTTAAAACGAATTATTTCTTAGATTATTTTCTGATTTAAAAAGCCTTTCTCTTGGGATAAAAAGAAAAGAAAGTAGGGCTGTCATTAACTGGTGACATCCCTTGAGACACATGGCAGTTTTTCTAGCTGTGAATGAAAAATTCGTGGCAAACAGCCTTCTCAAAGACTGAGGCAAATGGGTTGTGTTATATAATGAGAGTGCTAGCTGCAGGCAATCCTAAGGTGCACGGTTTCGTGCTTTTGGGAGCGGCAGTGAGTCCAATCTTGATAGTGTTTAACAACTTAAATACTTCCAAACTCGTGCATAGGGAGCTGGTAGAAATTAATTTGAAAATTTCAGACGGCTTAACTTTGTGAATTAGAGTCTGTAGACGTGGTCTCACGGGCCAAAGCCTTGAGGTTTGAGCTCCATAGAGTTAATGCGGCTAGAAAATGGATCCCCATGACGACTGTTTGCACGCTTGAATGTCTCATGACACAGGGACAACTTTATTATGCCCTCAAATAGAATCACATGCGTATGTGCGTGTGCATGTGTGTGTTGTCAGTATTTTGTGTTTTCTTAAGTGTGTGTGTGTGTGTGTGTGTGTGTGTGTGTGTGTGTGTGTGTGTGTGTATGTATTTAATTGTGTATTTAATTTTGAGTCAATGTATGTTTAACTATCGTCTCAGTCTGTGCATGCGTGCCCGTGTTTTTTCTTAAATTTTAATTGAGCTTTTTCCCGACTGTATGTGAGATTTTTGTGTGAGTGTGTTGCTGTCCGAGCGTGTGGGTGTGTCGTCCACTTTAGGAGAGCATCACACGGGAGGAGTGCAAGTGAGCATGCATCAGTGTAAACGTGGACTATGTTTTCGTCACTTGAGCCATCATGTGGTTGTGCACGCGCAACGGCCAGATATAACCGCTGCATGCCCTGTAACCTTTGACAGGTCAATGGGTGACTCCCGGCATCCCGATATCTTCATGAAGTCGACAGTGGACAGCAACATCGGCTCCCAGGACCTCAAGTTCCTGATGGAAAACATCGCTGTCAAGGGCTGGAAGATCATCGTCCTGCACTGCGAGCCCCGACTCATGGTTCGCATCGTCGCCACGTCCGTCGCCATGAACCTCTTTGGAACCGGCTACGGCTGGTTCCTAAGCGAGAAAGCCACGACGACGGACCCGGAGGTCCTGCGTGCCTTGCCGGAAGGTCTGCTTGGACTTCAGGGGTTTTATCTCACCGAAACTCGCGGTGTGTTGGCTGCCGCTTCGCGGGCCATCAGCTGTGCCTACGAGTGTATGCAAGAGTGTTACGACAATGTTAGTGCTCCTCCCACTGTTCCTCCAGTGCCTTTTCACGTTGCATCATCAACGTCCGGTTCTTACCCACCATCCTCATCATCATCATCATCGTTGTCGGAGTCATATTCGGATGAGTCTACGTCTGCATCTTTGTCGAATTTGTTCTCTTTGTTATCATCGCCACAGATGTCTCGAATATCAGCGCCTTTGTCGGAGTCTACGTTGTCATCAACATTGTCAGCAGAATCATGGCCATCCTATGCAGATTTTCCTCCCTTGGCTGATACTTTTAGGGTCAGCTGCAATAACACCCCGCATTATTTTACTCAGTAAGTCGTTTTTATTCAGTTTCCCTACATAATTTGTACACAGAATTTTTACACATCGCTGATTATTTTTCTAAGGTCAGCTACTGTGTATATTGTTATATTTAATTATTTACCCTCTGTTTTTCGGTTTCAGACCTCTTTTCCTGCCTGTTAGCCTTGTTTCTTTCTTATCCTTTACGACCTGATAATTTTTTTTCTTTTTTTTCAAAAGACTGATTCCTCAATTCTAGCTACCGACTATTACAATTTTCAAAATTACTTTATTTTTTTATAATTCCGGAGTCATTTTAGCTTTCGTGTTTCATTTTGTTTGCGTTGTTGACTGTAGGACAACAGTATTTCCTTGCTTTAGAATTTACACATGAATTTACCGAAAGCCTTTCGATAATGCGATGTTGTTAATGATGCAGATGTGTTCGTTACTCGCCGATGTGCCGCCAGCCTTTGGAAGACTTCAGTGCGTCCTCAGTTAATTTGACTATGTCAGGGTCAAATGTCCTTCACCACGGCTCCGCGTTCCGTCTCCTAAACTTGATCTCTAGCGGGGAAAGAAGCGGCCGCCTCTGGGAGAACGTTGGGTACATCGCGGCCAACGGTCAGACGGACCTCAAGACGGTGCTCTGGCCTGGCCACACCATCTTCAGCCCCTCCTCTATGTCCTTGAAGACCTACCGCGTGGTCACACGGCCAGCCAAGCCCTTTGTCTTCATGGAGGGCCCCGTGGAAGCGGTAGAGGACTGCTACGTCAACGTGCCTTGCCTGATGCTCAAGAACAGCTCGCAATTCCATGTCGTCCAAGCTGTAGAGGACTTTATGTCGCGATCGAAGCAGAAGGATGTGGACTACAAGATCTTCTGCTGCAAGGGCATCAGCCTGGAGATTTTGCACCAGCTTGCTACAGACCTCAACTTCGAGTACATCGTCTACTTCGTCAACGACACGGATTATGGGACGTACTCTAACGGCGCATGGACGGGTATGGTGGGCGACGTGGTGAGCGGGGCGGCGGACATGATTGTCGGCGCCTTTTCCATGACTTCAGGCCGCATGAAAGCCATCTCCTTCACGGAGCCGTTTTACCAGAACGAATTTTCCATGATAACCGGCGAAGATGGCAGGTCACCTTCCATGTGGGCTTTTCTTAGCCCTTTCTCGGCTCAGGTAGGCGGTGATGTCATGTTTTATTTATTTGCAATTGTTTGCCGGGCATGCTAAAGAGATGGAACTCTACGAAAAGCGTTTAATCATGTCTGTAATCATGTCTATTGTAAATCAGCAGAATTTTCACAGATTTATATATGCGATATAAAATATACTCTTCGGTGTGTCTTGAACTTGGATAATGTATTTGAAAATACTGGTGATATAGAATTCATAACTTATTTAGGTTTATTGATTTCTTCACTTTTATTATTTATATTATCATTCATTGTCACAAAGGAATGCGCCTCACCTCGCTTACTCATGACAGTTGCACATTGTTTTTAACAAGAACACATCGATTGCCCTAGGCTGCCCAGGTCATGTGTAATGGTTGCCTGGTCAAAGGACTTTCACGAGGCAACATCACTCTCACTCTTAATTACTGAAGTTTAACAGTTACTGCAAGTCTTGAATCTCTTGACATCAAATACCTCAAATGTCAGGTCCTGGTCTTAGTGTTCAGAGAATAATAAACAAATAGTAACAGTTTGTCAGAACTCCTAATGTCAGCGAGTATTTAATAACGGCGAATGTGTAAAGCACTTGACCACAACGCCACTATCACAACACTTTTCTAGCTAGAATGAGAGTAAGGTACCTAGGGACAGCAGGCAGAAAATAACTACAAAATGTGGGTTAGGAAAACCAGGGCCCACGTAGCATAAGCGGTCGTAGGTCACTGAGTTGAGAAATTCCCCGAGTAACTGACTTCCGGGAAGCAACACGGAAAGCGAGGTTACCCGTCGTGTAGTCGACCGCTGAACAAGGTCGTCACAGGTGACGTACCCTAAACGTAGCTGTCACGGGGAGACGTACGATGCCAGAATCTGAAAAAACGTAGTGAGCCGAGGAGGGTTCACAGTGACAATGTCTAATATACGGGACATTCGGACCCACTACTCACTCATGCAGCCTTCCCCACGAGGGATCTTATGAAGCTGGCCACGTACACTCCTGGTTGAAAAACCTGCAACTTGTCCGTTACTTTTGAATAAAAGCTCTTCCTCTGGTCGTTAAACACGTTCCACCCTGGCGTTGACTTGGCTGAGCACTACTCACTCTCTCTACCACATTCCCCAGCTCTTACTATCCTCGCTCTCGATGCATTTACTCCCTTGGGCAGAAAACGGCAACAAAAGTGGCAAAATAAAGCCAGGGCACTGGTCGATCCGTGACATTCATTATCATTCATTATTGTATTTTACTCAATATTTAAAACTGGAGCCATTACTGAATTTCGGTCAAACCAAGAATACTTTAAAATTAGCCTTTCTTGTTAAAATTGCAAGGAGAGCACTGTATTGATGTAACTCAATTATTTACGTTACTGGAACATCCTCTAACGATGGAACCATCAGTTCGCGAGTAGTTTTAAGTCCTATTCATCCATCGTATTAATTTTCCAAGACCCTCTACCTATTACGCAATTTTTTTTCCTGTGAACAACATGCTACGGTTATGTAAAGGGACAGAAAATTTTGGACCAGTTTCTTTAAGTTTCAAGAGGGATGGCAATTTTTCCTGTTTCTTATTTTCCTCGAGCCTTTATTTATATCATGTATGAATACACTTTTCTTCTTCCTACATATATGCTAGCCTTGTATTCATTCTTGTCATTACTTACATTCCAATGCACATTCCACGTAACAGCACATTTACTTATCTGGTATCTTTTGTTGTTTTCACTTTAACACTTAGACTGAAACTGTACTTTTTCTTATTTTTCCACCAAGCGGGTGTAGACAAGAGATTCGCTAATATTAACTTATGATTGCATTCCTTACTATGACTTAGATGACTGGTTTTATGATTATCAAGCCCCACATATCAATTACTTAGCATAGGTCCCATCTGGAACTGTCCTTCTGCTGTAACAGGTAAAAACTATCGAGAAAGTGGAGGGAACAAGTTTAATGGAAACATTTCTTGTCGCCACAGGGAGTGAAATTGTAATGTTTACTCCTCAGAACATCTTTCTAGGAAACAAAGGCCACGTAAACATTGAAAAACTCATCATACAAAATTCAAGCTACTGAAAACACCGTAATCATACTTGTCAGAAAAATATTTGTCAAACAAAAACCAGCATGGCAATAGAGCAATGAAATGGAAAAAAAATATTCTGAGCATGTCTAAAGTGCAGGCTGCTAAAATAGCTCACAGCTCAATTCTTGAAATGCAAAAATAATATGGCTAGAATTCACACCAACGGGGTTTCTGCACATAACAGCTCACTGCGTGGATTAATGTGATTCTTCATAATAAACCATATTTAAAAATAATGGAAAAGTGAGAGAAAGAATTCTGTATCGTACTACCATGAAAAGGAAATTTCTACTATAGCTTCCCCTAATAAATCGTTCTGAAGCCTGAACAATGAGATATTTCAGCTGGTTATTTGATGTAACATTTAATTGCTCTGACTGAAAGATCGATGTCATCATCTTAATGAATTAGACAGGAAGGAAGTACTGGCTGGTTTCTTGAACGCAAATCATGTCCCAAAAGAAAATGTCTTTGAGAGAGCACGGTTCTGATTGTGTTTTAGGTGTGGACTTGTATACTACTGAGTTCTATCGTTGCTGGTGTCGCCACGTCAGTCCTGGAGTGGTTCAGTCCATTTGGTTTGAACCCCAGAGGGCGCAGACGACAGAAACAATACAGCCTCGGGTCTGGTTTGCTCATGGTTTGGGTACTCGTCACTGGCCACACTATCAACGTCAAGGTATGAGTTTCCACCTCTCTTCTATGCTATTCATCATTTTAAAATATCATCAAAAAAATTAAAGTCCTAAAAAATGTTCGCTTTTAAAAAATCATCTTTTCTGGTCTGCATCTGTTGATAATCGAAATGGTTGACTAAACGATCGGCTTTTAAAAATATTTTTCATGGATGTTATAAGCTGAGTGACATAATTGTAATACATATTTTATACTGTATACTGAATTGTATTTTAATCTATTGTAATGTAAAATAAGTAGAAAAAAACTGGACCAATTTGAAGAGATGTAGACGTGCTCAGGTCTGAGAAGCTAGAGATATGGTCTTAAGCATACTTGCCTACCTTACAACTGCATGATTGTAACTACAACTAATTTTCATGATCGTGACATCGAAAAAATCATATATATATATATATATATATCTGAATAGCAGGAATGTTTATTATGATTGTAAGTTATTATTACAGTGTAAATATATAATTGCAGTGATATTTGTGAAGTATGTTATTATATCCTTGCTCTTGTGAAATTACTGTAAAAACATTGCACAAATAAATCTCACTTTGTGTCGGCAGTATGAGTTAGTAAATATCCAAGCTTTTTGATCCACGTCGGTAAAAGTTTACAGACTGGAAGTAATAACTGTTGTTGAAATATTTTCAGGCACCAAAGAGCTGGCCTTCCAAAGTCATCCAAAACGTCTGGGCAGGCTTGGCCATCTTCATCATGACATCATACACCGCCAACCTGGCTGCCTACCTGGCGGGTCAGTCGGCTGTCATCAGCGTGAAAAGTATTTTTGACTCTAAGGTGAGAATAGAGTAGCACTTTGGAACTGCTAATTAAGTTGTCCATTGCTGCAGACAGTAGCCTTTTGTATTACTTGAGCTCTCAGAAACAAGCAGTTTGAACTTTCGTACATTACGAAGGTTCAAATATAGGGACTTAATGCCATTATCTCATCTTCCTTTAAACAATTATGGAAACACAACCCTACCCCCCTAACCGTCAGCTTGCAGTCAGTGGCTGAGGACGCAGCCCAGAGCCAACCAAGAGGTGAAAGTACTTGCCCCTCCCTAGTCTCTATTGGCTGCAAGGATCCTTGTTTAGAGAAGCACATTCTTTTGCTGTTTTCGGTTCGAACAATTTCGCCATCGCACAGTAAGGCAACTGCTCTCCGCAGTGTCCCAGAAACAAACTTAGGGCCAGACTGACATCTCTGGCAGAGCCTCAGCACAACTCACGCTTGCGTCACCGCTCAACCGTCAAGTGTTCCTTGAGTGGCTGCTCGTCTCAGGCATTCCAGTGCCCTGAGGTCTCAGTCATGTGATGCTGCCTGCCGCTCTCACACGTCATCGCAAATCTGGAGCCTTTCTTAATCAGTAAATATTCATTCACACCAAACGAACGTATTTCGGTGACTGCATGATCTACTTTCGGTGTCTCTGGCCCCCCCCTCTCTCTCTCTCTTCACAACATACACATGTATGTACAGGTACAGATATGTATGCGTGCACACACACACACACACACACACACACAACGGTGTGTGGAGTTATCCATTGGTCTGGTGTTTATAGTAACGACGCTCAAGCCCAAAGGTACGCAGACTAGCCAGTTCGATACCCGTGTAACGCAAGGCACCTTTCCCAGTTGACTCAGCTGTTGAATGTATTCCTGACTCTGTAGCGGGTGTGGGATGGTAAAGCCCGATGAAAGAGAAGATGGGAGACGAGATAAGTAGGGGCCGTAACACCTCCCTCTTCTTGTTTTCCCCCTCTCCTTTTCTCTCTCCCTCAATAAATATATACACCTGCACCCATACTTAGAGGGGTTCCCAGTGTAGACAGGATTGATTTCTTCTGCGACCTTTTTTTTTAGCTGAGGTTTTATTTTAGCCTCGATTTCCCGCCTTAAGTCGAGCTTATTAATTTATGCATAAAATTTGTTCGACATTTGTTCGAAGAAAGTAATTTAGGTGTAATCAAGAATTGCTGCTGGTCTAACGTGTCTTTGTACGCATAAAGAATAATTCTCTACGCATTAACACTTTATTCTTTACGCTCCTTCTTTCCTTGATTCATTAGTACTATTTTAAGCATGTTCTTAAGCATGTAGAATTGCATTGTAATCACTTTACCCACAAGTCGCTGAAAAAACGAGTATTTAAATCGAGGCAATAATCTTCTTTTTAAGGAAAAGTATTGTTTTCGTCCGTAAAATAAAAAACATCAACACTAGTGTATAAAGCGCGAATGTGAGAAACTTGTGTTTTTAACTTTCAAACGCACAAATATTTATGTTAACCAAGTTCTTTTCCTGACAAGATCTTAGAAATTATTTTTGCACCAATTTTTTCTCTCGAAATATCGCAACTTTCAAGAAAATCTTGACCATTAAATTACTTCCGATGAAAATCTTGTTCATTTTCTTGATTTTTTTTTTTATGATGGATGAGCCCTTTCATGCAGTGTGACGTCCTACAACTCAAGTTGCACAAAAAGCTCGCAATCTACTAAACCATCAAAGACGAAGACGAATGATTGGTTATCAATGGGAAGTTTCAGACTAAAGTGTTCAACATCGAAAAAATAGCATCAAGGACACCCTCTGAGACTCCTATGCACCCCGTCACAAATTTTCTAAAGCATATTTGGCAGATGGTTCCTTTCAGGCACCCAGATTTGACCAGCAGACCGGTTGGGGAGTAAGTACACGCACGCACGCACGCACGCACACACACACAGGGCTATCGGCCCAATCAATACCTGCAAATCACGTAAGGAAAATACTGGCAAATCACAGCAGCGAAAGTGTTTTATTGATACACGCTTACAAGCCCATGTTTGTGCACTCCGTCATGTCAGGCCCCGCTGGTGATGGCGGCGGTCAATACCGGCGACCTCCTCGTGTGTCTTCGGTCTGATCTCTTTCCGGTCACGTGATCCCGTGTGCAAAGCGCTGCGCATTGATTGGTCCGTTTTATGGAATCAGCCGCAAAACAGTCGCGAAAAATGGAAATTTTGTTTTCATGATTTCGCTGATTATGGCAAGAGGGATTCGCATTGAAAATAACACATTCGCGAGACATGCTTATGGCGTTATCAGTATATTATAATCAAATACAAAGATAGTGAAGACAAAGTTTAGGAGTTTCGTTCTGATTATCTGGGACATAAGCTTGAAGGTGTGAGGAGAGGGAGGATGAAAGTTTGGGAGGGAAGAGAGAGAGAGCAAGCTGAGCCATGCCTGACTTTAAAAGTATCAAGTCGACTCACAGTTCCTGTGAATTCGTTAAGGCTGGATGTACCCACATATTTTAAAGATGGTCTGCTACTCCTCCACTAGGTCCGGAACTAATCGCACGAACATTTTTCTTAGTCGTTTTTCAGGCGCTTCTGAGAGTAGTTCTAGGAGCACATAACCTGACCGTCCCCATTAGAGACAGTACTTTTACCTCCGTAAAAAGATTTCCCTCCCTTGATGGTATAAATAAAGACAATGGTAGTTGTCTGGATGTCTCCATGGTGGCAGAATTTTACCTAAACGCCATGCTTACATTTTAGAATAATTGCTAAGGTGATCTCGACACATCAAGTCGAGATTTTCTATTCATTTTCTATTCACTCCTGGACGTTATGTGTGTGATTATATTTAGGTATTTATCCATTTTTCATTAATCCTTTTTTTACCTGCTTATCTCCCTGTTGTTGCACTCTGTCTTTCAAGCTGCTGCAAAAGAGGGTGTCAGTGATCAAATCCAGTGCCGTGGAGGCCTTCTTGGCCAAAGTGAACCCTGACCTTTTTCGGAGTATTCAAAACAACGACGCCAATTGTACCGAGGATGCCATTCTCGCCTTGCAGTAAGCATTACAATATCAGTCGAAAGTAAACAAACAATTCTACTTAATTTTAACATACATCTCAGTATTAAAACCCCAGTTGACAGTAAACAATTATACTTAATGTCAATGTGCATGTGTGTTACATTATCAATTGAAAGTAAATTAAAAAAATCCACTTGCATCGATATATACATATTAGAATGTCAGTCTAAAGTAAATAAACAATTTCACTTAATGTAAAACTATACTTATTTTTGCGCTGTCCCTAGGAGGATCATGTAACATAATAAAACATCAATCCTGTAAACTTCCTCTAAACTATAATAAGCAAACATAAAATTAACAATCAGACAAACAAACAAACCCCTCGATAAAAGAGAAAACAGCAAAACATAATTTAAACAAGTCTAACATTGCTATTTGAAACGGCTGATCGCTTCTGAAACATGTTTTCATAACATCGTTTAGAAAACATGTAAAGGAACTAACTATTTTTACAAGAGTACTTAACTGGAACTTAAATATTGCCTCTCTAGTTCCACCTGACAACCACTCACAGAAAAATATCGCTCTCCTACATTTGCAAAACCCTGGTTTTCTCAAAGCAGCGTGGAAGCGCCTGTTACAATTTGTAAGTTTGATAAACTGATCTCACACGAAGTTAGAAACTTGACTCTACTGATTGTCACAATCCATAATCGCACTGAGAGATGCTTTTACTTTAACAGCCTGAACAGCGACAACAGGAACAAAACACGTCTTTACATTCTGTGCAGCTTCCAGTTGGATTTTTGCATTATCTAAGATGGCATGGAGAGAAAGAATTTATTTTTTTAAAGTATTGCCAGAATGTACAGCCAGGAAAAAATAACTGTTCTTCTGATCTTACCTAGACTCCAAATGTTTGTATCTGTTTCGCAGCTGATTAGTTAAGCAAATGAAGCTGAAAACTCACCAAAATGGTCTAAAGTTAGACTGGCAAGTACCAACCAACGCGTTCAGGCGCAAAGACACACATTAACCCCTCTTCTTTTCTTCTGGATGCCCCCTGGCAAGGAGAATTACTCGGGACATAACATTATACAAATTGTAGGAGATGTATTCAAGACTGCGATGCGTTTATAGAACTTGTTTGAAACAAGAACGTCTCCTGAATGCCCCTTCAAGGATCCCCTTACCAGACAGCAGACAACTAAAAGTCAATAATCTTCGACGTGAGTTAAGGCTAAAGCTGGCGAAAGCGCCACCTGACCACGAAGAAGGTTCAGGCTGTCAGGGGAGAGAAACTGTGTCAATTTTGTCTGACAAGAAAAGGGTGCAGATTGGGTTTTAAGCACACAGATGTACCCACTGGGGCCCTGCATGCCAGTCTATTTCTTCATCTGTCTATTTTATATATATATATATATGTTCATATGTCTGTGTCTATGCTATGTCTATGTTTACATGTATAAAGCTGTCTGTAACATGTTCGTATATGTGTATGCTCTTGTGACTTTTTCTGTTCACATGCACTGAATATTGGCTGTGTAGGTCTGTTTGCCTGCTGGAATATATGTGCACTTTAACGAATAAATAAATAAATAACAGCGAACCAGACGTTTGGCAATAAAGTTTGTTTAAAAGTACTATCAGTAAAATTTATTTGGCGAGCAGCATGTCTGAATAAATAATCTACAAAAATACTTGCGTCGACAGACAGAGATATTCTTAGCCTGAAGTTCGGACCAAGAGCGATGAGATCAAAAACACGTGCTGCCTTTCATCGCTTTATTAATACAGACGCGCGGCGTAAGTTTTCTGACTTTGAGGAAATTGGACGGCGACAAGGCTGTTTGTTTTTGAACTCCATTTTGCGCAAGTTTGTAATCTTCGGGATTTTTTTCTGAGCTAAACTGGCCCCACTCCAGAATAAAAGAAAGAAAAAAAAAGTGCCCGTGGATCGGTCGATTCAGGCCTGCAAACATCGCCGTGTGACACCCGGGGTTGGTTTCACCTCCCAGCCCTCACCGCGCTACCCGCTTTTTCCTTTCGATCGACGCCTGTCCGACACCGGAAGTTAGTGGTCAATGATTTCCCTTTGTTGATCAATCGATTTTCTTCTACATTTCCTCTGCAAAGGCTCCTCAAATAAAATGCCGCGGCTCTAGTAGGGCTTATAACTCATGAACGTCATGTCCGGCATCAACGTGTGTAAGCCTGGGAAAGATTTATTCCAGGAATTGTCCCACTAGGGCCCGGATGTTGCTCGGGACTATGGGATTGTTTTCGTATATCCGTATTTAATATTTTATCATTGCTCTAATGACATCATACAATACTGAGATAATTAATCAACTGCACCAGCATGACTTGGAAAAATAAGAAAACGCATTTTGTACAAAGTCCATGTGAAAATTTAATCGCAAAGTCAACGAGGAACATAATTTTGAGCACGTGCGTTCACACTTAGCCAGGTCTTGGTTCACAGCGAGAGTCTTAGCTAGACCGGCATTTCTGTGATTGCAGCACAAGAAAGTGCGACAGTAACACCAATGCTAGTCTTGTTTCACATCCTTCCCCCCTTTTCCACTGATTGCTACTTCCCTGCTCGTCTTCCTTATGCAAAATCACTACACTCTCAGTCCTGGTTATTGGGTTCCTCTGTGTTGTCTGTATTTGTTTTTATTCATCATCCGTATTATTGTTTATACTTTCGTAGTTCATATGTTGTTTGTTTGTTTGTTTTCTAGTCCCTCGTGTGTTGCCCATGTCTCGTTATTGTTTGCTAGCGCTAAGAACATGCTCATTGGGAGTGTGAGTATGCACATTACACATTTTTGCATTTGTTATTATTATTTTAATTATTTTTTGCGCTTGTAAGTGTATGTATTTATGTACGAAAGTATTTGCATGTGTATGGCCCTGTGTATGTATTTGTATCTGTATGTAAATATGTATGCATGTGGGTGAGATAAAAATGAGGGGCAGAGAGCATAACATCTTTTTCAAAACTACCTTGTTTAAAATTCCATCCTTGATATTCGTCTGTTCTCAAAGCTTTTCTTGTGGTCTGTCCTTATGGACAATTCTTCTGTTTTGTCCTTGCGGCCCATTGTTGTGTTCTCTCTTTGTGGACCATTTTAATGCCCAGTTGTTCTCATTACTAGGGCACATGCAACAGACGTTTACCTCGATGACACCTCTCTTCTGGAGTTCGCGGTGTCTCGCCTGGACAAGGACTGCAAGGTCCGCTTCGTTGGCAAAGGATTTGGTACAGACGGCTACGCCATCGGCTTGTCAAAGCACTCGTGGATGAGAGTGAGTAAAAGTCACGCCAGTCAAACACAACATAAAATTTGCAAGCATTGGTTACAACAGTTAAAAGTCTTCCTCGTTTCCTGTTTTTTCGGACGAATGTTTTCAGTATGTCACCATACAATAGGGTAACTCAAAAATAAAATACCTTTAATCACGCTTATAAACCAATGATCAATTCAAAATTGTTATTGTTTTACTTTGATGGATGCTTTCAGTTTACCAGTATCTTTTTCATTGCTTTACATGTTTACAACATTCCCTAAAGCATTACATAATTCTAAAGCAAAAACCACCTCTAAACACCTTTTGTAACTGCGTAGTTAAAAAAAAACTTTAATAGACACTCGGCAAATCAAAAGCTTGTCAACGAGTTGTTGTTACGTTTTTGCCAGTGTGCTGTTCCTTTTTCCTCAGGTTCCGATGTCCAATCACATTTTGTCTTACGTAGAGAGCGGCTTCGTGCAGGATTTAAGCCGAAAGTACTTGTCGCGCCCTCACTGCGAATATTTCCTGACAGGCAGCGCGGTGCAGTATGGGCTGGAGCATACCGGAGGCCTCTTCTTCATCTTACTCTCGGCCATGTTTGTCTCCGTCTTCTTCCTTTTCTTGGAACATTTAGCTTACAGGTAATTATGGCGTATATACCATAACCCCCCGCTTTCACACTGAAGTCATACAGAGTAACACTCACGTCTTGAGGTATATTGAGATTTGGATATATTCCCAAAAGTTTAACGGGATTTTATGCTCAGTTTACTTTCTCTTACTACCTGTCAGCCAATCAGCTTTTTTGTTTATACATAAACGACTATGTTGAATATATATATATATATATATGCATTTCAATAATAGTTTTATGTTTCTACACGATGAGACCTGATAAATTCTTCTGTTTCTGCTCCCCTCGTTTACTCCGACAGCATCTGTTGTTATCCCGTTTCCTTCATATTTGAATCCTCGATGCATAGGCACCATTATTGTTCTTGACAATATCTTTGTAGGAAAAACAGTACGATCCCTCTCTTTATGCCTCTTTGCTAGCTCCATCTTGAATTTTCATGCAGCTAACATTGGCAAAAGCTAAGCAAAAAGATCAGAAGTTAGAGATCACCGTCCGCTTATGGTTCCCCACCACCCAGTCCCGCTCCCGTTTTCATGTTACAGGGCGTGACATTATCTCCTTCACTCTTCGAGGCAGTTTTGCATGCAGGGCACGCATCTTGTAGACCGAAACACTTGTCCCCGGCCAATAAGGCGCCGAACGCGTGGTTTATCGTACAATCTCGCGGTTTTATGACGTTCATTTGCATTTGGAATGCCCCAGGCGCACGTCTTCATTTCTTCTCCATCTCACCCATCCGTCATCACGAATGAAGTTTAGTGATAAAGTGGCCAAAATACGTCAACATTGGGTCAAGTCAGCTCTTGCTCGGCATTTTTTTTTGTATAATTTTCTTCGATGGAAAAGTTAAAAATACACATCATGTCTTTCTAGACCGTATAAAGCTTTGACCAGATATAGTTGTATTCATTCAGTGTCAGAGACTATTACGAGGTTTTGTAACAGTAACATAAGAGCAATGGACAGAAATAGGTTTTTGCTAGATTTCACGACAAATTGTCAAAAATATTGATCTTTCTGTCTGTGTTAGCTTTGTTGAAAAATACATTGTAAATAAATAAATAAGTAATACCACAATACCGTGTGTTTTATAAACTCTGCAGTAGCATTACTAAGACAATGAACCTCGATTTCTTCCCATGTCATGCACCTTGGATACCTCGCGTTTAGAATAAAAGAATACTAAATATTTCGTGCACTTGCAAGAACATAATATGTACATAAGCTTTTATAGCCTTTCTGGCAGCTTGTTGAAACATTAGAAAGATTTCTTTGGTTGGTTTTACCGTACTGCTGTAAAAATTTTGGCATTTAGCGGGCAGGGAGAATTTTTCTTCATTGCCGTTTCATTTCTACATTATTATGTTATTGTGTTTCTAAAGCATCATTGGTCAGATATTCTACGTCTGTAAACAGCAAAGAATAGAATTTTTAGATGTCTTTTGGGTCTTAAAAACATCTTTTTATCGCATAGAACTTGTTAATTTTCATTGTTTTTTCCCATGATGCTCGAACGAGGATTTTTTTGATTCCGCTATTTTTTCTTTCTTCTAATGTCTGAACGAACTGCAGCGATTTAATTAGGTCCTCTCGTGCAGAGTTTTCCTATGGCCTGCTTCAGAAATTATTACCCGTTTCTCAAGCCCAGTCGAAGGTTAACGCCTTTTTTATATGCAGCAGCGAACTCTTAATGTGAGGCTATGTCTGGCTTGGACTTTTTCAGATTTCTTGTTCCATGGTTCCGCAGTCGTCCAGAAGGAAGCTTTTGGAAGACGGAAAACTTAGCATTTATAAGTCAGGTATATTTGAAAAAAAGTCTTAATATTCATCGTGGCATTATTGTGCACCAAACATTCGCAAATGATGTTTTTAATCACAAAGTTTAGGATTAATGTCAATAAAATTTTCTGTATAGAAAACTTCGAGTTCAAAATTTTGCATTGTTTTGTTTAAAGAACAACCTGACACAGAAATACATATAAACAAAGTCTTGTCTTCTTAATTAAGCGCTGTGTTTGTGTCTTTTTATTGTAAGGAATCAGTAACCACTACTAAAACATATGTTAAAGTCATTTTGTAAGGAATCTCTAACCTCTACCAAAACATGTTAAAGTCACAATGTAGCTTTTTTGCTCTTTTTGCTCTAGAGAGTTCATCGTGTTGTGCGCAGTGAGAAGCTGTACTCGCAAAAGCAGGCTGCGCAAGAGATGATTAAGATCGTCAAACAGCGGGACTTCACTCGACTGATCCAGAAAAATGAACTTCAGAAAAGGGTCAGTGCCTGTCAGCGCTCGAGACATGAACCTAAAAAATATTACCGTTCTGATTACAGAACTCGCACTGAGAAAAATTCTGTTTCTTTGTTGCAAACAGTTTAAAGAGTTTGAATTTACATTAAATAGCAATGTTTAGCACATATATTATAAATAAAGGCCAATTTGCTTATAGTTCAATAATTCTCTAGTTATAAAAAAGACAAGATAATATTAACAGTAATCCAGATATATCTGCATGAACTATAAATATTTTGCTTTTGCCTTGAGTTACCTTGCTTTTGATGTTATGCTACTTTGATGGGATCTGTTTCATTGGACTGTTTTCAGAAAGTTGTTCCACAACAAAGGATAAAGACCAAAGCAGAAATGTTTCAGGAAATAACTGCAAACATTGTCAGGTACAGACAACGTTCATATCTCATGAAGATAAATGTGTGAATGGGTACATATTTTGAAGTGCATATCTCATGAAGTGTAGCAAGTGAATCTCGTTTTGGTTAGGTGAACAAAACAAACTGTAGAGAAGATGGAGAAATCTAGAAAAAATGCTTCTTGCCTTTGGTATTTTTTCCGACTGACAGTAAGTTTAATATTTTCGTTATATAATATTTGGCCTAGCTGCACCTTTTTGTTCCGAGAATAATTTTGACATCCCGCAGCATATTGTTTTAAAAAGAATTGTCGTGTTTCCCGTTATGGTTGAAGGTTTTACCCTTTATCCCAAAACGTGCAATTCAACATATTGGTAGGGGTGGTGGGTAATTCCAGCTAAGCTAGTTAGTGAGGTGTCTTTAACTTCTCAGTGACGCATGTTTAGGAAAATTTTCTTTTTCATATTAAATTGACTTATCTCTTATTGAGATTAGGAATTTTACTCGTAAGTAAACTATCGATGGGTAAGAAAATGAGTTAACTACCATAAACTTAAGCCAATACTTAATTCCGACGATGTAGAAAGTTCTCGACACCTAATCTTCTTGAGTAACTACGGGGGATGGACTCTGCTGCTTACGGACGAAGTAATTATGCAGTCGACTTCGACAATAATGGTGGTGAAAATCCTCCACACGATGAATTGCCACTAAAGGACTGCAGGAACATACCTAGATAGACGCTGGTCTGACGTTTCCAACACGAGGGAAGGCGCCAGACTGTCGCCAGGCGGCGTGAGGCATCCGTCAGGGAAGCGGTAGCTGTCCAGCAACTGTTCCCTGCAAGACAAGGCCTCACCTAATTTCACCCTCTCTTCCCTTCAAACGTCCCCAAGTCCTTTTAGACCGACACGATCCCCAAGCCTCCGTCATGGAGTTGGTCGATAACAGGCAGAAAAGTGCCATGATTGCAAATTGCATGCTAGAATTTTTTCCTTTCTCTGTTTTTTTTTATCTCAAACATTTAATGCAGTCATCACGTAAAGCGGATGACGGCTGCCAAACACGTTCTGAATAGCAACTCTTGGAAGCGGCGATTCCTGCGCCCGGGCGTGAAGGGGTCCACAGAACAGAGTGCAGGTCAGAGGGCGGAAGCTGTTCTAAGCTCTGCGTGACGTGAAGTGTTTTCATTATCACAGCCTGATTATGCTGATAAAATGACATTGAATACTAGTGAAGCAATGACCGGTATTTAATGAAAGTATGTGAACGATTGACTGATCGATGATTTGGTCGATCGATGGATCGATCCTTATTGACGACCCATTGATTGATTTTACAGAGGAAAGTGGGATGAGGAAAGATTCTAGACGTTTTCAATCTAGTTTTACGTCCAGTCAACTTCCTGTCATGGTTGCATCAAGGGTTGCTCTTAGCATGAGCACAGGTCTCAGGGAGAAGTATCGCGTTCTTCTCATTTCCGGTACAAGACAGGTTGGCTGCTGCATTTATCCATAATAGAACTGCGGACGCCAGCTTCCTACGAGACCACCTACGCTACCCGTAACGGACAGACATTGCTCCGGAATAAACCATAGCAGACTCTCAGATCTAGTAGGGATAGAGTTTTTTTCTGGAATGTTCAAAGTTCAAAGCCACAGACTTGATAATGCATCTGGTGATGATAATCAGAGAGCAGCAGGGATGTAAAAGCGTTGTTAAAAGTTCTTAACCCGATTTTTTGTAAACAGACGTGGCAAAACAGTTTTATCAATATAGATGCGCTATTTAAATCTTCATTATTATTATTATTATTATTTTATTAAAATCTGTCTAAATGTCTTAAGGGAATGTGTGTGTGTGTGTGTGTGTGTGTGTGTGTGTGTGTGTGTGTGTGTGTGTGTGTGTGTGTGTGTGTGTGTGAGAGAGAGAGGGAGCATTGTCGTTTTCATCATTACATAATACTGTTACATGACATTGATTGAGTCTCACAGCTGGCAGCGAGAATTTGCAGAAATCATGTTGGCTGTCTACCAGCGCAGATGTTGGCGTCTGTAGCACCAGACATCGCTTAGTGTCTTTCTCGAAGGCGGTTCATACACAGGGCCAGATACTCAGACGTCCTTTTTCCAGTTTGTCAGATAAGTTTTCAGCATGAACTGCATGGCGTCTTGCTGTTCTCTTGCACAAAGGAACTATGCACGGTGGATGATTATTTCCAAAGCGAAAAATGATGCGTGTTGCTGTCATGCAATCATAATAAACAGTTAACGCGCTACAGGGTATCAGACATCAAAGAAATCAAAGACAAGCATCCTTCATTTCTGTGGGCCTTTCTGGCCCGAGAGATAGATGTTGTTTTCTCTATTGAAATATACGTTGAAAAAGTTCTTCTTGGTTCCCGGTCATATAGTAGATTCTTTTTCCAAGAAGGCGTTGCATCCAGCAAGGCCTGATCGACATTCTTCACGCTGCACAAGACGTGCCAGGGACTGTGTGAATATATCCCCCCCCCTCTATTGCTATTTATGTCTTGCCGTATAGTTCTTATTTATCCGAAAGACACGTGTAGACTGAGATTTTTTTCTTCTCTGGGTTCTTAACATATGTCTAAGAGGCTCAGCAAAGCGAACAAGCTGATTACTTTGAACAATCTTCTCAAGAATGGGAGAGTGTTTAGCATGCTTCGAGTTCCACCGTGACATTCTTGTTTTTCGGAAAGAAAAACCATCCGTCCCCGAAAAAGATCTCAGATGACCCTCCGATTGGCCGTACTTGATAACCCGAGACGCCCAATATCGAACTGTGTTTTCAGAGGAAAGGTCAGCAGCAATAGCTTTTTCTTATCAAAAGGATGTAATAACA
The DNA here is from genome assembly GCA_004794655.1 of Marisa cornuarietis. Lineage (NCBI taxonomy): Eukaryota > Metazoa > Mollusca > Gastropoda > Architaenioglossa > Ampullariidae > Marisa > Marisa cornuarietis. The sequence goes on from SMMW01000614.1 coordinate 4,010,733, forward strand.
ATCGATACATCTCTCACATGAAAAGTGAGCTTTAGTGTTCCGGAATACAAATTGTGTTAAAAAAAGTACCAGCAGACCTATTAGTGTTCCGGAATATAAATTGTGTTAAGAATGTAACAGCAGACCTATGCTTATGATATGAAAGGAGTATTTTGAGCATGATAGTCTTGACTACTGCATGTTTTCGAAAATTATTGCACAAGTAAAAAAAAAAAGGAAGCGTGTCCTTAAAACACAACAGCGGGGATCTGTTTGAAATAGTTCAAGAACCTTCATGGTTTGTATTTTCCCGTGTAAGCCACCTTTTTACCATCCACGTGGAGACACGTCGTTGTTGCTATGTAGGTGATGTCGAGGGCTTGATGACACAGGCACAACGCCACTCGATGGTGGACCTGTGGGTGTCGCATGGGTGTCGTCGAAGCCGTTTCTGCTCCTTTGCTTGTAGGAGGGTTGTTCAGGGAGGACAGACTTGGGAGAATACGACTGTTTTGACGATGTGCGCGCTTTACTCTCTCACTGTATGTGGGTGCGTGCGCGTTTGCTTGAAAATTTAATTCTCTTTCTCTGACAATATACACCATAGTGCTAGAAGATGGATGCACTAGTCTGGCAGCCTTTTTGGAAGTACGTTTATTTTAAGCTCGCAAAATCAATTAATCAATCAATCGATTGATCAATCAATCAATCAATCAACAGTGCCCATAACCATCTGCTTTGCAGAAGTATATATCCATAGTTGTTAGTTCCAGCTAAAGGACCAATCTGTCTGTCCCGAACCACAGCCAGCCTCTCATTTGCATAATACCTCCTAACTCCTCTCTGTGTTTTTCTGTCCGTTCGTCTGTCTGGAACCGAAATATTTTAGCGCCTTACAGCCAGCTGAATAGCTTTGCCGGTGTGCACGTGTTTCTTTCACATCAAAGCGTGCAACAAACCTGAGATGACGCAGTCGCCTTTACAAAGGGCGGCCCTTGTGTTCTTGGACCGAACGTGCCTGGCTGGTGGCATGGGTTTGGTCTGCTGCTGGTGGTCGCAATTGGGGAAGCCATTGGGCTGCTGGATGAGGCTGATCTATTTGGCTGTGTCTGGAGAAGAAAAACAGACGCTGGGTGTTCGCCTGCAAATAGGTGTCTGATGGAGACAGACCTCAATCAATAACGACAATGAACGCTGGACGGCGGGCAGCGCCTAGCTGGACCCTCCGTGTGCCAACTAGTTGAATAAGGTCCTGAAAGGATAATCTGGCATCCATGGCTTTGTGAAAGGAGCCGTTAATCTCACACAGTCCAGTGCATAACCTATGGTGTTTGTTTAGGTTTTAATCATGTGTGCATCCTCTGAATGTAACGACTATTGAACTAGTAAAAAAATGTAAACCAATATTTATTTCACAAGTTAATAACAAAATTTTCTAATTATAATATTATTTTTAATGTCAGTTTTTGTTTATTTGTTCGATGTATGAAAGGGTCAGTAAAATGTCTTGTAGAAGGAGATTCACACAGTTGATGTGTATTACTCATTATGAGTATTAAGTTGAGAATACAAGAAGCCAGACAACTAAGTTCTTTCTTAAAGTTACCCTACATAATAGAAATTTAAAATTACCTGTAGAAATATCAGAATAAATTTACTTAAAATAACGCGTCTAAAATGTTTTAGCTATAAATACCCATTCTCAGTGAGGGTGAAGTCTTGTGAGTGTTTAGTGAGGACACACAAGTGCTGTTCCCTCAGAATCTAGTTATAGTTCAGCTTTCTGCGAGATTCTCGACCTCGTGAGTTGTGTTGAGTGACTGGTATTTTTGAACACAGCTTTGTTTTAATTCAAGCAGCCCCAGGTCTACACAGGCCAGGAGTTCCCGAATAGAAAATATTGCATTCGTGGAAAGATTAGGATTCCGTATACGACCATGACATTTTGTATACCAGTTAGCTAGACCATAGCGAGGAACAAGGGGAAAAAACCTTGTAAAAGCTGAAGTCCCATCACTATCACCAGTTTTTCTCCGAGAATATTTTCAGCTCGCCGAAATTAGTCCAAGCAAAGCATCTTGGTGGATGGACTAATTGTTATAAATAATAATAACAGTAATACCAGATTGGTTTTTGAATGATTCTACAGCTGTCAGGGTCATCCATCTGCTCCCATTAGTGTTAAGTGGCGAGAAATTGTAAATCTTTTCCTATTTCTTCTTTTCCATCTTGCCTTAGTTAACTCTTATTGTAGAGAGCTTCTTCTGTCTGAGGTGCTATCTCTATGTCGCAAGGTTTGTGCCGGAATCGATTCCATGTAAACTTTGATCTTCTTCAGACATTTGTCCAGTCGAGACGGCTCCAGCTTCAGCTGTGCAAGTTCTTGTCGTATCTGTAATGGACAGAGATCACGTGTCTGTCGCAGACCTGTTGGTTGAGATCGACTAGCGAATTAGATTTTTGAAAAGCGATCTTGGGTACCTGCCTTGAATCTCGGTGGAGCAAACAGAGAATAATGAAAGAAAGCGATTATAGAACAGTGCATTTCGAATGGCAAAGACAGCGATCATCACATCTGTGGAAGTAGCCGAAGACGTATTGAACTAATTGTTTTCTTGTCCACCGCCAGTGATCGACTTAGAGCTTTCCTTCTAAACTACAATGTACAAAAAGAACTTAAACGTTCACCACTTTATGACTGTTAAATCTTACAGCATGTCATCAAACTCTCAAATTAAAAAGGTGTAATGTGGGCACAACCCCTGTTAGTCTTTAAAAGAAATTAAATTACTCCTCTTTCATGTAAGTCTTGGCTTTGTAACAAGGCGCAAGTGAAAGTGCAGTTGAATAGTCTTGTATGACAAGTTGTAATGGTCATAAAAGTATTATCCCATTATGTGAATCTATGAATTTAGTGTTTTGCTGTATTATTTTTTTAATGAAGCTCTTCTTACGATAGCCAAGTAAGAGAACTGAAACTAGAGATGTAGATTTTTTCTCGAAGATTAGAAATGGATGGCGATGATACAAATTTTTTCTCGAAGACCAGAAATGGATGGCGATGATAAAAATTGTAAAAGAAAGAACACACATCGAAACACTGAGAAGTGACAGTTAAAGCAAGTCATTAAATAAACAAAATCGTCAAGATTGAAGGAAAAAAATAAGCACCTTATAATTTGTTAGCAAGCATATACGTGCGCGTGCGTGCGTGTGAAAGAGACTTTATTTGAAATTTCTTACTGCTTCTTTTCATAATCTGATTTCGTTTAATCTTCTTTTAAAATGTTTGACTATTTGATTACATGTATTTCATATTTTTTTAAGTTAAAATCTTTTCTATCTTCAGTATTAACGCTAAATGTTAGCTACGTCCATAATTTTTTTTTACTTTGGTTTGTGGCTGATTAAGTGCACAAGGTTAAAGTAACTTTTCCCATCATCGCCTTTTTTTGTAAATCTGCTTACTCTGGAATTGAAATCCGCTTATAAATCGGCTTATTAATGTTATAAGATTTTCCGTTTTCCTCCTTGTATGAAATCTTACTTTTTGCAAAATGTAATGAAAATTTTATTTATTTTTATTTATTATTATTTTATTTTATTCGTCGTAAACAATATAATAATTATGCGCTATTTTATATTATTATTAGCATCTGCATCATTATTATTATTATACCCTTTATTATTATCGTCTTCATCGTTGTTATTATTGTTTGTTGCCAGTTACCACAGGCAGCTTAACAAAGAGCTTGACACCGTATACAAAGGTGACGCGGTCGAAATTGACGAGGGAATAGTGACGTTTGGGGTCACACAAGACCCCAATGGTGTGCATGTTCAGATGCCTGCGTCACCGCTGCGGGAGAATCACATCGGCGTGTCCAACCTCGCCTTCTTCCAGGACGAGGAGCACGCCAACAACAACGGCGTCGACGACATAGTCAGCCGCTCGGAGGTGACCGATGAGGATGACGACGAGGAAGACGAGCAGGCTGGGAAAGCCAGGCGCGGGGACGACGAGGACATGTTTGACGAAAGCAGCGAGCTCGGGCTGCCGTCTCCGAAAAGATCGTCGAGGTCTTCCAGCTCGTCAACCTGGTCCTCGCCGAGACGCAAAATGTCGTCTGCCTCTGTGAAAACAGAGAACCGGGAAAAGCCACCTGCCATCGTGGTGACTGCCACCTCCTGCAGCGAGCCCACCTCACCGGAAGGACGTCACCCTCGCTTCAGCTGGGGCGGGGCGGCGGCCAACAACGGCGCCAGGAGAGGTCAAGGGCAACGGCAGGGGCAGGGCAAGGCCTTCTCCAGGCGCGTGTCTGACGTCAGCCCCATGCGGATGTCGCTCGGTGCGCCTGCGCAGAACAATGTGCCCCGCTCCCGCAGCCAGGACTACCAGACCTTTGACTATTTCCAGAAGAACCTGAAACTTAAGGTACGGTCTGCTGTCTTGTGATGTAGTCTGAGTTACAGCTGTTACCTTGTGTTCTGTAGTCTGAGTTACTACTTCCTTATGCTCTTTGTCTGATCATTTTCGTTTTCTTCCTTTTACTTTATTTGTCTGCGTATTTCCTTTGTTCCATATCAATCGTTCTTTTTTCCATTCATTTCTTCTTTCTTTTATCCTTTCTTTACATTTTCTGTGCTCCTTCTTACTTTTTTCTTTCTTTTCTACATTTTTTAATTTCTTAAGCACGTCATTTGCATATTTTTTTTACAAATCAGGAAAGTATTACGGATGTATGCATGGGGCTATTATCTTTGTGACGTGTAAACCGAATTTCGATACAATACCGGTCATTGATATAGCTAACCCGCAACGCTCATTTCCGAGGCTGGAGATGTAGCAGAGCGCTTCTGTCATGGATGTGGCGAACTTCCACATTTTTCCAGAACCATTTTATTTCCATTAGTTTGGCGAACACAGAGCCATCTTGGGCACACAATGATCCTATATGTCACGCAAATACTTGCCAACTGGCATCTTTTCCCCGTCACTTACAGAGCTCAAGGATTACTCGTGACAAGATATAAATGTCATGTCCTCGAGTACAAAAGCTTTAGAAAGGCCCTCCTTGTGCCCTCCCATCCATCTTCCTTAGTATTCGATCGACGATGCTGGAATAATGCAGTTGCTTGTTATGATGACGCCAGGCTAATGGCTTTGAAATAATACGAACATATCTGTGAATGCATGTGTTTTACGTGTGTTTGTGAACTTCCCTCTCTTTCCTATTCTTTTCCTCTGTGTTGCTTTTCTCCCTCTGTGTGTGTGTGTGTGCCTTCGAGTTGCTTCTGTGTGTGTGTGTGTGTGTGTGTGTGTGTGTGTTTGTGTGTGTGTGTGTGTGTGTGTGTGTGTGTGTGTGTGTGTGTGTGTGTGTGTGTGTGTGTGTGTGTGTGTGCAAGAGAAAGCTAATGGACATGTGTAAGAAAGGTCTCATCCATGTTTGTTATTTTTTTGTATCAGCCAGCAAAGAAAGAAGTTCATCCTCTGTTATACACACTACCCAGCTAAACGTCTCACAATTTCCAAGATCTTTTCCCAAACCCATTCTAAGATGAGCGATTAAAAATAAAATTTGTATTTACTTTGTTCGTGAAGACTGTCCACGCTTACAACATTGATCACTTGTGTAAATCTCTGTAGGACAACAGGGTGAAATCTACCCTACGGCGACACGCTCTCTCAGGATACCAAAGCCAGATGCCTGTAGAATATCTCGACGAATGCACGTTGGAGGCGCTGTCCAAGGAGGACCTTGTCATCCTCTGGAAGAAGTCGGAACTAGAGCTGCAGACCAAGCTCAATGACGTCATGAACAGGAACAAGCGGCTGGCCATGGCCATCGACTACCTCACAAAGCAGGAGTTTAACGATGTCAGCGAGGAAGTGTGAGGAAACTGTGTCCCAGTTTTATGGGTTAGTGAAGCTTAGCGACAGTCATCTTGTTTTTGTTGCGTCAGCGACAAAGTGCGAGACAGGTAATGGTGCTTCAATAAGACAAAGAGTAAAAAATGTAATGAAATGGTATGTTAGTGACGAAGTGTGAGAAAAATGTTGCTGTGTCAGCAATCAAGTGAGATAAAAAAAAATCCATGCTGGTCTGCAAGATGGAGGAGAGGCTGTGTGCTTGTTCCAAGCGGAAAACTTAATGGTGGTGCTGAGTCCTGTTACGTGAAACGGACGTTTGGCCCTTATTGACGTTTTTTCGAGGACATGGTGGCATCTGATATTGTCTTGATGCTGCAGTTAATACGTCGACTTATCGCTATACACACGGACTAGTCATTGATACGCACTCATCACAGAGTGTGTCAACCATTATGCGACAAAGAAACTGATTTGGTGTAGCGGATACTCGCGGATCCAGCATTGCTACTGTTTAGAGTGTCATTCATTGTGACATCAAGACTTTCTTCTCAGTCTTTAATCTCGGTGTCCATCAATATGCAAACTTTTCTCCTTTTAAAAACCATGAGCAATGCATTGAGACTATTTTTCTGTATATATGATCAGACATCACTCCTTGTAAATAAAAAAAACAGCTGAGACGAGTTGAGCGCTGCCTCGAGATCGTGCACATTTTCTTATAATGACTTGGCAGAGTACTGTGCTAGATATAAGTTTTTAATCTCTGGGTGACTACCTCTCTTTCTTTCTCGAGAAACGCGCCAAGTTATCACCATGTTTAAAAGAGGTTTAACTTTTATTGCCACGTTTGCACACAAATACGCCTGCGGTCTCAGCTCTCCCATTGGCTGAAGCCTTGACGCCATTCACGTATCTGTGTACAATCCTGACGTCTGTGTTTTTTTTTTTACATTGACCTGTGCATGGTGAGGTTTTCGGGCGTGTATCTCAAGAACGAAAGAGGGTTATCACCCCAATCTCCACGCAGTTGTGGAAACATTATCTTGCACACAGTTACTTGGCCATTAAACAATAATATTTTGCCCTTCAGACCTTAAGCAGAGGTCCAAAAAAAGATTCCACCGACTTCAATGTTCGCCTTAACGTTGGATCATTAGGTCACAAGTGACCGTCAGTGTAAAGCTAATCTGTCGCATAAACTGGTTCTTACCCGTCAGGGTTTCGTGCGGGTGATGGGTATGCTGTGCTTGAGATCCTGCCTTTTTCATTTTAATGAGAAACGTCTCAAATAGTTTTTAAGGTTATGCTGTGTTTGATCACAAAGAACAATTTATTTCTTATCATTTGTCCTTGAAACAGTGATAATGAAGTCTGGACGTGTTCCAGTTGGCTGTTGGTATCAGTGGAGGTACATCTGTACCAATCTCCCAACAGTGCACCACATCAGAACTGGTCACGTGATACTGGGTCAGGCAATAAGCTTTCATGGTGCTGATAAGCAGTCCGTTCTGTAGTCGTGGGAACTAAGTAACAATCTTTCGCTCTTACTTTTACGTGTATGTAGCGAATCGGATCCGACTGAGGTGGAAGATGGTTTAATCTTTCCCCGCTTCCATGTAAGACAGTTGAAAGATCAGGAACTCCGTGTACAATCATCTTTCCAGACATACACCTTGAAAACATTTTGTTAAGACTTGTTAAAGAAATTAGACCTTATGTGGGATTTGGCTGTCGTCGGTCTCTTGTGATTCGTTTTGAAATGTCTGTATAGCTCCCTCATCTTATAATGAACATGTCATGCGAATTTTCGTGGTAAGATGGGTCTACTGTCTTCGTACACTAATCACATTTATCTTCATCTTTTTAAATTGAATCGCCCCACATCTACTGCATTATAGCAGTTGTTTATGACGGAGTGTTAGCATGGATGCTAGACTTTGAATGGTTTTTTTTTTAATCCCTTAGAGTGGTGGCAATATTAGAACATATAAGAAACAATATTGTATATTCGTACCGCGTCGTACTTTTGTTCACAAAGTATATTTGTGTATATTTAGTGTATTGTCACTGGAAGAAGTTCCGTTTAAAAACTGCAAGGAGAAGGTGGAAATGGACCATTAGAGAACGTTTACAATCCGAACCTGTGTATAAGTTTTGACCGTTACAAAAGCAGTTTGTATATTGTTTTTTTTTCACGCTATTTTGTTTACAACAGTATACTAAATCAAATTTACATATTCAGTGTAACTAAAATATTTTGACGCCCTTCCCAGATGACAATGTTAAATTTTGCTACTTACTACCGCATCGGTGTAATTTATATGTGTACTTAAAGTACAATTTCTTCTTTCTCCCTATCTTAAGTTCTGATTAGGGTCAATTTACTAATAATGACTGTGATTGAAAGCTTGACAACGCACAATGATTACAATAATTACTTCTCTCTGACAGCCACGCTAATCTTGAAACCAAAATGAAAAGCTTACATTGTGTGTAACAGTTTAATATGTATAAGACTTGTGTGTGTGCATTTGATTTCCCTGTGTACATGTATGATTTTTTTCTGAAAATTTAAAGATTGTTTTGCAGTACATCTCGGAAAGAGACAATATGAAAAAAATGATGGCCATGGCTGTCATTAGATGGAATTCAGAACGTGTACTCTGCCGATGTATTGTGTATATTTTGTCTTTGCTACACGCAAACACAATGTAATGTCATATAAGAGAACTGTAAAAAAATATTATGACACGTATCTTGTCCTTTACCGGTTGTTTAACGTAGAACTAAGAACGAGGAGCAAAGACTGATCAGATGAAAGTTGTAGGCGGTTCTGTTTCAACTGTGAGCCAATACGTGGGGTGGGTTGCATGAGTGTGTTGTACATGTGTTCTAAATTTCACAGGCTGAACGTCTCCTGTAAGTATGGACACGAACGCTCATGCAACCCAGAAGCAATCCGGTAAAGACAGGTCTTGAATTGGTTATTTTTGTTCTTAACTCAGGCCTACGTTTTTGGAACGAAGTTTGTCACTTAATTTCCCTGTCCGTCCCATCATCAGCCCCGTATTTGTGATTAAACGAATGTTCTTGTTTTAGTTTGGATGTCCTGTTTGTTTACGCGTGAGAAAAATACCTGCCAGCCTACAAGCTTATTACTGTTGCTATGGAGACAGAGAAGCAACGTTGTTGTTGTCGATGATGATTGATGATGGATGATAGATGCTGATGGATGGATGGATGGATGGATGATGATGATGATGATGATGATGATGATGATGATGATGATGATGATGATGATGATGATGATGATGATGATGATGATGATGATGATGATGATGATGATGATGATGATGATGATGGAGGTAAACATTTATAAAGGGTATGATCCTTGGTGGAAGTCGAAACGAGTTTTACGGTTGAAGAATCTAAAGTTAATTACTAAATAAAGTGGTTTAAAAGCTGGTCACTGACAGCTACAAGAACGATACAACAAAGAGGCATAAGAGACAGTGATCAGCAAATGCACAAATCCATTCCTAGCTGGTGAGATACAGACTTCTATCTTGTCAGAAGCAAACTTCTATACTGTTATATCCAGGCTTCGGGGGGTAATATTCAGAGCAGAGAGGTCTGGTCATCAAGCAAATTGACAGTGGGAAGATAACTGCTAAGTTCAACGCACTAGGACGGACACTTACCTAGTTATTTCGTCACTATGGATTCTGTACAAAATCCGGTTGAGCAAAGTCTGAGATCGGAAGATTAGAAGGCCAGTGATTACCTGGTGTACATCAGAAGACCATTTATTATCTGATGTTTATTTCGAAAACCTTCCATCACCTGGATTGCGAAATTGTTTTTCAGAATGTTTTTTAAGAATTTGAGTCAATAACCTTTTTTCTAAGATACAGATTTACAGACATTGCCATACTAAGTAAGATGTCAAAACAGTAAAGTCATGTTATGTCATAGAGGATCAATGATACTTTTAAAATATGATACCGTTCATTTGTTCCATTTTATGTAAGCTTGATCCTCACTGCTATATGCCGTACATATCCATGCACCTAATAGCCTTTACAAAAGCTACCAGAGAGCTGCATATGCCAAGCTTCTCTCTGGAGGTAGTTTTTTTCTTCGTGACCACAATTAAAAGTCAATAGAGTTTCATTTACTATAAGATGGCCTGGCCCAAACGTTTCTAAATTTCGCAAACCAAAATCCTCCAATAAAAAGAAAAGTATGATCTGGAAGTTTATGCAACAACAATGTTTATTACAATAATAGCTTATTCTCTTACATTACACACTTTTCCGCCCATTTAAGGTGAGCTCAGTGCATTTTCCAGAGAAAAACTGTTAAAACGCAAAATGTTAAATTACTGTTATAAATATAATAAAGGTGTGTAATGGTTCAGATGCGTAATGAAACATTGTGTGTCTGTGTCAAAAACGTCAAAGACCTGTCGACTGCTCAGTAACCCCAAACAAAATACCAAAGCCAGGCAAAAAGAAACCCCAATAAACTAAAATTATAACTTTAGATAGAGCAAAAAAGCAACTAAAACAATACAAAAATGTAAACCTCATCAAAACAAAGCAGTGCGAAACTAAGCAAGTAAATCAAACAAACAACACAAGTGTTGACGAATTGCTAACATTATGTCAAGAACGTTCTGCACGAAATTCTGGAACAGACAAATAAAAGTTGGCGAGGGAAGCTCGGAAGTTGTGTAGTTAACTAGTTTAACTTTGGTGAAAGATGGCTGGTCCTGTGTTTGAAATATTTATGCGCCTACCTAACCAGGGAAATGTACTTCAAGTCAGATGAAAGAAAAACACTGGGGAGCAGGACGTTTGAGCACTGATGTCCACTTGCTACACCCCACACAATGTGAACCATAAAGAGTTCATGAAAACCATGCTTGATAAAGAGTTCTTCTTGGGACCAGATTTTTAGGAATAAGACATTGATCTACAACAGAGAACAATCTAAAACTGAAAAAGATACAATATATCACTTTACTTAATACAGCTAATAAACATTACTCCATGTACTGAACTAATATTTTTCATTTATTACCGCCCTGCACATGTTTTCATGAAAACCTGAATCTCACGTTTAATTTGAAATTCTGACGAGTAAACGACTTAAGCATAAAAACTAAAGAATATATGAAATCTTCTTGTACGGCGAAGAGAAAAGAAAGATAAACCTTAACTGGACGCTAGGACAAAACATACTCAAGTAATATTTTGAAGAAACATTACTATCATATTAAAAAACACCAGCTAATACTGTACCGTAGGCAAATCAAACTGTGCCCCCGTTCACAATCATGTTCAACAAAGTACGTATTCATGTTCAACAAATTAAAGGGAATTTAAACACTTAAGCAAATAATTGCTTTTAAAAAGATGTTGCACAAAAGTCGGAGGTTTCTGTGAAGACATTAAAAATATAAAGGGATAAAATAAATTTAAATATGCATCGCATTTACACCAAGGCAGCAAAATAAGCAAGGCAACAGAATTTGGATGCAGCTCGCTGGAGGCATCTAGTATGGCTGCTTATCTCTGCTTCTTCCCACTCGATCCAGCAAATCTCGGTAATTCAGTACATCGCTGACATCAGCGCTACACTTTTAAAGGACTAATGGATGGCCCTAAGGATTGAGAAAGAGCTCATTGCACGAATCATTTGGGGTTTTTTTCCAAATCATCTTCCGTTCTCGAAACACAAGTTTTCTAAGATCACCACGAGTAGGTCACGGTCAACGAAAAAAAGTGATGCACGTTAATTTGAGGAAATAATATTTTGCACTAAGCTTGGCCCGATCAGTCAAAATATTTACTTTACACATTATTAGTCATAGAATTGCCATATTAATGAAAAAGAAGGTTGAATGGAAGATTTCAACAAACCACAAATTTATGTTTTAAATGATAAGCGTGAGGCAGAAGGTTTCTAAAACCTGCAATGATTTCAACTTTTATGCTCTTCTGTTTAACCCTCTAAATGTCCACTAATAAGAAACAAATAACATTTCAGGACAAACTTTTTACTAAAATATTTCGAAGGGGTACGAATACGCGCCGAATAAGCTTAATCTTCCAGCCTTGGCTCAGATGGCAAACGTAGATAAGGAACAGGTGCGACTGACAGTACTTTACCGAGATTAGAAATGTTTTCCTAAGCAAAAACCACAAGCTGAAAACTGTAAGAGCTGCTACGATGGAATTGAAAACATGGAACTTTCTAGCTCTGATGTTATGCAGGTAATTAAATGTTCTTAATAAATAACAACATGTGATGAAAGCTTATAAGCTTTGACTTACAATCGGGATAAAAGATAAGGATATACATATAAGAATGTAGCTATTAATAGGCCAAGATTTACAACTGTTTTTGTTTGTTTTGTTTTTTTTGCCTTATCGTCTTGTTCCGTGATACGGTAATGATAGTAAAGATAGAAATCGCCTCTAAAGTCAGATATATTGTTTAATTTTTTAATGATCGAATAAAGAAAAGTTAAATGAATTGGAGAATTCTGGGGTGACACAGGATAATGTTACAAACAGTAGCAAAACCTTTCAATGTAGCCATTGCTGCCTTTGTCCTGATAACCGTTGTGAAAGAAATTGTAAGCGCACTTTACTACCTGACTATTTGCTTTTCAAGTTTTTACCAGTGTGATCTGCAACCAGTCTTGATAGCATCAAAGTGGAATAAAACGTTAGAAATTATGACTCAAGAAAAACATTGATGATCGATATTTGCGTATATCATTTACTGATACAAAAAAATCCAAGAGCTAAATTTGTTGATGAATACGGATAATAACTGTTGCTCAATACCTGGTCTCAAATATTGTCGAAGTTCATGTATTTGCTAAACAAACACTGGATAATAATTTCTCATTATAAAGACTTTAACGAGTAACAATTCAGAAAAAAAAAGAAACAAAATGTCTTACATTTCCATACTTTAGCACGCTGATCTTTGCCCAACAACATTGCAACTGGAATGGAAGATACACAAATAACCGTTGCCAGTGTTTCCAAGGTTTTACGGGGGGTGACTGCAGCGTGGACTGCAACTGTGAAGGGCACGGAACTTGCAACCCCGGTGAGTTTGATACGAAAGGAGAGACCTGGTGTCTGGATGGAATTACAAGCAGCCAACAGATAATAAGAGGTTTCAATGTCAAATCAAAGACTTAAGGACCTGACAGCACAGTCACCAGTTTACCGTTATGTCACAACCCAGGCTTTCCCCTCAATATCTCATACATTCATTCCAGAGCAGCCAAGGAATAATATTACCTTCTTATCTCACCCGACCTTCGCAAATAGGGATCGACTGTGGTATAAAATGACAGTATCAAATATGCCGGGTTGTTTTCACAGCGAGTTGTTTAAACAGCCGCTACGGAGAAACGCCGGCAATTTTCTTCTCTGCTCGGTAATTCTACCTGGCTCAGGTAACACCAAATCTATGGCAAGCACGGCGAAGCACGTGCGAATAAAGCGTTGAGTTTGCTTGTTTAGGTATTCAGATCGTCACGCGTCCTATTGAGATTCGCCTGCGTGTTTTATCTCGGTGCGTCTGCTATTATATCGGGATTGAATTAATGTTATTGAAAACAGGACTCTGGTACTCTTGAGTTCGATTGCAATCAGCGTGAAAAATGTTGAAAGAGTTGGAGAACTACGGTAGCGAATGTTAGTTACTCGACGAGCATGACGATTTGTTAAAGACACTTCCCAAGAGGAATCCCCTATAGCTTAACTCTTTATGTTTTTCATACTTTATGTTGTGTTTAAGATTATTATTCGGCTACATAATTTTAAGAAATCAATGTGCACAACAAAAACTTTTACATAGAAAATCCGACAAACTTCGGAAAATTTCATTTCTAATATTTCCGCAAAGAAAGGCTAACCCTAACCCAATTGCGTGTAATGAAAATGTTTCTTTTTAATCAGAAAACAAACGATTGTGAGTAGGTTTAGGGTTTATTCCGTTTCTTGAAACGACCAAGAGAAAGCGAAAATTATGTGACCATTTATCCAATGTTAGGTTTCAGCTTTGTGGTCGTTCTCACAATTCAAAAAAAATGGCAAAATGAGAATTTAAAAAGCAAAAATAAAAAAATTTTTAGATACAAGATCAGAAGGAAAAGAAAACTATTCACGGATTTCCACAATATTTTAATCATATTATCCAGAAGGTGAATTATACCATGCAACTTTCTCATAAACATCACATACTGTGTCATAAACTAACGACATGAGAGAACAGTTCAATGACCTTTCTAAACAGGACAAATATGTCCGAATGTTTGACCAAAATTGGCGAAGTCCTTTATTTAACCATCATGCTGAACACGGTCAAACATACATGAGCATTGTCCGTAGGAAAGACCTTTCCAATCGAAACCATTTTAAAACTTTATTTCTCAGACGGAACGTGCAGCTGTGAGAAGGGCTGGAAGTGGTCTGCGTCAGAACACAAATGTGTGTGGGACTGTAGCTGTCAAACTGGTGAGATAACTTTTGCTCTTAAATTTAAAAAAAATAATAATACTTGAAAAGTATGAAGAAAAGCTCTGGGAAGAAGACAAAATCTTTTTCGCCTAAGTAATCAGTATTAAAAACATGGACTGGTCTCGCTGAGCGGACCATTACGAATCCAGACTCTCTTCCTGTGAATGTATTTGAGACAAAGTCAACATCTCTTGTGTACATGTATAGTCTCTACACACGTGTATATATTCAACAGTCATATACATATTAGGTAACACCGGTCTTTCACAGGCGTCCATTGCATCGCCCCGGGAGAGTGCGGTTGTCAAGGTGATTGCTTGTGGGGCGCGTGCAGGAACGGACACTGCGTCTGCTACGAGGGTTACGAGGGAGAGGACTGCGCCCAGTATAATGCCAACATGTAAACGACTCCTACTTTTAAACCTCGTTTTTAAGAATTCTAGCCTGTGGGTAGTTGAAAAATCAGGTAACTACACTCTACCTCAGCATCCATTCATCCCTTCAGACACAAATATAAGCGTCTTAAATAATAATAACACTGATGATGATGATGATGATGATGATGATGATGATGATGATGATGATGATGATGATGATGATGATGATGATGATGATGATGATGATGATGATGATGATGATGATGATGATGATCATCATCATCATTATCATCATCATCATCATCATCATCATGAATTAGACAATTATTAAAAATAAAATTATTTTTGAAGTATTACCGTATACTTTTCAGAATGCAGAACAAGGGGGTAGATATTGGCATCAACATAGGAGGCATTAGCTACTATTCCTCGGAGCTGAAGTGGGTGGACGTGGCTAAGCAGTCTCAGGCTTGGATCACCGAGAGACAAAGTCGCAATGACTGGGACACTCATGAGCAGAATCAGGTCAACTGGCGAACTGATGGCTATCCTGCGAGTCTCGATGGCAAGTAGAATAGCATTTCCACCAACTGCGACATACGAAGATTATTCTGCGAGACAGAACATTTCCAGCAGCGGAGACATTCTGATTTGAGGAAATGATAGTTCGCTAGCATATTTTGCTTGCTGACATGTTCTGTGTAAAGACTATGTTTTCCTGCTACTTTTGTCAGGAAGTATGACAGTTCTCAACACTTAGAGAATCTGGAATGTTCGCACAAACTGTAACTTTACTGTGAAGACTTTTCAGTATAACAGCAATTTCAGTTTTGTTTTAAAGAATGTTCTCCGATATTTTGATTCCTCTGCAATCTATTTATATTCTTATCTCTTACTCCTCTCCCTCTCTAATCTCTTTCCTTCACCATTCTGTCTCTCTTTCTAAGCATAGATTTACATTCAGTAACACACAAACTCGCCATTACCTATTCATTTCACAGCCGTTTTCTGAAAGTATTGTGAACAAAAGTCTTCATGGTGATGTCATTGCATGGTTTGCAGCGGACATGCGCCTCGTCAAGCTGTTCCTCCGTAATTTTGGTCAATACGAGGAGAAGGGCAACTACACTATTCTTTACGATGGTGAGGGTATTCTAGAGTTCGGCCTCTCAGAACAGCACATCATCCACGACGGCAAAGGTGCTTCTCTCACAGATTGAAATTAATTAATGTAATGATAAATATTTTACATGGTGTTTTATTATATACTTTTTACAAAAAGTCATCATTTTTTTCACAAAATTCGCGTTGCAAACATTATTCATGTAAATGTATTTCAAGGTCTCAACTAGAACAGAAGCTAGGTGATGTTGTTTATAATGTTAGATTTTTTTTCGAAAGGTGGTGGCTTAGTGGGGTAGGTGCTACATATGAAAGTTTTATTATTTAACAAAATTATTGTCACGTTGACAACGAATCAGGACTCATTCTCTTCCCTTGTCCAAGTGCTTACACTCACTCACATCATTTTCTGCAGGTCGAATGGTCATAAATTTTCCTAACATTAACGATGGGGGAATTCTGCTCAAATTAATGGCAACCAATCCGGGCAACCCTATCCGTAACATCCGAGTGCTTCCCCCTGGTTACGAGAACACTTACGACCGCTTTCCTTTCCATCCTCTGTTCCTGGAGTTTCTGCAGCGGTTCTCGGAGATCAGGTTTATGGACTATCTTTCGACAAACGGTCGTCAGGTAATCTTACAAGAGTTTAACCATTGCTTTTAACCTTATTTTAGATGTAGTGGGGTGGACATTTTGGTAAGGCCTTGGTAGAGATCACTGCAAGCTATTTGTTTATTAGTGTTATTCTTCATCATTGTTGTTTGTTACATATATTTTATTTGTTTTATTTATATTGTTATATTATTAAATTTAATATATAATAGTATTATTATTTAAATCTGAGTGAATTTCCTCCTTTCGGTCTGAGATATACGCCTACATACACCCCCATGCAAAGAAAAAGGTCAAAGTCTACATGTCTTATTCGTACAGAGCTGTGCCTACTTATCATATAGTCCAAGCTCCTGACTGGCTGAGACCATGGCAACGTGAAAGTATCCATCTACAATCCTGATTTCTGTGTTGATGACCTCTTGCTGCGGCTAGGGGTGTTTGTAAATGTTTATCTCGAGAGAGGAAGTGGAATTTACCCAGTGTTTGTAGAGTAAAATCTTTCAATATCTTTACTGAATATGAATGTAAATAAAAAAAATTTCTTTGATTTTTTTCGGTCCTTCGAGAAACTTTCGCTGCTAAGATAGTTCACTTTAATTTACATGCTGCATAAAAGTCTGCTGAGCGTATCCTCTTAGCAAGAACTTGACATAAAAAACACGTGAGGTTCACGGAAGCGGAAATGCCGTCAGCTTAAATTTTAATGATGAACTCACTTCTCCCTGCAGCCGGAGCCGACGACTTGGGAGACGAGGAAGCCGGTAAATTACCACACGCAAGAAGGCTCCGATGGCGGCGCCATCGAGTACTTAGTCCAGCTCTCCAACACGGTTGGCGCCAATCCCTGGGTTTGCATTCCTCACGCAGCAGATGACAATTACGTCCGACAGTTCGCCGGGTATCTGAAGCAGCATCTGAGACCTGACTTGAAGGTAGAATGCACTTACGCCAGGTATTTAAGCTTGAAAAACAATCCGAAATTGTTGTCACCCTTGTAAATGTATTATTATATTTCTAAAAAAAAATCAAACAATATTATTTAACCTCAGGTGAGAATCATATATATATATATATATTAAATGAGTTTCATTTGTAATGCTATAAGTATAGTAACTGAGTAGAAAAATGTAATTTCTACCTTTCAAAATCACAGAAACGGGAGCAATAACCAGCGGAAAGCAGATTTTACTGAAATCGAGTTGTTTGCGTGATGTGCTATAATAAGTTTGCATTAATTTTTTTTAAATGTGCATATTACTCTTTCCATGACCCAGGCAGAGTATTAGTAAGCGGAACTACTTTGCAATGTGACATCACGATGTGAACGATTGGGGCGTGGAGGTCAGGGGTTACGATCTTGGTTACGTTCCAGTCTGTCCTTCGAAATAAAATCAGCCAAATTAACGAAATACGAGAAACAACACATTTTTTGACGAATAATTTGCTTCACACATATATTATTTATACATGTGTAAGGATTGCAACAGGTCTTGTGCGGACATCTAGCCAATTTTAAATATAAAGAGTTTTGATAACATTTTAGAGGGCTGAGCAAGTATAGTGTAGAAGCTTAGACTTCTCCTCCAGGTGAGTACTTGAATACTTGTGGATTAGGACTTGTACGACTCTCACCTGGCGCAGACTGAAGTTGTTAGTGCTACATCATCATGGATGATTCTGTCCCTGTGATTTTAAAGGTAGAGCATTATTTTTTTTCCCACTCAGTTACTGCAGTTAAAGATGTCGCGCGGTCTTGCGTGGGTTTAGGACGTCGATGCAGCTTACATTAATAACCGCTACCTCAGCATTTCTACTACTCTTGGCTTACCTTTAAGTTTACCTTGGCTTACCTTTAGGGTCAGCTATTGTATCGTTCACTGCTCAGGCTTAAGCTGCTCTTGAAGCCACCTCTACGCATACGCCTGCTGGCGTAGTATCTCTAGTATGCTTGAAGTTCGTAACTTTGATTACTGTCGCATTAATACTTTAAGTCTTCCTGATTGTTTAACCCCTAATCATATGACTTTTGAACTTTTTCGCTGCGAAAGGTATATGTGGAATATTCAAATGAAGTGTGGAATGGGATCTTCAGACAGACACAATACACGGGAGAAAAGGGTAAGGTCATGTTTCCCAGCGACCCCGGGTGGAAAGCAGGGATGAAGTATTTTAACGTGCGGGCGACAGAAGTGGCCAAAATTTGGAACCAGGTGAATAATATCTTGGATTTATATAGGATTTGCTTGCAGCATTTAGGAAGTCATCTACAAATTAGGACATCCACAGCCATGGGAAGCTAACTCCTTTTACGATTTGATAATCTATAAATCATCATCATCATCATCATCATCATCATCAGCAGCAGCAGCAGCAGCAGCAGCAGCAATGATTATTGATGTGCTAACTTTAGAACACACACACATGCACGCACGCACGCACGCGCGCGCGCGCATGCACGTACGCACATGAAAGTTAATCTGTCAATTATTCGAAGTTTTTTTTGTGACTACGAATTCAAAAGTATTGGCATTAAACGCAAGATTGCCGATTGGGTCATGGGTTGCCCTCAATGTGCAGTCAACAGAAGCCCATCATGTTGTGACAGGTGTGGAGCTCACAGCGCGATCGTCTGACTAATGTCTACGCTTGGCAGACGGGATACCAGGACTATTATCGTCAAGCTCTGGAGGACCTTGGAGACCGCAAGAGTAACTTCCAGGCCATGGCCATCACTGGCTACTTTGATTGTGACGGGGCTGCAGAAAAACATGTGGGTAATCCTTCGTGCACGCATGGTCACACGCCCACGCGCACACAAACTCACACAAATACACACATATATATGTATATATTATTTATTAGCGCACCTTTCTATATGTCTATGAAATCATATATTTATAGACTTGCACCTGAATATATTTCTACATATGAGGACTATGGTTAAAACTGTCAATTAATAACTTTATTTTTTTAATTATTTTTTTTAATTATTGTACTTGTAGATTTTCTGCCTTGTCAGGTGCTCCGTTTGTCCACCCCCCCCCCAACCCGCCGACCGCCAGTCCTGTCTGACCAACACAGGTTACTCGTTACTACGGGTCAAGAGAATGAATGAATGGAATACTGAACGAATTAATGAATGAATGAGAGTCCTTTAAAAAAAAGTAACACGTACATTTTTCACTGACATATACATTCCGTGTTACAAAAAAGCATGAATCTCGTGAATTCGTAAAGCAGTTTCTCTCACAAGTTTCATGAAGCGAACAAGCTACAATTTCTAGACTGGCTCTGTTTGCTGTGTTCAGGCCAGTGAACTGCCGCACTTGAGCATGCAGCAGATACAGCAGCTGTGTCAAAACGAACAGGCCGGCACACGGGCGTACTTCAGACACTACATGGATGTGGCCGAGGTCAAATTTATAGCATCACATTTAACTAATGAGCTTTAGACAAGATGCTGTCAGGGTATTGAAATTATTTCAGTAACACAAATATGTAGAGATCATAATTAAGACATGATGATGATGATGATGATGATGATGATGATGATGATGATGATGATGATGATGATGATGATGATGATGATGATAAGAGGTAAAAATAAAGAACGGCGACAATGTTAGCATTAACAATCACGCAAATGATGAAGGTTACGAGAACATGATTTATGGTAACTTTCTATATCGTCACAGGCCAATGGCTTGAAGCTTGTGATGTACGAAGGTGGGCCGAGTGTGATGGAAGGGGGCGCTATCGTCAGTGGCGCCAACGTGCAGGCGGTTACGGACAAGGCCATCGCCTTCAACAGGGACGACGCCATTCGTCAGCCAGTGGAGGATCAGCTCAACGCCTGGTTTGACGTGGTGACCTACAACTCACTCAACAAGATGCCAGGTGAGCACAGTCAACAAACCCTCGCCAGCTCCTCATCCGGCGAAGGCAGCGTAGCCTGGTGGTAGGTTAGTTACCTCGACTGTGGTGTGAGGTTAGGTGTAGGTTAGCCAGAACCTTAACCTGGTTCGAGATGATAATGACAACTATGATAGAAACGATGATGAAGACTATGAAAACGACGATAATGATGATAACAATAACGATTGTGATGATAATGACGACGATGAAGACGATGATGAAGATTTATTATGATGTTGAGGATCGAGTATCGAAGGGGGCTTATTAATCACCATTTGCAGTTACGTTGTTGTTGATGCCTGATGCCTGTTATTAAATTCTCAACACAGGCGGCTTATTCAACTACTTCTCCTCGACGGGTCTGGCCAGCAAGTACGGGAGCTGGGGCATGGCGGAGTATACGGGGCAGGACCTGGCCACGGTGCCCAAGTGGATTGCAGTGCAGAGCTTCATTTCTGACCGGTACCCCAACAACACACTGGGTCCCAAGTGCTCCTTCGTCAAAAGCCGGGTGTCTAACCAGGCTTTCGGGTGTTTTGCTCCCTCCAACGGACGATACACTTGTGCAGAGACCGCTGATAACGGGCGAACGTGGACGGTAATGATTTTGTGTTATCTGCTGTGTTATATTGTGGGATTATTGTGTTGTGTAATCTTTTGTGTTGTGCTTTCTGTTATGTTTTTTCGTATGATACATGCCCTGTATGCTGTGTTATCGTCAGACTGACAGATGTGTTCAAGATTGAAACTACTTACAATTCTGATTAGGCTGCCAGCTACCATGTGTTACTTGAAAGCTAGCGTTTTTATTTAAGCTATCGTATATTACACTGTGTTGTTGTTGAAACGATTTTTCCAGCTTTTGACTTTGATGCATTGCTTTAAACTCTTCCTATGATGATGATAGTGTGTGTGTATATAATGATGTGTGTGTGTGTGTGTGTGTGTGTGTGTGTGTGTGTGTGTGTGTGTGTGTGTGTGTGTGTGACCGGTTACCTTCTTATTTTGACCAGAACCTTCCCAGCCTCGGCCAGAAGGAAACCGATCACGTGACCCTGGACGGCGTTGACCCCGCAAAAGAAAAGTTGTACGTGCGAGTTACCGACAGAAGAACCGTCATTACCTACCACGTATATGACCAGCGATCCAGGAACTGGACAAAGTAGGCTTTGTGAAGTTATTTAAAGAAAAGAAGAATGGATGTTGACAGTTCTGTAGCGTTCCACTGCACACAACAAAAGAAAATGAAATGAAATGGAAGATATATTGGTTATTATTGTTGCACATATTTGATGTAAGAGCAGACCACGGTTTATAAGTTTTTATCACTTGTCTGTGCAGGATGCAGAACTTCCAGTATTACACTGAATTGATGTCTCCCTCCGTGGTACCACGATACCCAGTCGGTGCGGATCACGGGCTTTCCACCAACGAACATTGTTGAAAGAATACAATATAAGAACCATTAAAGCGAGTTGCTTATATGTGAGCTCAGACTGCTGCGTAGTTCAAAACCACTGGCTTACTTTAATTTCATTTAATCTCCTAATAGTAATTTTTTTAAGCCGTATCTAGATCCGTACTGCCGTGGTTAACAGCAAGAAAGAGAGAGATTTCCTTTCAGTCTATGGGAGACAACTTACTGTTAGCAGTTTCAATCAAACTTTCTCATCCTGCTTACTTCCCCTAGATTGTTTTAGCAGCATACGAACACTTCAATTATGAACCATACATACAGTCAACTAATTACAACGCTATGTAAGTCGCCGTCACCGTCTTCGTCGTCGTATCATCATCATCATCGACAACAACAACGTTGCTTCTCTGTCTCCATAGCAACAGTAATAAGCTTGTAGGCTGGCAGGTATTTTCTCACGGGTAAAAAATAGGACATCCAAACTAAAACAAGAACATTCGTTTAATCACAAATACGGGGCATCATCATCATCATCATCATCATCCAGTAGATATGAATAGATATGATCGTTCAAACATTGACAGAAAATTGTTTAAATATTTGAAATGTGCAAGCTAGAACGTGATGATCGTTGGTTGGACATGGAGTAGAAACAGTTCCTTGGATAATTTGCTATTAGGTGGCATCTCGTCTCGGGTTTGCTGTTCTTTCTCCCCATGAGGCGCCTGTGTACAAAGTTATGAGACAGATTTCAGCCTTTCGTTCTGACCAATCGATGCAAAGGGCGCGAATCACTGGAGCTTGGCCTTTACGCTGAGGACCATGACAAAAGAGTTCGCTTAGACTGACATTTAATTGCGGGTTTTAATCACACCTTAGGTCCGGGGACAGTGGGAGGGAGAGGTCAAGCGACGGGATAACGATGGGCTGGCCGGGTGACGTCACGGTCAATCTTGACAACGGACCGAGTCTGTGAGCTCTGATGAGTGACGACAGGGGAGAATACTCAGCTGTCTTCAATCACTTAAATTAGCTTTACTTGAAGGCTGTGAGCTGCTATGAGGCCTGTAAAGTTGACGTCATCACCTGCGAGTGACTTCCCTTACTTGGGGTAAACAAAGCCGCCCACGAAGCCGCCAGCTTCGTGAGATTCGAAAACTATAAGACCAAGACATTATTGAGCTAGTGTTAAAAATTCTGAATGCGCCATATGCTAAATATGGAAATAAATTAGTAAGTCGATCGCATTTTTTTCATTGTTAAAAGTCCATGTGTGCTAGTTCTGTTACTTATCCAAGTACACAACTGTCAATTATGTTTACAACAGGTGACAGATGAGTCGCCTATACCGAAATCACTTGATCAATTCTTTAACAACGCCTTTGCACCATGGGTCCTCCTTAAGCTCATATTCATATTAGTCTAACTCTGTGGTATATAAAGATGATAATATTTTGTACTATGATATAAATATCTTACTTAAAAGATTATATTATCCATCCTGTTTTGTGGAAAATATGTGGTAAAAATCGGATGAACTGAATTTTAGATGTAAGGTAAGGTCTATAACTTTGTGTGTTCTTGTTTTGTATTTTTAACAAACATTGATAATCAATATAAATTTAATATAGCATTATTAATAGTTCATCACAGTTTAGATTGTCATATATAAGCATACAAATCAAGATATATATATATACAGGGAGACACTAAGATAGAACCCTGACATTTAACCTACTGTAATTAAAACTGACCCATGGATTTCAGAAGTTTTTAAGGGTGGATGAACATTCAATTAGAATATTCTACTCTTAACATTAATTGTAAAAAATGTTATGATATAAGACAAATTTTCTCTAAAAATAACTGATGATTTTAATAGTCCTCCTAAAGCTTAACTTTAAAGAAGAAAAATTCATAAGCCTTAATCAAAACCAAAACCAAAATGGTTAGTTGATCCTAACTGCAGGATTTAAACAGATGGGAACTAGTTCCAGGCTTCTTTCCAAACATCTTTTAACATTTCCTAGACAGGTACTTTTACAATAGAACATAAAAACAGTACATTGATGATAAATGATTTGAACAAGAGATCTGTAGCATCATGAGATGCTGCTCTTTCTGTCAAACAATACAAGTGACAATTGAAAAAAAAACTGACAAACATCTATATGTGTAAATGAATATATTGATGAAGATCTATGTGTTTCTATCAACCAGTGTGTGTGTGTGTGTGTGCGTTGCGCTGAGTGTTGTGTGTGTGTGTGTGTGTGCATATGCAAAAGTAAGAGACAAATAAGCAACATAAAAGTGCAAAGTAAAAAACAAGCTAAAATATCTTTTCAGAAGTAACCATAAATTTTAATTTGCAGATAGTTTGCAGATAAGCATTGAACCCGTGCACTGCAAACTGTCCAACTTTATGACCTTTTTAGACTTAACAAAACTCTCCTTGAATCTTGTGTTGTCATTTTCAAAAGTCACCAAAGTGTTTTATTTAACAATAGTGATTTAACATTCGTAAAATAATTGACTATCACACGATTCGTACCCAAACAGACAAAAAGAAACTAAGCTTATGACTTGAAGGATAAATGTAGGTTTTTGTAACTTTAGAGAAGTAGTGTGAATGAAAGGACCACATATCAAAATTAATTAAACTGATATGTTAGTATTTTATATTACCAGTTTTTACTAGATCTTGCAGTCAGAAAAATGACTAAATTTGGGGTACTGCATGATGCAGTCTGCAGTCTTTTTTTCTATTTTGTTTTTCTATTTCCTTTCTATGAAATATTTTATGCTTGTTTTGAACAAACCGTACAAAATGAAGAGCCTTTCCATGAAATAAAATATTCATAGAATAAGATAAGTATTTTTTCGACTGTTGTTGCTATTAAATAACAGGCACATACAGCTGGTGTGGCCAATATTTTGACTAACCTACATAAAAGTCTTGAAGGCAATGAGACGGTATTCTTTGAGTTGGCGCCACTTACTATCAGTAACTATGTAAGTGAACTACAACTGTGACAGTATAGGGACTTTTAGTAAGTTGTGTTGATTTATTAGCCAGCTTAAAAAAAAACAAAAAAACAAATGAATGTAGATTATTCCACATAATATGACCGTGTATTTTTCACAGAAAAAAATCGTGTGAAAACAGCTTTTAAATGCTTAAAAATGCGATGCTGTCTCACTGACAGCACACAGCCGCTTAGTCTTGATCGTGTTTGTTTACCTCAAGTAAGGGCAAGTAACTCTCGCTCACATCAAACCTTACAGGCCTAATAGCAAAAAGTTTACCTCCTGCTGTTTCGTGTCAAGGTGTCCAGTAAAGGTCGACTTGACGCGCTAACCGTTACGTCGAGAGAGTAACTCCCTTACAGAGAGCAATTATCTTCAGGCAGCGCAGACACATGAAGATAGTGGTGCTTTACAAAAGCCATCTTTCTTACACGATATTTATACTTCATGACCTCTGCCTGACATCTATACCACATGACAAATTTTCTCCAAGTCTGTTTCTTCTTACTTTTTCTTCATTTTGTCTCCGATCTTTATAGTCTCTGTATCACTAGAGGTTGTCCAGTGGCGCAGCGGTTAGCTGGGAAGTTGGGAAGTCTGCTGTGCTAAAGTTATCAAACCAGATAATGTACAGGCCCTCCGCCTGTATCCCCCCCACACGATCACCTTCTCTCTTGGCTCACTACGCCAAACTCACGCACCATCATAACAGCGCGAGATCACTAAGAGACGGTTCCTTTTCCAAAACGACCTGCCTAACCTGCCAATATATTCTACGCAGTTGTAGTTTAACTGTACTGTTAGCTGACTGCTAAACATTTAGCCTTCCGCTAGTTACGTACAGAGCACGTGGTCACCTTTGCTTTATAGGAAACGCAGGTTCGGAGATCTAACATAACTGACCTCCCCTCCTCATCTGAAATAATAAAACTTAAACGGTGAACAGGATCACGTGATCTTACGGTCGTCGGGGAGGGGGGATTATGTGTTTATTTCGGCGTCAGCTTCCGTGCTGGTCTCCCATCTGTTTTCCCTCGCAGCTCTATACACTGTTAGCCCTAGCCAGCTCTATACACTGTCTGTCCTAGCCAGCTCTATACACTGTCTGTCCTAGCCAGCTCTATACACTGTCTGTTAGTCCTAGCCAGCTCTATACACTGTTTGTTAGTCCTAGCCAGCTCTATACACTGTTAGTCCTAGCCAGCTCTATACACTGTTTGTTAGTCCTAGCCAGCTCTATACACTGTCTGTTAGTCCTAGCCAGCTCTATACATTGTCTGTTAGTCCTAGCCAGCTCTATACACTGTTTGTTAGTCCTAGCCAGCTCTATACACTATCTGTTAGTCCTAGCCAGCTCTATACATTGTCTGTTAGTCCTAGCCAGCTCTATACACTGTTTGTTAGTCCTAGCCAGCTTTATACACTATCTGTTAGTCCTAGCCAGCTCTATACACTATCTGTTAGTCCTAGCCAGCTCTATACACTGTCTGTTAGTCCTTACCAAGCTAGATACATTGTCGGTTAGCCATCTACATAAGGAAAAAGGACGCCATTTACGAGTTTTGCAGACAGACTAGTGAGTGCCTCTTGAGCTTGACAAATTGTCGAACTATCTACTTGATAATTCGTTATCTCGTCACTGTTATCATTACCCGTACGTACTTACTGGGCTATTACTCATTACACGTAATCTCTTAGCAAACATCTCATCCGTTTTCTTGTTATTTCCTACAATATTGTCCAGATGTAATGCATTCACGAGTAAAACTAAATAAAAGATGAGCAAATGTGTGTCATTGCGGATAGAACGAAGGTAGAAAGGAGTAGAGTATCATCTAGGTATAGCGAGGGGGTGGGTAGGTGAGTGGGAAACAGGTGTTTTACATCGAGACAGCAACCACACACAGGTGCCACAGGCAGAGAAATAAGCAGTGTGCCCGAGACGAGATCTGGAAATTCTCACTTTATTCTCGCCAAACGAATACAGCTAACCGCTGCGTCACTGGACCACCTCTAGAGATACAGAGACTATAAGGATCAGACACAAAGAAATCAAAAACAAGAGGGAACAGATTGGAGAAAAGTTCTCATGTAGTATAGATGTCTCGTAGTATAGATGGCTTTTGTAACGCTTCCCTTGCTTCAGGTGTCTGCGCTAACTGAAGATAATTGCTCAGTAAAGCTAATTAAAGTGCTTGAAGCCTGGGAGCATTCTCCCTTGTCCTCACTTCTAATCACACAGGTCAAATGTCATAATTGACCGTGACGTCACTCGGCCACACATCTCTAACCCGCCGCTTGACCTCTCCCTCTCGCTGTCCCCGCTCCCCAGGTGTGATTAAAACCCGCAATTAAATGTCAGTCTAAGCGAGTTCTTTTGTCATGGTCCTCAGCTTCAAGGCCAAGCTCCAGTGATTCGCGCCCTTTGCATCGATTGGTCAGAACGAATTGCTCTTTGTAAACTGTGCGCTGATTGGCCGCCCTGTCAGTCTCGCTGCTCACGGGAAAAGGAACAATCGATGATTGCCTCCGCAATGAAAGATTGCAAGGGGAGCATTTTACAAACCAGTTTATATCTGGAGGGTCAAGCTGAACGATCTTGTGATTAACAGGAAACAGAAGTCAATATTTGTCTCAGCCTCCTCACTTCTCCATCACCCGTGACTATAGTGTTGCAGCTCCTAAACTCCAGAGAACGTTTTCTGGTCTGCATTTTCTGGGAGATTTTGGCGAGAATTGCTGTTTGTGAAAGTATGGTTCACAACCTCAACAAGGCCATCGTGAGTAACTGCCATCCAACCACTGACGCTTCTGTTGTGCATTACATTCTACGTCACTGCAGCACCTGAAGTAGCGGCTTCGCCAGTGCAACGCACAGGTCATTGAAAATCTTCAGTTTGCTTCTACAATACAGCGTGCAGGTGACCCAAGTCTACACCTTTTACTTCTGAGGTACAACCGTAAGATCGTTATTGTCTAGTCACGGTACAGTGAACACCGTACTTCTCTGCAGCCTCCAGCTGTGCAACTACGTCTGTCAAACGTTTTGGCAACATTTCTAGCGGTGTTACTGCAAGCAAATCTGTGTTTACATCATTTTGCTTTGTAACATCAAGCAGTGGTATATCAAACGTGTGTAGACAACAGCTTCATTGGTGATCACCAAGAAAGTATCCACCGCATCTTATGCAAAGTGGACACAAGAGAACTGGGATCGTGCGTCATAGAAAGTCATCAGTAATTTGTTTCTTTCGCTCCCAAACTTGAAGAGACTTGTAAAGATGGAATGCCACCTCATCAAACTCCTCTCGAAGAAGAGGGTAAAACATCGAGCCTCAGAGAAGTCTCAGAAATCTACGTCGGGTACAAAGCAAAATAACACGACCTGGAGACATGAGTGCAACGTCCGGGCGTCAAGTCTGGACTCAACCTCTACCAGGTCATGTGACACAGCCATCGACAACCTCATCCATCATCTAGACGACGTGGGACAGGCTCTAGAACGGACGTTCAAGGAAGTGGACAACATCGGTAACTTGATGTACATTAACGTCGCATAGCAACACGTAATCGCACAACGTCCGCAAGTCCTGTTGTTTTGTTTGTTTCTTTGTCTCGTCTACACAATCACATGCGAGGGTTAATCTTTATTCGACATCAGATGTTATGTTTTCTGTGGCTTGTTCTAACAGCCGTATACATATTTTAATATATATTCGTCAATATGTCACTTATAGTTGAGCTTGTCCATATTACTACGCCAAAGGACAATGTTATACTATTGTTTTACTAATGTTTTTTCTTGTCCAGATGCCTCAGTGTGCAGACTTCGTTTTGCTTTCGAGAGCCACAGTGTGAACTGTCACCGTTACATGTCACGCATGTGCACGGCAAAGATAGCACGTGAGGCATGCTGCAGGGCACAGTTGCAGAAATGGCAGGAGCTTTGCCAGGGCATGTTGGTGAGTAGAGCGAGTGAGCTCCAACATTTTTTCCTCTAAGAATCGATATGTATGTACAACATGTTTAGGCTTATCTGTACGTGTATCGTTTACAGCAGTGTAAAGATATGATGAGAAAGTCGATGTCATCTTTGAATCTGGTCGATCAAACGGTAAATCACTTGTTACCAAATCAATCTTCTTTTTTTTTTGGAAGTGGGGGGGTCGGCTAACATTGCTCCCGTCTTACGTCATTTCTTTTTGGGTGTGACACCTGTTTATAAGGCTATACGAACTCGTTGAGTTAGCTGCTGATTCAGCATAAAACATCAACCACTGGGAAATAAATCCAGTTGATATGTTAATATGCATCTATGTCTGTCTGCTAACAACCAAAATGCATTTTGTAACTGCACGACTCCTCTGGACGGACAGGAAACTCACATGGAGTCGGTTCATTAGGCTGATGGTCAGTGAACTCGAACAGAGAGGTGAAGGTCGCTGGGGAGCGTTAATTAGATTACGTCATTCGTTTCCTTAGGTAAAGAAGGTTTGCTGAGATAATGTCAACATCGTTGTTTACCTCTACAGGAGTTGTACTCCAGCATCCATCAGTCTGCACTTGCCGTGCAAAGTGGCGACCCGTGTAACACACCCGGGGTGGTGGTCTCCAGTCCAGACCAAGCGACTTCTGTGTTCTTAGGGCAGCTGAACAGGATGGCAACCTTGCAGACCGTTATACATCGGCTGGATCCAGGAAAAGATGCCAAGGCTTTTGTCGAGAAGTGGATCCTCAAGCAAAGTGAAGATTATAGCGGTTAATTGTGAGAGTGGTAGCTTGCTTATGCAGCTGTGTGTGTGTGTGTGTGTGTGTGTGCGTGTGAATGCATGTGTTTTGTATACATACAAGACTGAAGTGAACTGAGATTTTATCTTCACGTTGTTTCCGCAATATTTCTAGAAAATGGCGTTTAAGAAAAATGATAATATTACTCTATGTGTGTGTGTGTGTGTGTGTGTGTGTGTGTGTGTGTGTGTGTGTGTGTGTGTGTGTGAGAGAGAGAGAGAGAGAGAGTGTGTGTGTGTGTTTTACGCGCGTGTGAGTGTGTATGTGTGTGAGAAATACTGAGAGAAAGACGGAGAGAGAGACGACGTGCGTGTGTGTGTGTGTGTTTGTGTGTGTGTGTGTGTGTGTGTGTGTGTGTGTGTGTGTTTGTGAGTGTGAGAGAGAGAGAGAGAGAGAGATTGCAAGACTAATGGTATATATCCTCCAAATGAGGAGTAAATATAGTGACGAAGCGCTGGGATTGAAAAGAGAGCGAAGAGTGATAGAAGAAGAGATATTCAACCACCCAAATATTATTTTGTCTCAAATTACATTTTTCAATGTTCACCAATAAATTCTAGAGTGTATCAGCCCGCTTTCGACTTTTATTTTGTCAGAGAGTCGCATTGAACTTCTTTTCGAATGTTCGACATTTTTCACACCTCTCAACCTTCTCAGTCAGTCAGTCTTTCACCGGTGACTAATTGCAGATGGCGACCAGTTGTGCTGGTCTGCTGGTACTAATTACAGGAAGCAAACACATGAAGAAATTAACTCACATGGGCCTGATTAGTAACAGACAATAGTAACCCAACTCAGACTGCAATGACCGTGATTGTTGCCTATTAAAGTTTGATGTGCCAGTCTGTTGAGTGAATTCGGTTTGCACCTTTTTATTTTTATTTTTTTAACTTCGTCGAAGTTTGTAAATAAAGTTTGAATCTGTAGGGCTGTATTCCAAAATTTGCCGTTTCATTTTCTGGGCAAAAAATTGCTTCTTGAAGAAGACAGCCTGAGCGATGTTTCTTCATCTGAGTACAAATACTACTGGCGCGCAACAGAACTCTCCGGTGTAGGAGAGTAATTTTCTTCTGCTTTCTTAATGGCAGGGTAGAATTCCAATGTGTGAAAGCTTATATTATGAAAACTAAGCATAAGTATGTACTCCTATTTTGGAAATTATTTTAAAATGAATTAAACCCGATCATAAAAAATGTAGCATTCGTCTTGACCTTTAACCCTCTTACAGCCGTGAAAATTTTATCGCGTTAACCACACGGACCCCAAACCATTTTGCCATTCATTTTCATGATGAAAACGCACACATTGTGTAAATGCAATACCTATTTGATTAAAACACGAAAATCCGGGTAATTAACATGTACCACAAATTACAAGACATAGTAACGTGACAAAAAGATACGAAGAGTTTGTATCGCAAGGTTTGGTCAGACTTTTCTTCCTAAATCTCTAAGAGAAAACTGATAACATAATGTTTTGATTAGGCCTACATTCTGATTGTCACAAAAGTCAAGATTATTCAGGCAGAAAAATCTGATTACTGCCGAGCACGAACTTTGCATGAACTCCACATGAAAATCTCCCACAACAACCGCAAGTTTCTTTAACTTTCTTGTCGTTCGATGTTGGGCAAAAGAAGCAGCGCTGTGGCTTTCTTGGCAATGGAGTTGTATTCCGTGCACCTGTTGAAGGCTGGGAACGTGATGGAGCTCATGTATGGTGTATAGTCAGGGCTTCTACTAAGGCTAAATTCTTTGGGGTCCCAGGGACCCCTTCTTTAGATTTCTAAAGGGTCCCAGGCTAACTCTAAGGGTTCCCTTTACAATTTGAAAAAAAAAATCAACGATGATTTTAACCACGTTGTCAACGACATCTTGGAAATTGATTAATTGGAAGTTTTTCCGGTAAGGGTAAAAAAACTCAGTGCAAGGGAAGTTACTCTCACCTTGTAGCAGACGACAACAATAGATCGGGCTACGATGTCAGACACTACACTTACCCAATTTTGTATCTGTTCTTGGCCCAAATTTGACGAAAATTGAAGGGGTCCTCCGAACTTTTAATGCGTACTGTACGCAATTGTTTTGCGTTAGCAGAAGCCCTGTAATTAAAGTGTATAGTGTATAGTGTGCCCTATTCTCCCCGGAAATTCTTCTTCCGTTGATTTTCCAAGTGCAACAAGTTCCATATTCATCAGGAAGATTCGCCTTTTGTGACTTTTGACGAGTTGCCACTCGGGGTTAAAGAAAAACTCCAAACACTGTAGGCGTTCAAGGCGCTGACATCTAGCATTTGTAGGAGATTAACATCGGCCATTTTTTGTCTTTCGTTTTGTTGTATAGCAGCAAGTCACTAGGTCTACTCTGTCGACGCCACCTTAGTCTTATTGTAGTCAAAAAATCAACTGAGGCTTTTCTCTACCGATTGATTATGAGAAGTCCTAAAAGTAATTACTATATTGTCTTTCTTTGAGAAATAAGAAGCCAGCAGCCCATGATCATGAAAAGATAAAAGTGCAGTATTTATTTGCCTCCCTTTTGTTTCTGTAAGAGCACGTGGAATCTCTTTTTGTGGTTTTACGAATGGTCCCTAACAAGGTCAGCTTTTTAGCAAGAAGTTTTTCTCCCAGCCCAAAGCTTGTGAAGAATTTCTCACTTGTTACCGTCCTTCCACTATTTTCCCACCAAGAGATTATGCCCAGCACAACTCTTTCACCCCGGATCTGTTGATCTAAATCACACCTAGGGACCGGGAACAGCGGGAGGGAGAGGTCAAGCGACAATGGACCGAGCCCGTGTGATCTGACTCTGAGGAGTCCTTAAGTCAAGCACTTTAATTAGCTTTAATTGAAAGCTGTGAGCTGCTATTGCAACCTGATTACCTCCTGCTGTTTCGTGTCAAGGTGTCCAGTAAAGGTCGACTTGACAGTTCGCGCTCACCGTTACGTCGAGAGAGCAACTCGCTTAAAGACGGAGCTTCAGGTAGCGCACACGCCTGAAGCAAGTGGGCCGTTACAAAAGACATTTATACTATACGAGATCTATACTACATGACACCTACATGATATCTTTACTTCATGACAATTTATCTCCAAATCTGTTCCCTCTTTCTTTGTTTTCTTCGTTTTTTCATTGATCCTTATAGTCCCTCTACCTATTTCTGTCGGTACTTCTTACTTCTCAAAAATATATATTTGAACTTTGAACTAAACGTACTCCATTACATTACCTTGCCGAGTTAATGACCCAACATATATAACTGTTTCTTTTAAATTACAGGTAGTGTTGTATGTGTTCTTTAAGTTTACGAGTTCTTAAGTGCACAAACTTCAATGAGAAAATTTAAAAAAAGGATACCTACTATGATTGTAAAGGTGGCAGTTTACGAGGACCATGTGCTTAGAGGTAATCTCAGTACGTGCGATTAGTTGACCTGAATGTTACCGTTG
The DNA here is from genome assembly GCA_004794655.1 of Marisa cornuarietis. Taxonomy (NCBI): domain Eukaryota; kingdom Metazoa; phylum Mollusca; class Gastropoda; order Architaenioglossa; family Ampullariidae; genus Marisa; species Marisa cornuarietis. The sequence continues at coordinate 4,043,848 of SMMW01000614.1, forward strand.
TTGTTGTGTTAATTACACAGTCTGTGCTGATTTAGTGGAAGTAATAGTTCGTACTGCTATATTAGAAGTATTAAGCACTGCTTTGTTATTAATAATGATAATTATTCAATATATGTTTTATCCAGTTTTAATTTCTTCGGACATCTCCAGAATCGGCTGGTGAACAGCGAGACATCAATGAACTGGCAGCTCCATCTCTGACCTCTGTGACCTCGGCTAATTCCTCAACAGGACGACATAAGGAGCTTAGAGATGTTCAAAATATCTGCATATATATATATATATATATGTTTACAGTTTGACCTAAAGTGATACTCAAATTTGTTGCATTTTGTGTTTATGTTTTGGATTTCATGTTCTGGTTTAATTTTAAATATTATTAATGTCAAAGAATAACCGACCCGTCACATTTCTAATACATAAAGTTAACATTTCCTCAGCTTTGTAAATAAATGGTTCCATTTAATTTAGAGAGAATGTGTGCGTGTGTGTATGTGTGTATGTGTGTGTGTGTGTGTGTGTGTGTGTGTGTGTGTGTGTGTGTGTGTGTGTGTGTGTGTGTGTGTGTGTGTGTGTGTGTGTGTGTGTGTGTGTTACAAAGGCATAGATTTCTGCACGCATTTTTATCTTTCTGATTTTGCAGTTTGTTTTATTTTTTGACAAAGATCATCAGATCCTGACAAAAGCAAATTCTGGTCTCCACCAAAGAAAAAACTTTAATTACAAAACAATCTTCAGCGACGTGTAACGTTATCGTAGTTGGCTCACAAAGTTTAAAACGTTCAAGACAGTTAACACGCATACAGCTCGAGTCAACGGACGTAAAATTTGGTAGGCATGTGGCCTAAGGGAAGTAACCAAGCGCAAGTTATTTCAAGTTTGTTTTTTTGTATTTAAGAGTTGTCTCCATTAGTCTCAAGCCTGGACAGATTTTATTTCCTAGTCTGTTTATTCGAGGGATTTTTCGAGGGGACGGACAGAAGAGTGGAACAAGAGGGTTTAGTGGACGTTGGACAAAAGCAGTTGTATATCAACAAACATGGCTGCCCATTGTGTGATCGGATCACAATCCCAACAGAATAATCCAAGAACAATACAATGTCAATTTCAATGTGCATGTAATTTATGCAAATCTGTTGTATAAAAAAATTAACGAAATCGTTTATGCATTTTGAGTGTAGAGTTCTTTGTGCTTGCAAGCATCTAGTTTCGTTCTGCTGCCTACATGTCTTACTGGCATTAAAGACGTATTCTACTTTAGATTAGATGTTTCTATTTGCATGGCCCCTTCAAATTCTTGTTTTCCAAACATAGTCACGTAAATATTTTTTATTCACATGTATGTGCTAGGAAAATATTGTAATTTTTCTTTGGCCTTCTTTTGTGTTTCTGATAGTTATCTTTGGGAGGTTATACTTAGTTTGCACATTAAAATCTGCGGGTTTTAAGTGTAACCACTGTCATCTTCCAGTACAGCTATTTAGTTGTGACAGAAAGGACAGACGAGCGCATGTACAGGATGTCCAAGATTGCCGGGATCTGCAAGCTGACTGCACAACACCGCGGACAGGGGAAACGTTAATTAGTATGAGGATAACTTATGATAACAAAACTGAGCCGACTTTGCAGTTGGATAAGCTGCTGCTATGTTCGGTTGATCTTTATGACTGCAGCTTCTTCTCAGGCTGCTCTTACGCCTTCTGCCTGTCACCTCCCTTCGCCACACTTCTCCCTTCCCTTTTATATCCCCCGGGAGGGCTAATGTGCCATGGGTGCCCGGCTGTGAAGGTCGGCAGCTCTGGCTGTGTCCTTCTAGGACAGGGGGAGGGGTGTGAGGGGTGCCGCTCCTCCCATCTCTCGCAGCTCCCTCCGCCCTTCCGGACCCAAAACAAACCTCGCGCCAATCAGTGCTACCAATCGGTCTTCAGCTGGCATTTGAGCCAGCCTCTACCACAATATATGCATTTGTTATTTTATTAAGACCTATTTTCTCGATTTATTATAAAGTATAGTTATGAGGACCATTTCTCTTGATTTTCGTTTAAAAAGGTAATTATTACGAAGCATCCATGGGAACACTGGCGGTTTGAGCCAAACAAAACTCCTACTTTATAGTGTGCACTCTGACTGGTACTGCGTAGGCCACCTTGGCCGTAATTTGACTGTAGTCATGAGGATGTAAGAAAGACAACTGGCACCTGGCGTTGGGGGAATGACGTGGATAAACGCAGCCGCTGACAGGGCCCGCAACTCTTGCCTATTGTGGGCGATAGTGAGCAGGTCCTGTACAGGACGACCAGTTTCCCTAATACATATAACTTAAAATGTAAAAGTGTAAGAGGCACTCATGGAACTTGGAACACTCCGGGGGGGGGGTATCCCTTTTACTTTTATAATTTGTTATATGAGCTATGTAGCTCGTGTTACATTCTGAAGTTAATGTTTTACCCTTTTTAGTACTGTTCGAATTAGAGCGTGTTTTAAAACATTTTTCTTACGTATTTTATTTGTGTAATGCAGTTCATGCAAATTTAATTAATATATAAATATGTATGATATATTTTAACACTAAGCAAAAGCACCTATGAAAAAAACTTTAGCAGCATGCAAAATGTACTAAACTTAAAAGTTTATGTACAATACTTTTATAAACCATTAAACTGTGTGTATAAAGATCTTTCGTATTATGCAGTTATTTACCCCTTTTTGATATCGTATTGAAGAGAAAAGAGAATGATACAATGACTAAAGGCTGTCCAATTAACACATATTGGTGCGATTTAGGTTATACATATGGTTTATATTCTTATATGCTATATACGACTTATTGCTATCCTCGTGCTTTTTTTAATAGAGATTTTGCATTTTAGATCATCTTTGTTGTTTATAATACTGTATTTTATATATATTTATATATCTAAAATTAAATTTGAAATAAATAGGTCAGTTTTTATTAAGACACAATAAGCTGTGAACTTCAAATGTAAAAAAATGGTCTTTTGAAAGTATCTTTTTCTGATGTGGACAGATTTTTGTTATTTACAGTATATACATCTTGGATAAAACTTGTAATAAAACGTAAATTTGTGCTTTAATGTTCCTCGTGTTTCTTCTTTTTAACCTGTGTGAAACATATTTAAATATGGCCGGTTTCAGTCATCAGCACTTTTAACTATATATTATGCAACAATAATATTTGAGTTAATAATAATAATGTGTACATGTGTCACATACCACAACATATGTGATATAGCTAATGTGTGTACCACGTGAATTTCATCAAATACTAAAGAAAATGATAGAAATACACATACTCTGTGTGTGTTGAATTATATATTGCAGCACAACCAAAGATGAATCTAGATGCTAAAGTAAAATTTTGTCAGGGCTTTACCGCCCGACATAACACACAAATATTCAAATTAAACAAAAAAATGGTATCTTTAAGCTCTTTTAGTCATGTGGCATAGTGACACATACATAGTAAACCACAAATATCAACCTCAAAACAATTTTAGTAACTTGTTAACTGTTCGTAAATAAAGAGTCAAAAATCAGGGCAACTTCACTCTGTTATCTCAGATTGTTTCTCCCCCCTTTGTATCCTACACCTCTATTATTGTAAGATCAATTTTGTGAAAATATACGCGCTCGGGACTGACTGATTGACCGACTGACCGATTGACCGACCGACTGACTGAGGCTTCCATGACACCTGGGTGAGCATTGCGCTTAATACACGGAACACACGAGAAAGTTCAGGACAACTATCTACACAATACTTTCGCGCGCTTTTATTTTCTAATCTGTCTAGCACCCGGACAGTGCGTGACGCACGGAAGTAAACACCTACCGGCGCACTGTACTACGGTCAAAGATTATTTGACAAGCGGGTCAACTATATATCATATTTTATGGATGGCCAAATATACAAGCGGTGACATCTTGGTTTGCTCTTACTGAATTTATTTGACAGTGTCCCACAGTGCCTCAAAACGCACGAAAATTAAAAAAAAAACTTTCTACCTCACAAAGGGCTCATTATAAACGGGAAAACTATGAATAGTGTAAACACTGTTAATTTCTGTTCTATTTAAATAGGGCGAAAAGGATACCAAAACAAACATGCTTCTAGAAAACGTAGGATTATAACCGTGATTCGGGGTTGCTTAGACAGCATATCCGGCAGAGAAGTGCCCAGGCTTGGAGTGACCCATTTTCTTATCCAGAAACCGTTGGAATATTTAATAATAATAATAATAATAATAATAATAATAATAATAATAATAATAATAATAATAAATGAAGGTTTTTATAGCGCATATTCACACTCATAGAGACCATGCTCTTAGCGCTTAAAAACAAGGAAGAGACGTGGACTACATGGATAGAACACGAGGGGCGTAAGAATAAACGACAGTACTGACGACAAACAGGCAGGCAACCCTGAACACCGCCCTCAGCTCCAAATGACGGGGCACCACGACGACCACTTTTTAAGGCTGACAGCTTTGAGCAGCAGAACTTTCACTGTAGAATATCTTAGAACAGACCTGAAAATGGTAACACATGCCAGCATCAGCCAGTAGACTATCCCCACAACAACCTGAACCAATATAATCTGCGTAGCAGAACTACTACCATCCGAGTGCCACTAACGTAGGCACTTCGCCAATAGCGCGGACGTTGTCAGCGCTTGCAAGACAGCATTCAGATCATACTCTTTCCTGACGAGTCCATGTTCATTCTAGTCCCTTTTGATGAAAAGACAACGAGGGTGGCGTCCCCAAGGAGAACGAGCACGATTAGCGTGACGGTTGTTCTCTAATGTTTTGGTAAAGAGTCCATCTTCGTTGCAGATCCCCTGTTTCATCTCGTTTGTGGTGCTCTGAATAGCACCTAGTAAAAAACTAGATTGTGCAGCCTCGAATCATACCAGCTTTACAATCCATACGTAGTGGTTGCACGCTGCAAGATGGTGTCACCCCCTGGCCCTCGCGTACTGACGACGTTTTGCAACAGTGGAAAATTTTGTGGTTTGAGTGGTCATCACGTCCCCTTAACGGCTCCCATCGAGCACGCCTGGGACACTCTAGGACGCTTCCTACAAGCTTACTTTCACAGGCAAAACACATGACCGAGCTGTTCCAGTGCTTGCAACAGGAGTGGGTGACTATACCTTAAGCGACTCTATTGATGTTTGTTCTCTTTATGTGCGAAAGATGCATCGAATTTGTGGCAGCAAATAGGGCTCACACAGGTTTTTGACTGAGTTAAAGTGCTTGGATATTTCCTTTCGAATTTTTTATTTTGAGGCGGGATTGTTTGACTGCCTTTATCTTGGAACAAATTAACTTCTCCTCACACTTGTCTGTCAAACAAAGAAATTATAAAGCATTTACGTGGATCTGATGACCACTCAAACCCCTAACTGTTACATTACTTGTACCAGCGTTTAAGTGAGTGATTTTGTATCTGACTCTTAACCCTTTTTTTAGAGTAGTATATCTGGTTTAAGGCCATGAAAATTTCACATTTTTACAAATAAACAATGCACCAGATTATGAATGATAATCAGCAGAACTACGTATTAGGCAGTCTTTCACACAGAGGATTGCTTAACTGCACTTATCAAAAGAAAGAGCTAGCACATTGGGCGACAATAGTAATACAACACTTGGGTTATATGTCATACCAGTTACGACCTAAATACTCATGCCGGGTATTAGTTTGGAAACCATTGTTAAGTCGGAAATACGCAATTCGATAGACCGGAAGTACAGTGCCGCTCGTAATGAATTGAATGTCGGTGAAAGGTCCTCACTAAGTTATTAAAAGATGCTTTATTATAATAATAATAATAATAAAAATAATAATAATAATAATAATAATAATGAAGATTTTTATAGCGCATATTCACACTCATAGAGAGCATGCTCTTAGCGCTTAAAACGGGGAAGAGACATGGACTACATGGATAGAACACGAAGGACGGAGGAATAAACAACAGTGGTCAGTGGGTTTTTTTTTCTTCCTCTTCTTCTCCTTTTCTTTTGCTTTTAAAGAAGGGTCTGAGGACAGAACACCCAAGCATTACACATGCAGACGTTGAGTTTGAAGTCTGTAGTATACAAATTCGGGGTAGACGGGCCTGGGGTGGGAAGTGTAGTCAGAGGTATCATATTCTCGCTGGACAAGCCTGGAGGCGGAAGACCGCTGGACACTGAAGATTTTATCGCGTGTGAACCGTCTAGAAGAACGTTCGTGCATTGAGATTGCTGGACACATGTGCCACTACAGGTGGAGGGGGGTGGGCCCTGCAAGCAAATCGGAATTAAAAGTGAAGAGGTAATGTTACTGATGAGTGTCCACTCTGTGAACCGAGAGGATGGGGGCCTGCCTCTAGCGCTGCAGCCTGTAAGCGAGAGATGTTAAGGCCGCTTTTTTCGTAGTTACTAAACAACACTGAGACTTTCTTTAACCGTTTCTCCATCACCAAACAAACAAACACATTAGTCTACACAGTAGATCCTTGATATAATGAGACTATATTATCCTGTAATACTATCGCAGCCAGCAAAATAACACATTATTGCAAAAACATTGGTGGTGTCACTGGAAGTCTGGAGCTGGAGGAGGGTAATAAAGAGGAGGTTAGCATGAGAAAGATAAAAGTTTAGAGACGGTGTCTGTGCGGTATGTGGATGGCCAGGATGGGCGGGTAGGAGGTAGGGAGGAAAGTTATGTCACCGGAAAGGGGAGGACTCGGACTACTGTAACTAAAGTTGTCACCTACGGCGCTGTACCAGCATCGAACTGCAATAACACATCTGCCGGCTGGTCATTACCTTTCCTTCAGTCTCCGACCTTCTTTTGCTCTTTGCCGACGAAGCTCCCGGTAAAAAGGAGATAATATCTACCCACAATCCATCCCCAAAATCCACCTCGGACTCTTTCTTATCCTGCACTAGTTGTCTTCAAGGAAGCTGTCACATATGGTCCTGTATGTTGAGTTTTGCGGCGGCCAGGACATTTGTTTTTCGAATAATCACATTCTTATATTTGAATGTGTTTTAAGGAGCTTCGTGTAACGTATATTTGTTTCACGATGAAGAAGGGAGGAAAAGAAAAGTTTACAGATGGGCTATGACATAAGTGTTAGTTTGTCTACGTTTTCGTTAAATTGCTCCTTGTCTTGACACCAACAATCAAGGTAGAGGCAAATTATGTTGGCCTTGTTTTAGTTTAGTGACCAGTGACTAAGATGACAACAAGTTCCACCCATGCCGGCCATCGGCTATTGGCCGGAATGCATTGTTGCTGACAACACGACAAGAGAGAAAGGGGAGGATAGTCTCGATATACTTGACGAAATGGACTTTCATGGGAATTGAATGGTCGGGCTTTGGAGCAATTGGAGGTGTAGACTGACATTTTTATGAGATAGTTAGACAACTCAGCAGTAAAGTCGTCGTGTGTTTGACCATCCCTTTCAATCGGCCGGAGTCCTTGGACCAAAGAAAGCTTGGACAGTTGGACCTGAGAAAGCTACACACACTTAGTTTAACATCTGTTCACACTGCGATCTCCTGTCTGTCTCACCCTGTCTTCTAGACTCGAAAAGCCGAGATACGCTGCACTTTCTTTGTTTGGTGAGTACAGTAATTTTTTTTATGCTTCTATGATTTTCTGTTTATTGGCAAATAGCATTTGACAAGACAGGAACATCAGTGTCGATGAGAGTGACTAGTAAGCGTCTCAAATTGACTGAGGATAATGAATTTTGTGAGAAAAGCTCATAAATATAGCCTTACAAAGTCTTTAGTCAGCAGGTAAAGTGACATATTGGTACTGCATAACTTTTTTTCAGCTAAAATTTGCTAAACATTTCTATTTTATATCATAAAACCCTCTCCCTTTGATCTACTTAAATATTAAAATTAACAACAGTTACTGGCTAATTAGTCTTTAAAACATTTGCACTGTCTTCTAAAACTGAGCAAGTATTTTAACTGATACTTACTGATGGGGGTTGAAGACCTAGTTTGCTTGGTAAAAAGTTGGAGGAATTCAAACTTTCTGAAAGTCTTTAGGCGGCAGTTCAGCTCAGTTATGTGTTTGTGTGTAACAGCATGTGTGTTGTTTATGTGTGTGTGTGTGTGTGTGTGTGTGTGTGTGTGTGTGTGTGTGCGCGCGCGCGCGCGTGTAGTTTTGCTAAAGGAATAAATGAATTAAATATAGGAAGGGACTTTCGATTGGTGCTGCGTGTTTGCCTCGTTTGTTATGTAAGTTGATAAAAAAAAGATAACTGATGTGCCCTGCTGTTCGTAGCAGCAGACACTTTTTTAAATGAGGGTATTAACGAATCTGTCGAGTTTTTGACATCGCTGTTGACATAACAGGCCTTCCTTACTCTGGGGATGTTTTCTATGGAGCGGGGTACTTCACGTTTGATCCTTTAACATCATTTTTCCTAATTTACTATAACCACTCACGTGTAAACAATGTTATGTCAAGTAGTGATGCAGATCACAGTTCACTTGTCCTAATGTTTGCAGTCTATATTTCGTTACTAAATGAAATGTAGATATTGACAATCGAATTGTAAACATATTATTATATACTCAGAAAATAATTTAGATTACAATTACAAGGGGCCCGGAAAGTCGTCTGTCCCGGGGCCCGTGCTGGCTCTCGGCGGCCCTGAGTGGAAGGGGGGAGGGAAGAAGGACGAGCATTGTGTGGACTGTGTTAGGAGTAATTCTCAAGGGTGAGGTGCGTTTTCAGTGCAGATTTGAAGGATTCAATTGTAGGAAGGTGGTGGATATGGAAAGGGAGAGAGTTCCATTGTTTTGCTGCACAGTAGGTATTTATAAGTATTGTTGCACTAATACAAAAGTCTGCTAGAGGATTTAACTGTTTTAACCAGTAAATATAAAACAGGTCTGCAACTAAGTTTATAAGTTCTCTTAATAACAGTAGGGTAGCAAGTGGGGCACGAGAAAGTCCTTTTTTATAGATATATTTTTTGAAGGAGGTGAATGGAATGCATAGTAAAGCCTTTTTATAATACAGATTGACATGTTTTTATGCTTAGGTCCCCTCAAAGCAAATATAGAAATATTGATTATGTTAGGAGTTTTTTAAAAATTAAAAATTTATAGGTCTTATAGGAGATTACAAAACAGCCTGTTAAATATTACCCACCCAGGGCCTACTTTGTACACACCTACATACAGACAAGCATTTTATTTTTTATTTGGCTGATTAAGATTTATTGTATTGGTATGTTTTGCTCTACAAAGATTATTTTGTACACACCCATACACATACACACATAAGCATGTTTTTTTCAAGCATTTTGGTTTATGCTCATGTGCTCCCAAAGCAAATAGAGAGATATGGGTAATATTAGAAAAAGGCCAAAACTCACAAAAGAATACTAAATCATAAAAGATTCTAAAACACTATCTACGTTTTTACCCTCTTTAAGGCCGGTTTATGTTTTTATTTTGTTGTACACAACATTTTACACACACACACACACACACACACACACACACACACACACACACACACAAAATCACCGGTCATGGCAAAAATGGTGACGGTACTATGTCACCCTGCCAGACCTGTTATAAACGTTTTGTTCATCCGTCTGTTCTTGTTTGTCCATGTATGTCCTTTGCTATGTTCTTTTAACTTTCCATCTGCTCATTTGCCACCAAATACTTACAGATCAGTTTTTGTACATCACATTAAGGCTCCTTTGTGGAAATATTGTACTAACTGCAGTGCTCCTCATTATAATTTAAACCTATACCCTTTAGTTCAAGTTCAAGTTGTTTATTCATGGGGCCATTGCCCTTTTTGAAGGGGGAGCAACAACAACAGTACAATATTACATACATCTATGCATGGTTATTGAGTAAAAATTACAAGAAAACAAACATTCATATGTTGCTTATTTGTCTTCTATTGCAGTTTTTTCTAAACTGGAAAGCATGGAAGAGATACAATGCCAGATTTTTAACAACTTTTTCATTTTATGAGGCTAGCAGCAAACTCATTTTAAATTTATTTGGACTAGTATACCATTTTCTTTGTATATATCTTATTCTAAGATGCAGTAGGGCTTTACAACTTAGAACGAAGTGCACTTCATCTTCCTCATTCAATTGACATAATGGACATACAAGATCAAGTGTAGTGTAACTTCTATACCTAAAGTAATGGACTGCAATGTTAGATACACCCAGTCGGAATTTAGCAAAAATTGTCATTAGATAATAATCTAGATCTATTTGTAAGTATTTTTTTGACAGCTCCTGAGATTCCATAAGTAGAATAAAAGGAAAATCTCTCACTGCTATTGATGTGATCTTCCCACTCTTGCCATCTACACAAAACTTGTCGTTCTTTTAATTTGTTTAGAAACAGTCTTTCACATTGTGCCCCTTGATTTAACCACACAAAACCAAACCCCAGTGAAAATAGCTTTCTTTTAATATTAGATACCCAGTTTGATTTACCTTTTGTTTCTAAATCAAATAACATTCTGTAAATTTTGCGGGGCAGTCTGTCATCGTTCATTCTAACTAGTTTCAACAAATATCGAACACATTTATTAACTGAATTTACGGTAATTGGGTGTCTATGTAGTTCGCCATACACTAAGTCATTTGGAATATAGCCTTTAGTGTTAGGTGGTGTCTCCTGTTTTTTTAAAATTACCTCAACATGAGCACAAACGCATCAATTTTTTTAGCTTCAATGAACTAAGTGACATGAAAAAAGGAAAGATTTTTTTCACTATTTACGTAATAAGGCCTTCTCAGTTTACCTACTACAGGATACACACTTTGAAAATAAACAGGAAAAATGATTTCTGCAGAATGGGGCTACTCTTGCTTTTTTGCTTCATACACTACTTGCTCACGTGGGGTGGCAATCCTATTTAATAACAATTTTGAATTTTCAGTTTAAAATGTTTACAGAGAGAATGAGGAAAATTATATTATAGCAGTGATAAAAAATTAGAAAAAGAGATTTTAATTTGTAATGTCTATGGACCAAATAAGGATAATCCAAAATTCCATTCACAACTAGAAGAATGTGTGAGGCAATCAGGTATAGATAATATTGTGATTGGGGGTGACTGGAATGTTGTTTTGAATTTCCAGATAGACTGTTACAATTATAAACATAACAACAATACTAGAGGGCAAAAACAAATTGATAAGATGATGACGAATTTGGACCTGGTTCATATATGGCGGGAACTAAATCCAGAAGCACTAAGATACACTTGGCGTGGGAAGAGACCCTGGTTAACCCTATGGTTAAAGTTAGCTCAAATTTACTGGTGACCACACAGGCTGGGAATAATCTCAAAACCGACACTCATAGAAATCCCATCGAAGCATCCATCAAGTGTATTTCACCGAGAGAAAAAGTGTAACGATGTAGCGGTAGGGTAAATCGCTCGTAAGCAAAGACCCATCAAAGACCTTCGGCAACTTATTGACAGCAAAAGGAAGTTTATCTGTTTGCTACGTAACAATTTTAAGAAAGGCTATTCGTGTAGTTTATCGGGAGAAGGTATGAATTTATACGAGTATGAGGAACATATAGTAAAAAATTATTATACGGGGTTCTAAATCTTGTAGGTCTTTCAGCATTTATTGTCGTGTAATTTTGGTGTTAAATAATTGAATAGGTAGAGTGCAGCTGTGTCCTACTTTTGTAAGCTTTCTGCTGCAACGGTGTTTGACTAAGACTTTTGCAAAGTAGGAGCGGAATAAGGAAAAGTCTTTGTTTCAATGACCAGGATGTTATTATCGAAACAAGATCCAAAGGTCAGTTGACTTAAACCTTTCAGCGATATGTGGTTTCTTAAACGTTCTATCAGTTCATAGATAATTCTTCGTTGTAAAGGCTGGTAGAGATCCTGCTTTTTAGAGAATCGACTACTTCTATGTTTTTCTAAGCGAGTTGTATTTAACTGCAGAAAATAGTGCTAGTGGAAGAATACAGTAAATAGTGCTAGTGGCAGTACAAAAGAAAACAAAACTCTAGGATTCTTGTCATTCTTAAAAGTCAGAGAAACGTAAAAAAATCCATTGACTTTCTTTTTTCTTCTTTTAGTTTAGCTCACAGCAAAATTGTCCAATAACAGTTCGTGATGTTACTATTTACGTGCTACATTTGTGTTCTGTAAAATACAGTATCAAATCCTCAGAAGATGCTTCGCACGGTGTCCATTGTAGCGTCTTTAGTTATCCTGCTTCTTTCTTCTGATAGTGAGTATGGCACTTTGACCAGGATTTTTGTTATTTATTTTTGTGACATTTAAATATTAGTTGACGTCTTATGATTTGCTAATATATCAAGACTAACACGAATGACTCACACGATTGTAATTGATTATTTAATCAATCGACATTTGGTGGATGAAACACTTTTACTCTGCATGTTACTTTAGACATGCAGGTTTCTTCATCTCCACATCAGGTTCGCAGTAAAGTCATGGAAAAAATTCTACGCGATTTAAAAAGTAGTATTATTCACAGTCTGCATTTGAGATAACTCGTTTATTTTCCGTAGATGCCAAGCTATGAAAATACTGTTTCCGACTGCCCATCTGTTAGTTTAAACATGAACGCCAACCTATCCGTTACGGTTTTCATGTGTACAGGCAAATTTATCATTTATTTGTCAGTAGATAGATGCTAAATTTATGTTCAAATTTGAAATGCTGAGTGTAAGATAGGCTATATGTTATAATGTCTGGGAATAAAATAGGCGCAGCTCAGGTAACAGAAAAGACGGATACTGGCTGGATAGCTCTCAATTCTAGTGGCTACCATTTGTCCCTTGAACCAATGAACTGGTCAACCGCTCAGACACACTGTCACGAAAAAGGAGCCCGTCTGCTGAGTCTGCCTTCTAATACAGAAGTGGTAAGTAACCAGGGGAATATAGCGAGTCTGGGGTAAACATTAAAAGAAATAGAAAATAGAAAGTTGTGTATTGTTAACAACGAAATCGTTGGGTTAGCGGGCTGCTGATGCTAAGGCGTCATAATAATACTATATCACCTGGATAATTTTGATTTGTGCATCAAAAAATCACCAAAACTATGTTCTAAGATGGATGAGATATGGTTTTTACTGAAAGGTCTGCCTTGTTTCTGGGTGTACTCTTCAAACCAACGTCGCTACATCGCATTAAACTCAAGCAGGCAAACACAACGACCTTTATAGCTGGCTACCTAGACTTTTCCTTAACATACTTATATTATGTTTTCGCCTGTCGAGGATATCCCGTATATTTGCAATGCCTGTTTTCCTGAAAACTTAAAGGGCAACACGAGCGCTCACCTAAGACCGCTGGAAATAGAGCACAAAGTACATGTACTTCCCTTTCGTCACTTCCTATTTTCTAGACAACTCCAGGTGTGCTTAAGAGAAAAAATGTTAATATAAAATCTCTCGTGCCACATTGTCATAAAATACCACCGGCAGAGTATGTTTTTGCGATACTTTGTGCTTAAACTCTAGCAATTTGATGATGATGATGATGATGATGATGATGATGATGATGATGATGATGATGATGATGATGATGATGATGATGATGATGATGATGATGATGATGAAGATGATGATGAAAAAGGCCAAAAAAATTAGCATTTTTAATCATTTTCTTTTGTATTTTTGACTACTAACAATTATATGTGAGAAGTTTTGCATGTGGTAGCGAAGAGAGTTGGTATAATATAAATGAAGCGTCTGATGCTTTATCATATTTTTTCTTGAACCTGTAAACATGAAGTCAAAATTACTGGCGGAGATTGAACTTTACACCAAACAAAGATCTTGGTGGTTAGGAGTGCGAAGAAACTCATCAGTCAGCAGCACATGGGTATCGCTTAATGAAACCTCACCTTTTTATGGCCTAATCACGTGAGTTGTCTGTTTAGATATTTCAGACTTCTAATTAGTATCCTACGAACAGGTGCGCATACATCTCAGGACAATAGCTTTAAGTTGTGAAACACTAAAATCACACTAAGATGTAAGTTATTTTACCTGCATGAAATTCAGTTAACTAGGGTTGTACTGGGCTCCATGTGGGAAGTCCCACAAAAATTACAATATTTTGATTTGAAAAACAATAAATGTGAAGCTCGGTATGATATAAACTAGATCTTCTGAATAAAAACCATCCCCCAAAAACCACGATTAAACAGAACATTTTGTTGTCAGTATCGTCCGACTAACAAGTCTTTTTTTTGTCCTCAACACACTGCAGGGTAAGACAGACGTTTGGGTGTGACAGAAGATTTACACGTATCTTTGTTAGAAACATTTGTAAGGAATTGTAAAATAATAAAATAATCTAAGATAAAACAATATTGCAAAATATATCATTAATATTGTGATTTTTTTCATCGCTCCACCATTAACACAAACGACTGTCCCAAAACTCTTCTCGGAGTGAAGACTGTGGAACAAAGATCAACCAGACAATTGGAAGGACAAGGAGGGCTGTGCGATGATGCAACCTAGCGGCCTTCTGAATGACTTACCTTGTGCGAAGCGTCTAAAGTTCATTTGTGAAAGACATCTTAGTAAGAATCAAGCACTTGAGATGTTTTTAAAGTATTTCACAGAGGAAAAATGGCATAGAATAAAAAACAAATTAGCTAAAACATTTCTCATTTTCATTCTGTGCTGCTAATAAAAAATCACCACCAAAACAACAGAACTATCGAAAGATGAAGAGGGTGTCTTTGATAGCAATAACGTAGTTATTGTATTGTGGTAGAGTTTAGAAAAAGACTGGAGAAGGAAATCGGCTGTCGCGTGTCTGATAATGCTTGTAAAACGCATTATCTGAAGCACAAGATTTGCTAGCTCCTAGTCTGATGATAAATGCAGGAGGCGGAGATTTTCAGACGCGTTTTCTGTCCACAAGTGCCATCTGTTACAGAGAATTTAAAAACGTATGGCACGACATGCTTTCTTCGTCTCTGTTCTCGAATGCTGTTTCAAGGCAAACAAATGACCCCAATACTACTATAAGTATCAGCCTATATAATTCTGGTATTAAATGTCATTCGACATTTTAATAAACTACTTTTTTACTTTTCTATTTCTTTTCATTTCAGTATAATATTTTTTTTTTGCCGACGCTATTTGCTGTTTAGTTTATGAAGTTTTGTATTCACCACATTTATTCTTTTGCCTTGAATTGCCTCGCAGTGGTTTCCAAGCTTTATCTATGCCTATGAAATGACTAGAGAGGTAGGCTTTTAAAGAGATTAACATTCACTTTTTTAACTTACATTGTGAAGACAAGAGCTCTCCTGTTCTTACAAGATATTTATGAAGTCGCATGACACGACAATTAGGAAACAACACTGGTCTCACGGTCACTATTTTTCAGAGAGACCTACATGGAATGACCTTTCTTGTAGTATGTTTAGATTTCATTTATTATGATGCAGGCTTGTCACAAAATACACTAATATAGCTAATTAAATCTTCTGTGTTTTTTAAGTGATTGCACACAACGCAAGCAGCATGGAGTGTGGTCATGGGTGGATCTTTATTCCTCCTTCTTGCTACAAGTTCTCCATTAATGCAGCGTCGTGGTCAGAAGCCCAAAACGAATGCAGAGAAAACAAAGGCAATCTGCTGACTGTGAACTCTTTAGAAGAACTGGTATGCTACTCCGCTACATTGACAGACATACAAAAACCAGTCTTGTGTGTGGTTGTTTTTTTTGTTTTGTTTTTTTAGCAGAATTATGTAGTGGGTACTGAATAGTGCGAGAGACTATTGTATTTCAGGTTTCAAAAGACTGTGTTAAATTTTATAAACACTAGGCCCATTTGAGTGTTGTTCTTTTGTATAAAAGGGAAGTGCATTTCTTTGTAGCCTGCTAGTTCAATCAGTAGTCTCTTGCCTAGTTTTTAAGTTTTCTCCCACAGCCTTTTGTGCAGTTACTTTATAACTAACTAATGGTCACATTAGTCTAATCTTTGTCATAGTAGGATGGGTACACATTCACCCTTGTTTCTTTGTCCTGAAATTGTCCTTATTTTTACTGAGTTATGTGATTTTGTAATATTTCTCTCCTCTTCAGATTTTTTTCTAGTTTTGTTACAGTTTTTTTTCCTTTTATCCTTTAAGCATACTTCAGCGATTAACAAATGTACATAAAGGATACTTTGATGCTTTATCCATGAAAAATTCTTACAAATACTGAATATGAAATTTTTTAAAAGACTACATAGATTTTATTTATAGTATCAAATATTCATCATTTATAAGACCTTTTATTCAAACAATCGTCCATGCATAATAAGATTAGAGAGTAATAGTCTTCATAAAATTGTACAATTGCATAAGAACTATTTTAACAAAACATAGATTAAAAAATATTTTCTGTTTTTTATGTGCGAAGTAATCATTGATACTTAAAACAATTAGGACAATTTCTAAAATACAAATGACAAATGACCGACTTTATTAATATCAAAGGGCAGTTGTAAAAATTACATCATAAATATTTATCAACCGACCTTTTTCATGAAGCTGCAGATAAAGAAGGCGATGTTTCGTGCAAACAAGGAAGCTTGCTGGTGGATAGGGATATGGAAAATCTCAACTAACAACTCGTGGGCATGGCTTGAAGGACCACCACATCTTGCATCCCTAGTCATGTGGGTTGGTGTTGATAGTTACTTAGATTCAATATTAGTGTATTTCTGAAAACTAAAGTTTGATAACTTTTACAACTGTAATCTAGCGGTGCTTTCAGGCTGAAAATATGTCAGACATTACCCATTTTGAGTAGACTGAAGAAAGACTATCTGCCATGGTGCTCTATAACCTTTCTTGTCATCATGGATCTGGTCTTTGCCTAGGAATGATAGCTATAGGTCAGTCGAGACGACAAAATTAGCTCATGGGTTAGTTCTCATGGCTTTACTGGCGTGTAGTATTTTAAGGGCAGCCTTAAGAGACATATCAACACAACAAATCAGCAGATTGGTCGACAAACAGCAAGCAGAATGCAGTTTCTGCCTGATATAAGAAGCGAAGCCTTGCTTATACTTCACGCTACTAGATCATCGTTTATTGAAGGATCGAGGCAACGCCTAGACTGGCACATTATTTTCAAAATCTAGTTACTATTAAAGATATTAAAATAAAATGGCTTCAAGTCAGTGTTGCATAGAATAATGAGGACAAAAATATCATTAAAATAAAGATGACACAGAGCAGAAACTCAAAAGCCTAAACGATCGTAAGATACCTGCTTCAGTTCCCTGCAACTATCCAGATGCGGGTCAGAACTTAAAAGTGCATATAATCACGTTGGTCTGTTACATTTATCACACATTGATGCTAAGAACTCCCTGTAACTTGCCCTTGACCTGCAGACAGTGGAAAAAGAGCGAGCCGAACAACGTACTGGGTAAGGAGGACTGTGTGATGATGGACTCAGACGGCCTTCTGAGTGATGTACCTTGTGACTCCTCTCGCTACTTCATATGTTCAAGTAAGCTTTGAAAGAGATGAAAAACTAAATTATTACATTTAAACTGGAAAATGTTTCATAAATATTTTAATCTTAAACCTTTATTCTCGTTTTCTGCATATAAAACGAATTCAGATTACGCAGTTATGGTTTGTCACAAATACAGTTGGTAAGAGTCAGGCTAACTCTAGAAATTGCTTAACTACGCCTCGCTGTGGAAAACCATTCTTACAGTTTGCATCACACAGTCCTTTACAATACATTCATTGCAAATTTTCTTATTGGTTTGTGGCGAATATAGGGGATGCAAACAAGATCAAAGATTGTGGCGGTGGATGGACCTTGATCCACCATGCTTGTTATAGAATGTCCACAAGGACCGCGGCGTGGCCAGATGCCCAAAAAGAATGTCAGACAGAAGGAGGCAGCCTGCTGACTGTGAAAACTGTTTACGAACTGGTATATAACATTGCCATATTATTATCCTCTGATAGCTATTAAAATTATTCTTCTTCCGCAAATGTTCACACCATAACACCAGACTCGGTACCATGTTTGTAGACTTATGTTTGCTGTGGAGATATGGGATGTCTGTTCTAACGTCTGGAAAACGACATGTGTGGTGAGTGAAGTCCATAGGACTTTAGATGTGAGTGTAAACATAAGGATAAGGGCTGTTTATTTATGATCTGTTAGCATGCATCATTTTATTTTCAACTACAGATGGAAATACTGACAGAAGCAAAGAGGGTCAGTAGTCGGTGGTTGGTAGATGTGAGAAGGATTTCTAGAGACAGAAGCACTTGGGAATGGCTTGATTCAACGACAGTCTTCTCAAGCCTAGCCATGTAAGTGGCTATTTACTGATATTACTCTTCTCACATTTACTCTTTTCATATATCTAAAATTCCTATAAATATAGAATCCAAATGGCCCTTTGAGGTACTTATTTCTAAGCTCTAAGTTTATTAATCTGTTAGTCACAATTATCTAAATGATAATGCTTGTATATATTGATGTTCTTTGTTGTATGTTAAGCTGATGAGTCATTTGTAGTCTTGAGCATGGTGCATTAAGCTGGCTTTCATACGAAGAAGTGTGTTTTATAGTAGTAGTAGTAGTAGTAGTAGTAGTAGTAGAGATTAATTACCTTATAGAGCAGAAAAGCCAAAAAAGTTGATTAATCGAGTAGCAGGTAAACGGTAAGGTACAAGTAAAATTGATCTGGAAATAAAACAACGACGCTGGAATTAATTGAAAAAGTAGTAATAATAAACGATATTAGAATTAGAACATATGCAATGATCATTCATTTAGCTCTTTTCTTGCTCCATAATGTCACCTTTGGTCTCTTGGTGAAATCCCATTCAAAGAAATAAAATATTTTAGTTTTAAATGCTAGGCTAGAGCTCAGTAGATCCACCAGGTCACAAATGTTGTTGCGTTAAAGAACGAAATTCTATATAAGGAAGCTTGCAGAAAAGTTTATTGATGTTGTCTTAAAAATTCTAAACGAAAAGCTTGTAGTTCTTAACTGTGCTCATTTCTGTGCTCTCTCGTAAACATCTAACGATTTGAGACCGGCGGTAATTAAAGGGAGTTTATTTTTGACATATTGCGTTGGTGAAATATTACTGAAACTCTTTTTCAAGACCATGGGACAAAAACAAGCCTAGCAGCCCTGCCAGTAATAGAGACTGTGCAGAGATGGACTACAGTGGTCTGCTGAATGATGCGCCATGTTACTCTTTGCTCCCCTACATCTGCGAGAAACCGTTAAGTAAGTGAAACGATTTGTGATGAGTAAAGACCTAAATGAAAATGAATATTCGAGAAGGTGCCTTTTTAGCATTAAAAGTTTAACGGATGCAAGAAAAAGTCTGAATTAGTTTCTGTCTTTAATGCAAAAGTGTAGAGCAGTTGAAAGCTATATAACAATAAGAAGAAAAGCTTTTAATGTGCTACTAATAATGCAGATAATATTATTCGTTCAGTGGCGATTAGGGCTTTAGTTATGCAGGCTTTTGGATTTTTCTACTTACATTTTGTCTTCTATAGACCGTTAGATACATAGTGTTCATTTGAATGACAATGGATAGAACCCTTAAAAACACCTTCTATCGCAGAGAGTATTTTACCGTCTGTTTCCGTTGTTACAGTGGACCATTCAAAGACTTGTGATTTTATGTGGGATCTACTCAATGGTATTTGCTATGTTCATTTCACGCGCGCCATGTCGTGGTCAGATGCACAGGAGAGCTGCCAGAAATCTGGAAGTAACCTGTTGTCTATCAATTCTCTTGACGAACGGGTACGACTGTCTAATAAGTGTCTTTTAATGGCTGCTAGATGTATGGCTATGTGTTGATGTGCTTAGGACGTGCTGGCTGTCGTAATGCACAATTACTATATCTCCAATAAATGTGGGCAATCTAAAGTTCCAGTCAAAAAGACTTCTTTAAGGAATTCTTAGTAAACAAGTCTGATCCGAAAAGCAAGGATGTTGTAATTGAAAGCGCATCGTCGAGTCGACTATAGGTCTTAGCAGCTGACGAGACTTATTGCCTGTGAGCCAACACCCGCCGAGCTGTGGGACGGTGAAGCCATCGATGGCTGCAATGGCGGCTTCAGATATGTATTGTGACAGCCATACTAGAGTGCATGAAGCAATAAAATGAGAATGTGGTGACTTAGCTGCAAAAGCATATAAAAGTAGCAGAGGATTACAAAAGTTAGGATAACCTTTTAAAAAAATGGATTGAGATACCTCTTGGCCAAATCTAGATCATTTTATCTGTAACATCTTGATGCAAACATATTGGTGTGCACGTGTCCATTATTAATAATCTTTCAAAACCATAGCATCTTGATGTTCTATCATTAGTAATTGGGTAAAAAGCAAAACACGGAGCGACTTGGTATGCTTTATCGGTGTTTTGGTGTACTTTTCTACAATCTGAAAGTGTCTGTGAGGAGAAATTACAGAATGCATTGTCCGGAAATAGCGTTACAGGATAATTTACTGTTTACCTTCACTCAGCCAAATTGCGGCCACTTTGGGAAGATGCCGTTGAATATAGACTGGTCTCGCGGCGTATTTTGCTAATACTTAGAGTTAAGTGTCTGCTGGTATTGTCCTATGTTTATTATGTAGTGATGACGTTTAAGGACAAGCCGATTGCAACATTTTTCTTTATGATTGGGTTAAGTTCATTTTAAAATAATAATTCCCAAAATATGAGTACATAATTATGCTTAATTTTAAAGATATAAGCCTTCAAACATCGGAATTCTGACCTGCCACTATGAAAGCAGGAAAAAATTACTCTCCCGTACTGAAGAGTTCCTTTTCGTGCCCGTAGTATTTGTAACAGCGAGTGTGGCTTCGGTAAAGAAATCTGTGGATGTCTTCAAGTCAAAAGAAGAAGCATTACTTATGTCAAATGAAACATTTTGTTGCCCAGAAAATGAAACGGCTGATTTTAGAATACAGCCCTACAGATTAGAACTTTATTTGGAAGCTTAAATACAATTAAAAAATAATTAAATGGTCCACAACAGATAGGTAAGTCAATCTTTTCCATATCGAAATTTAATGGACAACGATCACAGACATTGCAGTCTATGTTGTATCATTACTGATTGTCTGTTACTAAATTTTCCCATGTGTATTATTGTTAATAAAATTAAAATACATTTCAAATTTGTTTGTATAAGATAAACTCCTGTATTTTTTTCTTTGATGGTTAATTTCAAGCATTGCATTTTTATTTTATAGCTATAACTGATTGCTGATAAGGAATTTTTACAGTTAAAAATATAATAATAGTTTGAACATGTTTATCGATGTAAAAGCTTATTTCTTTCTCGCTTAGCTGCATACAAAATTTACTATTTACTGATGCTCGCAAGTGTTCCCGTTTAAGCTCCTTATACATTTATCATCATCATTGAAAAAAAAATTTTTTTCGCTGTTTCGACCACATCAATGGTGCCCTCACACTGTCAGTTGTTGTTAGCATTATGCTGGATAAAGATACGACTGATGATGATGTGTTTGTGACTGTCACACGATGTTACTTGTAGACCAGACGGTGTAGAAACTGTCCATGTTGTATATCTGGTGCTTGATCTACCAGCAGTCGTAGTTGGTTTTAATATCTCGTGCTTTTTTATAGTAAGCACTGCTGAAGGAAGAAGATCTCTTCATTTTACTGAAAGTCCAAGACTTTCTAGTATTGTATAAGTGACTGGATAACAATCGCTTTTGAAACAGTTTGATACATTTAGTATGGTGTGGGGACGAAGTTCGCAGGGCTCGTTTGAACAGAGCAGAGACCTGTTAACACATCTCTGAACAAAGTTAATCCACTGGAGTTTGCTGCCATTATCTTTAGGATTTCCTAAATGAGTACAAACTAACTACATCTGAGTGTTGAAGAGAACATTCAGCAACACCACATTGTGTCCTGGTCAGTTTTCTTTTACCAAGAATTGCATCTTTTCTCTTCGACTTCAGCTCATGCGGACGACACTATTTTTAGAAATACGTTCGTCACTTTCTGTTTTCTCGACAAATCCAGGTGTGCTTAAGAGAAAAACATTAATATAAAATCTCTCATGCCTCTTTGTAGTAAGATACCACCGGAATAAGTCTTTGGGATACTTTATGCTCTGTTTACAGCGATTTTTGTGGAGCAATCAGGTTGACCTTTAAGAACATTAGCGCACTTTAGGTCTGAGTTTATGTAGACTAGTTTCTGCCATGTCAAGCTATGGGACTATTGGTTATATCAAATAATTTGCTGTTCAATCCTTGATTAAAGTTACTCTCAGCCAGACGAAAGAATCTGAGCAAGATCGCAAAATTAAGAATAAAACTTAGTATGGTTTACATTTTATTACGTTTGATAGTCTTTATATAAACTAACATAACACTGATATAAGCAGCTAATGACTTCTTGTTATTTGTATGCAGAAATGGGTGCTGAGGATGTTAAAAGCAAAAGCCAGAAGGTGGTGGGTTGGACTGCAGAGGACTTCACCGAGTTACAACGCGTGGAAGTGGCTCGATTCAGTAACAGACTTTTCCAGCCATGTTACGTGAGTTTGTTTGTTTGTTTTTTTTTTTGATGAGGGTACATTGTGTAGATCTTTCTATAATACTTATCAACCGAGAACAGCCAGAGAACCCATCTTTGCCATGGCTGATCTCTACCTCTTCTAGCTGCAATGATTGTCAACTTTCGATCTATAGTTTTGCTTAAGTCCTGTTTACTCGTGCGTGGCGTCCATAGAATGAAACACTAAAACACATATTCTTGACGTCTCTTCCCTAGACTGACGGGTTGACAACTAGTGTTTGGCCACAAGAGCACGAATTTTTTTTCCACAGACTATTGCAAACAGGAGTGGAAATAAAAGATTAAGATGGGTAGTCAAATGTAACATTTCCACAAACACGAGCCCGGCGTCCGCTACGTTTCATTTGACTGATTCTTAGCGAATTAGTCAAAGTTTCTCTGTTGGTACACTATCCAATAACTTGAATGTTTTTTATTGCTCTTCAAAAATTACTGAGTATTTTAAACAGAATATTGTAAAGACATTGTACACGAATATTCAGGCAGAAGTTTCTATAGCTCAAAGCTATTTATTGTTGTTGTTTCAAAAGATATATATAATCCACTACTGTGATCACAGAAAATAATTTGATATACCCTGTTTTTAGGCCGAATTCACACCCCTTTGTAATGTCTCAGATGTTTGCTGCTTTCATCGCTCCAATGTTGTTAACAACTACATGTAACATGTTTTAAATTAAGTCCGTGGGGCAAGAACGAGCCTAACGACATGGGTGGTGACGAGAACTGTGCAGAGATTTCCCCAAGGGGTCTACTCAATGACGAGTCGTGTTCGGAGTCTTTCGGCTTCATTTGCGAGAAATCTTCAAGTAAGTGACTTTATCTTGTAGTATTTATTGTGGGTTCATTTTGAAAGCAGCTGTGGAAATATGAATAGAAATTTAAAAGAAAAGCTTTTACTTTAATCACGCACGTGCTCTTTAGTCTACACTTTGTTTTTCAAATCTTTCGACGTATCACTTAAATTGTATAACAGGGTTAGAAGGATCTAAGGGCCACATAATAAGTAAATGTCGTCCTTGATTGACGCACGTACATCTTGCTCTGTGTTTGCAGGACCTGTTTGTAAGAATCACGTATTTATTGTTGCATAATAATAGATTCATGGCGTAATCTGCTACAGCGCACGTTTCCATGCTGTTTTAACTGAGTATAGATACGACATCTGAAAACAGAGCCGAGGAATGCGGAATGGACTGGATTTTGTTTAATAATGCTTGCTATAAGCTGTCCACAAACCAGATGACTTGGTCGCAGGCCCAGAAGAAGTGCCAGGCAGGTGGGGCCAACCTGCTGTCTATAAACTCTTTAGACGAACTGGTAAACAGAATTTTAAATTTTAATATTTTGTGATGATTGTTAGTCTGTTCGTCACTTTACTAACACAACGACTTACTTCTATTACTTCTTTTACTATGCTGCTGCTGCTGCTGCTGCTGCTGATGATGATGATGATGATGATGATGATGATGATGATGATGATGATGATGATGATGATGATGATGATGATGATGATGATGATGATGATGATTTACAAGCTGGTAGAAATTTTGGCTGTACAAACGTTTTACTGTAGGTTTCTTTGTTTACGCATGTCTTAAAGGGATAAACTTAATGTTGACAAAAATAAACACAAGAGAGAAACAAAGCCTTTAAAGATTAGGTCTTTAATCCTGATCCGCTTCAAGTTAAAGCAACAAAGAACTCACTGACGTCCTCTGAGAAGAAGACTTATGTAGCAGAAACAAAAGGAAGCAGCATGGATATTGGCATGATCAGAAACGTGAAAATACTTAACTGCTAATATTTTTGTGGTCTTTAACCAGACGTGAGACTGGACCATGAAATGACGCATTCGTACGTCTGAAGGTAACATGCATAAGCGTGTAGGAGACATGGGCAAAGGTGTGATGAAATATTGATGTCTTAAATAACATACAAGATTATCTCTACATTTAGTGACAAATTTGTAAACATATGTCGCTATGATCCTAAACGCAGAATATGATACAGTCAGAGATAAGAAAGGTGAGCGAACGGTGGTGGATAGGGCTGAAAAGGACACCAGGTTACGAGACAAGGTCGTTTGTGCCACCGACAAATTTACCCAGTCCTGTCATGTGAGTCTTTTCTTGCGTATTTTAAAAAAACGTTATTTTCTTTCTAATAAATTCTTGAGAATTCTGTGACTCTATGGTGTGTTTAGATCCGTCTAGTATTTTTAGTGCATTTTGGCGGAAAAGGGGGACACAACTTAAAAAATGTCCAAAACACGAAATGTGCATTTGCGGCTTGAAATTCTTTTGCACCCCTCATACTTCCCTCCCATTTACTTCATGGATCTGCACGCGGTCGTGCATTTAGTTTTATGATTATAAAGACGAGACCTTGTCTGTGTCCCTCTCACAAATTTACGCACCACATACTGTGTCTTCTCCTAAGCATCCTTAGCATAGAGCAATTTCTTCACTTGCAAGTAAGGACTTGACACAACACCCGCCGACACCATATATATATATATATATGCATGCTGATGAAGGTTTGCCATCAGCAGTCTTCCTACACTTGATACTTGTTTTTAAGTTCCACTGAACCTGCTGTTTCACAGTCAATGAATTTATTCGCCTCGTGAAGTCCACGCTTATTCTCTGTAGGTCCCCGAGGTCATTGTGGACAACACCTAGGGCCATAGTTAGAGAGCAAGTCGTCTCCCCAGCGCAAAATCTGGAACTCAAATGGGCCGTAGTTATAGAATGTCCGCTTTGCTAATTGGATGGTTAATTTAGAGGGAAACTGCTTCCACCTTGAGGTGATCACTATGGAAAGCGGAGTGGCGGAAACTGGAGTACTCGGAGTCAACTCCCGACGCCCAGCCCTGCGAATAGATGTCCAGGTGTCACAGTGTCTCCAGATCAGATCTGAATCCATTTTTTTTCTAACGTTTTATGAGAATGCTTTTATGCTGAAAACTGAGCGTTGTCTTTAAGTGCCAAAATCTATCCATTCTTTCTGCTATCGTCCTCTGTTAACCGTGAAATATAGCTCGTTCTTCCAAACCAAAGCTTCGCTAAGATCACATCGTCAGTAAACTTTTGGAACTAGTGAGGTCAGTCGCTGAATATACGGTGTATTCCCATCTTTTATTTCTGAATGCGCTTCATCGCGATCACATACGCCGGCATTTTCTTCCCTCTTTTGTCCTTGGTTAGGGAAGTTACTCCACCTGGTTCATTAGGGGAACTTGCCTCCATTTTTCTCCCCGGGTTTGACCTTGTCACGGCTTCATAACAACCAAAAGAGGATGCTTGGCTCGGATTTCCTGATTTTGCCCTAGGCCAGCAACTTCCCACCACTTCATAACTACGAGTGTGATGACGAATGTCTTGTTTCGAAAGTTATAAGGCGATATCCTGACCCTCTTAGTATATTTTATTTTAACCCCAGGACACCTTTACCACCGCTCTATAACTATGGCTCTAGAGATAAAACAACATCTGCTTTACGATTTTTGAAACAAAATGCTTGTCCTGTAGTCCCTCATGTTGCCCCAAGGCAACGATTTACCCTTGCTTCAAAGCTACCGTCCCTGATCTCAGATGCATCTGATGTTACTGCAGCTATTTATCTGGCTCAGGTGACCCACAGTCTTGTCGCTGATGGTAGCGTTTGCCAGAAGTACTTCATATTGCTTGCTACGTGACAACGCGTGACAAAACAATGGCGAATGTTTACAGTCACATTAACTCGTACATAAAGGAGGCATTGGTAAAACTTTTCTAGACACACTGGCCCTGGCGTGCCTGTTCTGACGTTGAATGCACTAGCCACCAGGTCACCATTTTAAACATCTCCTAAACAGCCTTTGTGTGTAAACTAAGCACGCATTTAGCATAGTTAGAGAAAGGACCACCAACGCAACGGATCATGGACTTTTAGGCCCCCTCCCGCCGAGTTATTGTGGTTATTACCTGGACAACCATGTACCAAGCGCATACACTTATCACATGAGCAGTTTATCTTTCTCATAATTTACAGAGAAGCAAACAGTTAATATCATTTACCATGTCAATTTTTGCAATTCCTTGTTAGTTTTTAGATTTCCTTTTTCTCTTACCCCTTTGAGAACCCGCCTGTGTTCATAATAAATATCTAATTGTTAGGCAGTTTTGCGCTAGAATTAGTTCATTGTCATGGGGTCAGTTTTGGGCTGACAGCTAAGGTTATCTTTGTGTTACGACAGGACAGAGTCTGACTGTGTGGAGATGACCCCTGGTGGCTTCCTCAGCTATATAAATTGCAGTGACATTCGACAATTTATATGCGAAAATCAGAAAGGACGTATGTAGCTTGTATGCGTGTTTGACAGTATAGTGTTTCCAATTTGTTTTCAGTTAACCAGTATGACAGAGAAATAACAGTATTTAGAGCAATATAAATGAAGCCAAACTAGGAATCAGATGCTAAAATTAAAGCTATGTCAGTGTGCAATGTTCTTGTACATATGACATCATTCCACAACTCAGGAACACACAACACAATTTGCATGCTTATATTTGTGGCTTTTTCTGCTTTTTTAACATCACTTCTAAGTCTGAAAACAGTTGATGCACACATCACTGACCTCGATGCTCTGACCCGGTAAACGTGCAAATTTGTCCCGAGAATTCGTTTTATAATGATTTTAAGCTCGTGCATCGACTTTGTTTTACCGTTTACGAGATGGTTTTTGCTCAAGTCGCTGGCTACCACTTAATGTTGTCCGTTTATTCGGTAAGTGACAAGAAATGTTTATAGTTTGATTTAATGATCAATTAATTTAGTTCTATTAAAATTTTTAACTTCAAACGTATAGAGTACCCTATGAGCTTTCAGTTTTATGACTGTGGTCTTACACGCTTTTCTAATAACATACGGCAGATGGTTTAATAACGATTAACACAAACTGACAAGAAACACGTAGTAACTGATATGATTTGTCATCATAAGGAGTGTGTATAATTGTAGATAAGACGTTTGTATGGACACTATTAATGGCTGATTTTGTTATTATACGACACGTCGATTTAGGAAATTTTTTTTTTTAAGCGGAGGACGACCATACTAATCCTTGTTTTTAATGTTTTGCTTATGTTGGATGTATGTATTTATGAATAATATTTATTTGATCCTGTAACTTGTAGCGTAAGTACCAATCCTAAGGGAGACATGATGAAGCGTATCAGAGATGAACTCACGCCAGCGGCACCGGTCTTGCGCCCTCATGAAGTCCACCAGTAAACAACCACTCTTCTGCTTCAAGTTAGTCACACAGCTTTTCTTCTGTTTGCCAGCGTGTTTACACCCTTCAGCGAACCTTGGAGGCCGTCTTCGGTAAGGTTTCATGAAGGTGACCGCATCACTTCCATTTCTGATGCTTGAGCAGCTTGACTATATCAAGCAGACTACTGGGGACCTACCAGACAGGTGACTAGGCTGCGTACGACGTCGTTTTGATTCCGTAAGGTCCACGTATCACCACGGTACAGCATGACTGGCACAACGAGAGACTTAAAGACTCTAAATTTCTTCTGCTGTCCCAAAATTTGTTAAGTCTGGTCAGCACCGCTGCCACTGCCATGATCCTGAGACATACCTCCGCTTCAAAGTCACCGTCCTTGGAAAGGGTCGCGTCCAGGTACTTAAAGGACTGCACCTCCTCTAGTTGTATAAATGTATACAATGTATAAATGTATATAATTTGTTTATCTAACTGTATAATCAAATCACAAACTATTGCAAATCAAGAATGTCATTTTCTCCTTCTGGATGAATATTAGAAAATCCTTACATTCACATTAGCGATCGTATGCACAGCATACGGTTTTACGGTCTACACTTGACTTCTGTAAGACTTTGGGGCCAGTTGCACAACACATTTCTAATTTTAAACACTTTTAGGCATTAACTCTATTTAGATAATTAGTGCAAAGTGCACACCACAATTTTAGAATTTTTACAACTAAAACTGCTTTATGTAAGATAAAGTTGTTTAAGTCTAACTTTCCGTCCTATCAGTACAATTTTTTGTATGTTTTTCTGCAATGCATCAAAATGGCTAAAAAGAGATTTTGCTTCTTTAAAACAGTTTTAAGGTTTAGAAACGTGTTGTGCAACTGGCCCTTGGGACTTTTAATTTTTTTCTAATTGTTCAATATCCCTAATTTTATTTTTAGAACAGTGTATTATTAACTTGGTTTGTCTTTTAACGTAAGGAACAACTCAGTACGTGGTCTGTTTTCTTACAAACTCAGTAGTCAGTTCAGTCAAGGTTAGGTCAGATAAACTCCATTTAGGAAAGGTATCACAAGTTGGCTCCGTTGCGATGATTTTTTTTATTTAAATTTGTTTCACACACTTTATGCCCTCTGTGTTTTATGATCGGCAGAGTGTATGGGGCCACCTGCATTAGAGGAACCTTGTGGAAACTCCAATTCTTTTGTGAATGTTCTTTTTTTTAAGCAGTAGAAAAAAAAACACATCAAACAGTACCGTTGACTGTGGCAGCATCTGCTTGCTGATTTCTGATGTTTGCTATAAGCTGTCCGCCATGTCGTGGTCTCATGCACAGAGGGACCGCGAGCACCTTATATAACTTGGTATATAGCGTTGCCGAACACGATATTAACATATTTAACGGGTTTTTGTGTTTTTCTGTAGCTCACATATGGTACAGTCATGTGTAGCCATCAGCTGTTTTGGTCTGTCCATGTAGAGGACGAGGTTGTGCGGAGATCACCTCGGAGGGCTTCCTCAGCGACAAGGACTGCGATGAAGTTCGGTCATTTGTATGCGAGAGACATGAGCGTAAGAAATGTTTACAATATCTGAAAATATTTATATATTTTTTCACTTTGATCTAAAGTGTTACTCAGACTTGTTACATTGTGTCTTTATGTCTCTGATTTAATTTTTTTTTAATTTTAAATATTATGCTGTGTCAAAGTATTACAGAAACTATTTAAATTTCCGGACCTGTAATATTTCTAATAATATATTAAACCTGAACTAAAACTCGACCTTTTAAATTAATTTCTTTCGTTTGACTCTCTCTCTCTTTCTCTGTGTGTGAGAGAGAGACAGAGAGAGTGTGAGTGCGAACAGAGAGGTGAAGGTCGCTGGGGAGCGTTAATTAGATTACATCATTCGTTTCATTAGGTAAGGAAGGAATGCTGAGTTAATGTCAACATCGTTGTTTACCTCTACAGAAGTTGTACTCCGGCATCCATCAGTCTGCACGTGTCGTGCAAAGTGGCGGCCCGTGTAACACACCCGGGGTGGTGGTCTCCAGTCCAGACCAAGAGACTTCTGTGTTCTTAGGGCAGCTGAACAGGATGGCAACCTTGCAGACCGTTATACATCGGCTGGATCCAGGAAAAGATGCCAAGGCTTTTGTGGAGAAGTGGATCCTCAAGCAAAGTGAAGATTATAGCGGTTAATTGTGAGAGTGGTAGCTTGCTTTATGCAGCTGTGTGTGCGTGCGTGCGTGCGTGTGGTTGCATGTGCTTTGTATACATACAAGACTGAAGTAGACTGAGATTTTAGCTTCACGTTGTTTCCGCAATATTTCTAGAAAATGGTGTTTAAGAAAAATGATAAAATTACTCTATGTGTGAGAGAGAGAGAGAGTGATACGTTCGAGTGAGTGTGTATGTGTGTGAGGTGTGTGTGTGTGTGTGAGAGAGAGAGAGAGAGATTGCAAGACTAATGGTATATATCCTCCAAATGAGGAGTAAATATAGTGACGAAGCGCTAGAATTGAAAAGAGAGCGAAGAGTGATGGAAGAAGAGATATTCAACCACCCAAATGTTATTTTGTCTCAAATTACATTTTTCAATGTTCACCAATAAATTATAGAGTGTATCAGCCCGCTTTCGACTTTTATTTTTTTTCAGAGTGTCACATTGAACTACTTTTCGAGTGTTCGACATTTTTCACACCTCTCAACCTTCTCAGTCAGTCAGTCTTTCACCGGTGACTGATTGCAGATGGCGACCAGTTGTGCTGGTCTGCTGGTACTAATTACAGGAAGCAAACACGTAAAGAAATTAACTCACATGGGCCTTATTAGTAACAGACAATAGTAACCCATTTCAAACTGCAATGACCGTGATTGTTGCCTATTAAAGTTTGATGTGCAGAAGATTTACTTACCAATCTGTTGAGTGAATTCGGTTTGCACCTTTTCATATTTTTTTTTAACTTCCGTCGAAGTTTGTAAATAAAGTTTAAATCTGTATGACTGTATTCCAAAATTTGCCGTTTCATTTTCTGGGCAAAAAAATTGCTTCTTGAACACGACAGCCTGAGCGATGTTTCATCATCGGAGTCGAAGATATGAATAGATTTGCTGAACTGAGCCACACTCACTGCTACAAATACTACTGGCGCGCAACAGAACTCTCCGGTGTAGGAGAGTAATTTTCTTCTGCTTCGTTAGTGGCAGGTGAGAATGTCAATTGTGAAGGCTAATGTTATGAAAACTAAGCATAAGTATCTATTCCTATTTTGGAAATTATTTTAAGATGAATTAAACCCGATCATAAAAATGTAGCATTCATCTTGACCTTTAACCCTCTAACGGCTTTGAAAATTTTATCGCGTTAACCATATGGACCCGACGTAAAATTTGGCAGGTATGTGGTCTAAGGGAGGTAACCAGAGGCAAATTTATTCTCAGATTTTTTTATGTTTAAGAGTTGTCTCCATTAGACTTGGGCCTGAACAGATTTTATTTTCTAGGGGTTTTTTTTTTTTGGAGGGGGAGTTTTCTAGGGGACGGGCAGAAGGGTGGAACAAGCGGAGAACCTTTAGTGGACATTGGACGAAGGCGGCTGTATATCAACCAACATGGCTCTCCATTGTGTGACCTGATCGCAATCCTGACAAAACAACGCAAGAACAATACTATGTCAATG
This sequence comes from Marisa cornuarietis, assembly GCA_004794655.1. NCBI lineage: Eukaryota > Metazoa > Mollusca > Gastropoda > Architaenioglossa > Ampullariidae > Marisa > Marisa cornuarietis. The sequence goes on from SMMW01000614.1 coordinate 4,075,503, forward strand.
TTCAATGTGCACTTAATTTATGCAAATCTGTATCGCGTAAAAAAAATTAAACAAAATCGTTTATGCATGCATGAGTGTTCTTTGTCCTTTCAAGCATCTAGTTTCGTTCTGCTACCTAAAAGCACCACTTCTGTCTCTATTATCTTTTTACATTCCTGTTGTTTTATTTTTTTGTTCTTCTCTTTTGTTTCTGCTGCGCAATTAGCATTCTACTTAATGGATACCTGCGCATTATAAATGGACATCATCATCATCATCATCATCATCATCATCATCATGATGTCTTACTGCCATTTAAGATGTATTCTATTTTAGATTCAAGATTTTTTATCTGCATACCACTTTAAATTCTTAGTTTCCAAACATAGCTACATAAATATTTTCTATTCACACGTATCAAATCAAGTAAAATCAAACCAAATCAAATCAAATCAAACTTTATTGTCTCTCCAAGAAATTCCAACAGAAATTTTTCTTTGCTAACAATCACACATACAGACATAATATAAGCATGATATATATATATATAGATACAAAACTTAACGGGCACACATACATTCCCAAAACGACATTCAGCACGCATGTACACCACACCCTCTCACATATACACATGAACCTCCTAAAAGATAGTAAGGTGATTGCTGCTGGCACGAATGACATCTTAATTCACAAATTAAAAATCAGCAATATTGGTTCAGTCGTTTAAAATAGCTTTTGATGTGTTTTCTTAAACTGTTCAAGAAGTAGCTTGGCTGATGCTGACAAGAATATATCAGGAAAGAAAATTCTGCTTCGCTCGCTCGCACCGGTAAATCTCGGTAGGCCACTGTCTGTTTCCACTTTAAACACTATTGCTGGCATCGGGTTTAGTTTTTTTTTCAGCCTCAAATGTCAGAATATGCAACGTTATATGGATGCAGCTTCTTTCAACTTCATTTTTACGTCTTGCTTTTAAAGAACTACGTGTAGGGGGACTTATGTCACGTGGTGATACGTGGCAGATAACGTTTGGGAAATCTGCAAACGCCGTCCTAAATTGCAACATATAAACAGAATTACAGTTTTAAAAGTGTCCTGGTCGTATTTCCCTGCTAGCACCTTCAAGCTATAAAACAGTTAGCACCCACACCACTGACAGTGACGGCAAGTAGGTGGAGTTTCCCTTCCCTTGCAATGAGGAAGTGTGTTCACAATGATAAGTATCCTCAGTGACTACGTGACCAGCCAGGGAGTGGCGACTAACAGCTTCCGATTCTCAAGGGAAGGAAAAAAAACTGAACTATAAAATGTATGGTGGCAGATTTTTCCTTCGAGTCTTAAATAGTTTAAAACAGCTGCTCGTGGCAAAATAGATCATCATTATTCTATCGCTGTGGATACGAACCTTTTTTTTAATATTAAAGATTCGGAGAAATCGTCTGACGTGCTTCTCGTGCTGCGGACTTGCTAACAGAAAAATTATTCACCCAGTGTGTGTGAGGACAGATTGCAGCTATTGTTCTCTCGGAATATAGATCAGTTCAAGATGCTGAGCATGGAAACCATGGCAACAGGTGCCGCTCTGCTCATTTTGTATCCAGGGGGTGAGTACAGACTCTCGGCATATCTTCAGCCTGCGTCAAGCATGTTGCTCATTCGCCACGTTTTGTGTCAGCGTGGTTATATTTAGTTTGTTTACTTTTGTATAGTGTGTGCTACATCACGGAAAAAGATTGCGAGTTTTATTTTATTCAAGGGACAAAAATTTTGGTTGCGGTACTAACGCCTCCCTCCCTTCAATAAGCGTGTCCCGCTCGTACATTTGCATGAATTCATGCCCACCTGCGTGCACGTTGTTGTCTCTCACCTCAATGCATAGCACTAACAACAAATAAAATGTTGTGACCTCTGACATCTAGTCCAATTTGCTAAATTATCAGTTCAAGGATCAGCCACACAGTCTATGCACATCAAATCTCACCTTCCTCTGACTATATTTTCTGTTCTATTATGTATTCACATCTAAAGGGTGGATAGAAAGGTAGAATTCCATCACAGTCAAGAGCGAGTCTCGAACCAAGCGATTCCGTGATCCAAAGGCACTAACCCCAAGGGTTCTGGAGCCTTCTCCTGCGGACACGTACGTACTACAACACAGAGTCACGAGGAAGACCATTTTGAGTAGACTTCCTAGTCTTACTGCAGCATGCCGAACGTTTCAGAATATGTAGGAGACACAGGCATGTACTTTGTTCGTTCTTGGTCTTGACTTCTGCTCTGACTGGCACCATCATTCGCATGATTCGTGGTCTTGTTGTGAACAACGTACAGACACTTGTCATAAACGAGTGCCACTAAATTATGCTCACTCGGAACACGGGGTCATCCTTTGAACAACACCTAAGCGATTGCCTTTTAGTCTGCCCAGGTCAGGATGAATAATTTCCTGAACGAAGGACTTTTGACGTCAAGCACACCCTTCTAACAGTATTCAACTCCTGTCTTCATTCAAAACACACTTAAAAGATACATCAGACACAGAGGGAAAAACTGTAGGCGGTAAGACACAAGAGAAGCAAATTTTTACCCTCACAGGGAGGAATAGGAATTATAAACACCCTTGGTTTCAACCTGATCAGTGTCTTCAATCGAACGGTCCAGTAAATGAAATAATATTTAAGCACAAAACATTTACATACCATCCATTCACTTCATCAAGCGACCTTCCTTCCAGCTCGTTATTGTCGTTAATATGAAGTCGTGTGTAACAAGGGATCAGGGCTAAATTTTAGTGTCCTTCTCCTCTAGCTTCCACACACAGTAATTCTTTTCACAGTGGGACGAGGGCTCGAACTTCTCCTTCCGACGTCGGTGGAAGGTCCGGAGGGTCCACGAAAATGAGTTACGCCCCACCTGCGGACCTGGGATCTCCCGGTGTGTTTTTTTTTTTTCAGACAGCGATGTGAAGGACTCGGGGTTTTCTCCCGGGAAAGAGAAATTCTTGTTGGGTGGCCGGCGACAGCTAATTAATTTGTCTTCCCCCTTTCTTTTCCACTATCTTAAAAACCCCTGTTACTCATCCGTAAGGTGCGGCTTGGCCATCCGCGCTGTGCTAGCTATTTTACCTCATGTCACCGGCGTAAGAAGATGCTTGGCTTTGGGGGGGGGGGGCAAGCTCCATGCTGGCAAGGAACGACGTTCACATTCTTGCCTTTCCAGCATTTTATTTGGGGGGGGGCAGCTGCCCCCCTCCCCCCCGGTTCCTACGCCACTGCCCTCTGTGACAATGTGTTTATATCATTTGTGTGACTGCGCCTTCTGCATGAACAGTAATACTGTCAATATATCATCACTCATCTTAAAAAAGAAGAAAAATTTAATCGCTGACTAAACACTTTCTCTAAACATGACCAGTTGTACTCATTGTGTGTTGGTGTATCATAATGTTAGACATTTGCTTAAATACTGCTTTCCAAGTTGTCTTGTATGCAGATAGTCTTCCTGGTGTCTTAGTGATGTTGTACAGCAACACTATTCTATTTTCAGTCTTTTGCATACTGTTTGGAAATTAAACATCTGTTTAATTCCACACTGAAATGGAATTTTCAGTATTTGAATAATGTATATTTGTGAAAATGTGTGGTATAGTACAGATCAGTTGTGAGATAAATATTTAGCTACTATGTCTACTTATGTCACACTAGCTGGTAGTGTTAAAGACTTTTATCATATAAATAGTGCAGCATGACTTCAGGGTTGACAGGTTTTTATGCTAAATGTGACAGCATATGTAGGAATCATGATACCCAAAGTTTATATGGAGACATCTTTAGATGGAAATCCAGGTGACAGCATTCCCCATTTAAAAGATAATGGTTTATTCAACGAGTGATGAGAAATTATCATAGAAAAGAAGCACCAACAGTGGATGACTGCGAACAAGACTTTTTAAAACATATTTATTTCGTATCTGCTGGTTTGTATTAGAAGGAGATTACGTGGTAATTTTAATATTTATTTTGCATTAGCAGTTTTATCTACTGATATAAATTCAAATCGGCGACTTTAAGATTAGTCACTATGACAGGTGTGAAGCACGACTGCCAGCAAGGTCTAGAGACCCTCAGCTTCAACTACGACTCCCAACCAATTATTTTTCAAGTTTCATGTTGTTGATCTGAAATGTGAATGTTTAGGAGATTAGGTTTTATTCGAACGTTAAAGGTACTCAAGAGAAGAAATAATATTTTAAGTAAACATGGCATAATTATTTGTGTTCTTGATCACAACAGGGCTGTGTCTGAGGTTGTAAAAAGGATTCCTGCCTACTCGCTTTTCCGTCTGTGTCTCGCGTGACCGCCGCGTGCAGCATCATTATGTGTGTCGTGGGTAGACAAATGTTAAACGCTGGGTATGGTGGAGGTGTCGTAAGGTGTAAGATGACCGCTACTGCCAGAGCCCTCACCAAGTGTAGTTAAAGCTCCACGCAATTTTCCAGCGGATGGGGAAGCTGGGGGAAGTGGATGGCCGAGTGGTTAGAGCGCTGGCGTCCGAACCGAGAGCGCGCTGGTTCAATTCCCGATAAGTGCAGCATACTTCTCCCAGTCGACCCAGCTGACGGGAATGAGTACCTTACTCCATAGAGGGTTTGGGAAGGTAAGGCAGCGACGGAGAGGAGATTGGCACCACCCTCATGTAAAAAGCTGGCCCCGAGAAAAGTGGGGTCTCTAACACCTCCCTCCCCAACGACCTGAAAAGGTTGTGGGATGACCTTTACCTTTTACCTTTACCTTACCTTAATTTTCCAGTCTGTGCCGAGCGAACCCAGATGACCTTTGCTGCACAAATACGTAATACCACGGACCTTCATTCACTGAATGGAGTGACCATTCATAACAAGCCCTATAACTGAAACGTTTTCTGTCAAAATGGCGGATCTTCCTAACGTAGAACCTTGTTAAAGAAGATTGATTGCAAAATAAACAGTATTTTCTGTAAAATATATTCTGTTTGTTCATAGAAAACGCATTTAGATTGTTCGACAACTTTATAATATAAAAACATCGTCACAACAGATGCTATTGACTTGTTTTACCACTAACAATTAAAAAAACATTGTTTTTGATTTTTTTGGAAACAGTTGTATACATTGTTCTGTTACGAAAACAAAACATTTACTTTAAGAATTTATTTAAAGTATGCATCAGTGGTGATGGACTTCCTCCGCTTTAAGGTGTTAAGTTTCAGCTATCATCCGTGCCTGGGGGAACTAAAGTGACTGTAAAAATGGATTTTCCGAAGTTAATGGACGAGTTTACTTTCGTATCTGTGTGTGCGTGCCAGGAAGCAACGTGTCGTCATGCATTTCCAGTCCTCCTGACGAAAAAAACCCCTTACTTTTGATCCAGCAATACAATTATAAAAGTAATAATAATCCCAGTTTTACTATCAACCTCTGCAAGCTCCACTTTAACCCTTCATCGCCTGGGACGTTTTACTCAAAGCTTTCCTCCCATTCTATGCCATATCTCAAGGCTGACATTATCTAGGACTGATGACAAGCACAGTGGAACTTAGGTGTTGTCTTACTGTCAAGTTTGTCCTGACATCATGCGCGAACTGCAGACTCCGCCGACAGCGTGAAAAAGAAGTCATGTGATTGGAGAGATGTTCCTGAACAAGGGCAGAGTCTCCTAGTTACTCACACATCTCCAAGTGTCCTCATCCTTCCTGGCAGCCACGACGTTTGCGCTCAAGCACAGTGTGTGCTCGATATGTTCAGCTAAAGACCTCGGCTTGTCCAACTTTGATGACGGTGAATGTCAGTGAATGTCAAAGTCAACTTACTTTGTGTCACATTCCTTTAGGGAAAGGGGGGGGTTCAAACGAGAAAGTACGAACATGGGTCTGAAGACTGGTGACCATACAAATCAGTTTTCTTCCCAAGTAAAACATGGCGAGTCCATTCCCTCCATGTAGCGTAGCGTCCTTGACGTCTAAAGCTCTTATCCAGTAAATCTCTCGCTTATTAATTACTGTTACTGACCGGTAGATTATTGGTCGTTGCTTTTGCTGATTCCACAAAGCTTGTGACTTTACAGAAGTTATGTTGACTGTAAACGTTGAGACTGTGATCAGATCAGATAAAATGATAGTTCTAATGTCACTCGACGATTGATGTTCGACTTGATATACCAAAATATATTAAAGCTAGAAATTCGCGGAATTTTTTCTCAGCGAGCACATACTTGAATCTGAAGGTTTTTGAAAGTGATTGTATGTTTGCTATATCCGTCCTTCTTTTTCTTTCTCTCACACACGTGCAGCACACATATGCACACACACACACACACCTCATTCCTCATTCATTGCATTTCTTTCCTCATTCTGTGTCATACATGGTGGGCTCTCTCTCTTTCCCAACCCCCATATAAATTGTCTTGACGGCCATGCGTGCTTAAACTGGTGTCATCATCGTCATCATCATCATCATTGGTGTCTTCATCAAAGCCTCAATCACTAACATTATCTTCTCCTCTCGTGCAAGTAGCATCGGGACAGGAGGCTACCCCGAGCTTCGAGGACTGTGGCACCGGCTGGTTCCTGATGCATCGTGCCTGCTATAAGCTGTCCACAGACGCCATGCCCTGGGAAAATGCTGAGAAAAACTGTGAGGCGGATGGCGGCTACCTGCTGTCCGTGAGCTCCATCGCCGAACTGGTAGGTGGTCTCTCGAAAGAGGGGAAGGAGTAGACAATGTCAGTTATAGCCAAGCATCATTGAGAAGAAGAGTGTATGGCTTGCAGTAAGTGTACTTATCATCTGTCTTACAGTGAAAGGTCGTGACATTATGTTTGTATCACAAGGCCAGTATTTATCTTGACTAACCCTATAAGATGCAGGCAATATTGAGATTCGAGATGAAGCACAGAGAGAGAGAGAAAGAACAGATATTATGCAGGTATTAAACGACAACGCGACCGCTCAGCGAAAATCGCTGGAAACAGAGCACAAAGTATCACAAAAACGTCCCGGTGGTTTTTTATGACATAGAGGCATAAAAGATTTTATATTAATATTTTTCTCTAAAGCACACCTGGATTTGTCGAGAAAACAGGAAGTGACAAAACGAAGGTATTTCTAAAAATAGCCCCGTCTGCACAAGCTGAAGTTGAAGAGAAAAGATGAAATCCTCGGTAAAAGAAAACTGACTAGGACACATTGTGCAGTGGCTGAATGTTCTCTTCGACACTCAGATGGAGTTAGTTTGTACTCATGAAGGAAATCCTAAAGATAATGGCAGCAAACGCCAGTGGATTAACTTTGTTCAAACGTGCCATGCGAACTTCGTCCCTACACCGTCCTCAAGAATTTGCTCAAAACGTTTCAAAATCAATTGTTATCCAGTCACTTATACAGTACAAGCAAGTCTTGGACTTTCAGTAGAACAAAGAAATCTTATTCCTACAGCAGTGCTTACTATACAAAAGCACGAGATGTTAAAACCAACTACGACTGCTAGTAGATCAAACATCAGATATACAACATCGACAGTTTCTACACTGGATCTGGTCTACAAGTAACATCGTGTGACAGTCACAAACACATCATCATCAGTTGTATTTGTATCCAGCATAATGATAAAAACAACTGACAGTGTGAGGGCACCATTGATGTGCGTGACTGAAACAGCTTAAAAAGGGGGAAAAAATTGAGGGTGATAAACATATTATAAGGAGCTTAAACGGGAACACGTGCGATCGAGTATCAGTAAGTAAATAGAAAATTTTCCATGCAGCTAAATGAGGAAGAAATAAGTTTTTAACATCGATAAACATGTTTCAAACTGTCATTATATTTTTAATTGTAAAAAAATCCTTATCAGCAGTCAGTTGTAACTATTGTTGCCCATTACATTTTGATCTGATTGACTTACCAGTCTGTTGAATGAATTCAGTTTGGACCATTTAATTATTTTTTTAACTTCATTCGAAGCTTCTAAATAAAGTTCCAATCTGTAGGGCTGTATTCCAAATTCAGCTGTTTCATTTTTTGGGCGAACAAAATCGCTTCTTGAACACGACAACCTGAGTGATGTTTCTTCATGTGACTCGAAGACATGCACACTCGTTGTTACAAATACTTCAATCACGTGAGAGAATTCTTCAGTATAGGAGAGTAATTTTTCCCGCCTTCCTAGTTGCAGGTGAGAATGCCGATGTTTGAAGGCTTATATCTTTAAAATTAAGGATCATTATGTAATCATATTTTTTGAATTATTATTTTAAAACGAACTTAACCCGATCATAAAGAAATAATGTTGCGAGCGAGTTGACCTTTAAGGAGTTCTTAATAGACAAATAAAAGCATTATAGTCCTTCATTATTTTTATAATTATTTGCTTGTTGTGACAAATCTTCTAAATGGCGCTTACAAGTTTTCAAAAACCAACAACACGTGATGAATTAAGGGACAGAAATGTTATGTTTGGAAAAATGTTCATTTTACATTTAGCAACCATTGGAGCAAATTCTTCTATTATATCACACGAATGGTACGTGTGTCTTAGCGATAACACAATAAAAGGCTTTGTCCTAAAGGGTCCGTAATGAAATGCGTTTATTAATCTTCCAGTTTGTCATCGTAGCTGTGGATATGAAAGCTGATTTTTTTCATTTTCGTGTGCTTTTTTGCACAAACGTGTGAACGTTTGGTGGTAATGTGATGAAATGCGATACAAGTCTTCCATGATACTTGCAGAACCAGATAAGGAAAGAGATGAGAAAAATCAACAGACGAAATACTTGGTGGGTAGGGCTACAGAGGATGGAACCGTATAGAAACGTGTGGTCGTGGCTTGATTCTGGTTCGTTTTTTTCAACGAGAGTCATGTAAGTCACGCTTTTTAAACATAGACTGTCTTTCCTATGCAGTATGTGACAAGTAGAATAGAATAATATCCAAAAATATTTAGGTGCGCGCGCACGCACACACACCAACATACACACGAGCGCGCGCGCGTGCGCTATAACTCTAACCAAGTAATTAACATGATAAATTACCTTCATACAAGGATAGGCAAGGTAAAGATTGTACCCTAACCTTTTTGGTCGTTGGGAAGCAAGGTACTAAAGACCACACTTTTATCGAAACAAGGCGGTGTCGATGGTCTCTCTCTCTCACTGTCTTACGTTCCCCCAGCTTTTTAAGACCGAAACTCGCTTCGCCACACGGAAATCGAACCAGTGCGCATACCGGTTAGGATGCCAGCTCTCTAACCGTTACGCTTCCCCAAGATAGATAATAAATGCGTCACGTGTCCTCATTTGATGCCTGTAGTTTCCAATGTTTTCGTGTTTTAGCTCTTGATCTATCTACGTTTTGAATCTGACCTAAGCCGCATGTCTCTTTCCCTCAAAGTTTTACTTTGTCTCCAGCTTTAGTCGTGTTCTCTGAGAGACATTCCTAACTTCCCCTACCCAACTGAAAAAAGCAGCTATAACAAATTCTTTATCTTCAAGTCTATTCGCCACCCTGTAACAAATTTATTTGTTTACTAATCATCAAAAACTGCATCATTTCGATAATCGTCGTGTCTTCTTCTTACTGCAGAAGATGGAGTCCTTCGGAGCCGAACAATCAGAACGGAAGAGAAAACTGTGTGGAGATGTCCTCGGAGGGCTCCCTCAGCGACAAGAATTGTGATGAAGTTCGGCCATTTGTCTGCGAAAGACATGAAAGTAAGTGCAAGGCCAATGAAACTGAAGAATTTGCATTGGTAAAGGCATCGCTAGGATGTAAAATACTTTTAGCGTGGCGTTGCTATGAGAGCAAGTAACACTGTAATTTAAACCATATATTTTCAGCTCATAGCGGCTTTAATTAAACACGATCGTGTCTTGAAAACTCTTTAGCTTGTATGCAGAGATAACTTCATTATGTTTTGTCTTCTCATTTCATTGGACCGTTTGTCAACAAATGGTATTGTAATATTATGCAGTTATTACTCACAAGCAGAGAAGCAGGTGGACGAATTTCGTAAAACCCATGATGAAAGTGAAAGAACTTGTTCAAAGTCACGTTTTAAGCTAAGAAGCTAAAATTTAAGCAATGTGCGCCATGTTCTGTTTTCATAACCCTGTAGAGGGCGTTGTTGGCTCATTTTCTCGAGGTGTTAAATCATTCAATTCGTACAGTAACTCCAAGGCCTCGACTAGAACTCACTACGGAACCGATTACTTCAACTTCAACCACAAGAATGATCACCTCCACCTCAACAACAACTACAGCTTCAACAAGCACCATGTTTTCTACGCCAGCGTCATCGAGCAGTGCGGTGGTCCAGGACGAGGTATTTTCATCTTCAACACCACCGTCGACAACCACCACGCCTGCTCTCACGACGCCTTCGATTATGTCGTCAACAGAAGTGAAGAAGATCCCAAAGACGAAACCGCCAGAACCTGTGCTGACCGACAACAAAAGAACTTTAGAGGACTTGTACAAACTGTACTCTGGATGTTATCTCATAGAACCAAGGGCCTGTGAGAAGGACACGTCCTTCTTGTACCAGATGGACTCTAGCACGTGTCCTTCTATTGAAGTCTCCCAGATTGTGTGGCCTGAAACCTCGTCTGGCATCACAAGAGACATGATGTGTCGAACCGGGCAGGGTAGGTAACAGCTTTTGTGTTTCGTGATGCTACAGTTTGCTCATACTAGTCATAGTGTGATCGAGGTGTACCATAATGTAACAACTGTAAGACGAGCAGTCTTTCTAACGGTCTGTGACATTACCTTTTTAAAACATAGATTTAGAATTGTTCGGGTGGAGCAGGGGTGTTGTGCCAAATTTCCAATGTTTTGTCTTACGTATGGTGGTGTGTATGGGTAAAGTTGTCCAGCCGAGCCACTAAAACAACTTACTGCGTTTATTACTCCCCTATTTGTGAGTCTTACAGGAATGAAAAACCTATTGTGGATCCAAGAATAAACTATGGCGCAATGTAATAAACAAAGCAAAAGAACTCTTTTAATTCCAAAATGAAATAACAGTCTCACATATACTGACAGCGTATCGCATGCAGAAAGGCAGACAAGAACAGACATGTTTAGATATACCCATTAAGATTTTCTGTAAACAGAATCGCTTCTTGCATGAAGGCGTGTTGACAGGAAATCAGCATGGTGCCGTGGAGGAGAAGGTGAAACATTTTTGTTCTTTTCGAAAATTTTGAAAAGCAGTTTTGTAAACATCTTTCCTGCATTCTGTAAGCATCGCGCAGTGTACATGTCACAGCCTTTCCCGGAAAAACGCAAAGTCGCGGGTTGGTCCGTGACAGAGATTGTCTAGTGGATGGGACGCATGCACCAATAGTGGAGAGATCATTTACCTGCAAACGGCCAATATCAATCATCACGGGTGATAACCAGGATATTTTACATGAAGCTTTTTTTCTGCAACTACATTAGTCGCTCAAAGCGGCCCATAATCGTAACTTTCTTGAAAGGTTGTACGCAGTGTGTGTGTGTGTGTGTGAGAGAGAGAATTTTCCTACATTTCTAGCAGTAGACAAAGGACCTTCAGTACAAAATGAAGACAAATAACGATGTCTAGTAACACTCCATGTGGCAGGACTGCATGTCAAGACTGCAACACAAACTTTGACTACTGTGTGACCTTTTACTGAGTTGTGAAGGAAACTGGGGGAGGAGGTGGAGGGTTTCGAAGTCGTCTGTCACTGATGGAAGAGACAGTTTCTTTTACTTTTCCATCAACAACAAGCTTCAGACCTTTACCACCCGATGCTTACATGGCCCAAAAAGATCTCCAACATCAGCCTGTGGGAAAAACCAACCAAAATCCCACTGGCTAAGACATCAAGAAGCTCAAGTGGGGCTGGATAGGACACACCCTGTGCAAACCAGCTGACACCATTGACAGGCAGACACTAGACTGGAACCCTCAGGGGGAAGACCACATGGGCCCAACTGAGGGGGGCTGCCCAAAACCACGACGCTGGAGAGGTGTTAGTGCAGCCCTATGCTCATAGGTTTAACAAAGAATAAACTAAAACTAATTTATTCTTAATATTTCAGTTGCATATAACATTAAAACGTGACATGCACATGTAAGCGTCCGACAAATGTGGCCCGTGTGTGTGCAGTGTACCCGCCACCATATCGTGTTAATGACGGTACTACAGTTCTTTTATTCCACGGTGAGCGAAGGCAGACATGGAGTGGTAGTGAGCGATGAAAAAGTATAAATGTTTTTTAGTGCGCCACTTCACGTGATGAATACACGGGGTTTGCAAAATAAAAAAATTAAAAAAAACAGTGAGTGTTTGCATGTAAAAATTAAGTCCTTGTTATCTTTTCCAACTTCAGGAAAGGCCTACTTTTACTGCGGAGGGAGCCCGGTGTGCTGGCGTGGACAGCCCAATGTTGATGAATGCGCTTCTCCAGAGATCAAGAAAATACTTGACCAGGTGTGGGTTTTGTTGTTGTTTTTGTCGTTGTTGTTATAGAAGCAGCAGTAGTAGTGGTAGTGATTCTGATAAAAATGAGGAGAAGGATGTATGAAGCACAAATCTCAAAGTTGAGACTCATTATGCAATCGCACATCAGTCACGCATTTGCCATACATCAAGCGTGGATCTAACAGCTCGCACGGTCGTTAAGAAATAAGTTACACTGTTCCTACTGAAATGTAATATTCTCACAACACTGTTGTCTGCTGTGATCGAAGTGTCCATCAAGGGAGGGTACAGGCGTGCTTAAAACAAGGATACGTGTTTATATAACAATGCATACGGACTAAAAATGTAACATTGTTAGTTGTATATATAAAAGAATCGGTGCACCACCATAAAGATGTGATTTTTGTAAGAATATATAAATATATTTAGAATGAAAAATATAATACTCATTTTGAATCAGAATTATTGTAGTTTAATACAAACATGAGGTAATGGTCACGCCTGTTAATTTTCGGAGGAGAATTCGGCACAAAATTCGTCAAGAAATTATGAGAAAGATGAAGGATGTGCTATTAAACGTCCTTCACATCGTCCATTTTCCAGGTTAAGAGTACGAATGATTCACAGAAGGCGCCGGAACCGGAACAAACCGTGGCCTTGACAACGCAGCTTGTAAACGTGACAGAGAGTGACGACTTGACTCCTGATGACGTGCTGGTGACCTCAAAGGTCATTTCCAGTCTGGTCACAAGCGGGGCCACCCAGAAGCTCAAGGACGAGACTGAAGTCAAGGCCATTGTTTCTGTGAGCTCTCAGTTTTATTGTAGCCGCTGTGATCCACACAGAAAGTTCTCTATTGGTTTCTTCTTTTGCGCTCTCTGTTAACCGAGATAAGAAAGCAAACCGCAGCTTATATTAAACTTGTTCACCACCCTTTCACAATTTGCTAACGTATTGTTACCATC